>JAQISU010000111.1:1193750-1837500 GCA_029339505.1 Unio delphinus
TCATGCCACAACATTCATATTGCAAAACGTATCATATCGAAATCATGTGTCACAACATTCATATTGCAAAACGTATCATATCGAAATAATGTGTCACAACATTCATATTGCAAAACGTATAATATTGAAATCATGTGTCACAACATTCATATTGCAAAACGTATAATATCGAAATCATGTGTCACAACATTCATATTGCAAAATGTATAATATCGAAATCATGTGTCACAACATTCATATTGCAAAACGTATCATATCGAAATCATGTGTCGCAACATTCACATTGCAAAACCTATGCAAAGATGTTTCTTCTATCTTGAATGTCACAAAGAGCAGCTGAATGCTTAAAACCTAAGAGTGCTATTTTTAAAATTCTTAATCCAATTTGCTATTTTTAATTAGTTTTATAATGATAAGAATTACTTTAAATAGAAATAAAATCTCCGGTAACATTATGTCTTTTGTCTCTGATTATTTAAACTTTTTAAGGACTAAAGTTTTAAAGGATGCAAACCAGTTTTGAAGCTTTTGTTTTTTGTTTCTTAATTTAAAAAAAAATATTCAAAGGTTTAGGTTCTGTACATTAGCAAACGAAAGTAAGTATTAAGTATGCAAGTCGTACACTATATCTAATACATCTGATCGCTATTAAACAGTTTTATCATTTTAGGAACATGATGTTCCACAATTTGAATATTTCGGCTTTTGTGACTCTAAAATATGTTCCATTATGAAGATTGTAATAAAAATTAGAAAACCTTTAAAAAATTCTTAATTTTTAAAAAAAATGTCAATTTACCCATAAATCTTTATATAGGTAAAATGCGCTATTGATGTTCCTTGGAAATATTTTAGCCGGAGCTTATGTATGATAGTATTACAGGAAAAGATAGGTGTCTTAACGTGTGTCGAAATGGGTGTCCAGGGGTCGTCTGATGAAAACACATTAAGAAGAGTACGAGGGAATATATCATTGTCATTTCTTGTCCTTACTTTGCTGAATAACCAATGTTTCCAACGTAATGAGAAATATCACTAAGTAGATTTCTTAAACGGTGAAAGTAAATACTTAAGTGTGTCAAAACTGAGGATGAAGAAGACAGACCACCCTGGTGCAGTGCATGCGTTTTGTCTTCGTAAGGTGCTATAAATCACTGAGATCTTCGATGAAGCACGTGGTTTTAGAGAACGATTAAATCATCATTGCTAACTTACACCTTAAGAAAAGGTACTGAAAGAATTACAATATTTATCGGCACAAACTGAATGCCGTAAAGCCACGGAGAGCATTACGTATTTCTTGTGAACGAAAACTTTACAAATTTAGAGCACCATCTGTTGTCTTCATGCCATGCTAATTTCGAGTACGCCAACAACAACAATGATACTGATAAAATTTAGTATTTACATTGTTGCAAGGCCAAAACTGTATGAAATAGCAGTTGGAATGATGTATATGGCAAGTTAATAAACAGAACGTTCGTAACTTGTAATAACTTACAGTTTACCATACGACAAACTACAGAATCAATTCAGTAGTTGGCACGGTACAATGGCGCAGAAGTAAGTAGATCAAGCACTTCCAAGCAGCCATTTACAATAAAGAATATCAAATTCATGACTTGAATTATGAATGTAGAATTTGCAAGCAGCCCTTTAATGCAGAAGAAAAGTAGCACTTGCAAACAGTCGCGTACAATTTGCATAAATAAATAATACAATATACATGAATAGAATTCTGAAAGTAGCACTTGCAAACACTCGCGTACAATTTGCATAAATAAATAATACAATATACATGAATAGAATTCTGAAAGTGGCACTTGCAAGGAACGACTTACAATATCGCATGAATGAAGAATAGAAAATACACGCATATATTTATAACGGTAATAATAGAGATCATCCTGAATATAAAATTTGCATACCATCTAATAATTTGTTAAAATGAAATCGAAAAGTATTGAAAGATCGATAACATTCTGCGTCTAAATACATTGTTAAGGTTATCTCTATTCACTCTCTTTTAATTTACTTCTTACTCGGAAGGCATATTGATTGTCTTTTTTCACTCTTAAGTATTGGCTAAATGTTACTTGAATATGAGTTACAACCTAACCATGGAATGATATATTTTTTTTTGCTGGCTCACGAGACTAAAATGTACTGTCATAGTCTTTCCATTTTACAAACTCATAATTCATACATTTCGTTTTTAACCTCTTTTCAATCTTAAAAAGGTTATCTTGATTGCTATATATGATCAATCTCTATGACAGAAAGTTAATTTCCTCAATGTGCTCGAAACTTAAATATTTTTAATGGTGCCCGTTATGATTTCTTAAAATTGCTTGACTTAGTTTGAAAATTTATTTTGTCAATTTGGCAAAAATGGATTTCTGTTTTGAAAAGTTATTCCACTTTCACCTAATTTAAAGTTAGTGTCTCAACATAGGCACATGATAGATAGCCGTACGGACGTTTCAGAAGCGTTTCTTCTGTTTTCCTCCTTCAAATGTCATTATTTTCATCATGTCGGAGGTATTAAATGTTCCAGTAGTTGAGTCAATACATCAAAGACTGTCTAATACCACTCAGTAGTGCTTACTTTTCTATCATACAATGCTTATATTCTTAAAGGCTGCCTCGTGTTCCTTATATAGATTTCTCAAAAAACGTTTCTTGGTCATGTTTTGCTGTCATTGTTAACAATTGCTGCTAATAAGATTGATACTTTATAAAAACGAACTGTCTTTGAAAATAGAATTTTCAGATATTTTTTGTATTTTGTCTGTATGTCTCTTCGTGAGTGCACTCATATGTTTGTATCTTCAAATTTTAAAGCATTAAGATAGGGTGTGATTTATATGTATGTAACTGGAAGCGCAAAAACTCGTGCCTGTCTGTCCATCAATAATCTAATTACGTTTCTTCACTATTTCAGAGACGCGGACAACTTAGCGGTGGTATTGGGTGGGGAAAGCATTTAAAGCCATTCTTAATTACAAACTGTAAAAAAGCTTTTATCTAATATCTTATAAACATGGCATTAGAATCTTTATATTTCGATATGCAGATATGTGTAAACTTCTCAGCTGTATTCGTTATGAGCATGAAAGATATAATTTGCATTTGGAAACATCTCAGAAAGCAAATATAAGATATTCAAAAGACGTAGTTAAATGTATCACTGCAATAAACCTCCACATCCAGTTTTCGAAATGCCAGGTGGTCTAAGGCTACATTCTAGATCTAATTATAACATTTCTGCTTTTCAAAGTTTTCGAGGTTTGAAAAAGGGAGCAATTTTCTGAAAGGTTTAGAAACAAGGGCTATAGAAGTTGAAGACAGAAAATCTTAACTTTCATCACTTATACCATTTTATATGCGTATTATCATATTTGTTTCAGACTTTATCAAGTTAAGAATTCAATCTCAAAAAGAAAGCAACACAAACAACAATGAATGTATTTATGAAGAAACCAAAACTTGACCATAACGATTTAAAGAACCACCGCCCAGTTTATAATCTACCGTTCATATAAAATATGTTAGAACAAGTTGTTCTAACCCAACTTGTATATCATCTGAATTCAAACAGTCTTTTTAGCAATGTACAGTCTGCATATATCCCTTGTTACAGTACTGAAACTACTCTTCTGGAAGTAATTAATGACATTTTCTCTGCTTTGGATAGTGGAATGATTACAGTCCTCACCCTTTTTTTATTTGTCTGCAGCATTTAACACAATATACTATGATATATTACTTCACAGTCTACAGCACAGTATTTGCTGTTCTCAATACAGCCTAACTGTGGTTTCAGTCCTACTTAATGAACAGGACACAAGTTGTATCTGTAAATTAAATAAAATCCAGCCTAAGTTGATCTATGTTGTGGTGTTCCAAAAGGGGTCTGTTCTATGACATGTTCACTTTATTGTATACACTCAGTCTCTCTCAAGTGTCACTAGATCATCATCGAGTTGTATGCTGATGACACCTAAATATACAAGTCTAGCCACCCAACTGAAGTTGACGATACCATCCAAGGAGTAGATAGGTTTATTTTTTTATGTATAATCATGACTGACATGTCATAAATCCAGATGAATGATGATAAAATTGAGGCCCATTCTGATCAAAACATAAAGACCTTCTCATTTATTCCTTTACCTCAAACAATAAATATCAGCAACGCCAATATTAAATTCACACAGTCACTTCGAAACCTCGATGTTACTCTGGACAGTACTCTCACATTGCACCAACATGTCATGAACATTTGCAAAGCTGAATATCTTGAGCTGAGACGCATCATCTCCAATCGCAAATATCTTTCAGCTGATGCCACTAAAAGACTTGTGTGTTAATTAGTACTTTCAAGACTGGACTATTGTAATTCAGTCTATCTGATTCGTCTCAATATCTACTCCAGAAACCTCAAAAAGTTAAAAACACAGCTGCTCGGATCATCCTTAGAGTACCAAGATCACCTCCTAGCTGCTCCGTACCGTACACTGGCTATACATTCGATTCAGAATTAAATGCAAAATTTGTTCTCTACTACGTTTCACTGACGGACTCCAGTTCAACATATTTATCTGGCCTCACCCATGTGTACACACCAGCAAGATACTTACGTTCCTCTTCTGACAATCGTATACTTATTATTCCCACTATGAAAACGAAGTCATATGGACGACGTTGTTTTGCATATCAGAGCCCAGCAACGTGAAACAAACTGCCCATTGAAATTACACACAAAGACACAGTGATTCCTTTCAAGAGTGCTCTTAAAACACACATTTTTCGACTGCTAGAACAAATTTAAAGACCTAATAATGTTTAGTACTTTAAGTATTTTCAGGATTTGTTATACTTTCTAATTTTCTGGCTGTGAAGGGGCAAATTTATGGCGATCTATCAAGAATACATTAGTTGCGACCAGAGAACCATTAGTTAGATTTATGGAGACAAGCACGTGTCATAGGGTGTTCTGCCGAGTAGAGTGATGTTTCCTTTTAGTGCGGCAGTTCTTACTAATTAGAACCTTTGTTTATGCAGCAGCCAGACTGACTGCTAGAGATATGGTAAAGTTCAATTTTCATGGGAAAGTTGTCCAACTTGAGAAAACGCAGAAATTCTGTTACTTAAAACGACCAGGTCAGACTTACCCTGCTTAAGCGACTCGGGGTGAAAGAGCGGCAAAAGACATTTGATTCTGATTATTCACATTAAAAAAGGGGGGTGTTTTCACACACAATTTCATAGGATTTAATATCGCCTCATCGAAGTTAAAGGCAGTCTAAAACTTTTCCTGCACGAGAGCAGAGGGTAAAATCATCAACCGAGACTCCGAATTTTATTTGAGAGAAATTCATTCGTATAAACGTGTGGTCCAGGCAAGCCGCCAAAAACTGTTAAATTTTAATTCTCATGTGTTGTGAACCATCATGAAGTAAGAGTATACATTTCTTTTGTCGTTTTTATTTTAATTATATGATTTTTAGTTAATCATTTGCACATTTTGTTTATGGTTCAAATTTTGCTCAATTAAAATAATAAGCAGTGAATTCTTACAATTAAATTCAACAGCATAGTTAGTTAAATAAACTCATAATTGAATAATATTCATTTATTTAATCATATCTGCTTTTCATTCAAGAAGACGCAATAATAAATAACAATGGATCTCATGATATATGTTTTATTAAGTCTGAATATTTTTATAATAAATATTTATTTCTTAAATGAAAGTGTATAAATAAACTGTATACAGATTATTTTCACTTTATAGATTATGTAATAACACATTTTTGAAGTGGCTGAATAGCTTATATGGTTAGCGCTTGTACTAATAATGTGACGGTCGTATGTTGAATTCATCCCACCTCATGGCTTCATTCTTTTGTTTCTTTCCCCTTTAATCTAACTTTATTCTACAGATTTTTTAAATTCAAATTTCGATATTTTAATATCATAAATAGTTCATATCATATATTAATACATACACAAACATATGAATTTAGCTGTCATGCCTTTCATATGAAGATTTGTAAGCAGATCATTATTTATATAAAGTGTATTTTTTCTTGTAGCATTAGCATTTATTTGAAAAACGTCCATAATTTGTTTCATTATTAGAATCTTACGTAGTAATTTGAATGCATCATCGTATATTCTAAACATGGTCCTCATTTATTAGCATATGTACAGAAAAGTAGCGCGGGTGCAAGTGGCTTGTAAGACAAAAAAGGTTGATAAAGATATAAACCAAAACAATTAAAAAAATGAAGTGGCTGCATAGCTTAAATGGTTAGCGCTTGTACTAATAATGCGAAGGTCGTGTGTTCAATTCACCCAACCCCGTGGCTTCATAGCTTAAATGGTTAGCATTATTACTGAAGATCGTAATGAGAAAATAATTTTAACAAATTAATTATTACCCGCACTGTCCGGTCCTGGTCGATGACTTTGGTCTATCCTTGACAAAGGCACTTAAGTTCCATTTCCAGGCATCATAATAATCTATCAGACATAGCATTAAAGCTAACAGGAAAATAAAATAAATACGAAAAGAAAGAAAAAAAAAACTAAGACAAAAAGCATAAAAGAAAAATGAGAAAACAAACAAGATACAACTGTTGCCATACATTTCCCTATCAATTTAAAATTTCGTTTATGATAAATGGATACATACCATAAAGTCCTAACTAACAACGTTTTTGCTTGCATCTAAAAAAGTTACAAAGTCACGTAAAGGATATTGTATTACCAATATAAATATGATGTCACATTTTAAGAAGTGGAATAAGCATGCAGTTCAAATAATATCAAACATTTGTCATAGGTAAAAAAAAAATGTCACTTTGGAACGATGAGTGTCACAAAAACGTTTATTTATATACATAATTTATATGGTTAATTTATGTGGTTAATTTATATGGTTAATTTGTGGTTAATTTATATGGTTAATTTATGTGGTTAATTTATATGGTTAATTTATGTGGTTAATTTATATGGTTAATTTATATGGTTAATTTATGTGGTTAATTTATGTGGTTAATTTATATGGTTAATTTGTGTGGTTAATTTATATGGTTAATTTATATGGTTTTTTTATATGGTTAATTTGAAATGTTGTTATGCAGTTTAGCTATATCTTCTGAGTGAATCAAAAAGTCGATCCAGTTTGGACAGAAGGAGCAAGATTTTAATTACAGGTTTCTTTAAGGGATGCAAAGTAAAACTGCACTCGCTATTCGACTCAAGGTTTTGAATGGCAGTCAGGTACAAATTCGTTTCTTTATATGATATAAATGTAACTATTAAAAAAAACAATCTGGCAAAAGACATAATGAAAAGGTAAAATAGTATCACGTTTGTGTCAGTTTGCAAATAATGTAACATTAACATTAAATGGCAACATACATTGTTATACTGCTTTCTCCAGATCAGAAAAAATGGTTTTTTTTCTTGTTATTGTTTTCGTTTTTGATCTGATTTGCTATCCCATACGACAGCAGATATTGTACTTAGAAATAAAATCATAAAACCCTCTGAAAAAAACACAAAAGCGATAACGCCACAAGAACAAAGTCCAGTTCGTCAGTATGGAGTCAACTGTGGTCCACCTGTTTGCATTTATCTTACGTATATTAACATCGTCAACGCATAATGCACAAGTAAACTTCAATGTTCATTAAGGCGTGGTGGTGGTGGAATTTGATCAAATGGTCTGTTATCCTGTTTTGGTAAAACACATATTGAATAGAACCATTTTCTTTTGCATTCAGTACCAAATTATTCAGGTCCAAATGGTTGGAATATGAAGATTACACATTTTATTAAAGTCTCAACGTCAGCCATTTGAATCCAGCACCAGATCTAGCATCAGGCATATAGCATCAGTCATGCTGAAACTAAAATATGCTGATTATCTATGTGTTGAAGCGAGTCGCGTAGCCCACTATTCGTTGTAACCTTACTTCATTTCCAAAATGCATTAATGGAAGGGGGACGGGAGACTTCCAAATCTATGATGGAAAGTGGCTGGGGACTTCAAAATCCAGTGATAGGAATGTGGTGGCAGACTTCAAAATGCATAGATGGAAAAGAGACGGGAACTTGATAATCTTTAGTTGGATTCAAAGTTAACAGTTAGGGATAGTTACATATTATTGGGTGCATCTAGTCCATCACTACGTCATGAGAAACTGTGACAATATTAATTCAGCAAATAGTCAGCATTAATCGAAAGAAATTCACTTGATAAATAATATATAGGATTCACTCACTACTATATTTCTTTCAATCGCCCGTGTACTTATAAGGTGGCAAATTAGTTGATACATAGTATTTTAAAGGGTTATTTCAATCATCAAACATCATTAAACATCTTTGCATAGGCACGATGTGCCAATAACAAGAAAATTAGATAGACCCCTGTGTGAGTTGGGGGATGCATTTCTACTCTCGAATTCTGGCTAATCGTTCATATATCGATCTTTAGCTTTTAGGTCCGGACGATTCGAAAATGAAATGAGATCATAGGTGTGAAAATCTATCAGCTAGGATGACAATGATTGTGAGTTAGAAGATGCCAATACACAAAAGGGAAACGTTAACGAAAATTATTCTATACTGCACGAAGAAATGTAAATCATTTGCAACTGGCTTTTATAAACACAATCTTGTAATTTCTGATCCTACTTGTAATTCAGACCAAGTGTAAATTATGAAAGGTTATGTAAGACTTTAAAAGTGTATGCAAGAGTGTGATATATATATATATATATATATATATATATATATATATATATATATATATATATATATATATATATATATATATATATATATATATATATAAACGAAGTCTTACAATGCACCATATAAGCCGTTAAAGAATTATACGATAAATCTTACAAATGACGCTTAAGTTAGAAGGACAAGGATACCAAATGGTTGAAATGTAAGAGCACGTGTACGATTGACATTTAAAAACCAATCCCGATTTAACGAATGCTACAAGCTTGCTGAAAGACACTGTTGGGGAAAAAGGAGCAGAAATCAAATACCTGAACGAGTGTTCACTTTATCCTTGAGATTGTGAATATTGTCACATTTTAGCAGAAGACCAAGAAATGTTAACGTTCTCGTCGATGTGAAAAAATATACATCAATACGAAAAAAATGATCAATCTCTTCTTACCTCAGCTATTTCCAAGGAGAGCTGAAATTACCTTATACGGAAAATGTGAAGAAACATATGACCATGACCAACCTTGTTAACACAATCAGAAAGAAGACGCTTTGACAGGAACCTAGTTCAGCATGAAGTTGTTTCGCGATATTGAACTGGGATAGCAGGTATTAGAAGTATACGAAGGTTACCACATTTCCATGACAGAAAATTACATAAAGACCGATGTCAACTAGAAAGGTATTTTTCAGGCTTCGTCGACGCATCCTGTGACTACCTTTCCTGGTACCAGACTCCAAAACAACAATACAAGTTCAAAGAGGAATACCGTTCAAAAGGAAGACATCACTTTAGACCGCATGGAAAAACAAGGAAGACAGAGTTTGTTCTGGCCGCCCAGTTTGGAAATGCAATCATTGCTACCCACGTGATTAAATGATTGACCCCGTACTCTTAAAAGTGTGCGAATCCTGAGACATACTAGAAGATCGTATCTTTACTTTGATACGGACAACTGTATTTACATTCATCGCCCTGAACATCCTCACCCAGAGATCGAATGAAACCGTTTAGGTCCATGTGTGGAACTAAAAATGTTTATCATTGTCACTTATCTCCAATCAAAGACGGAGGATCATCTTTTCCAGTGACATTTATCGAAACGTTTAATCATTTGCACCGTCAGCAATGCAGCCTTCAACGGAGACGTTGCTCAAAATCATTTTTAGTTTCAACACTACGACGTGTTCAGCATAGCAATCAGTAGAGATGCCAAGATCGTATATACCATATCCTTCGAACCTAGCTTCAATAAGAAGAATTACTTGAGATCGTAGTCGTCCCTGTATAAAAACAGATAGGAACCAACGCCAAATGCGGTATTATGTTTTGTTGGTTTTCGGTTTTACTCCTGACTAAGCCACCGACGAGGGTCATTTCCAAACTATAACTGAAACTACCGTTTACACAAGCTCTTCCCAATACAGTGAAGGTCATTTTCTATAATGAATTTGCTTATACCCTGGAAATCAACAGCTTAAGAGACGTTTTTCTAGACTTTTAAATCTACGGATGAATACGTACCTTCTTTTGTTAATGAAACCTCTTTGGAATCGGGGACAAGAATGTCTTTGAGCCAGAAAAGACAAAGAAAATAATACAGAAGAAAAAGAGAAAAAGACCGTCGATATGGCCAGAACAAGAACCTTAGCTTCCTGGTTTGCTAATCACGTGGCTGACAATAATTTTACGAACATTGTTATGTCGAAACGATCATCATCCCAGTCAGTTCAGCACGACAAATACATGTTGAGGAGCCAAGCGGAACATTTGCAAGAGTACCTGGACGATGCTTGAGGCTTTATCGCCGCAGAAAAAGAGTTTCATCAGTGGTATAAAGACTTGTGTGAATCTTATATCCCTTCGATTGGTTTCACTGGAGATCCAATTAATTGAAGAAAGCTTTTTACAATGTTAGGAGACGAAGAGACGAGCAACTTTCTTGACATACATTTTCAAAGAACAAGTCAGGACTGAATTGATAAATTAGTATTACGTGCCATCAAAAACATAGATACATGAGATTACGTTCTGACACACAGTTTGTACACAGATTCATGAAATCCAGTCGTAAGCACCTAAGACGAACCTCCTTGTAGCAAAGCTAACGTCATGCAAGCCTATGTCATTAACTTAATTGATAGTCATTAACAAGGACCCACCGTGACTACTTTCCTAAAGAACACAGTTTTGCCTATTTTGATTCTATTGGATTGCCAAATTTGGAAGACAATATTCCACCCATCGTTGACTCGGCAACCATTAACATGATTTCCAAGATAGCAAAACTTATCAAAGGCCACGTTCGATTCCATCGCGTCAGGCAAAAGCTGATTATAACGACTGAGTAATTTGATAATGTAAGGATTTTAAAATGTAAGGATGCTAGAAATTTAAGAATCTAAGGATATTTAAAATGTCTCAAGATTGGACAGAAGCTATCTTCCATGAAGTGATATAGCAAGAAGAGAAACTGAAAGACACAGACAGGAATAGAGAATAAAGCAGAAGGAAGAGACGATACACAACAATCTGTAAAGCCAAGAATACACTCAGTGAAAGCTATCTTGTGCATAAGGCTATCTGTTACAAATACAGACTTTAATACAATTTTCCAGCGGTTCGTCGTTTTGTATGTTTTGACTTTTTCTGTTGTATTATATATTATATGATTTAGAATTGCGATAAAACTTATCACAGACATCCGCACCAAACTTATAAGTATTACCACAGGCTGCTTTTCAGGAATGGATATCAGATTTAGAAGCCAAACTTCAGGGTCCTAAAGTCCTGCACAATAATCTTTCTTTCAACGCAATAAATATCCACAGGCGCTAAATATGACCCTGTTGTTTAAAAAGCAATATTCTGAAGGGAACACATATATAGGGTGACAATTGTTTCAGATTACTCCCATGACCCGTTCGACATAGGGTCCTGTGGATCATACAATAAAAGGGACAAGGTAATAAACTTCCAAAAACTTCGTCCTACCCTTGACTTTTGATTTCCTTCTGCTATTTCTGTCTTTGTAGGCACACAACCAGGATCTCTGACTTGTTTTATTCATGAGATAAAAAGTGTTGTTGTCTGCAGTTCCTTGTAGTAACACAAGAAATAAACTCTGGTGTTGGAAATCCAAATATAGTTAGTAAGAAATGTTTTTGTCCAAGAATTATGTATAAGCACTCAAATACTTCCAGAAACACGAAATAATCTTTTAAAATATACATAATCTGGACAACAATTCATATTTACCTCGAAAACTGGCTACAACAGAAGAAATCGACTTGACATCATGAACTGTTTAAAGTCTTGTCTGAGTTTATGTCTCTAAAACAAAGATTATACAGTAATTTGACACGCAAAATAGGTACCCGTATGAGGATCACGTGACCACGCTTACACCACGTGCTCCCAACATGACCCAGACAAAAACCATTGCACTAAAAGAATACAATAAAAAAGTTGTTTACTTCACCAAAACTATTGACAATTCTAGGGTCACGTTTTTCAATACGGTCTCGATTTTACTCTTTATCAGTCCCACATTACGAATGAATAATAATACAAAATGTCGTTCATTTGCTTCTCAATCGAAGTCAGGAACTAGGTAAGCAATAAAGATGCAAAACTCTATTTTGAAGTTTTTGGACAAAACAGTCAGGACAAAGTAATTTTCTGAAGACAAAATGAATGCCAAATCGAGTAAACAAGATTAAATTCTAATATTATGTAATGAAAAAAAGATTAAACAAACAAACAAAGAATTAAATTAAAAGTAAATATTACTTTAATCAGATAATTGTAACAGTATGATCTGTTCAGGAAGCAATGACCCAACGTAGAGTTTAGTCTGCATTTATTATCCTTTACAGGAAAGGAGAGAGAGAGAGAGAGAGAGAGAGAGAGAGAGAGAGAGAGAGAGAGAGAGAGAGAGAGAGAGAGAGAGGGAGAGAGAGAGGGGGGCATTATAGGCATCAACGTGTGAGGTAGTTAAAGAGTCCACAAGTCAACCTTAATTTACTAGTTGCGTTGAATCCGGAGAGTGACCTGCATATGTAGCTACGAAGACATTTAAGTTTGAAACTTTTACTTGATTTCATAATTAAATACGTCGCATCTATGTAAATGGAGCTGATCTTTGCATTTCTCTAGAATTTTGGTGCTAAATATTTTCTATTAGAAGTTTATCCTACAATTGTTATAGTACAATATCTTATACTGTTATCTAATTAACAATATCTTATACTGTTATCTAATTAATTGTTATATTCTTCATTTGGATTTAGGTCCTCGACTTGTTCTCTCTTATATCTGTGCTAAGATCTCCATTAATTTAATATGTTTATATTCTCTTCATCCGATCTATAACACCGTGGTATAAGATCCTCTAGACATCGTCAGCCACCTTTTAAAGTTAATAATCCAATACAATTTATCACATTCTTAACATGAGCATGTCGCATAATAAAACTGTAAAATAAGCATGGCAAAACTCACTTTCGACTAAATTAGTGGTCAATTATGTTTCACTAAGTCGATCAAAGAGTTTCCTAAGGGTCTCCAATTGATTCTTACAGCTCTTGCTGCAGATGATAAAAAACCCCATTATGAAATTAGAAAACACAAAATGCTAGCAATATTTAAGGTAGGAAACTTTATTAGGTCTTTAAGTTTGTTCTTGCAGTCGAAAACGGTTAGTTTTAAGAGCACTCTTGAAAGGGATCACTGTGTCTTTGTGTTTAATTTTAATTTACATTTCATTACACACTGCTGTATGCAAAATAACGATGATCATATCACATCGTTTTTGTAGTGGCAATAACAATTAGAGGATTGTTAGAAGAGGATCGTAAGTATCTTGCTGGTGTATACACATGGGTGAGGACAGATAGGTATGCTGGACTGGAGTCTGTCAGTGAAATGTAGCAAAAAAAACAAATTTTGCATTTGATTTTGGATCGAATGGATAGCCAGTTTAGTAGGGAACAGATCAACGGGTAGGTGTGCTCTGATCACGGTACTCTAAGGATGATCTGAGCAGTGTGTTTTGAACTTTGTGAAGATTCTGGAGTAGATATTGAGATGAACCAGACAGAACTGAGTTACAATAGTCCAGCCTTGAAAGTACTAATGAACACACACGTATTTTAGTGGCATCAACTGAAATATATTTGCTAACAGAGCTGATGCGTGTCAGCTCAAGATATGCAGCCTTGCAAATGTTAATGCAAAATAACGATGATCATATCACATCGTTTTTGTAGTGGCAATAACAATTAGAGGATTGTTAGAAGAGGATCGTAAGTATCTTGCTGGTGTATACACATGGGTGAGGACAGATAGGTATGCTGGACTGGAGTCTGTCAGTGAAATGTAGCAAAGAAAACAAATTTTGCATTTGATTTTGGATCGAATGGATAGCCAGTTTAGTAGGGTACAGATCAACGGGTAGGTGTGCTCTGATCACGGTACTCTAAGGATGATCTGAGCAGTGTGTTTTGAACTTTGTGAAGATTCTGGAGTAGATATTGAGATGAACCAGACAGAACTGAGTTACAATAGTCCAGCCTTGAAAGTACTAATGAACACACACGTATTTTAGTGGCATCAACTGAAATATATTTGCTAACAGAGCTGATGCGTGTCAGCTCAAGATATGCAGCCTTGCAAATGTTAATGACATGTTGGTGCAATGTGAGAGTACTGTTTAGAGTAACACCAAGGTTGTGCACTGACCGTGTGAATGAAACGTTGATGTTGCTGATATTTATTCTTTGAGGTAAAGGATGTGAATGAGAAATTCTCTGTGTTGTGATCAGAATGGCCTCAGTTGCATTATCATTCATGTGGGCTTCTTGCATATAATCCACAATTTCACATCCGGAATGCATCGCTCTACTCCTTGGATGGTAGCATCAATCTAATTTGGGTGGCTAGACTTCTTGCATATTTGAGTGTCATCAGCGTACAATAAGTGAGACACTGGGTAATGATATATGACACTTGAGAGCGTCTGAATGAAGGGAAGAGGTTCAAGAACAGAACAGACCCCTGTGGAACACCACAACATAGATCAACTTGGGCTGGAGTTTATTCATTTGCAAATACAATTGTTGTCATGTTGACTAAATAGGACTTGAACCACTGTAAGGCTGTATTCTGAATGTCAATTACATGCTGTAGACGGTGAAGTAATATATCATGGTCTATTGTGCAAATACTGCAGATAAATCAAAGAGGGTGAGAACCGTAATCTTTCAGCTATCCAAAGCAGAAAGAATGTCGTTAAATACTTTCGGAAGAAATGTTTTAGTACTGTGGCAAGGGCGATATGCAGACAGAACATTGCTTAAAAAACTGTTTGAATTGATAATGAGATACAAGTTAGGTTAGATAAATGTTTTTTTGTTGAATGGGAGATTATAATATTTGCGGTAGTTCTTTACATCGTTATTGGTAAAGTAAAGGTTACGTTGCTACCCTTTTTGGTATGGGGTACTCCCAATTATTTAAATTAACACAGAAGACCCAAGCTGGCTCGTTTTGTCAGAAATTGAAGTAATGATTGAGAGATCCAAAGCTCTGAGCCCCCAATCAGCGGCGCCGACAGTTAAATTAATGAATACACACATTGTGAAATTTAAATAACAATAATGTAAGATAATTCAAACAGTAATCTATCAAATACAACTCAGTTAAAATCATATCACTCAACCAAGTTACGACCTAGTTCATCCTTTGAATTAGTGTGGGGAATTTTCCCTTCTGTCCTGAGTCCTACTCATCTGTATATTCCCTCTCTTTTCATTTGTATCCCTTCGTTCTCCCTTCAACTTCTTCCTCTGTCCTTCCTTTTTCTATTTTGTTTCCCAGAGACTCGGACCAATTGCTGGGGTAATTTCCTCTGGTCCCTCAATCTTCTTCTCTTTTGTCTCCCAGAGCCTCTGACCACTGCACTGAGCAATTCCCTCTGGTCCCTAAAAGCTTCATATGAATACATACACGGACATTAGAAAAGCATATTCCTTTTCCTAAGTAACTCACACTAACATTAATATCATTAGATAGGCCATTACCGGTTTTGGTCACACATTCGTGCCCAGTGTACACAGATATGCATATTCATGCTCTGATACATCCATACACATGATACTCCTACAAGTATACACAAATAGGCAAATTACTATACTAATGTTGCACACCATAACGTTATACAAAGTTTATACAACTTTGCAGTAATATTTAACAACAATTGAGCAAATATTAACTAACTTGTTTCAAAGCTCCTATTATTCTCAAAATAATAATTCCGCCAATAACGAATGGTCTCAGAGTAGTTTTATTTGCATTCCGTCCCGCAAAATAACTGTAATACAATCAACATTTTGGTTCTCAAGAGGATATATTTAAACTTAAGATTCTAATATCTGCCACGCCTAACTCAATTCCGATTGGAGGTTGGTTTCTAATGATCAGACATCGCCCCTCCCAACCACCTGTCAAGGATGTTTACGATACAATTTGACGATCCATTGTTCCAAACAAGAAATCGCCACTTACCTGTGAACAATGTTACGTAACTGATTTTTGCAAAAACAAACCGCGTGTCTCTAATTTATGGCTATTTCAATTAAATGGCCAGACACCTTATACATTTTGCCGGCGAGAAATTTATGCTTCAGGTTCTAACATACCCATGCTAAAATCTGGTTTCTTCTACCACATGACTCTCTCTCTCTCTCTCTCTCTCTCTCTCTCTCTCTCTCTCTCTCTCTCTCTATATATATATATATATATATATATATATATATATATATATATATATATATATATATATGTTTGCTTTATTTTACTTTGACCTTTATGTAGTAAAATAAATTCCGTATTAATTCAACTTTGTTAATTTGGTGGTAATTTTTTTTATAATGTTGGGTAGGTGTTAAAATTGTACACGTTCAAAATTTGCTAAAAAGTATGAGTAGTTAGCTACACCTAGGTTATCGTTGTTGCTGTATCTTCTATAAATGAAAATTGAAAGAAGCTTAATTCCATTATTATTTCATTAACCTTTACTATGTTCAAGTCATACATATAAACTTTCAGTTTCTTGAAGCAACGTTTAGTGTGATTGAAATTTATTTCGTTTACCATAATATCACCTGTTATCCCATTAAGACAATGTGTACATTATGAATACCATTGTCTTCTCTACTAATGGTTTTCGATGTACTTTCTCTCTGCTTCTAGTCTAGTGAGAAACAGAAATTCGCATGCCGTTCATATTTTAAGGCCTTTGCTCTTTAAGGTGCATACATATTTCGACACATGTGAATCTTTATACATTAAAAGCTATAGTGCTTTTAATGCTAATAATTATATATATTGTCCTTCCTCTATATACATCGCAAGGGAGATTTACCTTGTGTCCATCATCGCTAAAAGTGTGCCGAGGGAACATTAACAATTCCTATCTGGCGAGGTCTGCTGGGAATGCATACTATTTGAGGAGATGGGGGTGTCCTTCATGCATAATTTATTTTAATATCATAATGCTTTTAGCACGTTCTCAGCTGTTGAAAGAGTCATTAGTTCCTCTATTTGTGATGAAAACACACGTTTTCTATTCATTCATTCTTTTGGTATTTAAAATCATTTCAAACTTTTGTGTCATTTGTTTATTGCAATATATGTTATGTTCTATAAACATGTCCTCTATGTTATCATTGTTCAAAAAGTCCTCTTTGTAAACTACTTGATTGCCTAAAATTAACTGCATTTGAAATATTTTCTTTGTAAGGTTAGGAAAATAGACATTCTAACAAATTGTTTTTGTATTTCAAAGTTATGATTGCCGCACTTATTTTGAATACATGTGTTCTAAATGTATCTATTATCTCCCAAACAAAAAGCATGATCTATACGGTTAGGTATGTTTTCTTTTCGGAATTTCGCTCTTCAGACGCAACATGTAAAGATCATAATGTATATCATATCTTTATCGTTTCACACTGGCTAAGCCAATACATTTGTTGTCACGATGTATGAATATATACTGTTATATTTGTTATATGCCTGCAAGCAAGCGAAGTATTCATATCAATGTACCATTGACCAATCTAAACTACTTGGAAGGAAATGTCTTGTTTATTTGTGCAATTTGTATGCAGATTGTTTGTTTATGCCTGAACAATTGACATTATAATTTATGAACAGGCCAGCAAAATGGACATGTACAGCGTGTTCGGTCATTTAAAGGTCAGACTGAGTTTAGATTCATGTCAAATATTTTGTATTCAATTGATTCATGGGATAAATATCCTAAATTATATATGGTTATTTGTATCGTGATAGACTGAACTTGTAACTGCTGCGTGATCTTTGAAGAAAACAAAACTGAAAATTTAGCCGAATACAAAGTTGTTAATTTAGTTGCATCAAGTCCATAATTCCTTCCTTGTGTTCTACTGTTTGAACCATATTGTTATCAGGGTATATTATACTTAAGAATCATATATTTATAAGCCAATACATTTGTTTATATATATATATATATAAACACAAGACGATGGTCTGTTAGTTTCTATCCATCTCTATCACACATATATATTAATATTTTTTTCTTTTAATTTATTCCTCTGTACTTGTGTCTGTATGCATGTATGTATCTATGTGTGTAATGTTCTCTCGCAACAGGTGTAAAATCTCAATATACGGCTATAGGCTCAGTAGCTAGGTCCCGAGAATTGATCACTGTCAGGAAATGAATCTCTTTGGATAGCACAGTCTTCCTGTCTAATCGATTGTATCTAAAGCCAAATTTCATTATGGAGCTGGGATAGTGGCAATACAGTTAGAAGCAGGTACATGGAATTACATGTGGGCAGACTCTTCGCTTATTTAAATCAGTGATACAGTGAATGCATCAGTGAGGAGTGAGGATGAATTTTCCATGAGTTTCTTGTTTTCACCAGAAGTCGATTCAGATTAATAGATACGGATATTATTTAAATTTTCATGTTATTGGGTACAAACAGAAATCGAGGAAGATATGTTATTTTAAAGCTATCTCTGTTTCTCTTCAACGTAGTTTTGAAATGTTTATTTTTATAGAGAAAATCTGACTTCTGTTCACAATGAAGTAAATCAATTCATCTTTTCAAAATATCTAATCGTTTATCGACATGGATGTAGTCAGTGGACAAATGTTCACACCATCGGAGAACATATGAAATTAACATTGATTTTCAGAAGGAAGAATTTTCTATTACGCACATTTAGTGAAAGAAGAGATTCGAACTAGTCTGCAACGGCGCTGTTGGATTCTTACTGATGTATAGAAGAATCGGTTCAGTATTCATAATTCGAAAATGATTTTCTTTGATCAGATAATAAGAAGGTTGTATTTCTTAATATAGATATAAATCAGAGATGTGCTCAGTTATTGATATCTGGACGTACCGAATAGCGTTGTGACTGACCAAGAAAAGGAAAACAAACATGGAAAATAAATCAAGTTTATCTAGTTGATCAAATCTTAAAGGAGAACAAACGTTTCCAGATAAAATCGATTTGCAAATGACTTGCACTTTTATCAAACATGATTGGGGTTTTGGAACAATTTAACAGTGTGTTATTTAAGAGCAATCTCCATATAGTGTGTTTAGGAATTTTGTGAAAGGTGAAAGTAGGTACTGGCGAATTTTCAAACAAATTATAATAGATCACGTGATATTTTTATTGCATGGAAAGAGATGAACAGCTTATCAAGTAAAAGATGTCGATTTCAAAGTCTTATCTTCTACTTTTGCCGCTAGCTATGTATCTCCTCCTTATGTACAGAGTTTTAGAAAGAAACTGTTTTGAGGAATATACACCAAATGTTGACCAGTTTGATAAGAGATTTTTTAATAATCACCATCTCAATACACGAAGAATTATGCAGCTGAAGAATCACAAAAATTCAGATTTATTGAAGATGCTGTCCGATAGATATGAAGAAACGGAGAAACATAGAGAGTTGATTATGAGGCGTATTCAGTCCATTATTTCCGAAGAGACCGCTTTCAAGACTATTTTCTCAAGAGAAACTGAGGCGTCAAATGAGACGAAAGAACGGAAAATTAATAAAAACGGCGATATTTTAATGCCAAAATATCTCTTTAATTGCTCCAATATTCATCACATTCACCTGATTCGCAAGATAGGACATGGAGTTTCAAAGCAGACATTCCAGGGTGAATACAATGGTATACCAGTCGCTATAAAAATGGTAACACGTCATCAAAGTGAGGTCAAATCGTGCTTAGATCAGCTACGGTCAGCTAATGATAACAACCCTGAGAAACGTTCCAAATGCTACGTTTTCTCTACCATGAAGCTAATGAAAGAAATTTTACTATTGGAGCAACTTGATCATCCAGGATTTATTAAACTTCTTGGATATTGTATCAGGAGTGAAGAAAGTGAAACCAGCGATTTGTCGGAGAGGGGAGTGGTTAGTGTATTTGAACTCGGCGAAAGATTCCCTCTTAACAATTTACAGCTTCTCTCGTGGCAAGACCGTCTTAGGCATGCCATAGCTCTTGTCGAATTCTTAATCTATCTGGAACACTCACCCCTTGGATCTTTGCGTGTGCGTGATTTTAAAGATGGACATTTCTTGATGGTTGACTCTAGTATAAAAATGATTGACCTTGACGATGTGGACAATTTGGAACCTTCTTGTCTGCCATTACTAGAGAGTCATTCAGCAAGTGTGACAAACTTTACTGTATTCGGTAATTATGTTCGATCGTGTGAGTTTGGAGTGAAATGTCAGCGTGGTTTGTGTGTAGGATTTAATGCAAAACAGAACATGAAGCATATGAATGACTTGTTTTTTAAACGACTGCTCTTCCCTGCAAACCTTCCCGAGAAAATTATATCGGCTGTAAGTGAAATTAATATTTATCTGGATGGTTTGGATATTTCAGCACAGGAGTTGCACACTGTTCTTGTAGATATTTTTTACCGAATTTCTGATATAAAATCCTTCCAAGGTTTTTGAAAATTTCTTATCGAAATAATTTTAGGAAAGCTTACGATTACGTTGTTTAATAATATTTAGGAAACGGAAATAAAGAATAAGTGTTACTTAATCAGGACTATTAAAACTAACAACGAGGGTAGGTAAACAAAGATATGGTAAGAATCAATGTTAAATTTAAAACAGAGATATTTTTTATCATAAAGAAAGAAAGAAATCATTTAATAATTGACTAAATGAATTAAAACGAAAACAAAATAAGGCAAAATGCAACCATTATTAAAGTCGTTCGAAGATTCTCATAAAGGTTTTTATAACTTTTATGACACTGTGATCAGCAAAATACTATTATGAAACTCACTTGACCAGTATCTTATTTGTTGATGGCAGCAAAATACTTGAAGTTTCAATGAATAATACAATTTTACATATGGGTAATTTTCTATGATAGATTTCTCAAAACATGTCCAATTACGCGTACGCATAAATTAGACCATTCTACACAGAAACAAGCAAGCTTTTTTAATATTTATCTCCAGTACTTTCGCTTTTCCTATATTCAGCGTACAATAATGAGTTCGCATCCGCATCATATCATACATTATCATGCTAAACTGTGACTGGGCCAAAACTTCTAACGCTTAGATTAGTCCTCTTAGATTAGTCCTCTCATATATTCACATATCTTGCAAGTAACTAAAGATGCACAGTTCCTGTGATGCGCAGATTATCTATATGTACATGTTACTAATAAGATCGTCAAAATAATTTTTCTAAAAACTATATTACTTATATGGGTACTTATATGTTAAAGCTTATAATAGTTACAATGAAGCTGATTATTCTAGTTTGGTGAAACCCACTTAAAATCGTATACTTCACAGAGCAGCCGATCCTAGAAAACAAACAAAAAATGAGTTGAATAGCGTGAGACACAAAATGAGTAATAGTGGACCAAATGTTTATTATATTTGAATATTGAATAGTACACAAAAGTAAATTATTTCATCGCCGGTCGTACTAAATACTACTGAGCCTGACAAAGCCACACAAGGAGGGACAAAGCTCGACAAGGCCTGACAAAGCCACAAAAAGCCTGACAAAGCCACACAAGGAGGGAAAAAGCTCGACAAGGCCTGACAAAGCCACACAAGGAGGGACAAAGCTCGACAAGGCCTGACAAAGCCACAAAAAGCCTGACAAAGCCACACAAGGAGGGACAAAGCTCGACAAGGCCTGACAAAGCCACAAAAAGCCTGACAAAGCCACACAAGGAGGGAAAAAGCTCGACAAGGCCTGACAAAGCCACACAAGGAGGGAAAAAGCTCGACAAGGCCTGACAAAGCCACACAAGGAGGGACAAAGCTCGACAAGGCCTGACAAAGCCACAAAAAGCCTGACAAAGCCACACAACGCATCACAAAGTCATGCTGAGTAAAATTAAAACAGTGTATTCATATTGTTAATTATATTCATGAATAAATTAACCAAACCGAAATCTGGCGACATATCTCAAATTTGAATAATGATAAAGTATTGACAGAGTCTAGACACAATCATATTTGAAATGTTTGATTGATTGCAAATTTCCAATTATATGTTATAGCTAGTTTGTCTATATTCTACACAATATAGTCAAAGCCAGTAGAAGTTATATATATATATATATATATATATATATATATATATATATATATATATATATATATATATATATATATATATATATATATATATATATATGTATTTATGTTGAAATATCAGAATGAAGAATAGTTTAACCAAATCGTAAGACTAGGGTTATACACCTACCCCAGTAATAGAATGCAAATGGGAGATTAATTAATTTGGATAATAACAAAGCCAGACAAAACTCATGTTTGAAATAGTTTGCATTGCTATTAGTTATTTTTTCTTTTGTAATTAATGCGGCGAAAACGCCACACAACAATAGTTTACAAATTGTTTTTGACTTTGTCACGCTTTGTATGCAATTCTTATGAAACATCAAAGGTTTGTTGAGTTTGTCAATCTATATTTAGATAATCAGTCAAATAAAAAAACAAACATTTCAAATATGTTTTTTGCAGACTTTATCATTATTTATAATAATGTTCAAACTAGTCTTTCAGTTTAGTCATTGTATTCGTCAATAAAATTTACAAAATACGTTATCTAACATTACTTTGCACGACTCTGTCGGACTTTGTATGACTTTGACCGGACCTTTCTAATTATGACATTGAAATATTTCATTTCTTTCGATAATCAATCAAATCAACGATTTAGTAACAAATAAACATTTTACATATGATTTTGTCATTTTTCGAATAGAAACATTGCCTCAGAATTTGAGTCAGCATAATTATGTTGAAAACTATCCCTTCAGTTTTGGTAATTTATTTGTCAAAATAATTTGCAATATGAAACACTTGTCTAATATGACTTGTATGACTGTCAGGCATTGTGAGGATTTGTAAGACTTTGTCATTTAATTCTTCATAAATATGTTAAAAACTAGTATTTTGACTTGGTTAATTTATTTAAAAATATAATCAATAATATACATAGACATTTTAATCTGACTTTACATGGCCTTGTGGGGTTCTATATGGCTTTTTGAGCTTTGTGTGGCTTTGTCGGGCTTTTTTTTTGGGGGGGGGGGGGGCACCAGACAGATGCCCCCCCCAATAAAAAAAGTAAAAAGTTTTTATGTATGTTTGTGTGCCCCCAAGTATGTTGTTTGTTTGTTTTTTATTGCAGTTAGAAGTCCCATTTAGTTTTCCCCATTGATTTGGGGTATTTTCGTTTCCCTAATGTTTTTTCAGTAGATCCTTACTAGTTGGGATTTGATCTTCCCACTTAAGTAGTCTACTCTTGTCTTTTTCTTTTGACCATGGCTAGTGGTCTCCTATTTCCTTGTGTTTGCTATTTGTGTTAATGCTATATGTCTGCTGCTATAAAAGGTATATACCTTGTGTTTTTGTGAAGGAAAGCCATTTCTTTCAAATTTGTACCAGTTGTCTTATTTGTGTCTTTTTTAAAATTAAAGACATTTTGTTGATTATTTTAATGTTTAATGTTATTTTAAATTTGGAATTTTGTAAATATTGAAGTGCATTATATTTAGATATTTAGTGTACTTCAATTTATCTAGCAATATTTATTTCACTAGGTCCGTCCGCCTTGAGAGAGAACCTGTACAAATTTATTTAGCTGTACAGTTCCTGTCTCAATTTGTCCGGCCTTTATTTATTTAATGAATTTAAAAATAATAATAATTTGTCCAAAATGGTTTAGTTTCCCTTAAACGGGACCATATCTTTTTCGAAAGATAGATATGGTAGGAAAAGTATGGATATAGAATCCAGAGAAAAGAAGTGTGCACTTAATTAATGTATTTTAGTTATCTGAATTTTTGGGGTATTTTTTCCAAACTCTACCACAGGCCTGTCTGGCTTTTTCAGGCTTAGCAGTATTTTAGCAGGACACTTACATAGGTGAATTATCGTCTAACATATTGACAGTGCATTAACTTAATAGTTTAAAGTACAAGAATCACTTATGCAAACCAATTGGGTCTCAATTATTGTAGTATCATTATTTTTCGTTGGGCTAAATTTTCGTGGCTTTGTATTAAAAAAGAGGCATTTTTGTGGGTACTTAAATTCGTGCTTTAGCCTATCAAAGTTTTTCATATTAGTAGGTATTTAATTTCATGATGTAACCTCTAAAACTACTCACAATAAAGAATGCAAAAGAATAAGAGTATGCCGACGCAAACAGAGATTGATTTAATGCTTAAAACAATAGTTCCACCTGTATGGGCACAAATCAAAGACATGACAAGTTCAATAATAACTCCGTGTTTTCGACCAAGTGATTAACACCAGTTGCAGCCAACGCAGCCAACAACACTAAAACAATACTTCCATCTCTATGAGCACAAGTAAAACACCTGTCAAGATTAATCAGTTTCGCCATGTATAGTTTGAGTCCTCAAAATCAAAGGAAGCCGACGCAGCAAAGAACACTAGGCAAATCAGCTAGCTATTCAAGTACATACGAATAATATCCTGCTTAAACCACTGTCAATCAAAATTGCACCATGAGTACTTTCTTTAGATCATGGTGTTAACACAGTTGTCTAAGAATGGTAAAATTCAACTAAGATCCCCCCTTCTCGGTTCCTGGAATTCCACCCCCGTCTCTTATACAGACTGGCTTCAACCATTAGACGTAACAGTAAATAAAGGGTACAAAGAAAAATTAAAGTCACACTTCCACGAGTGGGATACTAAATAGGTCATGGATGCCATTATGGAGAAGAATTTTTTTAAATGGTGCTGATCATTATTTGTAAACTTTGCAATATCATTATTCAAGCCAATTCACGCTGAATGGATAATTTCAGCTCACGTGACAATGAGTGAAGATCGGATCTAATTATCAGGGGTTTTGAGAATGCTGGACGTCTTTAATTCAGAAATTTGGGGATTATTTTCTTGAGAAGCATTGATGAGAATCATGAGATGTGATTGACACTATGTTGATGCAGTGGCTTTGTCCAAAAATCTGTGAAGTGTGAGCTTTAATAATCTGCTGTAATTAGTGTGCATAAATAGTGTTTCATTAATAATAGTGTTTCAATAAATAGTTATAGTATTTTAGAGGATTGTTGTTTCTTTTTTAAATTAATAATGCATGGATGAAATTAAATGTACTTTCAGAAGGATTTAAACAACAGGTGTACATGAATGAAGGACCAGCTTGAATAAGCATTATATTTAATTTGCAAATGCTGTTATTTTATGTTATTTTTTCTTTCATTCTCAGTATTACTATTGTTTGAAAATGTAATGTTCTTTCTCTTTTTTCTCTGTATCCTTACATACCTCACATATCGATTAAAGTCAGTGAGCTTAAAATTACAGCTATCGGATACCTTATCGAACGCGTGCTTTGAAACAATATAAATGATTTATAATTCTTCCTTAAAAAGGTTAAAATAAACAAAGAGACAAACACATGTGAAAGATATTTTTTAATTACCTGAGTACAGTGTTGACCTTGATTTATAAAATACTATAATCTGTGTTAATCACTATGAATGAAACACTTTACGAGAACGCGGGTGGGGTGGTGTGGGTTGGAGTGGTCATCATCGTATCATCCTACGCGGCTCATTTCTCGTTGGGGATTTAATTAATGATGCAGGAGCAGCAGCGAAAACCACAAAAATTAACTTCCCCACGAAATTACAGTCACTATTTTATTACAGATGAGTTATTGTCTTTGATATCTATCCACATACCAATTTAATTTTCTTAAGTGTAGTTATTACGACTAATTTAAATTCCTGTGGCGAATCGACATAAGATCCAGTGCCTCTAGTTTTGTACGCACTAATATATCAGTGGCCAGAAGTGTGACGAGGAGCTTACAATCGTCCATTTCATCAGAATAATATAATCCTGGATGACCTGTCCACCCCCCCCCCCCAAAAAAAACTGATCATAATCGATACAAATGAATATGCTTCTGATGTTATCACAAGAATTAGTACTTTTAAGAAAACAAGATTATATAACGTTCTAAGAGACAAACTCAGAGCAAGGATGAAATTCATTTTCAAAAAAGTCTAAGTCATAAACTGATAAATTCTCTAACAAAAAGTATAATTTAGAGTGTGGTCAACATATAGTACAACATGTTAAGCAATTGAGAATACCAATGATCTAGGCAAAGACATAAAAAGACGTTTACCTGTGCTGATAATGATCTTAATATTTAACACTAATATGGCATGTTAACTATGAACTTTATTGTGGATAAGGTCAAGGCCAAACTATATCCGTACATAACATATAATTAAGGTCAAGGCCAAGCTATATCCGTACATAACATATAATTAAGGTCAAGGCCAAGCTATATCCGTACATTACATATAATTAAGGTCAAGGCCAAACTATATCCGTACATAACATATAATTAAGGTCAAGGCCAAGCTATATCCGTACATAACATATAATTAAGGTCAAGGCCAAACTATATCCGTACATAACATATAATTAAGGTCAAGGCCAAGCTATATCCGTACATAACATATAATTAAGGTCAAGGCCAAACTATATCCGTACATAACATATAATTAAGGTCAAGGCCAAACTATATCCGTACATAACATATAATTAAGGTCAAGGTCAAGCTATATCCGTACATAACATATAATTAAGGTCAAGGCCAAACTATATCCGTACATAACATATAATAAAGGTCAAGGCCAAACTATATCCGTACATATATAATTAAGGTCAAGGCCAAACTATATCCGTACATAACATATAATTAAGGAGAAGAACAAACGATCAAACAAAACAAATGATATGCAATACATCCCTTCAACTAAAATAAATATTTATACACTAAAAATTTAACAAATACATGTGAGGAAAACATACATCATTTATGAATGACACAAAACTATACATGTAGCAATATAATAATTTGTTTCAAGTGAAAGTACATATGCAGTTAGATTATATATTCTCTTGAAGTACTTGATGTCAGTATTGTAAACCTACTAGATCAACTGCACATTACTAATCTCTGATTTTTTGTTTTCCTCTAACCAGTAAAGGTAAGGATCACTAAACACAATAATCGGAGACGGCGCTGAACTAATATACACTCAGAGGCGTAGCTATGATATTTTGCGCCCGGGGGCGAACTATAAAATTGGCGCCCCAGCGATCATATGACCGATTTATTACCCTTGTTTACTTATTATAATGTAACGTTGTAAGCCTCATTTTGGCGCCCCTGTACCTTGGCGCCCGGGGACATATGTACCCCCCTGCACCCCCTAGCTACGCCTCCGTATACACTACATAGTGTTACAAAGCCGGTATCAAAGCCAAACATTCCATCTTAATTGGTTCTTAATTTTAGTATGTTATCATTTTTTTAAAAAGAAAAAAGCGCATACGGTGATTGACACGTGACACGTATTATCTATTTTCGGAACAAGAATACACGATGAACTTCATTCACCTATGCTTAATTCTATGAAATCATCCCCCACCAGATACTGAATTTCCTTTTCCAACATTCTTGTTTGGGAGGGTTCATCATGTTTGTTTGTTATTTCACAAGTGCTGAATCTCTAACTTCATAGACTGGGTAGAGCTCCTCTCATCCCCATACACTCCTTTAAGTCACATGGAAAACTTGTATTGCCAAGTAAATACGTGAAAAATCAATCGTTTTAGTAAACTATAAAATAAAAACTTAGAAAAATGATGCGATCATTTTGGCCTTTTTCTAATTCTTTTCTTTTATCCCCCCCCCCTTATTTTTCTTTTCTTGTTGTTGTCATTTTTTGCTATTTTTATTGGCAGTACATCAGCCATTACCTTCTCGTACCTGGATAGGTGGTTCTTTCCGGGGTTTTCCCTGGTTCTTCCTCTACCATTAATACTGCCCGACATGCATAACCTATCCTGTGCTAAGAAAAGAAGAAAGGATTTAGACCCTATGTGAGGATGCGAATTTAAGTCGATCTAGGAAGAACACAATATTTTGGGTTTGAGAACAATTAATTAGATTCATGACGACATGTGCTTGTTAAATCGCTATACTGCAATGATTTCTAATGTCTGTTCGGGACATGAAGTGATTTTTAATTAAGTCTTCGTGTATTTAACCGTTTCAGACAAGACTAGCAGGAAGGGTAAAGTTCGATTTTATATCAAATGGAAATTTTCCAGAATCAGTTACTGAGAAATATAGAAGTGAGGCTGACTGCAAATTTTGGAGCATTGTTATCAACGGCGGTATATATATATTTAATCCTGATAGGTTATGCTTCACAAACGAATTGTTCTTGGTCTTAAATAAGACCTATCGAAAAAATTTAGTCAGTATACAAACAATTTCCTACAAGAGCAAAATCATAGAAGACTCTGAGAGTAGCTTAAAAACATTTATCTCGTAAAACATTTGTCAAAGGGACCGGCATTAATATATTATTTTCAGGTACCAATATCATAATTTGCTTGAACTATTTGTTTCTTTTTGCTTAGATTTATTTGTTTAAATTCGTAGATAATTTGTTTCGACATAAGTATAACTGAGTTGAATTCATCTATCTGAATCAGTACAATGCTTTTCTTTATATAAGCTTGACGAATTGCTTGAATTTGTCGTTGTTTGTTTAGGAATTGTGTATGTTAAGATTCCATGTATTACTTTAGTTGATATGAGTTACGAGAATCCGTTTGAATTCACCGAGCTTAGATGACTTCATGTATACTAAAGACTTGAATGTGTGTATTCGCTGAAAATAGCAGAATTAAGCCATGCAAGAAATTTTTCGTTCATTAATTTGTGTAATTGAGACGACAACGGAACTATTATATCTCTTGCAGTGTTAATGTGAGTCACTGATGAATTAGCCATTAAATAGTAAATTAATCTGTTTGTTTATGGTCTGGCAAGTTGGCTTGACCGAGATAGCCGTTGGTATCTGCTTGTATTCCGATAGGAAGATATCTGAGATAAGGAGAGTGGAGTAATGATCTATTCCCAGTAGGGTATATCTGACAGAAAAAATTAGGCTGTTTCTCTATTATTTTGTTTTCGTAGGGAAGATAGTTCCACTGACGTGCCTACTTATCCAAGTATTTGTGTATCTACGCACTGAAATAGCCACTGACGCACATATTTATCCTAGTATCTACGTATTGACCTATCCAGGTACCTAATTATCCAAGTATCTACGTAATTACGTGCTTACGTATCCACCTACCCACACAAAGCTTGAGGTCCAAAAGAGAGGCGAGACAGTAGGGGAGTGGGAGAAGGGAAAAATGCGATAAAGACTGATAACAACCACCGTGAAGTTGGAGTGAACCGGAAATAATCAGGTTATGAAAATGTACAAGGTGAGTCCACCTAAATATTTTATTAACATTCATAATCATATATTCATGATGTAACTTTCGTTTGAACACGCGATTTTCGAAATTTACGATTACCACACCTCACATTATATCACTGTTCATTTGCTCCGTGCCTTTGTAGACCTGCATCGTGTCCTTTGATTTGGCTTCTATGCTATCTTTGGGTCCTTATGGACAATATATTTCCCATCCAAAGATTTCACTCCTAAAACACTTGTTGTGCTTGCACTTAGGAATTTGGTGAAGCGTTGTTGTTCTCTTCTTCTGTCTTCGATGTCAATGCAAGTTTGGTAATTTTAAATGTCGACAATCGCGTGTTCAGACAAAAGTTACCCGTCCCGTATAATGCCCTTCTTAGATCTACCATTTTCACTTTAACTAATTCGAATATCTTTTCAACCAGTTCGTCGGATTTTCTGGGCTCCCAGTTAAGTTTCACTTTCAATATATGGTTCATGCTTTCTGTGTTGTTGTTTGTCCAAAGTTGGTCTTCATGACTGGAAATAACGTAGGGCGCCAATTTGTCCTCAACATGCCTAACATACTGCAGGAAGTCACTATGACGTTGTTCTTCAAGGTTGTTTTTAAGTTTGATGTTTCGCTCCTCAAAGGTCGCAGAGTCGTTTGTCGTTGCAAGGCCGTTTGCTCTGAAAATCATGTCAACGATTTCCTTCCTATAAATAGTACTCTTTGGGATCTTGTCAGTCATTTGTCGAAGTATATTGTCTTTTAGGTGTTTTGAACACAGTTGTCTTGAGCATACCGGAAATACCATGATCATTGCCCGTTTGTCGACAGTTCCCAGGATAATTTCAATGTTTTTAATTTCCATGCCAAACACTCCTCTCAGATGTGAAAATAATATGAAATAATTCTGTTGGCGGCCATCCCAATGCAGCATGAGTGACCCCATAAGTATTGGGGCATTTCCAGTTCCCTTGCACAGTACCTTCTTCGATTTGTATACCGTGGCTGTGACAAAACACTTTCCCAGTTAAAATGTTCTATCGATGCCGTCGACACATTATTTTGATGATGAAAACGACTTCAAGTCCAGTATTTGTTCATTAGTGTAGCATATTACTGAGGGTAAGGGATTGTCTCTAGAATGAATTATCTCAGCTACATACGGATGTTTGTCGCTTAACATACGTATACCAGTCAAACGTTCGTCAACAACATTCTTCGAACCTACTCTTCCTCTTTTTTTTTCAGCCTTCACGCGAGCCGTAGCATTTTGACACTGTCGGATATCGCGTGAATAATTTAATGATTCATTATTTGCGGGGTCCGTCAGTTTTCCATACACTTCACTGGGTCTTTGATGCTGAACCTCTTTCCGAATCCTTTGAAGAGTTTTTAGATTGGTTCGTTTGTAGTTTCCGTGCGTATTTGTGTATTTCCGTGTGGCAATTCAGATGTAGCATACTGACCAGTATACTCGACAATGGCAACATCTCTGTTGAATGAACCGTCAACGTGTGTAACCCGCTTTCTAGAAGATGGTTGGCGTTTCAGTGCTGTGTAGTACCTGGTAAATATGACTATATCAGTCTTCCTTGGTTGCGGAACGATCTGTTTCAAAGCTTTTGAACCTTTTTCTTGAGTCTCAGTGTATACTAACTACATCGTCCTTCACTACAAACTGCACCAGTTTTGTTTCCAGTCCGTCACCTTTCATCATCAATATTGTTTTAACACAACGGCCTTTTCTATAAGTTCCATATTTTATAGAAAATATAATCGTCCGCAATCGTCCCAATAGTGCTTTGGCTGTTTGGCAGATTTATTTCTGTGTTTTCTGAATTGTCAAGCACGATATACACATTCTTTTGGACACCTAAATAAATTTTGTTCACGCGGGCAATTCGCTTGGGTTCGTATCATGTGTTTTTGTCATAGCAACTTCTATTAGCCAAGCATTATGTATATATTTGAATAGTAAACTTTGTATTTTGTCGATGATATTTTCGACCAGTGCCTCCAATCTCTGTCCCAGTTAACTGCGATAAATTTCTCCTCTACTTTATTTCTTACAATTTTTGTAACGTTCTCTCTGATCTAGTCGTATGCCTTATCTGTTGTAATTCCCCATAATTCCTTGTGTTCCATTTATTTATAATATAGTTCTTTAATGTTCCTAAGATGTTTGGGTGCTTCTAATTTTTTTTACTTAATTTGTTGTTGGTGTATATTTGTTGTCTGTTGCTCATACCGAATCCAAACCAAAATTGTATAGTGCTTCCCAGGGTGTTTGTGGTGTATTATTTAATGTTTAAAACTATTTAATATATTTATACATTTAATTAGGATTGGGCTGGGTAAAGGTAGCCCTCCCCTAGTTTAGACATATATAGTGATGTTTTTTTTATGTAATGTGTTTTTAAATTACATATGTAGTCAATTATTTCATTATCTAATTTTTCTAGTGTTTTATTTGTTATGACCACAGAGTTAATAAGGTACGTCTAATCTGAATGCATATATGTTTTTGCAATCTGTGAACGTTTTATTATACTTAATGGCGTTAGTGCCCAGATTTTGATACTTTCCCTTATTTATGTTTTAATTTGTTTGCAGTTTTCCTTCTCTTCGTTTGCCCCGAATACTATTCCCAGGGCTTTTACTCTGTCTTAATCAATTTCCAGGGCAATCCATGATGATTCCACTCCAGTTTGCTGGTTTTTTTTAAGATTTCCGACATATTACGGTTTATTTTGGACTCCAATGCTTTTTTTAAAAATGATTTGTAAGTAGTGATGTGGGGCACTATAGCGACAATGGGAACTCCAGTCAAAAAGGGCTTGGGTACGTATGGCGACAAGATTGATAGCGACAATCGGATATCCAGTCAAATTGGGCTTGGGTACGTATGGCGACAAGACATGAAGGGTACGTATAGCGACAAGGGAAATTTAACATGGTGGGCCTGTATAGCGACAATGGGAATTTAAACATGGGAACTATTTGGGCCTATCTAACGACAAGGGAAATTGAACATAGTAGGTCTATATTGCGACAAGGGAAATTGAACATGGGAAATATTATTTGCATTCGGGACTGTCTAGCGACAAGAGAAATAGAGACAAAGAAAGCTAATATCTTTTCGATGCATATGATTGGCCCTGAAAAGGGTTTTTGGATATTTCTTCTTCTTTTATTTTCTGTCGTTGTTCCACCACCTTTTGATTTTAACAATGATTCCCGTTTTCTTCTTCTTTTCGTCTTCGGAAATTCAGTTATGATGTCCCATAGCTCTAAAATTTTCCTGAACTTTGATCCATCTCTGATTTAGTTGATCAAAGTCCTCTTTCTTCTTTTTGTTGGTTTGTTCCTTTCTCTCCTTAGTCCAGTTATCTTTAATCTTGATCACCTCTTCTTCCATCACCTTTCTCATCATTGCTTCTGCTTTCGTTAGTCGATCTAATCCCCACTCTATCAAATTTAACATTTCTTCTTGAAAGCACCTGACTTTGATGATGTTATCAAGTGCCTCCTTCAAGTGCCCTATTCTATATATTTTGTTTTAATAAGTCTTCTTAATTTCTTGACTTCCTCCTCTATCATACCTTCTAATAGATCTCTCGCTAATTTCAAATTGCTTACAAAGTCTAGGATACACTGAAATTCTTCCTCAAGTATTTCCACCACATATTCGGCATCAATGATCCCAAGCCAGCTGTCTCGGAGTTGGATAAACAAGTCGATGGCCATCTTGATGTGTTCAAAATTGAATGGCTCAAATTTTTTTTAAATATGAATTAAGGTCGCATGCGCAACTATGTGCTTTCGCGACCAGTTAATGCCCGAGGGTCGGGCTATTTGATTGGTCGGGACCAAAGGTAACTTTGACTACACTAGGCTGTGTTGTCGCAGTCTCCCCGGCACCCGCGTTAAATGGCAGTCTCGCCTTAGAGTAAAATGTCGGGTCACGGCAAAGCAGGAAGGCAGAACAAATACCAATATTGTGTAAGCCACCTGTGCAATTATATCAAATCCATATAGTCATAGAATTTTTCATCTTTCCTAACAATAAATATTTCTAGTACATAGTGTACATGTTGTAGGTCCTTAACATTTCTTCCTTCTTCTTTTTCTCTTCTTTTCCCTTTCTCTTTCCCACTTTCTTCCTACTCCCTTCTTCCCTCTTTCTTTCTTGTTCCTTCTTCCATCCTTTTTTTCCCTTTCCTTTTACTTTTTCTTGTCGGTTTGTTGATGTTATGTTTCCTTGAGCTATCACTATTTGATCCCGTTGTTCTCATCACACTTATCTTGTCACTTGCCGGTTGACTGGTTTTACTGTACCTACATTGTGCCACTACTTAGTGTAATGTTCTCTTTTTTTTTCCCCTTCTCCTTCTTCCCTTTCTCCCGTTTTTTCCTTTTTTTCCTCGCATTACAATGTTTATATTATCCCCCCTTTCCCTTCCTTTCCCCTTTTCTATTTTATTTTATATATTTATTTTAGGGTAATGTTAAGCTGTTCTGCTTTTTTAAGCTAGCGGTATTACTATCCGCTCTGGCCCCTTTAACCGATATGGCCTCGTTAATTATTTATCTATTTGATAGTTATATTTTTTTTTCTTCCGTTTATTTAAGGCATTGTTACGTGGGTCTGTTTTTTGAGCTAGCGATGTTATTATCTGCCCCTTGATTGATAAATATTAACTCTTTGGCTATGTTTATGTTTGTTTACTTATTTGATGGTTTTGATATTTATATTTTGTGTTTTATGTCTATTGATTTTAGGTAATTAAGTATATTTATATAGGTAGCATTTACGTTTTTGTTATACCTTTTATCTAGAATTTGGGGGAATGATATAACTGAGTCAAGTTTTCTTTGTTGTAGTTGGAAGACGGTACGTTGTCGATGATATTTGTGACATATGTTGAATACATCCAATGTTTCAGTTTCTGGACAGTGTGGACATTTATCCGGCGTGGGTCCTGTACTTATATGTTTCATAAAACTGCCATTTAGTAGTGTTTTACCTGTTCTGATTCTGTTGATTATTTTAATATCAATGGCTGCCAGGTTTTTTGGTAAACGTTGAGTTCTAGTGACCTCTTTTTGTTGTTGGTATAGATGTCTACCCTTTGTGGAGTTTTCCCATTGTTGTTGCCATTTATTATTAATTCTGTCCCTGACTTGACTATATAGTTCCTGAGTGTTGTACTGTACGGGTTCAATTTGGTCTTTCATCAGACTGCTTTTTGCTGCTTTGTCTGCTTTTTCATTTCCAGGCAAATTGATGTGAGATGGCACCCACAAGAAGTGTATGGTTTGGTGTGATTTATCTGCTTCCCTGATGGTCAGCATAGTGTCCTCTAGAAGATTTTGTCTACTTTTGGAATTACCTGTCTCAATACTTTCAAGTACACTAAGTGAGTCTATTATGATTACGTACTGTTTTTGATTTCGTGTTACTATCCATTTTAGGGCTCGGTTGATGGCCCAGAATTCCGCGGTATATATGGAACAGTCATCCGGTAGTTTTGTGGTAAATGTGATCTGATGTTCTGGGATCACTACCGCTGCAGCCGTTCTATGTAGTTCTTTAGATTTTGAGCCGTCAGTATAGATTTTTACATATCCATCATAGTTGTTGTTGACGAGGTTTTGTACTTGTGTTAATGTGATATTGGGGTTGTCGCGCTTATGTACCAGTTGGAGTGCTGTTAGGTTGATGTTAGGTTGGTTATTTCTCCAAGGTGTGGGGTCCTTGATAAGTAGTTGTTCTGCTTGGAGTTCTATTTGATTGAGTTCTTTGCAGAGTGTGTGCATTTTGTTAGCTGCTGGAGGATGTGGTACCAGTCTTGAGCTAAAGGTGGTTTGACATTTACTTATTATGTTTCTGGTGGGATTAATCTCCTTATGTATTGAGATTCTACAGGCGTATCTAAGTTTGTGTTCTTCTCTTCTCAGTTGTAATGGTGGTTCACATGCGAGGATTTGTAGTTCTTCCAGGGAGGTGTTCGGTAATGCACCAGTGCAAAGTCTAAGTGCTCTATATTGGATGCTATCTAGTTGTCTAAGTGTTTCCTTGTTGGCTGAGGAATAGATCTGGGAGCCATAGTCTATCTTACTTCGAATTAAAGATTTGTAGATCATTAGCATAGTTTGCTGATCAGCTCCCCATGTAGTACCTTTGATGTTTTTAAGTATGTTTAGATCTTTTTGACATTTTTGAATAGTTTGTTGTATGTGTGATTTCCAATTGATTGTTTCATTTAGTAGCATTCCCAGGAAGTGGGTCTCCTTTTGGAATTGGATGGGCTGATTCTGCATATATAGTTTAGGGTATTTAGGTTGTTTATTAGTTGGGGAGAAGAGCATTGCAACTGTTTTTATTTGGGATATTTTGAAACCCCAGTTGTTGGCCCATGTGCCGATGATGTCTAGTCCTTTCTGAATTTGAGTGATGTTCTTTTGACTATTCGGGTTTCCTGCTTTCCAGATACTACTGTCATTGGCAACTTGTGACAGATCAACTGGGCAATTTTTGAGATAGTTGGTTAGATTGTTGACCATTAGATTGAATAGGGTTGGGCTAATCACACTTCCTTGGGGGGTTCCATTATCCAGTGTATATGTTTGGGACAAGGCCTCTCTTACTCTAGTTTTAAAGGTTCTTCCCGTAAGGAAGTTTGCTATCCAGCGGTGCATTCTTCCTGTTATGCCAAATTGGTTGAGTTGAGATATGAGGCCATTGGTCCAGACTAGGTCGAAGGCTTTCTCTAGGTCTAGAAATATTGCTATTAGGTGTCTATCTCTTTTCCTTTTGGCATTAAATGCTAATTTGATATTGGCTTCCAGACGGATTAATTGATCAAGTGTAGATCGTTTATTCCTAAATCCACTTTGGGTTTCAGCCAGTAGTTGATTTTGTTCTAGGTGGTGTTTTAATCTATTGTTAACCATTGTTTCCATTACCTTACAAATTGTATTAGTTAGTGAAATAGGTCTGTAGGAGGTTACATTAGTAGGGTCTTTGCCTGGTTTTGGGATGGCTATGATTATGGCTCGCTTCCATAGTGTGGGGATGCGACCTGTTCTCCATATCAGATTTATTAAGTCTAAGGTAATGCTCTGCATATTGGGTGGTAATTGTTTGTATATTTCATAGCCTAGGTTATCCTCTCCTGGTGATGTACTTTTTGACTGACGAGTGCTTCTTGATATATGGCACAAGTGCGGACGTGAAGGAAAACACCGCCTATGATAAAAAAAACTTGCATTATCCCTATCATCACCAAAACACGCGGACTTAAGAAAACACTCACTCTCTTTTATACTTTACTCACATAAATTATAAATTTAACAAGTTACTTAAAAAATACGTTGTGCTTATAGACGCACTTCAAACAAAAGTAAAAAGAGACTGTGATTATAGACTCACTTCTATTTTTTCTAACTTCCTCACATATCATTAGCCAATTGAATAATTAATTCTTTTCGAGAATATTGGGTAGCTCTGAAAAGGGCTATTTTTTGTGTGCACGAGGAGGGATGACAATCTTTTATCGTCTAAGATTGCGTCCTCGTCTGGCAACAGGATAGGGTCTGCTTATTCGGAAAGAGAAAGAGAACTCTTTCGTGTCGACACGACAGTCGACAAAACTTCTGTTTGGATCCTGCTGCTGTTGTTGCTGCTGCTGTGATCTCTGCTGCTTCTGAAGTCTATACTTCTCAGTCCATTCTTCTTTGTCTTTTTGAATTTCCTCTCTGAAGAGTTCTTCTATGAGGTCTTCCGTTACTTGCAGCATTCTAACATTCTCTATCTCATCAGGCTTTGGCATCAGATTGTGTCTGAGTGACGTAAGCTTCGTTCAGCTTGGCTAGTATTGAGCACATCTTCGTAAGAGGATGAGTCAAACAATGGATGGTCACACTGGTAGTAGTTGTAGTAGAATTAAAGACGTTTTCGCCTAAAGGCATTTACGTACGTCTGGTTAATATCCCAAAGGGGACTGTTTATTTAGTTCGGGGGGGGGGGGTGGAATGGTGCCACACACCCCGCTTTAATGCACAATTTTGTGCTGTTCAAAGTATATCAACCATCGGACGCAGTCAGTGGAAGAGGCGAAGGAGGGAAGTGACCGTAGTGAAAGGGAGGCGCTGTATCCAAGGTAATCTTTTAGTCCCATAGTCCTAATGATAAATAGTGACGTCTTGTAAACTAACAATTTAGAATAGAAAAACATTATTGTGCTGTTTATATAGTAGGAGAAGAGAATGGCATATTTGTTCTAATTTATTTTGCTACATTGTGTAGCTGGGCCTGATGGCTTTGGGTTTTTAGCCACCTTATAGAACTATTTGGGGTCTTAGTTGGTTAATAAGCTATATATTTAGTTTGCTACATTGTGTAGCGGGATCTGATGGCTTTGGGCTTTTAGCCCCCTTATAGAACTATTTGGGGTCCTATTATGAAACTAACTATATATTGGGGGTGTTAGAGGATAACCCTTGGTCTGGAGTGAAATCAAAAGCCCACAAAGTGTAACCTTCTGCATAATCGTCGAAGGAAACACCGTGACTGGTGTTGGTTCCTAACTTACCTGTGGCTTCGTACAGCGACAAGTACGACCTCAAGTGATTCTTCTGGGAAAATTCGGGTACACAAAGTTTTGCCATCGCGACTAACTTCGATTTTGGATACTCCGCAGAGTTTAAACTGGAAAGGATTTTGATCGTGGTTACCGTTGAGGGCTGCATTGCTGACGATACCAAAGAATAAACGTTTGGGTAACTGTCCTGGGAACAGATGATCTTCGATCTTAGATCGGAGTCCAGTGGCAGTGGTGAAAATTTTTACTTCCACGTGTCGTATCGGATACTTGGCTGTCGTTCTGCTCAAAGTGTGACTGATATCAGTTCTAACTTTAGGTAACACTTCCACACGACGCACGTATAACCTGGCTTCTAGGATAATGGTTTTGTATTCGTTGGCATGAGCCATCAAATGGAAAGCAGTACTGTTACGATTCAGTCTCAAGCGAATATCCACCCCGTTCAGCAAATACTTCTCTTGAAACCACATGTCCAAATGCAAACGATCGAACAGTTCTAAACTACGTCCTTGCAGAATTTTCTTTCGACACTCGTTAAAACCACCATTGTAAGGATCGTCATCTACGGTCAAGGCTGTGTCGCTAAACTTATTATCACCTGCTGTGTCAGGTTTCCATACCACGCAAGCATCTAAATGAGTGTTCTTGGCTTCTTTTCCGTACGTCAAGAGATTTTCGAGGTACGCTCGGTAAGGGTAAGTATCCATGCTATTGCTCACCAGTTTGTTATTCATGTACAAATCCACATCGCTGAACAAGGAATGCATGAAATTGTTGACGGGAGCTACTCGGGCATCGGCTCCTGGAACGGAGTTGTCCGTTTTAAAAACTTTCACTTTCAAATACAAGTAACTGCTGTTTAGATCGATGTAATCTTCGGGTTGCCCTTTGATTTCAAACTCGATGGGAGCTGAATCCGCCAAAGAGGAGACGGGATGAAAATAGACCCATTGAACTTCTTGCATGGTCATCATCGTGGGTGGCATGACAAAGAGAACCAGTTCCGACATGGAACAGGCACAAGATTCTTGGTGCATCATTTTTTCTCTCAGTCTCTATGTTTTACTTTTAATAATAAAAAATGTCTAAGTCTCGAGCGGTTCTTTTTTCTTCGTCTTTCTAGCTTTAGAGGTACGGAGACTTTTGGAAGGGTTTCTTCGTCGACGCTTTCTGCCTTGTCCTTGCTGTGTCCTCAGGGAAGCAGGATTGCCAGACTCGGTATCGTTCAGGGCAATTATAAGACTTTCTCGTCGACCCATAATCTCTTTACCAGTTTGAAGCAAGACATTTTTGTCTGCTCTCAAAAAAGCTTTTTTTGGGTTTTGTTTGTCAATGAGGACATTGTGAAGAAAATCGTTGCCGTGAGTCAATGCGGCATCTTTTAAGGCGTGCAATCCTTGTGTCACCATTGGTTTCAAAACAGGGACCACTGAATGAAAGGCTGATTTAAACATATCTCCTAAACCATGTCCTCGTTGTCGAGCGACTCCTCGATACACAGGATACATCACTTTTTCAGTTGTTCGAGAATCGTTTTTGAAAATGGAGTTACACTGTGACTTTCCCTTTGGTAATAGTAATGTTGACACTGTCGAAATACGACGAACTGACGGGCAAATAATGAGAATGTACAAATTCGCGGTGAACGTGATAGGTATTTCCACCTTCCTAGTCAGCGGCTGCGGCAGCTGCGGCAGAATCCACTTTGAAAGGAATGACACATAGTAACGCTACAGAGGTGTGTCCTACCACGATGTACTCCACCACATCGGAGTACACAAATATCAAGTTGAGTCCTTGGTTCATTTCTACAGGGAATCGAAAATATTTCGCAAAATCCGAGTTAGTGTTTATGGATGGTATTTCATTTTTCTTGACCACCATCCTTGGGTATCCACCTAAAATATCATACAATTCAGGACAAAAGGTAATGGCCATCATTTATCCTCTGAAAATTTCATCATTAGGCGACGAGCCACTTTATGGTACTCAAAGGTAACACGTTTATTTGGCTTTCTCCATGGCTTTACCAAACAAAGTATTGAACCTGGTAGCAAGTGTAGTCACTAAATGTTGACCACTAAACTAACCAGCAGGAATGTTGAAAAATTGGTGGTCCCTTTAGTTTGTGGGTCCTCTGTTTTCTTTGTGTCAATGCCAGTGATGTCTCGTTCGTCTAAGGCTTTTTGCAATTGCTCGTCATACACTAGTACTTTGAAAGTGTTTTGATTTTCGACGATGTTTTTGATTTGTGTCGGGTGTATCATTTCCACTAAAGCCACTTCCCAATGAGCATCTTGATTCAAATGAATAGTTTGAGGTAATTTAGCCGTGTAACAGCACAACGTGTTTTTTAGAAAACACCTCCATGGAACTGTCACTGGGTAACATTAAGTAACATTGGTTAATAGTGTTGTTCAGAATTCCAACATTCTTCTGTCCGAGGAGTCACTCAAGGTTAAAGGAGTGTCTAAAAGATGATTGTGATTGGAAGGGTGACTGTTAGGAGAATAACTAACGTTGGACGCAAGACTCCCAATATTGTTACTGTTGTTCCCGTTGTAAGAGTATTTCAAGGAAGGATTGGGAAGAAGATAACCGATGCAGCTGCTGAGTAAAATGGTCCACAATTGTTTGTCTCCTTGTTGTAAACTCAAATTAGCAATGGCTGCACCGATGACACAATACACCACAAAGATTTGACAGGAAAAGACGATTTGCATTTTAGGGACACGTTAGGGTTGCTTTTGTAAATCTTGCAGAGACGAACTGGGTGAAGGAGTAGTCACTGTGGTCGCTGAAGCTGTATTAAAGAGCATGATGGTCACTTCTTTGTATAGTCGATGACTTGCGAAACGTCAATCCAAGAATCAAAACTAAGAGGATATCCTTTCCAACGTACTTTGACTTCTTTGACACGACGTTTTCCTACTTTACGGGTTCGTCGTTCGAGAATGCTTTCAATGTCGTACACGTCGTCTTCTTCTTTGGTGACACGTTGTAACTCAGGCAAGTAAAACGTTCCTTTTAATACTTCTCCGTTCATGTCTTCCAATTTATAGACTGTAGGATGACGATCACGCACTCGCCCAGTAACACGAAACAATTCGGTGGTCCAGTTGGGTAAATAACCTTTGTCGAAAGTGCGTTTGGTTTTGCCAATGCGAACCCAATTTCCAGGGGTTAACATTCCTCCGCCTTTCTTTGGGACAGCCATCGTCTGGGACGTACTAAACAGACGCTCAAAAACAGTCACTTCGTTGTCAGGTGTCACATCATGTGGGGTACGTCCAATGTTTCTATGGTAAGATTGATTGTTGGCTTGGACTAAGTGCGGTAAGACGTCGATGTACTTGAGAGTGTGTTGATGCGTAAAATATTTTCACATGCGTTCTTTCAAGATACTTTGTAAACGTTCCACGATACTGGCTTTGGAATCAGGATTTTCGGTGGTGAAGAACTGAATGTCACGTTTCTTTAATTCTCGTTGGAAAGCTTGGTTCAGAAATTCGGTGCCTTTGTCGGTTTGCCATCGAAGAGGGTGACGACTACTTTGTTTCAACACCAGTTGCAAAGCTCGTACTAACTCTCCGCTCGATTTGGATGTCAATGGTGCGACCCAGGCAAATTTAGAAAAGACGTCGATGACACAAAACAAAATATTTGTAGCCACGATTGTAAGTGGCTAAATGAAAGACATCGGCGAAATCGGCTTGCCATTGATGATCGATGCCTTCCACATGTGTGCGACTCCTGTGAAATTTTCGTCGAATGGATTGATGTAAAGCTTGTTCTTGTAACCATCGTTGTACTTCAGGTAAACGGAGCTTTTTCAGGCGAGTTTTTTTCAGCACGATACAATTTCTGAATGCCTCCGTAACCTGCAGCGTAGGCTGGATCGTAGTAAATGTTGGCTAATACCTTCTCCATGGTTTTGTTAATAAGTCACCTATTCTTCGATGATACTGCTTTGGGTGGGACGAAATGGGGGTTGTTTGGAAACGGTTTTACGTGTCCGATGTGCCACAGGAGTCGACGTCGAGGGTACTGGCGGTGGTGACAGTGGTGGAGGTGGTAATGGGATAGCTTTGATCTTCTTTACTTTTCTCACTTCTGGTTTCCTTTCTTTTTTTTCACATCTGTCGAAGAAGGAGAGGCCATCATCTTCTTAACTCTTCTCGTTGGGGAGTGGGGGAAGGGGTCAACAAGGAAGCTGCAATCTTACTCGGAATGGGATAGGCGGTGGGTGTTTGAAAGATATCATGGGGTTCTTCTTCCTTGGGTAATGGTGGGGTGACGTCTGTCTTGTCCACTGTAGATTGTGAGAGCGACGGACTATTCATTAGAGCATTCAAATCGGTCGGAGTGGGTAGAACTGTTTGTTCCACAGCTTTTCGATGAAAGAGTTTTAGTCGTTGCAAGAGTTGACCGTACTTTTGTTGCGATTTTTCGGTTTCGGACAAATCGTGGCGATGCATCAAGGATTACAATTCGTGTTGTAATTGGGACATCTCCTTCCAATCAGGATTCGGTGGTAAATGGGGGGTACGTTGTTCTTGCCAACGATGGTATTCCATCCATTGGTATTCCATCCATCGTATGTAAGGGACTAAAGTCAGTTTTCGTCCTTCCATTGGGCTTCCAAGGTTACGTCTGATACCGTGGTGCTCCGTAGGTCCCTTTTATCTTCTGGAAGGATCAATTTTGGGATATCCCTCGTGCCAGCCCTTGTACCAGACCTGGCAATATACCCATGCCGGCTTTCGCTAATCCTTCCAACACAGGAAGAAGAAAGGGAAAAAATCCTCCGCATTGCACCAACATCTTTTTATTTTGACGGACGGGTATTTTCTTTTGGACCATTTGACGAAGAACGTGTCGATGTTTGGCTAAACATTTTTTCTGGTGTAGAGACAAAGGTATCGTGCCTTTCAAGACATTCAAACAACATTCGCACACGGTATCGATGAAATCTTTGAAGGCCGATTTAATGATTTGTTTTTGCATGGGTGGAGAGGCTTTGGACAGGACGGACAACACGTCTCCGTGTTTGGCTAAACGAGGAGGTAGTCCTTTCCTTTTCTTTCCTTTGTGGGGTGAATAAGAATGTTTTCTGCGAGGTGACATCTTTGCTTGTTCGTTCCACAATATCACTGACGTCAATGACTTGGTACACACCCTCTTTTTTTCTACTTTTTGGGGAACTACTGCTTCGTTAAAAAGGTAACGATGTGTTTTCCAAAATTGCCAAAGTAACCTCCTTTTTGGTGACTCTTCTTTTTCTTTATAGAACTACGTCTTTTGAGGGAATGACGTCGATGCTTGGTTTTTAAGCGTTTTGTAGGATGACGAGATTGTCGTTTTCCTTTTTCTTTTTGGACAGCAGAACGACGAGGGTTGTGGTGTGCACGTTTTTGAGGAAGCATCATTGAGTGTTTAGAAGTGGCACAGAAAATTTTGATTCACGTTGTTATCCTCAAGTCATTTTTTATACAGGAATGCGACGCCACTGATTATCTTTTGGTCGTATCAACTTCATGACAGGTAACACACGTCGTGAAGGGGTTCGCAATGGACTAAATCGGGACAGGTCTTGTTTGGACAAATCCAGTAAACTCTTTAACATGCCAGATCTTTCTTGGATTTTGACTTTGGAGGCAGATACTTTGTGAGCAGCTGCTACTGCCGCTAATGTGGACGAGGGTGCCACCAGTGGAGAAGACGTTTTGGGAGACGCAGATTTCCAATGTTTCATCAAGTTAGGAAGAACGGGTGTCAAATTAGATTTGGCTGGCATCACCAGCAACGCGGAAGTGGAAGCACCTGAGGCTTCTGGAAACGCGGTCACTAGTGCTGCAGGTCGTGGTTTACGAAGGTAAGGTTGCGTCCTGGCCGAAGTGCCTCTTTTGCGGGTGACAGCTTTTTTCTGTGGACTTTTCTTTTTCTGTGTTTTGGTCTTGACACCATTGTTCTTTTTCTTAGGGGTTCGTTTGGCTTTTTTTTCTTGGGGTGAACTTTGGGAGCATTGGGATCCCATTTTAAAAGGGAACGAATGATAACACCTCCTAGAGAACCACTACCTCCAGGTTTCAATATGATTTGCTTTTTGATTTGAGTATCGATGCTAGGATCGGTCAGTTGCGTCAGGACTACTTTGTTTCTGTCAAAAAAGCATTTGGTTTGATGTGGAATGTGAATGATACCTTGCAGTATTTGACGTGCTGTCACCTTAAACCATCGTAAGACTTCTTTGAGACTGGCTTCTAAGACGTGAGCACGTATTTGTGGATTTCTTTCGCGACTGATACCGTACAAGGCACGAATAAATTTGATGGGAAGATGAAACTGAAGGGACGTCATGTTGACGATGTATGAGACAAGGTCAAAGTGACCGAGGTTTTTACTGTTTCTTTTTTAGTGGTTCATATTGTTATGTCGACGACGAGGGCGTGTACACGACAGGTCCTCCGTCTTGACACCAGTCGTGAAACAAATCGGTACGAAATCGCAAATAATCGGGGGATGGGGGGGGGGGTTAAATCCACGAGTAAATAGGCGTGTGGCGTTTGAGTGGCATCATCGTACGCATGAGTCAGCCAAGGTTTTCCTAACTGTTTGGCTAAGACTTGCACTTCTGATTTATCTCGAGGACTTTTAAACAAGACCACGTATTGAGCATTGAGACTAATGGTACGATGGGCTTTAATTTGTTGAATCAAATTTTGTGTAATGTAAATGACACTGGCATTACGATGATGCCCTTTACGCGTAAACCAGTTTAATTTATTCTTCGTCTTCTCCTAACATGTCGTCAAAAATGACCAAATGAGTTTGACTAGGGTCAGACACGATCCCATCGTCTTCTCTAGGAATGCTTTCCACAAACACAATGGAATAACCTTGACTTTCTTGCAAGAGGCTGTATGCCGATTGCCACTCTTTGTAACACCAAACGATGCGTTTGATGTGAACGATCGATCAAATGATGTTTATGTTCGATCAAACGTTTGACAAATTCGGTTTTGCCTGAACCGCTCGGTCCAGCAATTAACATGTTAAAAGGATGACGAAGATACAAGGCCTTCCAGCTAGCATGATCTAAATCTTCGTCAATGACTTTGAATGTCGAGGAGGAAGGAGTAGAAATAGTAGAATTAGCCATAGTAGTGTAGGGTATGAAACTAATGACACAAAAACAGACAGGACAAGAGGTTTTTATACTTTTTTCAAGACACGTTTATTTCAATGCATGTCTAAATTGGAACAACACGAAAGACAAAAATACATAAAAGCCAAATGGATAAATACAGGAAAAAAAATACACATGGAAACGATCAAAGTGACATATAAACAAGGCATTGTACAACATTGTTTTGGTAACGAAGGTGTCCTAGAGGTAGTGTGTAATGTTCTTATAGTCTCTACATGGGGTACAGTCACATAGGTGTCCTCTCGGAAGGGTCTTTGTCGGGGAATGTCCATGACAGTCCTGTCTTGAACAGACTGATTGTCCTCGGTGACAGATTCTTTTTCTTCTTTTGGCACTGTCGCTAACACAGGTTTAAAAGCGACTTTTTTCACTCGACGATGGATTTTACGAACACAACGCTTGGGCATAATGGGATGCTTCGTTTATCCAAGCCTCAAAATCCCAATTTTTCCAGTCACGTACATCTGTCCAATGAGGGTGTAAATCACAAGCTACACACATCCTCGTACACCACTTCCGTACGTAAAAGTTGACGAATCTTTTTTTCCTGTAGAGGTCGAGACGTATCCAGATGAAAGCGTAAGGCTTTTAACAGAATGAGTCTCTCGTGGACATTTAAAGGAGTCAACATACTGTCTTTTTTGTAGGTAGTGTTCGTAAAGTGTCCACAAGGAATCGACAGGTAAACGAAATCCTAGAAAGCAAGTCACTAAAACACACACTTCACGTCGACCCCAATTAATGGGACACAGTTCTTGTAATAAGTGTTTGTAATCCTTCACCGTGTGAATATTCTCATTGATATCCTTCCACGGAATCTTTTTGATCACAAGTGATAAACGTTGTGACATGGTCGTTCTATTTTATACTTTTTTATGTCGAAGACCATAAATGTATATTCTGCAAAGAATGATTTAAAATCTTCTCCAAAAGCGAAAGTGATTAATATAACCTGTAATTTCGTCCCACTGCCATTCTGGGTAACGGTCAAGAATGATCAAAAAATCTTCAGATGTAAACGAACTAAATTCGAATCTGTGGAAGGTAGATTTGATCCAGAGAAATCTGACACGTTGGTTGAATTTTGTCACTTTCCTCTTGTGAATTTCACGACACAAAAGTTCTGCAGTCACCCATTGAGATTTTTCTTTAGCAAGTCCATGTCAAACGTCCTTGGAGATCTTCTCTTGCAATTCGTGTGGTAATCCTTGAATATTATGTTTTAGAGAGAGTTTATATACTGGTCTAGGTTTGTCTCCAACCCAAACTGGTTTGTTAAACGACATGGACCAGTATTGTCACTTTCAATCACTAGGTCCCACTTAAGGTAGGTATTTTCAATTCGGACACCATCGAACATGTTCCAGGTAAGCGGAATCTTTCTGTCCCCACTCGTAAATTGACACACCACAACTGAAACACTTAACTTTATCCCCTTCGCCCAAATAGAAAAATCCGGCTCTGGTTAATTCTTCAGGAGTTGGTTCTAATTTTCGAGAGAACGCTTTTCCGTCTCTCGAATGTGATAGTACTTTTCAGGGTTTACTAAGGGAGGTGAACTTTGCTTGGACGTCGCTTGTCTGGGTATGGATTCCGACTCACTCATGTCATCTTCAAAATCATTAGCATGAATTTGAGCCAAGACTTCAGCTACTGTGCGTGGCGATACATCACGCTTCTGTCTCTTACTGTCTTCTCCTTTCTCGACAACATGATGCTGTCTTTTCATCTCGTCTGCAAAAAGTCAAATGACTACATTTTAAAGACCATGACCCCTATATATTCATGTCCGATCCGTGTATATATAAAGGGTCAGTGTCTAACATTTCAGTATTCATTTTAGTCTCACACTGACCAGAACGATGGAAGAACCTACACAAGTTGAACTTCTCATCAGAGCTTTGCGTGGTGTTATACGAAAGTTTTCTTCAGACAAGCGTACGGACTGCTTACCCTCCTTTCTAGATAAAAGTAAAGATACTTCTCTATATCTGAAAGAAGAAAGGACATAAGGCTACAGAATGTCCAGATCGTGACAAAAACAATAAAGGTACCAGAAGAGACAAAAATCAAGATACCTGATATCATTGTAAAGAGAAAGGACGTTGGTCTCCAAACTGCCCTAAGAAATAACAGGAGGAGGAGGAGGAGAGGAAGAGGAATTCTGAACAGGAGGAGGAGCAAGAGGTTCCCATTCCCCAAAGGAAGAACCCCGACACGTTCACAAAGACAAGAAAAGAAGACGAAACGAACGTGAGGAGGAAGAAGAAAAAGAAAAACCCGTGACAGTAAAGAAATTGATAAAACAGAAAGAGTGAACAGAAGAAGCCTATGAACTTTTAAAAGTGGTATTGTGTTATGTTATGTTGTGATATTGAATTGTAACATTTGTACCAGAATACATCAGATGGAAAAAACGTAAGTGTCTCATGGTTTTGATTTTATAGAATAAGAACCAACACCTACATACTCCTACACTCACACGTACATCATGGGATTAAAAAAAAATTAAAAAGAACTTTTGAGTTTTCATTGAATTAGGCAATTGAAACAGTAATTCCTTTCGAAAGATTTGAGTGGCCCTGAAAAGGACCGTTGGTGTTTTGTTTATTTAACGTAACCATCTTTAGCTGTCTAAAGCATTTGCCACGGCCAAGGCCTACTTCTAGACTGGTGGTTCCTGTCAATGATTTCGTAGAAATCACTAAAGGTGGTATGGTGGACGTTGTCACAGATAGATTGTGTTGTTTAGCTCGAGAAGGTCTTTTTCTCTTCGGTCGTGATAAAGAAGTCTGATACATTTGTTTCAGACTCCTTAACTCTGCTAAAATATTTAAAAGTACAGTCGTGACCGTTTGGTTTTCACTATTCTCTGTCTGTCATTGGTCTTCTTTCTTCTCTGTTGCTACTACTGTTTCTTCCTGGTGTTTCCTTCTTGCTTCTTCTTCTTCCCGCTGTTGAATAAGAAAAGCTTGTTCTTCTACTTTCTGTTGTTGTAAAAGTCGCTCCAATTCTTCTTTTTGTCTTTGCTTAAAATCATCGACGTGTACATAAGAAGAAGGAGAAAGTAACGAAGGTTCCGGAACAAATTCTTGTGAAGTTAGAAAATCCACAATATCCCAGTTAAAATCAACTTCTTCTGGATGTAGATTTGTATTGACTTTAGTAGTCACTGCTGTCCCATTACTTGCTGTCTCCACTACTGGCTCACCACAATTCATCGTCTTCTTAGCGTCCGACATGATTGACAACTCTGTTGCATCGATTGACTGCGCACAGAATTTAGTACCTCTATATAGGGAAGGTGACGTCACAGACTGCTTTCTTCCGATTGGATGACTGTGACTGACTTTTATAACGCACGTTTGGATTGGTGAATACACTCAATCCGTTTGTCACAGAATTAGGCGAAAATTTAATTTATTTTCTAATTGAATTACAAGCTAATTTCACCATTTTTTTTGTTTCGTCGTACATGCGTTACCTGGGGTGAATAAGTGGTTTTCTCCAAGGTAAGCGGCATGTAACGATTTGCATGTGCCTGACTTTGAATTACATGAAGTCCGGAACATTAGATTCACGGGGTGCACGGTAATCTTGACGTGATTTCTGCTCACCTATTTGAGGGTATATAAGGCAGAATATTACTGATAAATATGACGGGACCAAAAGTATCTTATCACAGGAAAGATAGCTCGTCATTCAATCTCCAGCCAAAGGGCTGATAACGTCTTTGAGATCGATCATAGCTGAAATTGTAGCTGATAACGTCTTTGAGATCGTAGCTGAAATTGTAGCTGATAACGTCTTTGAGATCATAGCTGAAATTGTAGATGATTTGTTGCGGAACATCTCTGATAACATCTCTGATATCATAGCTGATATTGTAGCAGAACATCTCTGATAACATCGTTGATAACGTCTCTGATATCGTAGCTGATATTGTAGCGGAACATCTCTGATAACATCGTTGATAACGTCTTTGAGATCGTAGCTGAAATTGTAGATGATTTGTTGCGGAACATCTCTGATAACATCTCTGATAACGTCTCTGATATCGTAGCTGATATTGTAGCGGAACATCTCTGATAACATCGTTGATAACGTCTTTGAGATCGTACATCTCTGATAACATCTCTGATAACGTCTTTGAGATCGTAGCTGAAATTGTAGCTGATATTGTAGCGGAGCATCTCTGTTTGTCGGATTGTCTGTCCATCTACATCTGTCGTGACGTGTAAATATCCGGAAATCTAGAAGTCCGAGTGTCGGAGCTGTCTAGAGTTGTAAACATCCGGGGTGGCATCTTGGGTATTGAGGAACGTTGGTTCTAGTAGATGCTGTATGCTGTCTGGACGTATAACTGTGGTGGATCCGTGAAGGGCAAACGGCCGATAAAAGTATTGGTCAACCCTAGGTATTCGGGGAAACTGGGCGGCGATTCAACAGGTGGTGAATCGTACGGTTATACAGGGTCAGGACACATGTTTGTGTTGCAATTGTAGTACAATTGAATACATTGTTGTATTTACATGGTTACTTCAAATCACAATAGTATTTCAAGGCATTGCATGAATCTCAATAAAAGTTAGCGACTTGATTAAATACATGTATATGTTCGTGCTAGTTGTCGCAATCTATACGTGCGATAGTATAGTTTGATGCTTGTGTTTATTATCGTAATTTATACTTGCGTTAATATAACTTTTGTAAAGGTTCCTTGGATCTGTGTATAGTCCAAGAGATTCCTTTGTATCTGTGTTTTTTTTTTTTGTATTAATATTTCATTTATTCATGTATTGTGAATGGTTGTGAGTGTAATTGTGGGTTGAACGCATGAGTTATTGTGTTGATACATCATTATTTTTCATTAATAATTTATTTCATAAATTTATATTTTCTTTCACATATTGTGTTTGTGTTGTTCATTTAATCCACCATCCTCTCGGTAACAATTCTGTTACACCGTTTCGATCCGCTCTTCCCCTATAAATAACCGCAGTTCACGGTATTCGCTTCACCTGTTTCTCATCACAAGATGTGGACCAACGTAGGATCTTCTACCCTTGTTTCTACCATGCTATTTCGTACTGACTTACCCATGTATGTCAGATCATCGTGGACTATCACTCATATGACTGATACAGCCTTTTGGAAGAGAAGGATATATGTGGAGAGGCAATGTTTAAAGAGAGTTCTCCTCTATGGCCCAACAGTGACACACGCGTTACTGGATTCTGGCGTTATAATTTCACATTTTATTTCCTCTAAGTAGTTTGTTATTATTTGTGTATAGTTCGGTGTAATAGTTTTTGATTTCCCTCCATATTTCTTCTTTATGTATATTTTTTCCCCATTTATATTAACATATTATTTTAAACATACCTCTAAACAACTTATTGTATCCTACACTTAGCATTAATCTTTTGAAGCTAATTACCAAATATGAATCATGACAAAATGCTTTTGGTGAAGATTTTTATTCTTGGCCGATTCATAATAATCCACAAACTTAAAATGTCATGTGTTTAATCAGTCTACTAATTGATGCAAACAATACATACCTTTGATCACCTAGGGGGTGGGGGTGGGGTGGGGGGCAACCATGGCACTTGTCAGGGGCCCGAGCTAGATCGGCACATATACGCACATATTTTAAACACGAAAGGGGCCCAAACTCTGTCAGCTGCCTGGGGCCCAGAATTTCCTAGGTGCGGGCCTGCTTTGATATAGCCCGAAACCTCTGAAGGCGCGACTTTTCCGTAACAGTACCTACGTTTGAAATTGCCGACGCCCGTATATAATAATTAAAGCTTGATTAAATAACTACTGTTTGAACAATACTGAGTGGACAGATTTGTATAGTAACATAGACAGGAACCGCGTTTGATTTTGCCGAGTGCGGCAAAGTAATTTGTTACTGTTTGTAGCATAATCGTTTCTTCTCGTCGTATACCGCAAACATTAATAGCAGCATAAAAGATTTGTATTACCGCTTAAGACACTGTAATGATTATGCTGAAACAAATTGTGATATTAACATGTTAAATGATGTACTTATTGTATTTGTTTCATGAAAAGTCTTGTAGTGACTTGTCATATCTCAACCATTTTTTATGTAATGACTTTTCTGCCATTTTTATGCAAAAATGTTTTTTTCTTCAGAATCTATTAGCAATGTTGATTTCCGTGATTAGAGGGAAGGAGACGGAAAGAGAGAAGAGGCATATTAGTTTTTTTTACCGGATCACTTAAACAAACAATAAAGTAGCTGTTCGTGTTCGATGATTGTTTTAGTCACAACCTTGTTCTTCTATCACTAATATATTAAGCAACTATCGTGATAAACCGCCCCGGTGCTAGAGTTTTGCCTTAGCTCATAAGGGTGTAATCTTTATTATAATGGTATATAGTTGTGATATATAGAATTAAATGAAATCAATCTCAATATGTTTTAGTAGAAAATTACTTTTACTAAAAATTCTGTCCTAATATTTGTTCTGTCAATCTTGTCATGTTCGATCTTTTTCGATGAAAGTACATCGTGAATTTAAGATTGTGAATGTTAATATAATCTTTAATATCAATTTCAACACGTTATTACGTGTCTCTCTTTATGATAATTATTATATAACATTATTAAATCTGGTTTTGTCACACTGAGATTGACTTTGTCATATGCTGTGTTATATGACTTCGTCATACTCATCTGCCTTTGTTCTATTAAATGTACGCATGTACTAATTTTACTTTCAAACAACATTAAATCACGCCTATTAAAAAATTTAAATAGGAAATCAAAGTTAATATAGTATAATGTTTACAAATATGTACAAATAATACAAAAAAAAAGACTTTGTCAACCTTTTTCTGCCGTTGACTTTGCGGTGCTTAGTAGGACCGGTACAAGGTAATAACTTCGTTTGTTCACTCGATTCTATGATGAACCAGTTCTATCCTTTAAAACAGATCGGTTTTTTTTATATTAATTTGTGTTTTTCAATTCTGTGAAAGATTTATTTCAAATAGAAGTATATCTTCCTAATGTAATGCATTATCACAGTTGTTCATGTAATTCATTAATTTTTCAGTTGTTCATGTAATTCATTAATTTTTTCCCCCTTTTTTTCATGTACGGGGGCTGTGTCAATCTGCTCTACCACAGGACATATATTATTGATAAGCGTAATTCATGTTGTCAGACATTTCGCCGTACTTTATTGATAAAACGTCAGACTCCTGTCGTTCTACATTACTGCTCAGGTCTCTATTTATTCCACCTTTAAGTTTTACCCTTATATTTATATTTACTTGATCAGGGCCATAACACAGAGGACGATCATCCTCTCGATATCGATAACGACGTAAAGCGGACACCTTGAAAGAAGTTGCAATATATCAATCAACTACCCCCACAAGTTAAAGAGGGGGCACATTTACCACTACATTCTACAACAACAAGCTTTATCATTTATATAATGATGATGTTATGCAAAATTGGAGGATTATCAAACACAACAAAGAAGCGTCTTTCCGATCATGATTATAGAAAGAAAAACAATTTAGCCTAAAAATAAAGACGGCAATAACAATTATGTCTGAAAATAATGATTTGAACAATAATGAAAACATTTCAGGTTCTGAAAACTTTGAACTTATTAGTTCCAAAAAGGAGGTTTTAGATGTAACCTTACCAACTGGACGTAGTGGTCACTGCACGACATCCGATGAATCCGATCTCTATTTATTTGGAGGTTTCTGCCCCCGCGATGAGAGAAATGGCGTTACGAAAAATCAAGTTTTCGCAGAATTATGGAAGTTCAACTTTGCCACTGAAAAATGGACACAAATCGAATCTAACGATATTCCAGACACTTGTGCATCATCTTGTATCAACATTCAAAATAAGCATTTATTTGTTTATGGGGGAACTTCATATCCGTTTGGGCATATTATGAGTAACACAATTAAGACCCTGAACATTTGGCATAGGCCTATTGGAAGTAGTCCTTACAAAAGAAGAAAATCTTGCACTTCAAAATCAGGGCTTGGTGCGGTTGGGGAGTCAAAAACTAAGACATCATCCGTTGAAGCCTCTAAGTTTCCAGCTACTGCTGTTAGAAGCTGCTGGTATCCCATTGATACCAACCCGTATTCTTATAGTTGTTCTGACAGTGGAGACATGATGCCAGCCAGGGCATATGGACAGAGTATGTTTTTTCATAAAGATTGTATATACATCTTTGGTGGTGCCATAGGGTATTACAGTGAGCCCATTTCAGACTTACATCAATTGAACCGGCAGACAATGGAATGGGAGAAGTTGATTCCGTCAGGACACATTCCTGATGGTCGTTATAAACAGGAAATTGCCATAGATGAAATGAGGTATTCATTTGCATACATGCACTTAAAAAATTTACTCAAATTTTTAATCATGATTTATGTTGTTAAAGCACAGTGGATGAGTATTTAAAGTACTGGATTTTTATTGGTGTTTTACCTGGAAGGTCATTAAAGTTTGCTAGGCTGGCTAGTATGCTGCTACCCTATGCCGACACCAGGCAGTGGAATCTGACCCCACACAACAAATATCCAAATATGAAAAATGGGGTGGCAAGGGTCAGAGGAAATTCTGAGTAATTCGCTCATGTGTCCATAAATCTTCTGGGATGAACTATTATTTCAATTTTTTTTAAGGGTAGGATCTGATTGGTTTACTATTTCAATAGATGTAACGATTAACAAGAATGTTATAATCATTAAGGAGCATTGATTGTATCTTTGGTTTTATCCTTTTGAAACTATAGTATAACTAGAATGGCAGCAGAGGTTTCATAATTGATTTTCTCAACAGAATTTCAGGATGAACCCTGGACTATTTACCCTGTTCTCAATTTCAAATGTATAGAAAATAAAATAAAAAACGTGCTTGTTACTTTAATAACAGCAGGACCAAAATATTATCTATTTTTGACATCATGCTACAAGGAAAATATATTTTCAGTACATGTAATGTTAACTTTAAACATTATACTATCAATTTATTTAATTTGTTTGGCTCCAGGAGTACAATTAAAATCAAGATAAACCAGAACAAGAATAACTATCAGGATAACTACGTAGAGTACTGTTTAATTTTCGATACAATTAAATTAGCCACGCCATTCCCACCAAAGAAACTTACCTGGCATTTTACTTTACCATGTAGCGATATATAAACTTTGCTTTCAATCATTCAAAGAAAGGGGTGAAGAAAAAGATTACCAAGCAAAATATGTGCAACAAACAATTTATTCAGAAAAAATATATTAATTAGTAGCAAAGGTTCATACCAACTACAAAAGTTTGTAAAAGATCATTCTTTTCTTTTAATAGGTTTGTCAGTTTGAAACTTTTTAGGGAATGGAGAGTTCATTTGTTTTTCCTTTTTTCCATTTTCCTTTTTTTCTTTTCTTCAAATTATTTAAATTATTAAAGTTTGTTGATTGGCATAAATGGTACATATTACTTGTCATAGCAATCTGTAAAGAAAGGGAAGTAACAAATGTAGACCAGATATTTGTAGCATGTTTATCTGTCTCGATTAATTTGGACACTCAAGTAATTTCTGGAAAGTGATTTTTCTTTTTCAGTTTTAACAGTTCTGTGTTAAAATTATATTTACAGTGAAAATTATTATGCATGATTCATCAGTATTTATTTTTTTTTGTTTCTATTTATTTAACAACTCTGCTTTAAATGTTGGTAGGTCATAAAGTTTGTAGGAATGCTTAGTGCTAATTAATGAAAAATTCATGTTTTTTTTTTTTCTGAAAGTCTGTACAAACCATGTAAACAGCGTTGACTGATGTAGAAGTTAACCCTATGGAATAAAGGTAGCATATAATTTGGGATCTATAGGAAAGAAATGAAGTAATCTTGGTGCATGTATGGTACCTCACTACATGTGAAATGGCTGCAAATTTAACTGTTGGCAAGGTGAATTGAAACACTTTAGGTCCTTCTATTAAATATTATGAATCAAATTCCGCTTTTTTATTTCCTTTCTTGGTTCTTTTGCATCACAAAGACCATCTTGAAAAATATGTAAACAAATAATAATACTCTAGTGCCCTGTAGAAGTCACACATACATAAATGCCAATTATTATGTCACATTGAGGATTTGGTAATATTTTCGAATTCAGATTGACAAAACTTTGATTCCATTCATTTAACACTGTCACAAATTTAATTTCAACAATTACAACAAAAAAGGCATCATTTATTTGCCAGTTAATTGAAGTTGCTTACATACACACTCACTCAAAAGAACATTATTTCCTTGAAGTTTGTCAAAAGAACAGTCTTTTTCACAGGAAAGTTGTTTATGAGTTATGTGATTGGGATTTTTAACGTAGCTTTAACAATTTTGCAGTCATATTGCTACAATGTCTGTAGTGTGGCAATTTACAATGATGTCTAATGCTGGGGGCATTATGCCACAGACATGAACATGTAGCATGATGTCCCACCCAGTAACATTACCCTGACACCAGTCCAACCATTCCTAACACTACCCTCCTGATGCTGAGTGCCAAGCGAGGGTTAGAACCTGCAACCTTCTACATCGAAGGTGGACACTCTAACTGCTTAGGCCACTGACATGGTCAGCAAAGTTGTATTACCGCTACTAAGCAAATCTCAGGGTTGCCAAAAAGTTGCCAACCTCATTATTGTTTCCAATTTTCATAAATGTTGCCATTTTCATAATGCAATACTACCCGCATCTGGTGTAATGACTATCCGAGTGTATCACTGCATACAATACCCACACCAGGTGTTTGCCTAAGTGGATTAAACGGAATTGTTAAGATGCGTTTATTACAATGAACAAATTGTTTATGCACATGAATATGTTTTACCCAGTATGATGAAATTTCTGAAAATCGTCTTATCAGTACTATAAATTATGGCCTAGGCTATTCACATGGCCACCATGTGACCAATTTTGAAAATACTATTTGTTCAGGAATGAAGGGACTGGGGGTGGTGGTGGTCAAAACTGTAACACTATATTGTTACAGGTTAGACTCCTAATTTTCGTAATAATGAACCCATGTGCTGCATACTGTTTTTATTACTATGTTTTTCCAGCATGGCGTAGAAATCATTGTAATTATCAGCTGTCTCCTTTCACGGCGTCTTCCATCTCAGCTGCTGAAATAAGCCCTCAATCCGATTTGAATCTGAATATTTCAGTCTCGCCCATAATGCACTTACTTATCAACGTAGTATTTTCTGTAGATTCCACACAGCGGCCGTGAGAATAGTCTTTTCAGCTGTAGCCACGCGATGACCATGCGAATAGACAATTCCATAATGTATAGTACCGATACAATGATTTTGTGTAGTCAGAGATTTCTTACATTACTGTTAAAACGTCAGACTCCAGTAGTTCATGTAACAATACATGTAGTTAGATTCCAGTGCAATTTATATAAAATTTTGTAGCTTCTCTTCATGATGCCATTGTGTTGTATATACATGTTTAAACAGCCAAACAATGTCGTCAAAAATATTGTCAGATAGTATATGTTTCTGCCAATAGCGAACATCGCTGTGACATCTCAGATCATGATTACATGGAAGATGGGGGGATCCCTTGTCAGGTTGGCAGAAAGACCATAGACTTACACCATCTTTGATTGAATACGTTTATTACCAAAATTTTATATCCGAAACAATGGTTGTTTCTTGCTGTGTCATTAATTGGGCCATTTTAAGCCAAATAACATACACTTTTACTGCCTACCTAAGGATCTATCGAAAAGGCAGAAATGGTTGGTAGCCATTTAAAAACAATGGATACAACTGAGCACAATCGAGTGGGCAAGAGCCAGTTATATAGTTTATATCATGTAATGTAAACATCGAAGTTATGTATATAAATATATTGCTGTTTAACAGTGACATATATTGCAATAATTATTGATTTTATTCGCTAGTTTTTCCAAAGTTGTGGCACACACACACACTCAAGCAAACCCAGAATTGGTTGGCCAAGAAACAAGGTCAAGAGGAATTGGAGGCGCTTAGAAGAAATATGTTGTTTGCAGCAGAAACCCTTCTTGATTTGACCAATACCAACAATGAGAACATGATTCCACCCATGATCTTACATACAGATTCAGTGTGTCACAAACAGTTGTGTCGGATATTCTCAATCATGGATTGCCACAGCTTGCCAGTAAGTTATGTTTCCTGGTGCAGCGGCCAGATAGAGAGCTACTACACAGAAATCACAGAAATTTGCCCAATGTATTCAGAGAAATATACAAAAAGTGGGGTGTTGTTATTGAGTGCTTCAAAATTTTCATAGAGCTGCCATGCAACTTGACAGCATGTGCATCTTTCATTGTCAAATTACAAGCATAATAATACAGCACAGTTTCTCATTGCCATTACTCTAACAGGTTCCATCAGCTTTATTTCAAAAGCCTTTGGTGTAAATACTTTGTGGTCTGGCTTCCTGGATCAACTTCAGTATTATAATCAGGTTCTGGCTGAGAGAAGTCTTTTAATAGCAAAAGAAGTTGCATCACGAAATGTTCACTCAGAAGTACTGCACAAGTGTGCATCCTTGTTGAGAGAATAAAATTTTTTAAAAAATATTAAGTCCTACAATGAGCTCAAGACTGGTACCTCATTCCAATAGTATCATGACCATCTGTGCATCATTAAGTAACATAGACCCCAGGCTGGTTAATTAAGTATCAAGCACTTTAAAGCCATGATATCATGAATAGTAACATAAAGAAAGAAAATATTTTGTATTTCAAGAGCGTATTTATTCCAAGGTAGAACACATTCATATCTTGACATGTATAATAAATGTTCTGAAATTAAATAATGTCTGACATGTGAAATTTGATAACCAGGCATGTTTTGTTATTAAGTACATGTTGCATCACTGATCACCATGATTGTGTTCTCTCTCTCTCTCTCTCTCTCTCTCTCTCTCTCTCTCTCTCTCTCTCTCTCTCTCTCTCTCTCTCTCTCTCTCTCTTTCTGCCACGTGTACATGTACCATTCACTATATGACAGTGTTAAAAGTTAATTTTCCTTTCTGTGGGTACTACCAGTTTCCCCTTGGTTTTTGCTGCGTATTTACACATGCATAATGGAATCACTGGAATGCACAGTCATCATTGTCATTTTTGTAATTTTTTCCATATTCATGCTGATCAAAATATGCAATGTATTCCCTAGGGGTGCAAGACTGTCACTTTATAGAAGAAAGCAGATGTTAGCACGGGTGTGTTAAACCGTGAGCCTATAATTCTCGCCGGCAAAATGTCTGAGGTGTCCCGCGAGTTTATTGACATAGCCATAAACTCAAGGTGCGTGGTTTACTTTTGCCAATGTCAATTACGTAACCTTGTTCACAAGGTAAGTGGCGATTTCTTCTTGGAACAAGGCAGCGTCCAATTTTATCGTAAACATCTTTGACAGACAGTTGGGAGGGGCGATGTCTGATCATTAGAAACCAGCCTCCAATCGGAATTGAGTTAGGCGTGCCAGACATTAGAATCTTAAGTTTAAATATGTCATCTTTAGAACCAGAACTTTAGTAGTGTTTCAAATATTTGGCGGGATAATGCAAATAACCTAATCCATGGCCATTCGTAATGGCCTGTTTATTCAGGGAATAATAAGAAAGCTTACAAACAGAAGCTTTCAGGGACCAGAGGGAAGTACCCAATGCAGGGTTTGTACGATCTTTGAAGGTCTTTGAGAGTTTGGGAAAAATGAGGTAGCATTTTCAAGGCCTTGAAAGTTTGGGAAAATCGAGCATATTACCCTGAGGTCTTTAAAAGTCTTTGAAATTGAAATAAACACCAAAATGTTTAATTTCTTTCCAGAATCACAAATAAAATTATCCGAGGTTGTTCGATTCAGATGTAATCTAGTTATCCTGGTTTCTTTCTTTTGATGACCCGTTCAGTTTCATTGCTGCCGCAATAACAAAAGAGGCTTTGTTTGACTATGCACAGTTGGCTTCGGCGGCGACTTCAATAACACATGCACTCTTCATCAAAGCAAAACGGCTACACACTTCATCTACAATGAAGTCACAAATAAAATTGCCAAAGGTCGTTAGCTTCGGGTGTAGCTGGTTTTCCTGGCTTCTTTCTTGTGACGAATTGTTCAGTTTGATTGGATGAGTCCATCAGCTTTGGCCAATCAAAATGTTCATTACACTAATTCACTCTACGTAGAAAGTAACATGCTCGAGGATTCAAAATCAGTCGATTTACATCTTCAGTGTTTAAAAATGCCAGGTCTTTGCTCTTCCATCGATATCTGGTTTGAATAAGAGAAATACAAGGAATGGCTGCAAAAGGATAAATTATGTAAACGAAAGGCGTTTTTTACATTGTGTTAAATTAAGACGATCAACTTGGCTTCAATGGGAGAAGGAGCCCTTACAAGTCATGCCAAAGATAAGTTGCAAATTAGTAACTACACACTGTTCATTTAGTGGAACAAAGATGCAGAAGTATAAGCTATTGGTAGTTTTGGGAAAAATAATAGCAATTCATTATTGTTTAGTTTGATGATTTGGGAGATATGGCGAAAGAGTGCCCGTTTAAATTTACTTATACCGTCGGTTTATTTAACACGTTTGAGGGACAAATATCATTTTTGAAAATTTTATTCTTCATAATGTTCCTTGGTTTAATATAAAAACATCCATTGTAATAAATTCAATTCACGGATAAACAGTTTCAAAATGCGCATGAGTACACTATAGTGGAGTTAAGCAAGAATTGTTGTTCTTAAATTGTTCTTAAATTGCAAGTAAAAACAAAAAGTTAAAAAAAAATGGCGTTAACGTGTGCTGTGAAGCTTTAACTGTAGGAAGCCAAGTCATTTGATTAGGCAAATAAAAAAAAAGGAATTGAAAAATGTGTTTCCAGTTGACAGAATGTCCCCGTTTCTCATTGCCAACCCTTCCCTTGACATGCTTCAATAGAACAGATGACAGCCTTGATGAAGTGTTTTATTCTGTCCTTTCCAAAAGAAAGGAATATGTTGAACTTTGGAATGTTCTCCAGAAAATGTTGTTGTCACATGGGCAGGCAACAGTGGAGAGAGGATTTTCTGTCAACAAACAGGCATCTGTTGAGAATCTCAGCAGAGGAAGCCTCAGAGCTCAAAGGCTAATCATTGACACGATGAGAAAAAGCAGGTGGACCTTTGGAAATCATCATTAGCAATGAAATATGCAAGACATAAGTACCATGCCTATCTGGATAAGAAGAAAACTGAGGAGAAGGATGAGAAGAAAAACCAAAAAGGAAGGAAACGGGAGTTAGCCATGGATGAAGTGGAAGAACTTGAAGCCAAAAAGCTGCATCTTGAAGCTGACATTGCCAGCCTACATGCTTCCTCTGTACAGAAAGCAGAAGAGGCAGAGTTAAAAAGACTCATTGTGCTTGTCAAAGAGTCAAATGCTCTTAGGAGAAGAGCAGAGGAAAAGATGACAGTGGTGGCATCTCTTTCCAAAGTGATTGAAGAGAAAAAAAAGGAAATATAATAATGAATTTAAAGCAGTGCTGATGCCTGTTAGGAGAACAATTTATTTTGTATTAAATCTGACACTTATGTTACATATTTCTGAATAAACAACGAATGTTAACCTATCTTCCAGATCATTATAATGCAGTTTTAGGAAATTAATTATAGTTTGACTTTAATCAGTAAACAATATTATAGTATTTCATTTTGGCATTTGTTGTTTTCTCATATAACCTGTATACACAATGTTAGCAAAAATAGGTCTTGGAAATCTCTGCTTGTTGTCTTTGAAAGTTTGGGAAAAGTCTTTGAATTTATCATTCATAGTTCAGTATGAACCCTGCAATGCAGTGGTCTGAGTCTTTGGGAGACAAATGGAAAGACATTTTAGGGACCAGAGGGAATTACACTAGTTGTGGTCCGAGTCTCTGGGAGACAAAGAGCAGCAGTTTTAGGGACCAGAAGGAATTACCGCAGCTGTGGCTTGAGCATCTGGGAGACAAAAGAGACAAGGAAGGATAGTGGGAGAAGTAGAAGGGATAATGAAGGGAGACCAAGGAAAAGAGAAGAAACATACAGATAAGTAGGACTCGGGACAGAAGGGAAAATTTCACACACTAATTCAAAGGATGAACTAGGCCGTCACTTGGTGGAGTGATGTGATATTAGCTGAATTGTTTTTGAGAGATTAATGTTTGAATCATATTAAATTGTTGTTATTTAAATTTCAATTTGTATATTCATTAAGTTAACTGTCGGCACCACTGACCAGGGGCTCAGAGCTTTGCATCTCTCGATCACTACTTCAATTTCTGACAAAAACTAGCCAGGGTGGGTATTCTATATTAATGTAAATAAATTGGAAGAACCCCACCTCAAAAAGGGAAGCAACCTAGACCTTTACAAAGACTGAGTCACACTGAGTATAAAACAAATGTTGGTATCAAAACTGGGGAGGATATTAAAACTTTGGGGGTCTCTGAAGTACAAATGAGGGTAAAGGGAAATACTGAAGATGTGGTCACATGGTTTAATGAGTTAGTTGTTGTACAGTTGACCAAATGGGGAGTGTTCTTGGAGAAAATGAGGTACATCACATTAACAAACAACATATCCTTTGAGATTTCATGCATATTTGATCTTGAAGTTTGGGTCCCTGAGAACCCCGAATGTCATTAAATTGTTAACTGAAAAGTATCAAAAACTTGTAAGAAACTGTTTGCAAAGATCACACACATATATATAGGTCTCGGAAGCACTTAATTATGAGTATTTGAACAAAATTTTTATATATTTCATGAATGCAGAAAATCACTTATGCAGGAGTCCTCACCACGCATGCAATATCTGGACTGCAAATTCAAAGGCTTGCAAGTCCTGCTTCAACCACCTGCTGAGTGGGAAATTATTTTGATCAATTGAGCACTTTAGCTTTGCTGATACATACAATGAGAGAATTCAATGGTCGAAAGAGCCCCAGATGTACATGTTGTTACTGTAAGAGTACATTCCAATAATAAGATGCTTCTCTTGAGGCGGCAAGTACAAAGACTTCAACTAGGTGCTGAATTGTGGGAAAATGTGCTGAATCTATTGAGAATGAATGAATTTAGAGACTTTAGATCCAGTGATGTACGTGTGGTCATTATAGGAGTACATCAAATAAACAACTAGCTTTCATTATTGTTTTCATTTCCAAGTGTAGCATAATGAGTAGTGCATGTGACTTAAGATACATTGAGACAGAGACAAAATGCCATTTGCAAATTGGGATAAATATTTTGGGGGTTAAAAGGCAAATTGATGAAGATTGTAATGATATTCAGAAGAGTGTTAAGTTCCTAGAACTGCCAGGTTCACATGGAACAGTAGCCGTATGTAAGAAAGTTAGATGCCTTTTCTTGGCCTGACATACCAGTAATTCAACCTCACTCTAATGGACAAACAAGAGCTATATGTCAATGGTATAAAGAATTTAGAAAAATAAACTCATTGGCAACCGCTGGTTTTTCTCATCTTTAAATTTAGCCACTTTTTCAGGTATGCCCAATAGGTTTCAATGAGGGGACGGCAACATTTGCTGATGGGACTCTATTTTTCACCAGATAGGAGTCCTGGACTCCTATTTCCTAAAATCCCACTGAGACCTCTGGTACATATATATTACATTGGAGTACTACATAGCACTGTTGAGGGGCCCCAAGTGGTCTAAAGCTCTCCGTTACGGATCACTGCCATTTCACCTCTGTCTGCATGGGTTCGAGTCTAAGATTCGGCTAATGTAGTTATGTGCGAAAGCTTGCCAGTAGCTTCTCATGGGTCGGTTCTTTCCGGGGGTTTTCCCGGGTTCTTTTTCCACCAATAATATTGGCCGCCATGTATAGCCTATCGTGTGCTGAAAACTGGCGTTAATCCCTACAACAACTACAGCAACATAGCACTGTTAAAACTAACTGGCTATGGTATCTGTGTGTGATTTGAATTTTTTTTAGCTTGAACAATTGTTCAGTCAGATCACTACGATATCTGCAGTGAGGCAGTTTATAGTGATGTCTAGCACTGGGGCATCATGCAGCAGACAGGTGGCACGATGTCCCACCCAGTCACATTATCATGAAATATTATGATATTATGCTCACCATATCCTAACACAAACTGCAAAATGTTGTATGCCAAGCAAAGCAGCAGTTAGTATCATTTTTTGTAAGTCTTTGTTATGACTTGGCTGGGGATCGAACCCACACATTAAACTAGTAGTGAATTCAGGGTAAAAAAAATGACTGATGCTCTTTACCTATTAAATATTTGGCAGGTGCATATTTTTTAAGGTTGATATTACACTTACCTATTATTTCCTCAGCATGATAATAGCCAATTATGTGTTAATAGTGTAATTGACACCCAAACAATAGCTTTTTATGCTAGAACTCATCAAGTGAAGCATGTGCTAATGTACTTATTAGGCCAAAAAAGTATGTGTTTCCTATTGCACTGGTTTTATGGTTATGGTAGGTAGATATTTTAAATTTATAGATACAAGATATATATACATGTATATATATATATATATATATATATATATATATATATATATATTAATATATTTATATATATATTAATATATATATTGTTACGTGCTTAGGCTCGAATAAGCAGCAACACAGAAAGAGTGAAAACTAATAAGCTTGTATAACTTGAACAATGAATTTTTTTAAGTACAATTATTTTCATAAAATAAATAAACTTACAGTTTTAGAGAATCAAATCCAACATTAATCCAATATAGAATTCACAAAAATAATCCAGTATTGGAATTGCAAGAGTCCTGATAAATAAATGTTCTAATAGTTCCAGGTTCGAATCTTGACGATGTAATCCAAAATGGTTGACAATGTCACGTGATACAGTTCTTGTTTATTTTATCATCCAAATGAATTATGAGCACATGTTTTCTCCTCCAAATAGATAATAAATCCTCTTTCTTCAATGAATTGACACAAATTTCAAAACAATATAACTCAAACAGAAAACACAACTATTAACTTTAAAGCTCAAAATTCTACTGAATCTCTCTTCCAGTACAATGATTTAAATACCCGTTTTTAATATGTAAACAAGGGATCACGTGATTTTCTAGAAATTGATAGAAGGTCAGAGGAAGAGTCTACCTTCACCAAGTCACGTATTAATGGAATGATCTAGATATTTCCTACCCCCAAGAACTAAAAATAAAAGTTGTCCTTGAAATTAACCAATAGTTTTAGATGCTTGTTGACAATGTCTAAAGCAGGGTCAGATAAAGAGGTAACCAAGCCAAGGTCAGCCTGTTTACAACTAGAACCCAGGTCAGCCTGAATTTTCCAGAAAAAACCAAACTAATGAATGTTAAACCCTAAATGACAAATTTGGACAAATTTGGATTTAACAATAAAAAATAAATAAATTAAATCCAATAGCCGTAACAATATATATATATATATATATATATATATATATATATATATATGAAATAAAGTCATCAAACTAGCTCAGATGCAAAAATACATTTCAGAAATTTATTATGGTGGGAGTGATAGGGTCAGCACTGACAAAAAGGACTGTTGGTCAACTGCAAGAACTAATATTTTTTGAGTGATGGGAAACAAATCTGTATATGGTATTATTAATTAAGATTCCTGATAATATCTTATGATCATAGGGTCATAAATAGGCCATAATATCTTTTCTAATAATCTTTAAAGAGACCCAGTACTAGCTGTTGATTATACTTTTTAATCTGATTGAAAAGAAACACAGTAAAACAATGACAGAAAGTTGAAGAAAGTGGATTGACAACCCTTGGCTAGTGAAGATGGATTTTATAATTTAAGTCCCAGAGACAGTCCTAGACACTCGATCACTTAAAATTTGGGATCCAGCAAGAAAAACTTGTGGTTACGGCAAAAGCAAACAGAAGTCCATTAGTGAGTCCTTGCAGGCAAATATAATGCTTTTGTTCATCTTGTTTGCCTATTGTCATCACTTATGACATTATTTTAGTTTCATTAATTTCTCATTTATGTTCACTTTAATCTGAGAACTTTTCATTTCTGTCTTGTGTCTAATTACAATTTCTGGCCAACTTTTAAATTTATACAGCTTTACTCCCTAAAACATGAATTGATTGTTCGTCCACATGAAGTACAGCTTCAGAAAACTGAAATTCTACAGATGTACAGTCTCAGAACATATAGGTGCTCAAGACTTTGTATAGTGCCAAATCATTAGAAGCTCTCAGCGCTTTACAACATACATAATGAATTGACTACCAAAAAAAACACACACCATGAAATTAGAAAACGTAAAAATTGCTGAAAAAATATTTAAAGTAGGAAACATTATTAGGTCTTTATGTTTGTTCTTGCAGTCAAGAAAGGTGAATTTTAAGAGCACTCTTGAAATGAAAGGGATCACTCTGTCTTTGTGTCTAATTTCAATGGGCAATTAAATGCCAATTCATTCCATGCTGCTAGACCCTGGTTTGCAAAAGAACATTGTCCATATGACTTCATTTTCATAGATAACTTTAAGTTAGATTATTAGGGCTGAAAATTTGAGCCAATTCTGAACTAAATTAGAATATTAGTGTTTCCAAGGCTACTGGTATATAACTATTAAAAGTCCAGGATATCCTGGAAGTACTTACTGATAAATTCAGGTTAAATAATAGTAATTTAGTTTATCAGTGTTCTAAATTATAGTAAACATTACATAATGGTTTCTTATACAATTAAAATTGTCTTTCCATTTTAGATTCTATGTGTTTGGAGGAGGGCGACTTCATTATGCACATGGCCTGGATAAGATATTTGCGTATGATTTCAGCAGGAATCATTGGGAAGTACTCTCTACACAACCAGATACAAAAACTGGTCAATTTCCCAAATCTCGTTGCAGTTTTGGACTGGTTCAGAAAGATCAAGATGTGTTTATCTGTGGTGGTAGACACTATACTGATTCACTTGATCATGAAAGTCTGTCAGATTTCTGGCATTTTAATCTCATTAAGCTACAGTGGACAGAAATTTCAGTGCAACTGCCTGACCCAATCTATTTCCAGAGTACAGTAAGTTCCCCAACAGGGTATATGTACATGTATGGAGGGGTAATTTCCAATGGGCTTCGGACATCAAAGTTATATAAAGTTCGGTTGCCATTTCTTCTACCGAAATTGTCAGAGTTATCTTGGGAAAGGATCTGTCAGATTTTCCGGAAGACTTCAAACTTCACCCGTGAAGATTTAATATCTATTGGGGTGCCATGGAACTACATTGATAGACTCAGTGTTTTGTAGATACAATTATTCTTTTAAATGGACATGTTATTATTTTCACAATGATAGATACATTAAACATATGGTTTTATGGTTGGGTAGTTGGCTCAAGTTCCAGACTTGTGCATTACAGGGAGAGGGAGGGAGGGAGAGAGACAGAGAGTGTATTACTGTATTTACCATAAATGTTGGGACACGATAACATATTTTTCCTGTCCTTGAACGTATGGTGAAACATTTTTTCACTTTGATCATATGTACCAAGACTTGAGAAACGAAATAAATTTGTATTGCATCTGTGCTCCCCCTCCCATTGAACATTGCAATATAATAGATAAATAAAAATGCTTAATTGATAATGAAAAGAAAGGAACTAATCTTGTAATGTTATCATTTATTCCTTTCTTTCAACATTAGCATTCACTAATAAAATATATACTTGAAATCCGTATAGTCATACAAGTAGTGTATGCCACCATACTGTAGCATGTATCAGTTATGTCCAACAACATACGCCATTAAAACATTGAGAAATAAATTGTGTATGGTTGTGCTCAACGGTGTGTGCATGTTATCCGACTGAAAACTGGATCCAAAAAAGTCTCAAACAAAAATGGAAATAATCAACCGATATGTAGAAGATGCCATTCACATATGACATGGTGTTATGTGCAAAATAATCAAGATTGAATTAAATCTAGGCCTACTGTATGACAGTATCTCACCAATAAAAATAATTAGAAAACACATTCACCAGCTCAGGTTACAAAAGTACCCTTACTTTTTACTTGTGGACACATAATGGTCCTTTGTATTAATTGTAACTATAGATGACAAGCACATAGAAGCCATAGTGGTGAACAAACATGACTGGCAGCAAGCAGTTAACTCCTTTGTTGAACCTAATAACAGGACATTAAAGACAAAAGGTTATTTTTATTTCAAAGCATTGTTCTCAGAAGCTGACTGGTTACTTTGTTGTAAAGGATATCATTACAAAGGTTATTTTTTTACAAAGCAAGGTGACATCATAAGCCGACAATGTGGATTCTTTGAAATGAGCCATTTTTTTGTTTGTTTTAAATTACAAAGACTGATGATATATGCAAGCAAACTATGACTCCTTTTCCTAGGAATTTTGACAATAAATTGAAAAAATGAAACAAAGTAACACAATTAAATGCTCTGCACTCAGTGTCGCCCAGAATATTTGGACAAAATAAAATCATGTGATGAATTTGTGAAGGTCAGATGAGAAGCAAATGATTTGCAAACGAAAGGGAAATGATCAACTGATATATTGAAGACAACTATTATTCATGCATGACATCGTGTTAGGTGCAAAATAGACAATTTAATTTTATCCAGCTCTACTGTATGACAGCAACTCGCAAATAAAAATTATTTTTTGAAAACGCATTCACTTGAGTGCAAGTCACAATCTTTGCACCAGCACAGGTTACAAAAGTTTTCTTACTTTTTACCTGCTTACATCATTGCTCCTTTGTGTTACTCATTACTACAGATGCCAAGCACATCGAAGCCATGGTGGTGAATAACCACAACTGGCAGTGTGCAGTAAACTTCTTCCTTGAACTTACCTACAGTATATCAAAACAAAAGTTATTTTTGTTTCAAAGCAAGCCGACCTCAGAAGCCGACTTCAGACTCTGAAACTGGATTTTTTAAAAAAGAATATCAATTTAAATGTTATTTATTTCAAAGTAAGTTGACCTAGGAAGCCAACTATGTATTCTTTTAAGTATGCCTATTTTTTATTTTTTATTTTTGAATATACAAAGATGGCAGAGATATGGAAGGTAACTTTGGTTCATTTTCACTGGTATTTATGGAATTTTGAACATAAATTGAAACAATTAAATAGTTTTTAAAGTGACACAATATAGTGCTTTGTGCCCATGCATCGGTGACCCAGATTTGGAGAAAATAAAATCATGTGGTGAATTTATGAAGGCTAGAAGCGAAACATCATTTTGCCAACAATATGATCATTAACATGGATAAAACTATAGTGTACTTTGATTGCATTCCTGGATAGACTGATGTTAAGATGGGGGTAAAAATTATGACAATTAGCAAGACTAGTAGTACAGATTTGAAAAAAAATCTGACTTTTGTCCTTGCAGTTTTAGCCTCAGGTCATGTGTTGCCTTTAAGAATATTTCACAGTATGAGAATGTTTTTAAAAAAATCACATACTGAAAGAATGTATTGTAGATGTACAGGAGAAGGGTTGTGTTGATTAAATGTTGTAGCAGCGGATTAAAGTTTTATCTCAAGGACACAGTTTTATATTTTTTTAAAATAAAATTTCAGGTGCATTTTCTGACATGTAATATTTGAATAATTTAAAAGGTGTCCCACAAACTTTTGACTCAAAAATAAACAGGACATATATAGAGTGCACAAACCAAATGACTTTTAAAAGCAATTTGTGATGTCCCAACATATATGGTAAATACGGTATGGCTTTTAACTCGTGCTTAGGTTTTATACAGACCTTGGCTTAAGTTTCGCCATACAAAAAGTCATTTGAATGTAGTTGAAATTTAATCTAGTGCTGGTCATCGTATGGAATATCTTTTATGACTATTGATACTTGAATCATTTTTGAAATGTTATGTTAGTAACAAACAATAATGGCCATTTCCTCCTCTCATTTTTATTATGCTTCTAGTCTCTACCTCTGATGCAGGAGGTTACGGGGTCAAATCCCTGACTGAGTTCTACCAAAAGCTTATAAAACTGTACTAACAGGTGCCTCACTAGGCTCACAGCATTAAGAGGTTAGGTAAGGACTGCTTGCCTTGGTGTCAGGATAATGTGACTAGGTGGGACATCATGCTACACGTCTGTGGCATGACACCTCAGTGCTAGACCTCATTATAAACTGCCACATTGCAGATATTATAGTGATAATAATAAAAAATTGTTAAAGCCATGTTACAAATAAAACCACACCCTCCCCCAAATTTGTGTGATAATAGGGAAATCTCCCTCCCCCACCCCACTCCCGATCACAGAAAAGGTAGTAATGGAATCCATGTTAAATGAGAAATCACTGGAGGTAAACAGTGTTATAAAAGCATTTTAATTTTTTTTATGTTGCACAAACTGTAAACATATTGCTGATTATGAGCATAATTGGTTGATCAAGAAGTTCTTTTACAATTTACATTGTACATGTACATGTATGCATCAAACAACTTTTATTCCAGAGCACTGTTATGTTAGATTTTATATGCATTGTATGCATTTTTCACCCATGAAGGTTATTTTTACTGTTGTTCTTTTTGATGATTTTATAATTTGTGTGCAGGTGCTAGGACCTTAAGATTGCCTTACTGTCCTTAAGAAACATCTAATTAGCATTAAGTTAAAAATTGTCTTACTTTTATTAAGAAACTTCTAATTAGCATGAAATTAAAAATTGTCTTACTATCATTAAGGAACATCTAATTAGCATTAAATTAAAAATTGTCTTACTTTCATTAAGAAACATCTAATTAGCAGGAAATTAAAAATTGTCTTACTATCATTAAGGAACATCTAATTAGCATTAAATTAAAAATTGTCTTACTTTCATTAAGAAACATCAAATTAGCATTAAATTAAAAATTGTCTTACTTTCATGAAGAAACATCTAATTAGCATTAAATTAAAAATTGTCTTACTTTCATGAAGAAACATCTAATTAGCATTAAATTTTAAAATTGCCTTACTGTCATTAAGAAACATCAAATTAGCATTAAATTTTAAAATTGTCTTACTGTCATTAAGAAACATCAAATTAGCATTAAATTAAAAATTGTCTTACTTTCATGAAGAAACATCTAATTAGCATTAAATTAAAAATTGTCTTACTTTCATTAAAAAACATCTAATTAGCATTAAATTTTAAAATTGCCTTACTGTCATTAAGAAACATCAAATTAGCATTAAATTTTAAAATTGTCTTACTGTCATTAAGAAACATCAAGTTAGTATTCCATTTTAAAATCGCCTTACTGCTACTCTAATTCCAGGTAATAACATTTATAGTAAAAAAAACTTATACTATATTTAGAGGGCCTAGTGGAAGAATAGTCCTTGAGTCACCCTCTGTCAATATATTATTATTATTATTATTATTATTATTATTATTATTATTATTATTATACATGTATTTTTCAAAAAGAAATGATAAACCTACCTACTTACCATAATTCTAAACTCAGTGCAATAGGACACACCATACAGTGTTTATTTTGTGCCTGATACTGAAATGGGCTTTTATACTTGGATCATCATGCATGGTATTATCTATAGACTGTAGTGTACGGGTCTTTTGTAACAAAATCTGTGTGATTTTCATTTATAGCGTAGCTTTAACAATTTGTCAGTCATTTTGCTATGATGTCTGCAGTGTGGCAGTTTTATAGTGATCTATGCGTTTAGCATGATGTCCAAACCAGTCACCCTGAACAAAGCCTCATGATAAACTGCCACATTGCAGAATCATAGCGATATGACAACAAAATGTTTAAAGCTAAGTTAAAAGTCACAAACACACTGAGACAATATCCAACAGGAAAACACTAATTTTAATACAGAAAGCATTATACTTTCACTATAAATGTATATGCCTGATTGACAGCTTCCATACTCAGTTTATGTTTTACATGTTGGTACATAACATCAACAATTAAAGATCGAAAGCTTGGAAGCAGATTAAATGTCCACATTAAAGTATATATTAACAAACAGTAATATCCAGAGATATACGGTAATAAAAAGACTTAGTAATATCCAGAGATATAATAAAAAAAACTTTCATGAATCAAAAGGCTTTCTGAGTAATACATATATCATCTACAATTCTAAGAGACCTGCAGTTGAAATGTAACCTGAAAATCTGGGCACCTGGATCTTAAATTCATTTATAAAAATTATACTTACATTATTCAGGTTCCCACAAACCTTACCCATCATTTATTATGTTCACTAATCTTGAGGTTACATGTCAGATAAATTTACTACTCTTACAAAGGCTAAATTCCTAACAGACTATTGTGGTGCATTGCCCATTAACCCTTATTATCATGGACACACACATGCTATATATATATATATATATACTACAGGGCTGTCAGATGCCACCATATTAAAAACTTCAATAACTTAAAAAAAAATTAATGCTTATAATCAAACCTAACTTTTCAGTTTAGACCCATCTTGATTCAAGCATCTATATAGAACAAACTGTAAGAGAAGTGCCTGTTCATGGACATGTGTTTCAAATGTTTTCAATTCAACCCCTAAAGAATCGTGTCCTTATTTCAGCTATAATTTTTTTCGAAGTCAGGCATGCAAACAGTCTGAAATTACATGAATAAGACATTGTATTATGCTCACTAACAAATAGGATAACTCTGAAAGATTATTTTTGCTTAAAATTTGAATTTCATCAGGAACTAATCATGTCCATATATATATATATATATATATATATATATATATATATATATATATATATATATATATATATATATATATATATATATATATATAGTGTAGTATCAATATTCGTGAAGGAAAATGTTTCTTGGTTTTCGTTGTTGCCACAAACCACGAATTTAAATCCCCAACGAAAAATGAGCCACTTATAATAATACCCTTCCCCCTCCCGTTTTGTTACAGTGTTTCATTCTTAGAGATTAACACGGCTACATGTATTTGATAAAAATCAAGGTCAATACTGTAATTTGGTATTAAATATTTGCTTTTACTTTTTTTTTTTTAATGATTTTATTAACCTATTGAAGCAATAATTATAAATCATGTTATAATGTTTCAATGCACACATTTGATAAGGTACTGTATCCGATAGCCGTAATTTTATACTCGCCATCTTAAATCGATATGAGGTAAGTACGGATGGAAAGAAAATATACAAAATAACTATGTAAAAATTAAGTTTAATACTTCTTCAAGTCGATCCTGAGGGCCCGAGTGGCCGAATGCATTGAAGCGATCTCCGGTACGGATCACTGCCGTCTCACCTCGGCGTGGTTTCGATTCTCAGATTTGGCCAATATGGGTATGTGAGATAGCTTGCCAGTAGCTTCTCGTGGGTCGGTGGTTCTTTCCGGGGGTTTTCCCGGGTTCTTCCTCCACCATTAATACTGGCCGCCATGCATAGCCTATCGTGTGCTGAGAAATGGCATTACACCCTTAAACAACAAGCTGATCTTTATACGAGTACAACTGTTTTGTAAACATTTAAATTCTTAAGAAAGCACATCATTCATATGTATTTCAATAACTGAATGGTCTGGTTTTGTTGACTGCGTCAGCTTTCTTTGATTTTGAACACTCAAACGAAACATGGCTAAATTGATTAATCTTTACGTGTTTTTTTTGGGGGTGGGGTGGGGGGGGGGTGGAGTGTGCTCTCTCCCGTTTGATCTTCTCAGACCATTTGGGGAGGCCCTCCTGTCCTGTTTGTTACCTCAAAGAGGCATGTTTGCTATAGGTTTTGAAAGATAAAATTATTTCTTAAAATTTTATTTGTATTTACTTAATTGTTAATATTTGTGTTTTGCTTTTATTTTTTATTTTTTTCTCCAGTATATTGTATTTTACCCCTCCCGAAGTACACACACATACATATACATACATATACATATATATATATATTGCATTCGTCATAGACCAACATTTGGGTCTCCAGCACATCATACTCTTGTCTTTTTAGTCTTCTTTTTTCCTTCCTTCCTTCTATTTCTTTCCAAGTTATAATTCTCTTCTTTTGTCAGGGTTAATATTATTGTTTCATTCAAGTTATTAACTCCAGGTGATGTCACGGTTTTTAGTTTATCCTTCTGTTGTTGATTTAGTTTTCTTGTCTTACTGGATCTTGTTTATGTTTTTTTCTGAGGTAGTTTTATGCCTTCTTTATCTTGTTGCTGTTACTTCTGTTGTTTTTGTTTCCCTGTCTGTTGCTGCGTTTGTTTTAAATTAGGTTGTTATTGCTGATGTGTCTCTTTCTGGTGTTGTGTTGAACGTATTCACCACTGCTCTGTATCCTACACTGGCTATGAATTCGATACAGAATCAAACACAAAATTTGTTCTCTGTGCTATGTTTCAATGACAGACTCCAGTCCAACATACCTATCTAGCCTCACCCATGTGTATACACCAGCTATATACTTACGCTCTTCTTCTGACAATCGTATACTCATTGTTCCCACTGTGAAAACGAAGTCATATGGACAAAGTTATGTTGCATACCAGGGCCCGGCGACGTGGAACGAATTGGACATTGAAATTAGACACAAAGACAGTGGTCCATTTTAAGAGTGCTCTTAAAACTCACCTGTTTCGACTACAGGGACAAATTTAGAGACCTAATAATATTTTGTATTTTATATGTTTTCAGCATGTTATTATGTTTTCCAATTTCATTGTTTTTGTCATTTGTTGTTCTGTAGTGTAGTCATATCATTATAGATGTTGTAAAGAGCTTAGAGCATTAAAAGATTAGGCGCTATACAAAGTCCTCATTATTATTATTATTATTATTATTATTATTATTATTATTATTATTATTATTATTATCTTCTTTGTTGTTGTTGATTTTCTGTCTGCTGATGTATTTTGTTTAATTTTTTTGTTGTAGGTCTTGTTGTTTAGTGTGTTCTTATTGTTGGTTTCTTATCCTTTGTTCATTTGGCCTTATCCCTACTTGAGTGTCCTGATTATTTGACCATTAATGTATGCTACATTCTTTCTCTTATTGCTTTTTCTGCTGTTGTTTTTCTTTCTCTGTCTGTTGTTGGGTTTGTTTTAATTTAGGTTTTTGTTGTTGTTTCAACTGGTTTAGCTGTTGTTTTTTTTTTCTTTCTGTCTGCTTCTCGATATTTTTTATGGGAAGATACTTGTATACTCTGCCTGGCTTTGGTTGTTCTGTTTCAGAGTAGTTTCTTGAGTTCTCTGTTGTGCTTCTTGTTGTCACTGTTGTTTATTCTGTTCTTCCGTCGTATCATCAAGTTTAGTTTCATTATTTGCTGGCTGGATGTCCTGAGTGTTTGGGCATTTGCGAGGGGTATGTCCCTTCTTCTCGCACCCGTATCATGTTATATGGTGAATGCGCCTTTTATACCATGTCTTTATTAGAAGTCCGTTGAGGTAAAATGCTCTTTTTATGCCTTGTAGTCTACTTTTTCTACTTCAAATATTCTGGTCCCATTGTACACGATGGTCTGTGGTATTGTTGCAAGTCTAGCTGATTCAACTTCTATCCTGAGTTTCTTTTCAAAGCATCCCACCGTTGCTTCTAATGGTATTTCCAATGGTACCGGTATGTCTGATAAGTGGAGTTTCCCCGTTTAAAAAAAATATTTAATTTAAGCATTGGTGTTGGCTCTTGTTACGTATGTTTGATTTGTCATTTATTTTTATTTTAATTGTTTGTTTGTCAGATTCAAATTTGACATTTTAAGTTTAAGATTCATTCATTACGAGATATTTTTTGTTAAAAAAAAAGTGGGATGACCTGTACAAATAAACACCAGATGTTGACCTCATTTCTGACCTGGCTTCAGAGTTGTAAACAAGCTTTTAAAATGATTGGTTGATTCCAAGTACATTATTGAGCTTTGTTATAAATATCTTGGTATTTGGTGACACTTTTATCCCGAATGGCATTACTTTATATTGGTAAAGTCCATCTGGAGTCACAAATGCCGAGATTTACTTTGCTCATTCCGTTAGTGGAATCTGCCAAAATCCTTTCAGAAGGTCAAATTTGGTGACATACTTGGCATTCCCGATTTTATCAATACAATCGTCAATTCTTGGTAATGGGAATGAATCTGTTTTTGTCACACTTTTCACCTTCCTATAATCACTGCACATACGGAAAGTTTTATCTAGTTTTGGAACAATTATGCATGGTGAACTCCAATCAATTTTACTGGGCTCGATAAAATCATTCTCCAGCAAATATTGAATTTTCTTTTTTAAGTATTCCTGTTTGAGTGGATTCATATTGTATTTATGTTGTTTGAAAGGTTTGGAATTTTCAATTTCCACGTCATGAAAAATTTTGTTTGTCCTTGTAGGAACATCTGGAAATAAGTGCTCATATTTAAATAATAATGTTTCAGTTCATTTCTTTCTTGCACTTGCAAATGTGAAAGTTTCTGGTCTAGATCTTTCATAATTTCTGAATTACAAGGATTCTTCATTTCAATATAATCTGATGATATGCCTTCACTGAGTGGGATAGGTACAACTAAATAAATTACAGGTGTAACATGGCTATCTTTTTCAATATACTCTTTTAGCATGTTTATATGGCAGAGTTGTTTTTATTTACGCCTCCCAGGAGTATTTATGATATAATTTAAGTCATTAATTTTCCTGTCAACTGTGTAGGGACCATAATATTTGGCCTGAAGAGGATTTTGTGGCATTGGTAAGAGAGCCAGGCTGAAAACTCCTTTCCTTCGATTTTTTATTACATATCTCGATTTCATTTTAGATTGAGCAGAGTGCAGATTTGGTCTTACGACCTCACAAGCCTTTGACAACTTGTATCTAAAATCGGAAACATAATCAAGAAGATTGATCTCAGTATCTTCATTAGAGAGATGTTTCTTGGCTGTCAGGGTGATAGGCAGAAGATTTGAATTGCTCAATGCCTAATTCATACATAACTTGTTGGAACATTCCAGACATGAAGTTTGAACCTTGATCAGACTGAACAGATTTTCGAAGGCCATACTGAGTAAAAAAAACTTTATCAAAGCTTTTACTATTGTTTTAGATTTTATATTCCTCAACGAAATTGCCTCTGGAAACCTTGTTGACGCACACATAATGGTCAACAGGTATTGGTTACCTGACTTGGTCATGGGTAAGGGACCTACACAATCTACCATAATTCTCCTAAATGGTTCGTCAAAGGCAGGAATAGGTTGTAGATGAGCCTGGGGTATCTTCTGATTGAGTTTTCCTACCATTTGACAAGTATGACAAGATCTACAGTATTTGGCAACATCATTTTTTATTTTTGGCCAATAGAAGTGAGTCAAGATCTTGTGATAAGTTTTATTAATCCCTAAATGACCAGCCACAGGAGTTTCATGGGCCAGATTAAGTATTTCCTGTCTGTAAGGTTTTGGAACTACTTTTTGATAGTTCACCGACCACTCATCACGAACAGGTACCTCGGGAGGTCTCCATTTTCTCATAAGAATTCCATATTTAATGAAATAACAGACAGGAACTTCAGTGGCTTGAGTCTCACTTATGGCCCTTTGAAACAAACAGGAGATCTCAGGATCTTTTTCCTGTTCGACGACAAATGACTGTCGTGTATCACCCTGATTAGAATAAAGAGAATGATTGATCCAAACAAGGAGTAAAAGTGACCTCATTAAAAGCCTGACCTATACAAGTGTCACCTAAAGGAGTACTGACTTCATCAACATCATTCTCAAGATCAATTTGCCATAGCTCTGGTAACTGCACAAGTTTGAAATATATCAGGGAATTCTTTTTCAATTGGATCAACTTTCTGATCCAAATCAGGCTTGTCAGTTACAAGTAGATTAACCACAACCTTGTCTCCAGCTAATTCGTTGCCTAGCAATAAATGAATGCCCTCAATGGGTAAAACCGAGACTGTTCCGACTGTCACAGGTCCTGATACTAAGTCTGATGACAAATTTACACAATGGAGAGGAACATTAACAAAGCCGCACTCTACTTCCTGAATAAGAACACTTTCATTACAAGAAGACTTCTCAGAAAAAGGCAAAGTACCTGACAAGAAAAGACTCTGAGAAGCTCCTGTGTCCCTTAAAATTTTAGTAGGGGTGGGATTGGCTGAATCACCCAAGAGTGATATAGAACCCTTTCGATATGAATGGTTCATAATTCTCCATAATAAAATCAGACTGGGGTTTATTAGAACGAACAAATGTATTGCTTTCAATACATAACCGTGATCTTGACCTCTTAGAAATGAGAGCATTTGGAACAGGTCTGTCTTGATTCTGATGCCTATTTTTCAATTTGTAGCAATCAGAAATAACGTGTCCTTTTTTTCTTGCAATAGGTACACGTCGGAAGAGACAAATATCTAGAATCAAGCTTCTCTGAAGTTTGATTTTTTAAAGTTTTGTTAGTTTGAGTTTTAAAAGGGCTGGTATTAGGCTGAAATACTTTTCTGCCAGAAGACTGTTGAGTAGAAGTCTTGTTAACAAAATTAACTTTATGTGTCAAGGAATTTTAGTCAGCAGCTCGAGCAGCACTCTCCAAGGTTTCAATCCTATGCTTATCGAGATAAGACTTAATGTCACTATGGACACAGTTTTTGAACTCTTCAATTAATATCATTTGCTTGAGATTTTGATAATCTTGCTCGACTTTCTTGGCTAAGCACCATCTATCAAACAACTGCTCTTTTTCTCTAGCAAATTCGACATGAGTTTGGCCAGCTTCTTTTCTGTAATTTCTGAATTTTTGCCGACAAGCTTCAGGGACTAACTCATAACCCCTTAGAATGCATTCTTTAACCACATCATAGTCACCACTTTGGTGAACGGACAGTGAAGTGTAAATCTCACTAGTCTTACCAGTGAGTACCCATTGCAATAACTGAGTCCCATGCTCCCTTGGCCACTTTAAATTTTCTGCAACTTTTTCAAAATCAATAAAGTATTTGTCTACTTATTTTTCTCTGAAAGGGGGCACTAATCTAATATTCCTTGCTAAATCAAAACTTAAATTTGGATTTGAAGTATGAAAGAGTTTTTCACTTGCCAGCTCTATTTCTTTTATTTTACATTGATATTCCCTTTCTTCCTTCTCTTTGTCATATTGTAATTGTCTTTCTTTTTTCCTTTCCTCTCTCTCTCTCTCTCTCTCTCTCTCTCTCTCTCTCTCTCTCTCTCTCTCATATTGTAATTGTCTTTCTTTCTCCCTTTCTTGAAATTCAAGCTTCTTCAACTCTAATTCCATCTTGGATTTTAATTCTAATTTCTTCATTTTTATGTCAGAGTCTGATGCAGACTTACTGACCGAAATCAAAGCACTTTTTTACAAAACATTCTTTTCTACCAAATATTGGACCAAAATCTTGTTTAGATCTTGTTTCGTTAAAGAAGCCTTGACTTCAGAAAGATCATATTTTCTGGCAAGTTGAATCAACTCATCTTTTTTGAAAAAATCTAAATGCTCCTGAGTAGGATTAGAAAGAAATATTTCTACTTTAGATGTCATTTTAAGCCTGTCAATCTCACTAAAGATTTTTAAAAAAATTCAAAAACTAGGGGAATTCAAATTTAAAACAAAAGTTTTCAGAAAAAAATTCTAGCCAAATTCCAATTGATCCGAATTTCGGACGAGCTCCTAATTTCTATGTTACGTGCTTAGGCTCGAATAAACAGTAACATAGAATGAGTGAAAATAACAAGCTTGTAAAACTTAATAAACAATTTATTGAGCACAAATATTTTCCAGAAAAGAAAAAAATAAACTTAGGGTTTTAAGAATCAATTCCAAGATTAATCCAAAAATTATTCAAAATATTATCCACTAGAGAAATAGCAAAAGTCCTGGTAATAAAATGTCCAAAAAATTCCAAGTTCGAATCCCAGCGAAGTATCCAAGATGGAAGACGATGTCACTTGGTGAAGTCAGTTCTGGTAATAAAATTATATGAACAGAATTCTTTTCCAGATAAATAACAAAATAATTCCTCTTGATCCAAACGAATTGACATAATTTCCAGTACAAGGTAATTTAAAATAACTCAAAACGACACATAACTTAGTATTCTAAAAGCCCAACTTCTACTGAATAGCTCGCTCCAAAACATAGTATTTTATTCTTGTTTTTACGCAAACAAGAAAGGGGTCACGTGATCTTCTAGAAATCTATTAGAACAAATTTACGTTCAAAAACTCACGTACGTATGACCCAACTAAAAATAGAAAGATGTTTATATTAAGTTCCATAATGTCCTTGGAAGCAACCAATCATTTTAAAAGCTTTTTTACAACTCTGAAGCCAGGTCAGAAATGAGGTCAACACCTGGTGTTTATTCTGTAAAGTACAGGTCACCCCCCCCCCCTCCATGAACAAATATTAAACTTAAAATGCCAATTTTGAATCTAACAAACAAACAATAAAAATAAATATAAATGACATATCAAATATACGTAACATCATATGGATGGAAGTGATGTTTTAGTGTTGTTGGCTAGGTCGGCTTCGACTGATGTTATTCATCTGGTCAAAAAGCACAGTGTAAGTATTGAACTTGCTAGGTCTTTGATATGTACTCATTTAGGTGGTATTATTGTTTTAAACATTATGGCGACCGCCCTTTGCGTCGGCATAGTTTTATTCGTTTTGTATTCTTTATATTTCTTTATTTTTTAGTATTTGTTGAGGTTAAAACCATGAAATTAAATACCTACTAATATACTTGATTCCAACGAAAACAGATGTTACTACTGTGTGTGTGTGTTCTGACACCAATAGGATATTGACTCTCCTGCTTGCACCCCTAGGAGAGACACTGTATGGTGATTACTTCAAAGAACTTCTTTGTTTTTCATAACTTACACGGAATAAAAGTCATCTCCATGGCTAAACCTTAGATATAAAATTTACCTGATCTTGCACTGCGCACAAACGGCGATTGCAAGAAAAGAATAAAAGAATGAAATTAATTCAAAAACAAGTATTAGCAACTTTCTATATACTAAAGAGATCAATGATGATGAACTGTATGAAGACTTAACGGATTTTATAATCAACATTATCAAATAAAAAAGAAAAGATGTGTTTTAATTTGGGGTGTAACAGTATAAGGGGAATGGGACAGGTGATGGATCGATGCTGGTTTATCACCCCACTTAGGGGTGATTCCAGTCAAGGGCGGTGCCAGTATCTGGCTCCTTACCTTTCCACTATAACCTCACAACCTCAAGAATTTGTTTAATATATACCATAGTTGACTACGGATCTCTGTTGTCATTTATTTAGATTTTGATCTTCCCAAATATTTGTATTCAGTTAATTTCAGGATAACTATGTTGATATTTTCTTTTCCTCTTGCGTCTTACCCGGAGATAATATCTCAAGCTTTCACCGCTTCTCTCATATTATTATGAGGGAGTTGAATGGCCCAATCTCTTTGTTTTGGGTTGATTTATTGGCAATCTTGAATGATTTCTCAAAGGAATTGTTGTGCTTGTTTTGGGTTATCTTTATAAATAGGTAAATAAAATATTTATTTGAAAAAAAAGCTTCTAGTTACTAGTGATTTGTAACATTTCTATTTCTTCTGACATTTTAAGTAGTTTAGTTTAAAGTATACTTGACTTATTTGTTATTTTTTATACTTAATTGCCTGAAGTATGTCTGTTGTAGTTAATATTAAATATTTTGAGTACTTTCATTTGTAGTTGATCTTAGTGCCTCATGCCCAGTCTCTTTGATGTCAGGTATTTCGAATAGAAGTGTCAGGGCATTGTTTAGGATTAACTAGGTTGACATGAGTTCCACTCACAATCTGTATCTAATTGCATGTCGAGTAATATATCCTGTATTAATTTGTGTTAATTAATTCTAGCCTCAGGAAACAAAAAAAAAAAAAAAAAACTATCGTCCAGTGTAGCTGCGGTTATGAATCGGGTGTACGCATTTGTAATGACAGCAGAGACTTGTACAATTAGCTATAATCCTTTAATTAAACCTGAATGTGGGATGAATGTGCATTTCTAATTAGAAATGTAAAGTCAAAATATTGACTAAAATTATGTTTTAAATCTTGTACAAATGTAGAAGTTGACCTGCTGCTTATTAAATTCTTTCAATAACAGACTAAGCTACGACAATAGGACTGCATATAAATACCTAACACCATTGTGTCTAATAGGACGGGCACAGGTAGCTAAAAACTATATGTATGTGCACTTAAACTACGTTATAAGAACGTTAGACATAGATAATGAAGATCTAAAAATTATAGATAACGAAATTATCAAATACTTATGGGGCTTTAATATGCGCTACATTAACAAAGAAACACTATATAAGGACGGGAAAAATACAAATTAAAAAGACTCTAATATGATTAAACAAAATAAGCCCGCGTTGAAAATACATAAATGCCTAAATATCACCATGCAAAAAAAAAACCAAAAAAAAAAACCATTAATAATAATAATAATAATAATAATAATAATAATAATAATAATAATAAAAATACCACGATTATATTACATACACGAAAAGTACAAACATATATCGATCTCTGGTAAGGATTATAAATTTAATATTGCATGAGAAACATGTTCTAACATGCAGTGCCTAAGGAAAATAGTACATGCCATTCAGAAATAAACTTTAAGCTTGGGGATGAAACGAATACAAAGCTGGAAAATATATTCAGAAACAAGTACATGGCTATCAAAACCAAAGAGGAATCCATAAGAATACATATAATTCACTTTTCAGAACTAAATTCTTTTATAATAATTTTCTTTTACATATGCACAAGGGGTTGGGGCAGAGGATCGGGGAAGAAACATGTATAAGATCAAAGGTAGTCACCTCGTGTTAATAATAAAATTCCTCCTATAAACTACACGGTGAAAGAAAATACTATTTTATTTTCAATTCTTTCAGAACTATAAAAGCCAAAGACATTAAATGAATAAAAGATCGATATTTTATTTGTGGCATACATACATACATAATATATATATATATATATATATATATATATATATATATATATATATATATATATATATATATATATATATATATATATATATATATATATATATATATACATACATACATACATACATACATAACTTAATGGGGCAGAGGTCAAAGAAAACTAAACAACACTATGATTAAAATAATAACCAGTGTCAATAAAAGTGTGGAACACATAAAATATTACAACTGAGGATAGACATGGCACAACATTGAGGAATAAAAGAAAGAAAGAACTTTCAAGTTTAATTAAACAAGTTAAAATTTGACAATGATAATAGAAAAGCTGGAGATTGAATAATATAGATTACTAGAAAATATTGGAATTGGAAAATAGAAGGCAAACCCATGAAAAAATGTAGTTTTAATTCAAGTGAAGAGCAAATACGAACAGCACGGTTTGACTGAATAAATAAAAGAGGGGAAGTAATCTAACAAAATAATTTCGAAAAGCACCAGGATCATAACAAAAATCCACTCATAGAAAGAGTTCTCCTAATTGAAAACTGGTGATGAAACCACAAAGACCCCATGCCTAAATATAAAAAAAAAACGTTCAAAACTCTGGAGATTGTTTAGCTATTAACATATTTTAAATAAAATAAAAAGGAATGCACATCTTCCCGAGTAAAAGGAAAATCTTCGCCCGAAATAATAAACTACCCATAATAAACACAGATATCCATAGTCAACATTGATATCTATTGAAAACTACACACTTATTTAAGGTCAAAATAGGTGCTATAGTAAAATTAGTACTAGGTTGTATTCGGAAGGAATGCATGATATTAAATGATACACACTAATGACAGAAAAAGGAAAGGAAGGATTTTATGAACCGGGTATATAAATAAAATCCAAAGTATTGCTTCTGCGTTAAAATTGGGAATGCGAAGTAATCAATCTGATTAAAATCAGCTGTTACGTACTACGCCACTAACATCTGAACTAACTCGATACGGGGTCATGTCCAGGCGACTTTTGCATGATACATACTAATTAAAATTTCCACCAATCGGATTGGACCTTTCATACATCAGTTCGATAGCGAAGCAAACTGGACTTCTGAGCATCCTTTTTGTGATGGATTTTCGTTTCGGCGAAGGCAGATTTAAGAGTAAAGTTTTTGAAACAGTTTCTGCGGATTCTTTTAGCTTTTTCTTTGCCTCTAAAACTTCCTTTTCTGACCTTAACACTTTTTTAACTGATCTGTAAAATTTAGGCACACTCCACTTTCGTCATCTGCAGCGATTCTTACTTCAGTAACTCGCGCGATGTTTTCCACTCGTTCCGAATTTAACTTAAGTTTTCTGTCCAGAAATTTCTTTTTAATCTCGCTGCCGTCTTTAAACCTTTCTATCTGGATGAACGAAAACGCGCACAAAATACAAATATTTCCAAGAAAATACGTTTTTATTGGTGTTATGATTTGCACCGAGGGGGTTTCCATTTTTATTGTCTTTCGATATCTCTCGGTTTCTTTCTATCCGACACGATGTCTGCGAAATACTGTTACTGGTTTGCCAGTCGCGTTTTGATTGGTCAATGCAAAGGTCGCCTGGACATGACCCCGTATCGAGTTAGTTCAGATGTTAGTGGCGTAGTACGTAACAGCTGATTTTAATCAGATTGGCGAAGTAATCAAATCTTAGATATCAAATCTTATTGACACACTCTTCAAATCTTACGATTGAAGCATCATTATTTGGCAACCCTATGTAAACCAGCAAAAAATAGCTTTGTGCAAAATTATATATTAGTATTAGGACAGAATTTTTAGTAAAAGTAATAAGATTTACATTTTCGATAAATTGTATTAAAGTAATTTTTCATTAATTTATATTAAAGTAGTTTTCTAAAACATATTAAGATTAATTTCTTTTTTTTTTTAATTACAACTAGATATTAATTGAATAAAAGTGAATGCTGTTACAAGCAAAATGCATTGTACGTACGCGCTGTTTGGTAACTCAGCAAGAAATATAATTTCAGCAAGCTATAAGATTTCAAGATTACACATTGGCAGATCTCCAATCTACTGACTAAGAGCCTAAAGCTAACGTTCTTTCGAACGACGTACACCGGTATACCGAACGATGGCCATATTTGGCCATGCCGTTGCGCCTAGATTACATATACAAAACTGCCCAGGCCAGTTCATTTCCTAGAAATGAAATTATGAAAATTTTAGTTATGCATTATTGCATAATGAAATGTACCATAATGAAAATGATTAAAATAATTAATCCCTGCATTGATACACGTGAAGGTTTTTTTTCAAGGACCCTGATATTTGTTGTGATTAACTAAATCGAAAGACGGGCCACTCAATGTTGGAGCAAGAAGAAGAAACAGTGTCTAGCATTAGTAATGGTATGTGTGTACATATACAACTTGGAAACCCTTATTTCTCTCGAGTTAGTAACCTGAAATAGAGTTATGTCATTTTAGTTTCTGTTGTGAGCAGTTCAGGACAAAACAAAAATCACATAACTGAAGTATATCCCTATATAAAATGTTTATATTATATACCCATTTAGTGCTTTTATATAATATAGCCATTTATTGTGTTTATATAATATACGCATTTAGTGCTTTTATATAATATAGCCATTTATTGTGTTTATATAATATACGCATTTAGTGCTTTTATATAATATAGCCATTTATTGTGTTTATATAATATACGCATTTAGTGCTTTTATATAATATAGCCATTTATTGTGTTTATATAATATACGCATTTAGTGCTTTTATATAATATAGCCATTTATTGTATTTATATAATATACGCATTTAGTGCTTTTATATAATATAGCCATTTATTGTGTTTATATAATATACGCATTTAGTGCTTTTATATAATATAGCCATTTATTGTGTTTATATAATATACGCATTTAGTGCTTTTATATAATATAGCCATTTATTGTGTTTATATAATATACGCATTTAGTGCTTTTATATAATATAGCCATTTATTGTGTTTATATAATATACGCATTTAGTGCTTTTATATAATATAGCCATTTATTGTATTTATATAATATACGCATTTAGTGCTTTTATATAATATAGCCATTTATTGTGTTTATATAATTAATATACGCATTTAGTGCATTTCAGCCACGGCATTCGTATAAAAAAATTACAGTTTGACGAAGATTACTTGTCTATGTTTATGCTAGGATTTGAAAATGTGACTGCCACATGCCCTTGCATGTATAAATGTGTATTTTACAGACAAAAATGCCCCGATGACCTCTAAACTACACTGAAGCTTTATAATCTTGAGAAAGGATTGCTGGTACTAAAATAAAAATCATTTATTTATTCAACTCATAATGAAGATATTAAGCAATTAATTTGCTTATATCTTGCATTCAGGAAATGAATTTTTTTGCTGATCCCAGATACACTGCCTTTGATACTTAAGACATATCAGTTTTAAAATAAATCGGGATATATGATGCATTGTCCTTAATATTCAGACTAGGCCGTTAATAACCATGTTTAATCTCCAAAACTCCCATTAATTATATTTTAAAGTTATAAAGAAGTAGAATACATGTATTTATAGTCAAATGTGTAAGAAAAGACTGTAGGTCCGAGATGCTGAACGTCTCGAAACAATTATTTATGCAGGAATGCAAACCGAGTCAACTTTGACCATCGATGAGGCACTTTTGGGCCAAATACCATACTTTAGCCGAAAGCATGACACCTCCATGTTGAAATAATATACAGTCAAAAAAAGAAATATAATGGTATAAATGTCCATAATGTTCACATACACCCACTGACTATCACACGTACTGACCAGCACTAACATCTTCTGACCAACAAACTATCTGACTGACCAGCAACCATTTATCTATTGACAAGCACACACGCCTGCTGACCAGCTTACATTCTTATTTCCTTGCAGCTTATCTACTATAATAATAATAATAATAATAATAATAATAATAATAATAATAATAATAATAATAATAATGAGGACTTTGTAAAGCGCCTAATCTTTCGAAGCTCTAAGTGCTTTACACCATATGACTACACTAAAGAACAACAAATGACAAAAACAATGAAATTGGAAAACATAAAAACATGCTGAAAACCTAGAAGATACAAAACATGATTAGGTCGCTAAGTTTGTCCCTGCAGTACTATCCAACACCCACAGCTACTAACCATTAGTCTTATTGACCAGAAGCCACACCTATTGATCAGAACATAACATACTGACAAACACTAACATCTAATAAGCAAAACCTAAGTCCACCTACCAATGCACAATTTTACTGATTAACACCATCATGAACTGACCAGCATGAACGGATTCTAACCTATACTCAGTGTTACTGTCTCAGCAATCAGACCTCTGAACAAACGCGTATGCATATGATGCAAAGTAAGCGTATATATCGTAGTGAGAATCAACATATAATATTTCACAATCACTAATTTCACCATCCGACGGTCACACGTTAACAAACCAAATAGGTGAACGGAAGTCCCATGGAGTGAATTCTGCTTAGTTGGTACATTCATATATCCGAGATTGTGTTTATAAATAGTTATCTATACCAAAGATTATGTTGGCTGAGTGGGTATTCGACTGATGTTATTAATAGGTTTAATCAAGGGACACAACTCATTCTAACACTTTAGTGTCACCAACAGAATCCATCAGATGACGGTAAAAGCACGGCCACGAGACGTACCGGTAAATGTATAGGATGTAAACAGCAGCCAAATTTGGATGCAGATAATTCCAGCTTTTAATGAATAGGTGATATCAGCCCTTCAACCGAACATCAACATCATCACGAGTGAAGGGCTGATTTATCGGTCGAATGGTAATTAAGGGAGGATGGGGAATCGCATACATATTCTTATTTTTAGAATCCATCAAATACAAAAATGGTTGAACTAAGGTTTCTTACAAAAACGAAGAAGAAAAGTAAATGTTCGCCAAACCAGAGCCTCTAAATTTCGAGAGATTCTCACCCGGCTAGTTTTTTTTTGTTAATAATTGTATGTTAATAACTGTATTTTTAATATTTTTAAAATATTATAAGCGTGATGTTTACTTCGATGACATTTTATCGATGTCACGCCCTCCATGCTGATGTAAATTACATCATTGTTATATCAATAATGGATGGTGATGTATTAACCACTCGGTGGGCACGAGAATGATTTGAAGCAATTAAGAAATTTCTATCAGTCCGCGATTCTGTCAGGCGAACATTACAAGAGCGCTAGGAATCTGAGGTTGATTATGCGGAATGTTCTCAACAATTATTCAAACATGTTACTATAACAACTAAACCTCTTCTTCCTCAACTTGAAATTGTGCGAAACGTCTTTCTTCATTTGATATTTGCATAAAAATATGCTAACCCATTTTTCAAAGAACTAGCCTTTTATGACAGAAGCGACGATGTCTCCTGCTACTGTTGCTGCACCTACAAAGGTGCTCTTTCCTAAGACCAAAGCATGAGAGAGAGAGAGAGAGAGAGAGAGAGAGAGAGAGAGAGAGAGAGAGAGAGAGAGAGAGGTAAGTTGTGAAGTTTAGTGGATTCATTTAAACAACAACTGTCAAGTTCCCATGTTTCACTTCTGTTTGTGATATAAACTTTGATACTTCGCATTTTCTAAAGTGGCAACGTTTACAAGCCTTACAAAAGCTATATGGCTTTGGCTTTTGACACTTGCAATGATTCTTCAGTTCATAAGCATCACAAGAAAAATTTATATAGTTACCATTTTCCAAAACACGCACACACTTGCAACGTGGCCAGAAATCTGTACTTCTTTATTTGTAAATATCCCACAGACCCGACCCCCGACCATGAAGCATATATAGCTGGCTAATAACGTTAGGAATATCCCCTCATTTTCTCCAGAAATGTCAAAGAGTTTACGCGTTTTTCCTTTTTGCACCAATTATTAGTGCTTATGTATGTGCCCTAAAAACTCAGTTTTGAAAAATAGTGAATTTTAAATTCAGGTTACTCTCTGTTTATATTTTTTTTCTTTTTCAAATTGTTGGTGCATGGCAGATTACATTTGCCTACCTTCTCAAAGTGAAAGGCATTTCTACACATTTCATTGCCTTTGTTAAATTCAGTATTGTTAGTTAGTCATCGTTAATATTTAATTATAATGTTTTGGATATATTTCTTTGTTATAGAAGATTAAGAATTTTTGTATTGTTACGGTATTTATTTGCTTAGTCTGTTGCTGCAAAAGAAAATATATCGAGCAAAGTGCTTAAATTTGTTCAGTTTGCTTATTTCAAGCTCTACAAAAGATACCAAGTTTGTCTTGCAAGGGGATTAAAACTTAAATTACGCGGACGTGAATGAAAAAATACCTTTGTTTCTACAGTTTGTGTTCCATTCTAATGATGCTTGCCTTGTCTTAAGAAATGGTTTTTACAAATAACTTAGAGCAACATATTTATCTGCGGTTTTATTTTCATTATTTTTGTCACTTCAAAACATAACAATTCTTTAGGTCAACATCGTCCAACACATTGACAGAGAGCTCGAATCGAATATTAAAGTATAGTGCATCGGCCGCAAAGGGTCAGTTTGCACTGTTTTATCTGCAGAAAGGCAGTTATTTAGTTAATCCCGTGGAGTAAGGAATGGTGCCACATCCCTAATGGCTTTTATGCACACACAGTGTGCTATTTAATTTGGTCGTCATGTCGCGTCCTTGTTGAGGTTATGTCGACATGAACGAAAGACCTACAGGTGAGTGGGAATACCCAAGACACACTCAACCCTGTCAACCAATCAGTGTGAAGGTACTAGAGGTGCAGCGGCACCAAATAATGACGAGTGAAAAATATTGTCGTGCTGAGAGGTACTGGTCGTGGAAAAGAAGGAAAAAATCCCTGAAAGCCAGCCTATGGATGTTGTTAGCCTTACTAATGGACAGAAGAAAAAAAACAATATTGTGTAAGCCACCTGTGCAATTAAATCAAATTCTGTACAGTTGCAGAATTTTCCTATCTCCTATCATACCAATGTTTCTAGTACAAAGTGTACATAATGTAAGTCCCTAACAAATTGAATTCTAAAATGTCTAAGCGACATATGTAGTGTGGTTTGTAAATTTTGAGCGGTGGTGAGCAAAATTGGTCAAGTCAGGTTTTTTTTCTCTCCAAAAAAGCTTGTTCAAATAGAGTTCTCTTACCAAATGAAAACTCTTTTTAGATTAATGACAGAGAGCTGATACAAAGGTGCCAAATGGTACTAACAGCTGCCTCTCTTGGCGCTCAGCATTGCAGTGTGGCAGTTTATAGTGATATCTAGTACTGGAGCATCATGCCGTAGACATTTAGCATGATGCCCCACCCAGTCACGTAAACGTTATTCTGACACCAGGCCGACCAGTCATAATACTAACATCTTAATACTGAGAACCATACGAGGTAGCAGTTAGTACCATTTTTGTTAAGTCTTTGTTTCGACTCCCACTTCCGCAGCAGACGCTCTAACCACTAGGCCACAAGAACGGTCCCCCATAAACATGACGTTTTAAACACATTACATCCTATTCGTTGTTTCTCTTCCACATAATAGCTTCTTTTTTTTAAATGTTGAACTGTACTAATTTTTGTCAAGATCGGTTTACTTTGCTTAATATATCTTGCCATTTATTAACATTGTGACATATTGTAGTTTACGTGTTAGTTATAATTAATAACTGCTCCCCTTAGTAGTTGCAACATTAGATAGGGACTGCTCCCTGGATAGAGGGCGCCGCGATACAATATAGAAAGTTATGGACGTGTACTGTGAAGGTGTGTTAATAAAGACCGTTTAAGCAACCTGAGACTCCCTCATTTTCCATGACATGGTGTCAGAAGTGATTCCAAAGGATACATAAACTTTTGTAGTGAGTGAAAATGGCGAAATTCCAGGCACCGGAGAGCTTTAACTTTGGGAAGCCAGTGGAGTGGCCGGATTGGAAACAGCGTTTCGCGAGCTTTAGGATCGCCACCAAGTTAAACAAGGAAGATGAGGCAGTTCAAGTAAGTTCACTAATATATGCAATGGGGAAAGAAGCAGAACAAATATTTAAATCGTTTGAGTTTGCTAACGATGATGATGCCGACAAATACGCCCCAGTTTTGCAGAAATTTGATGATTACTTTGTCGCCAAGACCAATGTGATCCATGAAAGAGCGCGGTTTCACCAACTTAGTCAAATACCAGGAGAGTCGGTGGAGGAATTTGTAAGAAAGCTGTATGAAATTGCCGACCATTGTGACTTTGGCGCACAAAAGGATGAAACAATAAGGGATCGTCTTTTAAATGGAATTCGGGATAAAGAGGTTTCGGAAAAACTACAAATGGAGGCTGACCTCACCTTAGTGAAGGCCATACAAATAGCGAAACAGTCAGAACTGGTAAAAAGTCAGATACGCGACCAAAGTCAGACGCTCAAAAATTTTGATGAAATCTCTAAACAGAACAAGGTATCAAGCACTAAACCAGGGTCGACCAACCAAAATGGACAACGTCAGTGGCGCAAACTAAATCAGATTGGTCAAACAACAGCACAACAAACCTGTCACAAATGCAACAGGCAGCATGGTAGAGGTGAGATATGTCCCGCTAAAGGAAAACTGTGCAGAAGTTGTAACAAACTTGACCACTTTGCCATTGTCTGTCGCTCTAAGAAAGTAAATGAGGTCACATTTAATGAAACACCAGCTACAGATTATGCAGAATACCAAGAAACATACATACTTCCTTGGCTCAGTAACTATGTGTGACGATGATAAGGAGGCATGGCGTGTGATTTTGAACATTTGTGGAGCCCCAGTTCACTTCAAAATAGACACGGGAGCAGATGCAACAGTTATGTCTGAAGCAACATACAACTCTCTTGCAACAAGACCAAAGCTTAGACAATCGGAATCCAGGTTGTGTAGCCCTGGAGGGATTCTGGATTCAAAAGGCGAGTTTATGGCACATACTACATATAAGAAAGTATCATACCAGTTTCGGGTATTTGTCATCAAGGGACAACGTGCCAATAATCTCCTTGGTCGTGCAGTTGCACACGCAATGGATCTTGTGAAAATAGTCGAAAAGATCAACAAAACAGCCTTTGGGCACTTTGGCCTGTTGAAGTGTGAGCCAGTGAAGATCACTCTCCAGGATGATGCCAGGCCATACAGTATAGCTGCACCCAGGCGTGTTCCGTTTCCTTTGTTGTCGAAGGTGAAAGAAGAATTGATCCATATGCAGCAGGAAGGCATCATTGAAGAAGTAACAGAGCCCACAGAATGGTGTGCGCCTATGGTATCAGTCCCTAAGAAAAATGGCAAAGTCAGAATTTGTGTTGACTTGAAGAAGCTCAATGAAGCTGTCAAACGGGAGAGATATATGCTCCCTACTCTAGATGATATATCACCGAAGCTGATAGGCTCCACTGTCTTCTCCAAACTTGATGCAGAAAGCGGATTTTATCAAATACCCTTACATCCAGAAAGTGCAAAACTGACCACCTTTATTACTCCGCTGGGTCGCTTCTGTTTTAAACGAGTTCCATTTGGTATTACGTCGGCTCCAGAGATTTTTCAGAGAAAAATGACAGAGCTGCTGACTGGCTATGAAGGGGCTGAGGCCATTATGGATGATATACTCATTTATGGCAGAACCTTAGAGGAGCATGGCAGACGACTAAATTTGGTTATAGAAAAGCTCAACAGGAGTGGACTGAAGCTCAACAAAGAAAAATGTGAATTTAGAAAGAATAAATTGGAATTCTTTGGTCACGTGATTAGCCAGGATGGCATACGCCCCAGTCCAGCAAAGGTTGCTGCAGTGAAAGAGCTTCCTGCTCCATTAAATATCAGTGAGCTTCGTCGCACCATGGGCATGATTAACTACCTTGGTAGATTTCTCCCAGACTTATCTACAATAATGCGACCAATTTTGGACCTGCTGAAATCAGACACAGCCTGGTATTGGGGCCCGGACCAGGATTATGCCTTCACGAAAGTCAAGGAGATGCTGACATCCACGCCAGTCTTAGCTTTTTATGACCCTAACAAGTTAACTGTTGTCAGCGCTGATGCCAGCAGTTATGGAATTGGTGGGGCAATATTCCAACAACATGGAGAAAAACTCAAGCCAGTTGCCTTTTGTTCAAGAACACTCACCCCTGCAGAGATTAAATATGCACAGATAGAGAAGGAGTGCCTTGCATGTGTGTGGGCTTGTGAAAAGTTTTCACGATATCTTGTTGGACTGGACTCGTTCAGATTGCATACAGACCACAAAAAGTTAGTGCCATTGATCAACACACATGATTTAGATAAATCCCCTTTAAGGTGTCAACGACTGTTGATGTGGTTAAGACGCTTCAACGCAAAGGCAGAGTATGTTGCTGGGAAGCTTTTAGTAGTTCCAGACACCCTTTCTCGGAGCCCTCTCCTGGACCAGGACGCCACGTACGAAGAGGAAGTGGAAGTTTTTATAGAGTCAATGGAGGCATGCAGGCCAATTTCCGATACGAAATTAGAACAAATAAAAGAAGGTTACAGGAGTGACCACAATCTGCAGACTGCAATGACCTTCACCAGAAATGGATGGCCGGATAAGATGTACAACCATACTTTGTTGTACACAGTGAACTCTCAGTTCAGAACGACCTATTTCTCTTCAGGGACAGGGTTATTATACCTACAGTCTTGAGGCCCGGAATTCTGGATAACATTCACTAGGGTCATCAGGGATTAGCCAAATGTCGTGAAAGAGCCCAAAGTTGTGTATGGTGGCCACGAATTGTGAGACAGATCCAAGACAAAATAGAGACATGTGAATTTTGTCAGATTAGAAAGCCAGCACAGAAGAGGGAACCATTGAAGACAACCTCTCTACCAGACCGACCATGGCAGAAAATTGCAATTGATATTTGTGAAGTCAAACAAGAAAGATACCTGGTAGCTATTGACTACTTTTCACGCTATCTGGAAATTATGCATCTAACAAAAATAACCTCCCAGCATGTAATTGGAAAGCTAAAGAGCACATTTGCACGATGGGGAATCCCAGCAATTGTAGTTTCAGACAATGGGACCCAGTTCACTTCATCAGAATTCAAGGAGTTTGCGGAGAAATACAACTTCAAACAAGTATTTACCAGTCCTCACTACCCACAAGCGAATGGTGAGGCAGAAAGTGGTGTCAAAATAGCAAAATCTATACTTATACAGGATGATGTATTCCTTGCCTTGATGGCTTATAGAGCCACACCGACGGCTGCGACAGGTGCCAGCCCAGCCCAATTGATGATGGGACGCCAGATGAGGACCACCTTGCCCATTATTGAAAAGAAGTTAAACCCCAAGTGGCCAAACCTCAAAATCATCAGGCAGAGAGACCGTAAGACAAAACAAAGATATGAATTATTTTACAACCGGCGCTACACTACACGCAATTTGCCAGATATTAATGAGGGAGACAGCGTCATAATCAAATGGCATGGAAATGATAACAAGTGGTCAACACCAGGCATAGTTATTCAAGCCGACAAAGATCGAAGAAGCTACTTGGTAAAAACTCCCCAAGGGATATACAGGCGCAATCGAATCCATGTTATGCGGATAAAAAACCCTGAGAATCTACTTCCAGTTGAGACAAATACGTCTACAGACATTGTAACAGAGTCCCCACAGTGTACTGTCAGGAGTCATTAGGATTCCAGCACAAAGTCTCAAAATAACATGGAGCCCGTACCACCATCGGATGAATGTACCACCCAGTGTGACCCAGTCCAGCCAACCCCCAATAGCCAAAACACTCGTGTGGACGTCAACCCCCAGCAAGCCAGCGGTACCAAATGGGTCCAATAGCCCAAACACTCCAGGGCGGACGTTAAGTGGGAGAGTCGTCCGAAAACCAGCCAGATTCAATGATTTTGTCTAAGAAAGTGACTTTTATAAATGTGCCAAAGCGTAGTTTAGTATTCGATTTCTGAATTGGACTTTTAGGCTTCAGATACAAAGACAGTAAATTCATTGTTTACTTATTTAATGTTTTCATATTAATGGAATTGATTCATTGTGTTTCTTATTTACTAATAAGCAAAATCTTATGTTCTGATAATCTTAGAAGAGGGGAGATGTGACATATTGTAGTTTACTTGTTAGTTCTAATTAATAACTGCTCCCCTTAGTAGTTGCAACATTAGATAGGGACTGCTCCCCGGATAGAGGGCGCCGCGATATAATACAGAAAGTTATGGACGTGTACTGTGAAGGTGTGTTAATAAAGACCGTTTAAGCAACCTGAGACTCCCTCATTTTCCATGACAAACATTCACTAATTAATAATATTTAGAATAGAATATTATGGTGAAAGTTCCCTCTTTTCAAATGGTAAGCATTCCAGTATTTTGTTTTCGTTAATCTTTTGAATTCTTTATGTATTTCGCTTCAAGTTTGAAAATTTAAACCATATTATTAGTTATCTCCTAAATAGTGTTTCGTCGTCTCAATCTTTTTCACGCTCGATTGACTATTCATGATTGTAATTAACAATAAATATGATTGTAATTAACAATAAAGAGATATAAAAACTGGTTTCAGAAATTTATTCTCGAAATATAATGCATGTATTTGCATGTTTAAATCAACACACATCACTAATCAAAATTACATCTTATGAGTCATGACTGCGTAGAAGTTTCAAATTATGATGTGTAAAAGTATATGTCTAACAGTAATTATGATTTTCTCTTCTTCTGTTTTTTTTTTTACAAACTTGCATTGAAGTAAAATATTAACAACAAAACTGTATTCAGCACTAGATCTTAACTTTCTTTTTCATCGAGTGGATCATGTGGCTACTATTTCAAAGTTATACGATCTTTAGAATCTACTGGCACTTCATCATCAACAGTTTCATTCATAACTAACCTGAAGAAAGGAGAAAAATCGTGATATGTGTGCAATTATCATGCCCCAGCCATCAAATGCAGAGTATCAATAAAAATCCGCTTCGATTTTTAACTTTCGCTTCTTCTTCTGGTGTCAAAGATCAGTGTGGCCGCTGGACGTCAAACGAAGAGATATCGGCTGCAAATTTTTTGATGCAGCATCAATGTTTGACCATAAACTCGTTCACTACGTGGTGCTGGGCATTTGGTAAAACGTCTTTCAATTGTTGACTTCTATAAAGCCTGTAATTATAAATAAGTCTGAACCTGTCATAAAATGTTGAAAACATACAAGCAATATCTAGAAAACCAAGTTAAACTATACCAAATACTGTGTTTACACATAAACACTATGCACCCGTATGTAAAATAACGTTCACCTTCCCGAAATATCCTCTTTATTGATATAAATTGACATTGAACTTCTAGTGCTCTCCATCTTCGCCCGTGTTGTTTCAGCATTCATTTCAAATCTGGAAGATATATTTGGTATGGCGCTTAAGTCCATTTTGACATTGTAGCCATCTGCTTGTAAACAGTATTATTATTAGAACATTATAAAACTGCACATAAAAACGCTAATGTGTTACATCTAAAATCAAAAGGATGTAGTTCACTACAATAAAACGTCGTGTAGCCCAGGAAAAACAACGAAATATTTGATACAAGAAACATTATTTTCTTTTTTTAAAAACTCATTGGACATATTTAGATTTTAGTTATTTAATTTGAATGACAGAATGTTTTATTTGGATGGGTGCTAGAGCTAGTAGCAGCAGCAAGGGCAAATCAGACAACCTTTTAGAGGCGTCGATTCGGCAAACCAAGGCTTCTTACAAAATAGAAAACGAAGCGTCAATTTGGCAAACTAAGACTTCCTCGTAAATGCTTTATAGATGCTCATTTGGCAACAAAAAAAACCGCCACAATTGTTGCCCCCACCCTTGCTGCTGCTATGGGTTTGATAATCTTTTTTAACGATAGTACTTTGAACCTGTCGTTGTTGAATAAAACAATAGCAAGTGTTTTTCATAATTTCCGTGTTCTTTAAAATAACCCTGTCTACTGTCCGCGCCCTGAGCGCCTGCTGTTCTCCGATAAAGACTTTTCGGCGTCTAGACAAATCAATAAGGCTTTTGATGTCCCAGTAAACGTTAGCTACGGCAATGCCTTTTATCGATTTAAATCAACAGACTTGGATATATCCTAGTCATTTTGTAGCTTCATATCTTGTCTACATTATTTAATTATTGCTTGTAACCAACTAATGTTGACCCTTGATATAAACGTTTTGACCACACTTAATGGATTATAACTGAAAAATTGTTAAAGCTAAGTTAAAAATCCTAATCAAACAAGCAAACAAACATCTATCTATCTATCTATCTATCTATCTATCTATCTATCTATCTATCTATCTATCTATCTATCTATCTATCTATCTATCTATTTATCTATCTATCTATCTATCTATCTATCTATCTATCTATCTATCTATCTATCTATCTATCTATCTATCTATCTATCTATCTATCTATCTGTCTGTCTGTCTGTCTGTCTGTCTCGTTCCGTCAGACTGTCTCTCAATTCACTTATAATAACACTCGATGTTTAATTGTTCATTTAGAACAAATAGAGCTTAGGAAAGGAAGACAGTTTTACCATATTTTACTGTTTAAACTGTCATGATTCTCAATGGATATATAATCTGTAAGAAAACGAATGAAATATGTAGTATTACAAACAGTTGTTTTTTTTTATGTTTATTTCAAGTATTCGGTTTTCTTTACAGAATAACTATGATTGATACACATATATCGTATTCAAAAACATATACTTGTAGACATCGAATCTAGCGTAATTCGTTACGCGTTGGGACGTCGTCTTGGGGCCCATGGTTCGATTTTCGTAACAGGCAATTGTCGACGGTACCGATTTGGATGTTTGTTTCTATATGATTGGAGGCGCCAGCCCAAAGGTACTTCATGTACACCTCCCATCATGTCAAATACGTGACTGTGTGATTTTTATACACCCCTGGGAAGAGGTGTACAAAATACATAGACAGTCTTCTGAATATTCTAACATTTCGTTTCGCTTAGAAAATTCACTGGAGATATGTCTATGGGCGCCCCTGTTGTCCTTGTGCTGTCCTATGTTAATGTAAATAATTGTATATCATGTGACGTCCATTCTTCTTGGCATATCTAATCCGCTATTTGGCGAGTTAGATCCCCTCTTGGAGAATATGTTTCGTGGTACTCGTGGTACTCTGGGCCCGGTCAGATGTGAATATCACCTGAGGAGTTCAAGTATTCGGTTTTCTTTACAGAATAACTATGATTGATACACAAATAATTATAAATATATATTATTATATATAAATGAATTCTGAAAATATAGATGAGATCATAACTGAGATTTAAAATTTGAAAAATCAAGGAATTCAATTATCAGATCGACAAAATTGTGATCAGATTCTTTCTGATTTTCAAGATACAGTGCTATCAATAATAAATATGTGTTACCAAAACAATACGCTTTATAAAAAAAATCCAGAATATTATTCGTGATTCCCTTGCATTCTGTAACGACGTCTGTAAGTTTGTCCCGTTATTCACTGTTGTCGAAAAAATCAGAAAAGAATTGGGGCAGCAATATGCAATCAAACGCATAGTTAATTTTCGGTTTAAAACAATAAGAGATATTATCCGCCAAACCGAAAATACCCTATTGGTAACCTCAACAGAGTAAGTTCTAACCATGGTGGCAAAGTCACCAGTGACATGTACAATACAATGGACAGGTAGAACTCTTACTCACCTAACAAGTATGCGTGTGCTCTTCACCGTGAATGAATTTGTAGATTTTTTTATTTTTGGTTATTTTTGTTGCATTTTTCCTTGATTTTTTTTTGTCATTTAGATCGTACATTTAAAAACGCTAGGGTTTTCTATATAATGGTAAATGAAACACTAACGACTAGATTAGCACGTGAGCGGCTAGCCGCAATTAAGAAGCTCATCCCAATCCGCGATTCTGTCAGAAATAAACTACAAGCTAGACAATATTCGCAGACTGATTTATAACAGGGACTGAAGAATTGTTTAAACCAATAACCACGGCAACAAAAGATGTAAAATCAGCCACTAACTAATAAGGAGACTTGGAGAATAAAACTATATTTGGCAAAGATCTGTAAGTCTCAACTACCACACAATGATAAAGAATTTGAGAAACTTGAAAGGTTGATATCTCAAATAGAAAACCCACCGATACCAGTTGCGCCTTTTGTATCCCATCCCACCCAGCAAATATCAGAAGCTGATTCTAAAAAGGTGCAACTGGTACAACAGGACATGGATATTCAAGTGGAACCCAAAACAGAGTTTTAGGTAGTGGTCTTATTCGTTGTCCTGGTAATATTCTTAGCGATATAGCACAATTAGAAGTACTCATAGGAGGGAAACGAGCTGGAAATAACTCACTGGAAATAATTAATGAAGCAGCTGATATCTGCATGCGGTTATTTCAAGGTGGCATCCTGGATATCAAAATATATCGAGATTTCATTGATGAGTTAGTAAAACATCCTACGGATTTTTCCAATCATGGTTATCATAGTGACTGAAAATCCCTTGGATTTTTCATCACCGCATTAGATAAATAGTAATTCAATAAGATGATCATACACTACAACCATGATTAACCAACCAGCGTCTATATAGTAAATTCACGATTGCCTGTTTACAAAACGTACTATGGTGATGGTCTCGGCAATACCATTGCAGGGTTATTTGCAAGAATGGCTCCAAAAATAGCACCAATCGCAAAACAATTATCAATGAAAGCCATTGATGTTATTCGTGATAAGGGTATTAGTGCTGTTGGTGATGTTGCCGGGATAGCGTTTTCCGCTGCAAAGGATAAACTAATATCGTTAGTTCGGCGGCGAAGGAAACCACTGATGAAGTCATCGCTACCATCTACGGAAGTAATGCGTACAAGTGTTAGGAAAATAATAAATAGCGCAGTGGATCAGAAATTAGCATCGTTGGCGACCAGCAACCCAGATGATGTCGCAAACATGATAGCGGGAAGTGGCTTAAGATCCCGACTGAAATCGCGATTTAGATCAAAGAATATATAATGAAATGTCCGAACGGATCCAGCTTTTGATATGGAAGCCCCAGTGCGTAAAGATGATTCTGTACGCGATTATCAATTTTATTCTGATCACGCAGTACAACCTGATTTTCGATCAAGAATCGAACTTCAAATTCATGATACCAGTAAATACTTTCTAGCCTCTGAATCATTTATCGAAGTAGAAGGAGAACTTGTAACAGCTGATGATACTACTGCTGTACCAGCACCATATCCACATGATACCCAAGTTGATTTTGTCAATAATGGTATCATGGTGTTATTCGAGAGTGCAAGATATCTGATTGATGGAAGAGAGATCGAATCTATAGAACGTAATGTTGATGTAGCCACAACAATAGTAGGGCTAGCAGCAAGATATTCCGATGATTATACAAGATAGGCAGGCCCTTTTATGATGTTTGCAAAGGATGCTAAAAATACTACTGGAAAAAATCAATTTGTTGTAAGACGACCAAGAAATAATGCTGGTAATGCTGATGCTGATGTTGAGAATATGATTATAAACAATGATCCTAATTTCAACCTAGGAGCTGCAACATGCATGTCATTGTTGGAAGGGCGGCGTAAATCATTTTCATGTACGATTCCACTGCATCATATATTTGGATTCTGCAGAAATGTCCGAAAAGTTATCTATGGAGCAAAGCATACAGTAGTACTCGTGCGAAAGGGTAATGATAATGATGCAATTTGGAGGGTTCCTGCAGATGCTGCACATCCAGATAATGATGCCAGTAAAGTTATTTTAACAAAACTATCACTGTGGATGCCAGTAATGACTCCAGCACTTGGCGCAGAAGAACGATTACTATCATTTATGGATACAGGAGGAAAATCATTGCTAAGTTGGCTAACAACAACAGATATTAAGCAATCAACTGTTAACGGTATATTTACAACGTCATCACGGTCAAAACCATATTGCACGCGTGTATCATCGTTTGTTGTCATATATGGAACGCGATCAAAATGTTGATACTGGTCTGCAAATCTCACAATATGATTTTAAGGAACTCTATCCGATCTATTACTTTTCGTTGGAACATCTTGATGTAACAAGACAGTTCGTCGTTGATATACATTTTAGAGCTACTGTGCTTCGTGGTGTTATCCCCGAATACAGAACAGTTGCTGTCATTCTCAGTGATAAATCAATGCTACTCGAAAGTGTTGGTGGACGAATGAGAGTAATTGATGCACCAGTGGAAAATATGTAGAGCTTTCCAAAAATATATAACAATTAGATCAATCTGTTATTGTATAATGTCATATAGTCATATTAATGTTACCCTGGCCAATGGTCAGGTAAAGAAATTGCAATCGGAATCAACTAAAAAACGTGGAACCACAATAACGCTGAAACACAATCAGATACCTGGTGGTCAGAATAAACTGTCACTTACGACTCGTCAAATAAAACATTTCGATGATGCTTTCAAAGATAAAAAGGGCGTTCAGATCACTCTCTCTGCAGCTGCGATCAAAAACATGATAAAATCAGGTGGCATATTTCCGTTGTTAGCTGCATTAACAGCGCTAATTTTAGCAGCAGCCCCAGCAGTAACTAAAGCTGCAGCGTTAGGAGCCGTTGGTACCGCGGCAGGGATGGCACTAAAGAAAGCAACTGGACAGGGATACAAAAAAAGGGAAAGGGTCTAAGACTACCAGGAACCCCGTATTCATGGTACAGCGGAAAAGGTCTGAGAATACCAGGAACAATTTATTAACTCGGGAATCAAAGATTCCCATGTGAAATTTTGATTTACTCGACGCTGCTAAAAAAACTAGCGATTAAAAACTTCAGAGGTGTCTTTATGAAAGATCATTTGCCGGCACAACCAAAAAACGTTGAAACCGGTATCATTAATCTCGATAACAGCACCGGACCTGGAACCCACTGGGTTGCATACGTGATTGATCCACGTGTAATCTTTTATTTTGATTCATATGGATTAGCGCCGCCTAAAGAATTTATGGGTTATATACAACAATTAAACACCTTTCATAAAATGATGACGTGGTATTCTATGCTACCAACACAACAAATGAATGACCCACCAATATGTGGCATAGAAGTATTGAATGTCCTTGACGTTATTTCATCATCGAGAAAACCACCTCATCAAGTCGTAAATGAATATACTAGTAGTCTCTGGCAACGACGAAGCCGTCAACGAAGATTTTAGAGAGAGGAGTAATTAGAAAATCAAAGATTTTTTAATATAACAATGGTTGATATTTGGGGAAGATCTCTATCAATGTTGAAAAAACCCACCACGGAAATATCTGCAACCGTTGATGTAAAAAAATAATCGAAGATGAAATAGTTGAGATGTTGAACTTAGCAAGTGTTGATCCCAATGAAATAGTTGTATTTCAAGATCGTCAGGGTAAATTGAAAACGAGTAATGTTTCTCTTGATGATATTTTAGTTAAACAACATAACGTAGTAGAAAATACTATCGCGTTGTTTTCCAATCAGGGTAAACTCAAACCAGGCGCACTTGTTTCAAAAATCACACATAAAATATTAATACTCGATAACAATTATATATCCTCGGCGAATTCATTGAAATCACTCAATGATCAGTATGACGATCATATAAATACATTTAATAAGTTTACTGATTTACAAGAATCCATCATGGACAATACTGATAAACTCGTGTTAGAATTTTTTGGTAATCCTCCAGGGACCACACCGACGCTCACAGAGATAAAAACTTCTATAGTATATTAGAGTTTGCAACACTTCAATCCAGATATGAAGATCACGTTGAAAAGTTCACATCATTTCGTAAAAATATCATTGATAAATGTTTTGCAACCACGTTGGATAAAAATGACATAAAGCTTCCTGATATTAAAAAATCCATGGAAGATATGAAAAACTTCATCGAGGTGATCAAAAATGATGCAACGAGGATGATAGCAATCATTGAAAAAATAAAAATTCCTCACGAACAAAAAATATCATAAATAACGTGTACGCGATCCAACACGGATCATTTACGTGAACACCACAACATAGTATATTAAGTATCACTGCAACCGTCAAAGGTATTTATCGATTAACAATAGTATCACCGACTCAATTTAATATTTCATCAACGAGTTCATCCGGGGTCAACAATACAATATCAACGATCATCGACAAGGATACAGCTGAACTGTTCGAGATAATAGCAATCGATGGTAATCTAGCTAGGGAATCAATAGCATCGTATGTGGAATTCGTAGCGGATTTAAGTAAAACAACTTAATTGAATTCTGTTGTAATAAATAAGATGATTTCATCACCAAAGATACCTTCAGTATCTCAATATCGCTATGATCAGGTCAGAGAATTTCAAACTAGACTCAAAACCCTCACTCAGGAGTACCAAACAAAAATAAAAAAATACCGACAAAGAATTACCACAATTGATGTTACCGTGTACTCGGTGAGTGGTGTAATCACCGGAGCTGGTATAATACTCTCCTTGGTGGCAATAATTGCCTCGATAGCTGTTCCAATTTTTATAGCGGCGGCAACAACAATCGCGGGAATTATTTCAATAATAACAAAAAAATTATCATCGTGTAGCCAGCGCAAACTACAAGATTACGTAATAAAATTTAATGTTGTGTCAACCGCATACTCGCAATTATCCTCGATGATATCGTCGTCACTCGATGATACATTAATATCCGATAGAGTGAGTTCAGCACGATGGTACGTGTTTATGATTCCGTGATGTCAAAATTAGAGCGACAACATGAGTATAATAACAATGACAACACCGCAAGAACTTCTTCAACAAAGAGCGGAAAATACCAACCCAGTGAAAACAAGTATGATCTCAATAACCTCAACGAATCCTGAATTCAGTGTGAATTTCCCTACTCCGATTCCCGTGCAGGAAATAGCGTTAGCGAAATTACGAGTGTATCACAGTTGGCCTAACATTAGGTCGGTAGCATTTGGTGGTCAACAACCGAAAAATTCCTTGGTGTTTGCGAATAAGAATCGCGAAGATGGAACTCCAAACTGGAACGTTGTTTCGCTACCATCTGGGTCATACCAAATCGAACAAATCAATGATGAATTTCAGCGTAGAATAAAATCCATTACTAAAACAGAATCGAAGATCGCTATAACAGTTCATGAGCCAACGTTATCATCTGCTATTGAGATAAACTCGCCCGGATATGTCGTAGACATCTATCAGAGTTCTATAAGGACAATACTAGGATGGCCTGAAATACCACCTGAGGCATCTTATCAAATACCCGAACCCAAAAAATCTTATTATGTCACGGACATACAATCATATCATGAAATCAACCCGTCATATCGAGAGTATTTACATGATATAAAAAATAAAAAATTTAACCGATAGATTTAGATTTATCGATAACAATACCATGCGATGGTATTTTGTTCTTGACTCCTGATTCAACCATTACAATTACATTTACGTTAACTAACATCATTGATTATTTGAAAGAGATTAATAAATTACATAGAACACAACTAGAACAACTACGACGGAGCTTCCAAGAACATCTCTCTTATATAAAAAGGCCACGTGATGAGATCGTAAAACACAATAGGATATTAAATCAGCTTGTATCCGATATGGAATATATCAACAAACGAATAATTCAAGTAATATTTACTGATAAGAACGGAGATAAACAAAAATTCCTAACTGGTTACAATATAACAGAAGCTGATTTACCCGATTTCAAGTTTCCTGGATATAACGCAAATGAACTAAAAAAATTTGTTAATGATCTTATTCAAGAAAACGTTTCTATGATACTCGCCAAATGAAATAACAAACAACAATCCTCAAGTATAATAATGACCCAGACGGCGGTGGTAGACATATCGCTCCGTTCAACGTAAATATATCCTCAGTGATCGCATTAAATTTAGTATGTGATGTTATTGAAGGAAGCTATCAAATAGATCTTGAGCAATCAAATCAAGCCCAACAAGGATATATTTTATACGCATTTGCACCAACCGCTCCTCTAGGGTTTCTAATAATTGAGGATCCCACTAATCCAGTCTATATGCGATGTCATAATAATTCGTTAACCAGCATTAACTTCAAACTCACTGACCAGTCCAATAATTTGATTGATTTACAAGGTGAGGTTTTACAAATTAGTCTGTTTGTAAAGTCCTAAGGACTTTTATCGTAGCATTTTTTATCGTAAAAAAATATTTTCATCCTAAATTATTAGTGTTAAACCCATAGCAGCAGGGGGGGTTACGAATTGAGATAAAGTTTGCCTGACATAAAACCAACCAATGGAATTTAATTGGAAAACCCATTGAGGGTAACTCTTTCATAAGCAGTACACATACCTGCACGAGTTATCTCCATTTGATGTTCTACACATAATACAAAATAGAATTCAGAAATATGTAAACTTAATTCTATTTTCGAAGCGCTTCGAAAGGGCCGATCGATATATTCCTTCTGCAACAAATCGTACTGAGGCCCTACAAAAATCAAAATATATACCGGCTTCACATATTGATTGAAATACTATTTCCTCGTTAGTTACTGTATTAAATGATTTTATAGGTCTTTTCCCAATTGATTTACAAGTACCAGTATTTCCAAATGCATCATTCTCACTCCGTGTAATAGCTCGTAAATTATCCAATCTGTTATTTTGAGGACATCCATCAATATGATCCATAACAAGACCATCTTCGATCAATCCATGAAAACACTCATACACGAAACGATGATTAAGATATTTTTCCCCTCCGGCACCAAATATCAAATACCCAAGATTATTCACAATCCCTAATGGATTTTTCAGTCGACAGTTTCTGACAATACCGTCACGAGACGATTCATAATTGCTGATCACGGGATGCGGTTGAAATGTTTAGTCCATTTATATATAATACTATTTGTCTAATTGATTGTTTGGTTTAATTATTACTTTGGAAATCTTTCAATATAGTCTTGAGGTGTTCTTATGATTTTGTTGCTGACTCTGTCACAGTCATTGATGAAGTTTTTGACGGAATCTTTGATTCGTTTATCATAATAACGATTTAGCTCTCTGTATCGCTTACTACCGCAACTCAGACACAACTGCGACTTTACTCTCACACCTACCCCACATTGTATGCAAGGTAGGGCCCATAACTTCCGTTACGAACGCTTTGTAAATGATATCCACAGAATTCCTTTCTGCATGATTTGTTACATGTGGTTACTGATCCTATCATAAGCCATTTGCAATGGTTCATTATATAATAAATTCTTTGTTTAAATACTTGTTTTAATTATAATATGGAGGAGTTCGAGAGATTATCAAAGATTACGCCTTGGAAAAACATTAAATTTAATCTCGATAGAGTCTCCGTAGATGTACCAAAGGGTCTGATAAGTGATAGAAGCATGATAAGTAGAATCCGTGATTGTTTTAATGAATTCAAGCGCGATGGAGCATCTCACTGTTGGTCGACATTTCGAATCGATGGTGACGTTGATGCTACCATGAACGACGAAAGAGCAGCCGCGATAATCTCACATCTTGACAAGAAAAAGTACTTTTTTTAGAGTGAAATTCATTATCCGCTCAGAAATGGGAAATTGGATTATTCGAGACAAATTTGAACCAATTTGGAAAGATAAAATATTTCAACCAGGATTGCTGACTGGGATTGACAAACCGTACTATGAAAAATCTTATCCTGTAACAGCAGTTGTTTATTCGTTAATTGATAAACCGAGTATTGAAAAATTAAAACCAATGAAACTGTCACCACCGATTGTATCATCGGGAATAAATTGTGTAGCAAAACGAATATTAGAACACTTCACAAATGCGCTGCGTGGAAACAAATTGACGGATCGAAGACGTAAAAAAATAAATGAATGGGAATTAACAGTTAGGAAGAACGGAACATCAATTCAAGATATAACCAAATTAGAAACATCATTAAGATTTCCAAAAACCATAATGACGATAACAGGAGAAATATTACATGAATCAAAATATAAATCACAGGGAGCTCCAATCAAAAGTATTGATCATAATGAACACGCGTGGACACCTGCTGTAACAATATTTCCGCGGGATAGAACAATAACATATTACACGGGAAATTTATTTGATTTTATTTCTCAGTCAAGTAAAAACGATCCTGTGTCAGTGTGGTTACTTCACAGTTTTGAAGACGAAGAGGGTAAATTCGATCAATTTGTAAGACCAAACGGAGAATTATACCGTACTGAAGCCCTCCACAACGAGATGAAAAAACTAGCAAATCGTTTTTCAACAGAAGACAACGAACAATTATTAACAAACTGTTTTACAATTCCGTCGGTTGCAGCTCATTTTGCGATAAAGAAAAACACGTGGAAACCAACAAGAGCTGAATTTCTATCAGATATCAAATCAAGTTGTGTGGAATATAACCATGGCGGATTATAGAATACAAAATACACCTCTGAAAGTATTATTTCAGTTGATATGGTTGCGTGTTATCCAGGGAGTTTTCTCGGGTACGGAGAATGTGCTGAGTATTTTAAACAATTTGGGCATCCCACACATGAGATGACCCGTGTTGCGATTAATGGACCACTGCCCGATTTTGATTTAACCGGATTCGCTCTTGTGGTATCATTTGAATTGGCTATAGGACTTCATCCGTGCTGTTATATTTGGATTGGTAGACACATCTCTGAAAAACACTGGATGCCAATAGTGTTATTACGGTATATGATTGATTCTAAAATGCTAATATCGCTGATTGTCAGTGAAGCAATTATATCATATCGAGCGCAGACTGAGGTCTGGTTACCACAACCTGATAGTCTAGATAGTATAATCAGCGACTATAGAAAACAATTTCCTGAATTAGACGAAGAACATATCTTGAAATGGTCGAAACAGATATTTGAAGTTAGAAATAAACACGCAAAAGTTTTCGCTAGAAGAATAATCGGTAAATTCATTCAGGGTGGAAAAAATTATGACAATAACAGATATTCTTCACGGTTGATTATATATGATGCTGAATACGATTTTATAATCGCGGATGTAACATTTAAAGATATATATGTAAATCGTAAAGACGCTTTCTTGTCCAATGGAACCAAAATTGGGTACAATTGTTACTGACAACGATGGAAAAAATCTTCAGTATGCACATTTAAGGGCGTCTATACTAGCTTATGCCTCTATCAATTTATTTTCAATGATAAATAGATTTCCTGACACCGCGGTTAGAGTAGCCACTAATTCATTTTATATAAACGTAAAACATAGCGAAGCAGTGACCGAATTTACAAAATCCGACGAGAGTTTGGGATCATGGAGAATTAAAAAGGAAATGCTGCGTGATTATTCCAGATCAGCAGATGTTACGATTGAAGATAAATATTTGAAAAATAATCAGATATCAGAACTATGTAATGCACCGTCATCTAACGATCCAATATGTAGAAATAAAACCAGTTACTTAAACGGCTGTGGTGGGTCAGGTAAGACGACTCGTGCGATTGAATTATTTCGTAGGAAAACTCCTACGGATTTTCACGCATCGAACATGATTGTACTCACACCAACACACAGACTTGCAAGAGAGATGAAACAGCGAGGAATTAATGCTTGCACTTATCACAGTTTCTTTCGATGGAAAGGCGACGAATGGACTCCTGATCGAATGGACGAGAAATATATTCCTGAAATCATTATTTGGGATGAGATATGCACAGTGTCGTTAGAGATATTAAAAATTTTCCCGATTGGTTGTTACTGAAAAGTACAAGCGTGATAACGTGTGGCGATCATGGTCAACCACCACCATTTGTCGGTTTGTCTCCACATAATTGGCTAAAGAATTTTGTAGACCATTATGAAGAAATTAATACTGACCATAGAGCACTTGATGAACAATTACGCGAGTTCAAAAAACTAATTAGATTACAACCGGATAGAATCCAAAGTGAAATAGCACGTTAAATAATTTCGGAAACACCATTAAATGATTTCTGGGAAGCGTGGAGACCAAACGATTCGATAGTGGCAAGTAGAAAGATAGTCAGAGACACACTTCAGACGAAGTTATTTGAATTACATAAAGATGAATTTGCAACACTTCCAACGCCGCTTTGTTATAGATCCAAGGATACGCGAAAACAAAATATCGAAGTTGATATTCCCGGCTTGACAGAGAAGCAAATTCTAGTATTAAATGATATTGTGCTGGTTGATGTCGATGTCGTCGAAGATGCATTACGCGCTGATAAATCCCCATGGACGCTAGGTTACGCAGCGACGATACATTCTTCACAGGGATTGACTATATCAGATACAATTGTTTGGATCATAGATAATCACATCGAGTGGTCGAATTTAGTTTATCTTGCAGTATCCAGAGTATGAAGAATAAATCAACTTCGAAGAGCTGTTTTAGATGCTAATGACACAACAATAAGTGATATTGTCAGCGATGACATAATCAGAAAAAAACTCTCTGGTTATAAACAACAAGTCAAAAGAAAATAATAGAGAATTTGATATTGATGCTGAATTAATAATTACATTGAAACAACAACAGAATAATCACTGCGCGAGTTGCAATTGTATAATGAATTGGTGTTGGTCGGATAAGGATTCTCGACAATTTACCGTGGATAGAAAGAATAGCAGTATTGGTCATACCAGAGATAATATGATGCTGACTTGTTTTGAGTGCAACAGACGAAGAGGTGCTAGTTAAGACCACGTGGCGGTAATTGAGTATCCTCGGGTATCACTTGTAGTTGTTCACGAGTAAATCCTCGCTGAGGAGCAGTTGAATCCAATCTATAGATTGCTGGTCTACCCGTGGATCGTGTTATGTTAGATATTTTATGTACAGTAACACTCCAAATAGGATCAGTAGCCCTTTTTTTACCACCTTCGAGCTTTCCTAGTTCATATAAATACCTAACAGTGACATTGCCGAGTATTGGATGTTTTGAAAAATCATTTTGCGGTTTTACAGGTATTTCCTTTTTTTAATGGCGTTGTTAGGTTTCATATTAATTGTTTGAGTAATCTCATTATTTAGCGCGGTAATTACGCCTGGTAATCTCTTGACCCATTCACGAGATCGTTTATCCTGAATAAATTCCTTCGCGTATTGATATCCAAATAACCGCTCAGCAAGTGTCCGATTAAATCGTTCAACCATTGCCTGATCGCAATGTAGTGCAGTATGTCCTCGTCTAATGGTGACATTATGATGCTTCATTGTTGATAACACTTCACCCTGAAATTCCTTGCCAGGATCAACTTGTAATAGATTTGGCCAATGCAGAGGACCCCTTCGATAAATCCTTTCAAACGCAGAAGCCACTTCAGTTGATGATTTTGTTTTTAATGGCTCTGCTTCTTTGTATTGACTCGCAACATCAACTACAGTTAGCGCGTATTTGTAAAAACCATCATGCGGCAGAAATCATATATCAGCTTGATGAACCTCATTAGGTGAGCTGATATCAAAATGCGAGTAGTTAATTTGTTTAGGAGGTGGTAGATAAATTTGCCATATTGCCTGTTTGGATAACCAATCCACTGCAGTGGTATTTTTCACCTTTGCGGCGCTAGCGAATTTACCAATTGCTGCTTTACCCCTCCAGTATCCTCTTGGAGAATAATAAACAGATTCCATGTTGTTATTAATTACCAGCACCCAACATTAATTTACCCTTCATTGCCAATTTTATCAAAAATGAAGCCAATTTTTCTTTGAAAGATTTATCAATGATAGAATTCAACGCATGAATTAATTTCACATTTGCGATATGTCTGTGTTGCAGATTACTGCTTTTATAAGCAACATCATGAGCATGACACGCATTATCAATGGTGTTTATTGGGTTTTCATTGGGTCGGGGTTGGTTTTGATCATCGAGTCTGATATCGAGTCTGGTCCCGGGTCCACAATAATTATACCCTGGAAGGTGTTTTTCTCTTGGGTTTTTTCCCATGGTGTTCCTGGTAATTTTACTAACTTGGCTGCAATATCACCTCCTCGTTTTTTTTTAAATCATCAGAAATGCTAGCATTTCCTGCAGATTTCATAGAAACAAATCTAAATATTTTAGTACTACATTGTACACACTTACGAGAAGGTGCTGATCTGTTATTTTTAGTTGTAATCGTCGTCAAGTCGTTTGTGCCAGTACGCTTCTTACATTTCACACAATACAGATCAATAATATATTTATAATAACATGAATGTAATTGATTATTCAGCTACCCGACGACGGGAACCTATTAAACACTATGCGATGTTGCCGAATTCAATTAGAATGATTATAATAGGACCATCTGGAAGTGGCAAGACGCAACTGCTACTTAATTTAATAACGAGATGGATGAAATGGGACAAGTTGTATTTAATAGCCCCGAGTGTAGATGATCAGCGATGCTACGAAGTGTTAAAGGATTAAAACGGAAAGGCAGCAGAAGTCACCGGCGAGGGTATTATTGAATTTATAACCGATATCGAAGAAGCACCGAGCATTGATGATATTGATGGAAGTATTAACAACTTAGTCGTTTATGATGATGTGATGTTAGACAATCAAAAAAATCCTGCTAGGATATTTTCCAGAGGCAGACATAAAAACACTGACGTGATATATGTCACTCAACGATACACCCAAATACCAAAAGTGATCAGAGATAACTGTAATATTCTTGCTGTATTCAACGGAGTTGATACACATACGCTACGAAATATTCTCCAGACTTGGTGCGGCGGTGATATGGATTATAATCTCTTTAGAAATTTCTTTAGTCATGCTCAGTCAATCCCGCATGGATTTGTAACGATAAATTTGCATGATCCTATATCAAGATATCGTATCGGACTTGATCAAATATTCGGTTAAAAAAAATTATTAAACCCAAAGCAGCAGCAAAGGCGGGGGGGGGGGGGATAATTGTGGCGTTTTATTTTTGGCCAAATGAGCATCTATAAAGCATTTACGTCGAAGTCTTAGTTTGCCAATTTGACGCTTTTTTTTTTTCGATTTTGTAAGAAGCCTTGGTTTGCCGAATCGACGCCTCTAAGAGGTTGTCTGATTCACCCTTGCTGCTGCTCTAGTAATCTTGTTCGCAAATTTTATTTAATCGTTGCTTAAGTACATCTAATGCTAATCTCAGGTTTTTAATTGCTTATGTCACACACAAACTGAAAAGATATCTTTTTACGTCTAAGAACACTGTACTTGTAGCTTGTTAGACCTGTAAATAGAAACATTTTCTTCAGACCATTCAGTTCATTCCATCGACGTTTTGTGATGAAATTTATTTTGAAAGACATGGGATATACTGAAACATGAACAACATCATGCGAGAATCCGACACTAGATACATAAAATTATTATAATTTTTTAAAATTTATTTTGTTATGCCCGTTTGTTTGCGGAATGATCGTAATATGATGCAGAAATAAACAAATAAATAAATAAATAAACTTACCAGTATTTCCACAGGCTCTGTGTTGCCATTGGCCGCAAATATCGCAATATATGGCTTGCTGACGATGGGTATTAGTTTTCTGCAATAGTGCACGAAGACATTGTTCGATCTGTTGATTTACCAGATATTATAACAACTAGTACCATGAAAAGGAAAGACTGAAATTTATTGAGCCACTGATACATTTTAAGCTCACATTTTGATATACTTTTGATATACGTTGTTTGAATTAGATGTCATTGTTTTTGTTATTAGTCAACGCCATAACATCTGTGCTAAATTGTAATATCCTTTTCATAACAGCTGGCTTTAATTAAGTCCAAATAACATTTGCTGGGAGAAGAAGAAAAAACAGAGAGAGAGAGAGAGAGAGAGAGAGAGAGAGAGAGAGAGAGAGAGAGAGAGAGAGAGAGAGAGAGAGAGAGAGAGAGAGAGAGAGAGAGAGAGAGAGAGAGAGAGAGAGAGAGTTATGGGTATGAAATGAAAAGTCCATTGATGTGGGGCGAAATGTCTTGGGCCGAAACGTCCATGTACCAGAAAAGGCGAAATGTTCATTGAAGTGGGGCGAAATATCCGGGGTCAAAACGTCCATGAGGCGAAACGTCCAGGTACCCGTCCGTTCCGGAGATCATATTAGTTCCGGAACGATCAGACATTATCATACTCACAAATTTCCGGAATGATCAATCTATCCAATCAAGTACGACCAATTGACTCTTGCATAACGAGAAAAAGTAAATAATTTGTATAAAAATATAATAAATCATATTTCATTTTGCTTTATATTATTATACAAATTAAAACAAAAATAATGTGTAAGTGGAAACCGATATATACAGAGAGAACATGTAAATGCTTGCGTAATTCGGTGTGTATTTCGGTTTTTTCCGTGTATTTCAGTGTTTCTAGTAACACATTATCTCGTTCTTTTGTTTCGCAATATCTCGAGAAAGGGTGTTACAACTTCGGATTGGAGTTATTCCAAGCTGTCGCCCAACATAAATAAAATTGACCTAGTTTGAGAAGATTCACTAACCAGTGGACTAGCCTAGGTAAGTAATTTAAATTAATTATATTTAAACAGTGAATTAGCGTTTCTTTTCATTTTTTTTTCTCACCTTTTACATATTTTCCTTGAAAAGACTGAGTTTATTACTGCGAACAGTTTAGATACCAGCTAGGCTTCATTTTTTGGTTTACTCGCCCCTCCCAAATAAATAGCATCATTTGAGCCACAGGGGCGGCCGCACGATTCACCCAAAACCACCCAAAATCTGCCTCAAACCACCCAAAACCTGCCCAGATCCACAAAAAACATGATTTAAATAAAATGAAATATACTCAAAACCACAAGAAAACATTGGAAATATTACTATCTTGTTGAAACCGACGACTAATTATGCCGCATTTATTTACATCGTATGGAAATTACAAAAGCGAAACTACCCAAAACCACCCAAAAACCTGCCCCAAACCACCCAAAACCTGCCCAAATCCCCATAAATAAATAAATAACATGATGTAAATAAAATGAAATAAACAAACGGCCTCATTGTGAATCAATGAGAATGACAACAGTAATATATGCACGATATAGACCAGCAATGGTCTCAAAGCCTTTTTTTATATTTTGACTTGAATGCCTGTGCAATGATACTCAAGCATTTATCACATTATGGATTTTGTCTTTCTTTCTGCAGATTTTAAAAATGAAAAGACTCCTGAATAAAAAAAAAATGCTTAAAATTGGGTACTTCCATTCATTCATCATTTCTAATCCAAATGTTGCCTGGTAATCCTTAACACCATCATCTTGTTTGCTTTTTAACCAAATGGAAATTTATTGACAAATACTGTGGTCATATTTATATGGGTAGGTCTACTTTTTAGTCAACAGGATTGAATAGTCATCCATCTCAGTGAGCAGTGTTGGAAGCTCCATTTGATAGAAATGTTAGATATTTTATATCAAGAAATTAAATGTCTGATTTTTTTGTGGACAATGACATAGGGTAACAAATTAATGTAGGGACAAGATCATTACATAATTGAACAGGCATCTGAAATGCATTTTGAATTGAGGACAGTGTTATCGATTAATCAAGAAAGTATATAATCATTGTTGAGAATACACATGGGTAAAATACAATTGAAAATCGAATGTTGTTCCTGAGCAATCAGTTTTAAAAGTTACCCATTAAATTACTGCAACTGCCTCAATATTGCAGTAGTCAAAATTATTCAACAACTTTTGTCATTTATGTATAGCTAGTCCTCATTGATACATGAATTAAATTTATCAGTTTGTAATGATTGTCATTGTAACATGTTTTGTTGTTGTTGTAGGGTTTAACGCCATTTTTCAGCATGTAATAGGCTATACATGGCCACCAGTATTAATGGTGGAGGAAGAACCCGGGATAACCCCCTGTAAAGAACCACTGACACACGAGAAGCTACTGGCAAGCTTTCACACATACCCATATTTGCCAAATCTGAAACATGTTTTGTAAATGTTTTACAGCTATAGGTAAAGTTTTATACAATACAATTCGTTCCTTACTGTACAGCCATTTTTTAAATTAATAAAATAACATTGTCCTTGGTAGAACATGGTTTTTGGTATAACATGGTGCTTGGTATAACATGGACCTTGGTTGACAAGGATGTTATTATTGTTACGGCTATTGGATTTAATTTATTTTTTTTAATTGTTAAATCCAAATTTATCTTTTAGGGTTTAATATCCATTAATTGGGAAATTATTCAAGAATGTTTAGGCTGATTTAGATTCTCTAATTGTAAACAAGTTTTGACCTTGGCTTGTTTGACCTAAATCCTGACCTTGCTTTAGACATTGTCAACAAGTCTCTAAAACTATTGGTAAATTTCAAGGACAACATTTTTATTTTTAGTTCTTAGGGGTAGTAAATATCTAGATTATGTGACTTGGAGAATGTAGCTTCTTTCTGTGACCTTCCAGAATCACATGATTCCTCTTGTTTACGAGGGAATTACATATATATATATAGCTGTGTTTTGGAGGCTAACTTTAGTAGAATCTTTGGGCTGTAAGTTATTAGTTGTGTATTTCGTGTTTGAGTGTTAAATTTTATTACTTTGTTCTGGACTTTGTGTCAATTCGTTGGAAAAGAAGAATTATTCTATTTATTTGGAAAAAGGACATATGTTTATGATTTTCATTTGGATGATAACAAAACAAGAACAACGAAACAAAAACTGCATCACGTGACATTGTCAGCCATTTTGGATTACATCGTCAAGATTCGAACCTGGAACTATTAGAACATTTATTTATCAGGACTTTTACAATTCCATTAGTGGATTATTTTTGTGAATTCTATATTGGATTAATGTTGGATTTGATTCTCTTAAACTGTAAGTTTATTTATTTTATGAAAATAATTGTACTAAATAAATCATTGTTAAAGTTATACAAGCTTGTTAGTTTTCATTCTTTCTGTGTTGCTGCTTATTAGAGCCTAAGCACGTAACATTATAGATAATATTAAACTGGTTGAATTGTTTCATTCCATGAAATAATTTTTGTGTCTTAGAAAGCCATGTTTTGACACAGCCTATTATTATTGATGTGTGTTATGATATTGCCTAGGCCTTTCATATTTTTGATGTATGTTCTGACACAGCCTAGGCCTAGCACATTATTGATGTGTGTTCTGACACAGCCTAGGCCTAGCACATTATTGATGTGTGTTCTGACATAGCCTAGGCCTAGCACATTATTGATGTGTGTTCTGACACAGCCTAGGCCTAGCACATTATTGATGTGTGTTCTGACACATCCTAGGCCTAGCACATTATTGATGTGTGTTCTGACACAGCCTAGGCCTAGCACATTATTGATGTGTGTTCTGACACAGCCTAGGCCTAGCACATTATTGATGTGTGTTCTGACACAGCCTAGGCCTAGCACATTATTGATGTGTGTTCTGACACAGCCTAGGCCTTGCATATTATTAATGTGTGTTCTGACACAGCCTAGGCCTTGATTATTATTAATGTGTATAATGATATTGACTGTCTTACACAATATTAATATGTCTAATATATCTAAATGGTGTAGATTGCTGTGTGCACATTACTTGGTAATGTCATGATACATGCTGTTTTGCACAGATTCACATAAATAATTACATGCTGTTTTGCACAGGTTCACATAAATAATTACATGCTGTTTTGCACAGATTCACATAAATAATTACATGCAACCCTGGTCTACAATGAAACAAAAATGTTCTTTATAGATCTGTATATATATATATATTTGTTTAGAAACAAACTATGATTGCTTACGCACAGTTGTGTTATTGCTAATATATATCCTGAGTGAATCATAAGCTCAATGCAGAGTTGTGTTATTGCTAATATATATCCTGAGTGAATCATAAGCTCAATGCAGAGTTGTGCATATATTTATACAGCTGCTTCTTGAATCACATTGACAACCATAGTTATACTAGATGAACCCACGAAAAACAGAAAACATCCATGAGGTTTCGCAATATCAAACATAACCATGGGTTTTCAGGGTGACCCGTCAAAAGAGCGCCGACATAAGAGCGCCGGCAAAAGAGCGCCGACAAAAGAGCGCAGACAATTGGGCGCACTTAAACAAATACTCGAGGTACGATAAACGAATATGGCAGGGTTAGAAAGGAACTTTAATTTGTGATCGCTAAGGCTAATACTTGTTTAGAATGAAACAATCGGAGGTACGATCAAACGACAAAACAGCTATTTGTGTTTACCTATACGAATAAACGAATATGGCAGTGTTTTATGTGTTATTAGATTGCGTTTTGAATAATTTTTTTTCGCCTATACTTGTTTTTAATGAAGCAAAAAAAGAGTTATCATCAAACGATGCCGTCTGATCTGAGTTAATTTTCTTGTTTCTATTTTTTTAAATATTTTTTTCCGAGGTCTTATGTCTGCGCTCTTATGTCGGCGCTCTTTTGTTGGCAAAATAGTGCGCTGTTATGTCTGCGCTCTTTTGTCAGCGCTCTTTTGACGGGGTGCCGGGTTTTCAGTATCAAACATAACCATGGGTTTTCAGTATTAAACATAACCATGGGTTTTCAGTATAAATTATAACCATGGGTTTTCAGTATCAAACATAACCATGGGTTTTCAGTTTAAAACATAACCATGGATTTTCAGTATAAAACATAACCATGGGTTTTCAGTATAAAACATAACCATGGGTTTTCAGTATTAAATATAACCATGGGTTTTCAGTATTAAACATAACCATGGGTTTTCAGTATAAATTATAACCATGGGTTTTCAGTTTAAAACATAACCATGGGTTTTCAGTATAAAACATAACCATGGGTTTTCAGTATAAAACATAACCATGGGTTTTCAGTATAAAACATAACCATGGGTTTTCAATAAAAATTATAATCATGGGTTTTTAATATAAAATATAACCATGGGTTTTCAATATAAAGTATAACCATGGGTTTTCAGTACAAAACATAACTATGGGTTTTCATAGTAAACTTAGTATGGTAAGATTACAATACTCACCCTTACAGTGGTTCAAATCCTACTTAGTCAACAGGACACAAATTGTATCTGCAAACGGAGTACACTCCAACCAAGATGATCTGCGTTGTGGTGTTCCAAAGGGGTCTGTTCTTGGACCTATTCATTTCATTCTATACACTCAGCCACTCTCAAGAGTCATAGATCATCACCCAGTATCTCACCATTTGTACTGAGTGATGACACCCAAATATACAAGTCTAGCCACTCAACTAGGAGTAGAGAGTTGCATTTTTGATGTGAAATTATGGATGACATGTACAAGATTAATGATGAGAAAATTGAGGCCATTCTGATCACAACACAAAAACATTCTCATTCACATCTTTTACCTAAAACAATAATAATCAGCAACACCAACATTAAATTCAAAGTCAGTACGAAACCTAGGTGTTACTCTAGACAGTACTCTCACATTGCACCAACATGGCATGAACATATGCAAGGCTGCTTATCTTGAGCTGAGATGCATCAGCTCCATTCGTAAATACATTTCAGTTGGTGCCACTAAAACACTTTTATGCTCATTACTACTTTCAAGACTGGACTATTGTAACTCAATTCTGTCTGGTTTGTCTCAGTATCCACTCCAGAAACTTCAGAAAGTTCAAAACACAGCTGCTCAGATCATCTTTAGAGTACCATGATCAGAGCACACTTCCCCGCTGCACCCTGCACTGGCTATCCATTTGATCCAGAATCAAAGACAAAATTTGTTCTTTGTGCTACATTTCACTGACGGACTCCAGTCCAACATACATGTATACCTCATTTTAAAGACATCCGCATTACGGTGTTCCGCTCATACGGCATCGTTTTTTATTTGTTGTCACTTTAGAGACTAAAACAAAATATTTGTGTGGCACTCAAAATTTGATGTTACGCTACTGATTGCGGGGCCAGTTCAGGCCCTTTTGCCTACCAAGTTAATGAGTGAGTTGTACTGAACGCTACGTATTCATAATAAAGACAGTGTTGTATATTGCTCTCAGCGAGCCGAGAGGTAAATACCCGAATTTTGATTACTCGCGCTCAGACTGTGTATGAGCATTGTTACACGTGTGTCGTTCTCTGATAATTTTTATTATTTCATTAGTCATGGCCTCTAAATCTAGCGCTAGTGGAAATCCTCTTACTTTAAATCAAAAGCTAGAAATTATACAGCTTAGTAAGAAGGGCATGTCGTAAGCCGAGATAGGCTGTAAGCTAGGTTTGGCGCAACAAACAGTTAGCACAGTAGTGAATGCAAAAGAGAAGGTTTTAAAAGAAATTAAAAGTGCCACTCCAGTGCACACAGCAGTGATAAGAAAGCGAGCTAGCTTTATTGCCGAGATGGAGAAAGTGTTAGTCTTATGGATTGAAGACCAAACTAGCCATAACGTGCCTTTAAGTCAAGGCCTAATTCAGAGTAAGGCCTTAACTCTCTTCGATTCTTTAAAAGGCCGAAAAGGTTAGGAGGCCAAAGAAGAGAAGTTTGAAGCTAGTAGAGGCTGGTTTATGTGTTTTATGGAAATAAGCTATCTCCGTAATATAAAGATGCAAGGTGAGGCAGCTAGTTCTGATATTGAAGCTGGAAAAAGGTTTCCAACCAAGCTAGCTAAGTTAATTAATGAAGGAGGCTACACTAAACAGCAGATTTTTAATGTTGATGAAATAGTCTAATTTTGGAAGAAAAGACCGTCTAAGACTTTCATAGCCAGAAAACAATGCCTGGCTTCAAAGCTTCCAAGGATAGGCTGACTCTTTTGTTAGGAGCTAACGCAGCTGGTGACTGCAAATTAAAGCCAATGCTAATTTACCACTGGGAAAACCCTAGGGCTTTGAAGAATTATGCCAAGGTTAGCTTGCCTCTTTATTATAAATCAAGCAAAAAAGCTTGGATGACTGCAGATCTTTTTACCAAATGGTATACTGAATATTTAAACCCACTGTTGAGGCCTACTGTTTAGAAAAAAAATTCCTTTCAATATTCTGCTGCTTAGTGACAATGCACCTAGTCACCCAAGAGTTCTGATGGAAATGACCAAGGAGATTAAAGTTGTTTTCCTGCCTCCTAATAGTAATACAACATCGATCCTACAACCGATGGATCAAGGAGTAAATTCCGCTTTTAAGTCTTATTATTTAAGACGGACATTTGCAAAGGCTATTGCTGCGTTAGATAGTGATGTTAGTTGTACGTCTGATGTGTACAATAAATTGAAAGCCTTCTGGAAAGGATTTAATATTCTTGATGCCATTAAGAACATTCATAATTCGTGGGATGAGGTAAAACTATCAACACTAACTGGATTTTGGAAGAAACTGATTCCTACACTTATGAATGACGTTGAAGGATTTGATAATCCAGTTGAAGAAGTGACAGCAAATATGGTGGAAATGGCAAAAGAATTGGAGCTCGAAGTTGAGCCTGAAGATGTGGCAGAACTGCTGGCATCTCATGATGAACCTTTATTGGATAAGATTTGCTTTTGATAGATGAGCAAAGAAAGTTACTTCTTGAGATGGAATCTACTGATGGTGACAAAGATGCAGACATCAATTCTGAAATGACAACAAAGGATTTGGAACACTATGTTGGCTTACTTGATACATTAGTGGAAGGTTTTGAAAGGATTGACAACAATTTTGAGAGAAGTTCTAGAGCGGGTAAAATACTAACAAACAGTATAGCATGCTTACAGGGAAATATTTTGTGAAAGGAACCAACAGTCGATGAAGCAAACTTCATTGTTGACTTATTTTAAGAAAGTGCCACATCCACCCCAAACTTAAACAACTGGTTCGACTCTCCATGAACCGTCCACATCAATGCAAGGTTTCCCACTAAGCAAGCGAGTAAGATTCATTGAAGGCTCACCCCTGCGAAATGGAGTTCTTGAAATAAAGAACAGTTCATGAACTTTATGAACTATTCTTGAACTGAACATGAAATGTTCTTGAAATAGTTTTTGGGCTGTTCATGAACAACAGTTTTTGAACAGTTCATGAACAACTTTTAAGAACAAATGAATTACAATTCAAGAACAATAATAATTTACAAGAGTTTAAGAACTATTCTTGAATGAGTTCTTGAACAGGTCAAGAACAGTTAATGAACTAATATGAATTTAAATAGTTCATAAAAAGCTCATGAATAGTTCTTGACAGAATTGTGGAACATGTCAAGAATGGTTAATGAACTAAGATTACTTTAAATAATTCTTAAAAAGCTCATGAATAGTTCTTGACAGAATTCTGGATCATGTCAAAAAGTTAAATAACAAACACAAAGAATGGCAATTAAAAATCATGCAATAATAGCTGAAAAATATCTTTAAAGTAAAAATCACAACATTTGAATTTGCTTGAAATGAAGTGTCCTCAGTATTACCTAAACTTCTGATTTGTAACACTGCTTTTCATTAAACATCAGTTGGGGAATTAAATAATTATAATGTGATAGATTGAAAAAAATTGTATAAACTGTGACAATTTAAACGGATGCACTCAGAAATTGTTTTGGACCATTTTAGATTTTAAAAAAAAGTAAACGTAGTGATGTTTTAGAAATAAATTCGACAATATAATTATGGCATCCAGCGTTAATGGTATTCGTATTTCAACCACGGACTTGTATTATTATTATTAGTTTTTACACCCAAGTACAGGACAATGCTCGAACTGATCTCATTTTATTGGATTAAAATTTTAAAAATTATGGCATGCTTCCTATTGTTAAACCAACACTTACTGAGGTTATGTACTTTATGCAAATACAGCAGAATATTTTGTTTTGATGCCAAACTCCTTGTGCAAATCAAACATTTGTATTTTCCTTCTGCTGTTCTTTGAAATTTATTTGTTGTGCTGCTGGAGCAGCTTTGTACAACTTTGTCTGCTATGGTGGCGCTCTACAGTTTCGTACTTTGCATAGGGTTAGAATTTTAAAGAAAAAAAATTTCTGGGATTTCTTCACTGGTTATGCTGGCAATATAATAAAGACTTTGTATATCTTAGGTGTTGGGAGAAGAACTTTCAATTCCCTTTATTTTGATGTATGATTGATGGGTGTACTTTAGGTTCTAGAGTATACAGCTTGGGCTAACATAAGATGTGCTCATGTAAACAAACTGCTAGCTCCGCATGGTCATTTTCACTCCCTGGACTTCAGAGGTAAATTGTAGAAAAATGGTACGATAACTTTTTTTACTTGTCAGATATTTTGTAATTTGTTCATTGCACTTTCAGAAGCTGCTATTGCCTACTTCAGCAAAATTCGTTTTCCCTAGTTTAATAACTGCTAAAGTTAGTGTACTTTTGATTAATTCTGGCTAATTTTTCAAGCACATGGGAGCATCCATTTTGTTATACCATGCGCTTAGATCATTTACAATTTCCACAAGTGCAGTATCCAAAGAAATATCAGCCACATTACATCAAAGTAGCATTGAGATATGCCAACATTATCTCCATTGTGCATGTTACAAATGCAAACAACTTCACCTCACATACGTCACTATCTGAAAAGTACATATTAACTGGTGAGCGCCCCCATAAAGAGCATTCGGGTGTATACCCATGGAGTTATATTTATTGCTGTTTGTATTAATATTGACTCATTTAGTTTAAATTCACTGCAGTTTAGAACTTAAATGTCTTTACATTCCAAATTCTGCTTTAATTAAGCGGCTGCAGGTGGGCTTGAGAAGAGTTATGTCCCTTGCTATTGTACACAATACGACATAGACTAGTGGCAATTAGAAACCTCTGTGTGTCATTGTTTTTAAAAATGTTTCATTAATTTCACATTTCTCAAGGAAGATGCTATCAGTTCTTCTTTGAACTGGTAATAATTTGGATATTTTTCCCCGTTTTTTCATTGTCAAATTAAACTATTAACAAAATTTATTTTCTTGGTATTAAATAATTTTGTATTGACATATAAAAAAAATTCTATAGTATTATATGGTCATGGTTTATTAAGCTAAGTCAGAAATATTTCAAACTAAATTAACAGTTCAAGATATAATGACATATAAAAGAGCTTCAACTCAGCATACACAAGTCTGCAGCAAGTGTCACATTTGGACAGGCTCACATGAACAACATGGTTATGGAATAATTTATGTAACCTTTCGTGGGAAAAGAAAGATTGCTTTGGCTCACCGACTAAGGTTCTATGTTGAAACTATGGTAAATTCACTACCATATCAGTGTGACGTATCACATAGATGCCATACAAAAACATGATCATTTATCACTTGAACCAAAAAAGAGAAAATTTGGCTTGAAAATCATGTAAAGCCTATGGTGAATGCCAAGGCAATATGGGCTAGGGGGGAGTGGTGTATACTGTGATAGTCAGGTACATTTAATAATTGTTACATGCATTCATTTAAAGGATTTAAAGTGTATGGATGTTCATTGGGTACAAAATTATTTATGGAATTAGCAAACATTGAATTTTGTACAAGTTTTCTGCTGCTTTTTTGTTTGCGTTTGATGTAGCATATGTACTTGTACTGAAGACTTGATTTCCTCTCCCTATCTTTTACTGTTCTCTGATCTCATTCAGCTATGAGCTGAAATACTGGATCAGACTGAGTAGAACAATTCCATGAGACTTGGTCAGTGGGAGTGTAAAGTTTCCTGTACCATACTCAGAGCTATGAGGGAATGAATGACATAATACATCAAAATTTCTGCTCCATACTGATATTTTAGGTGCATAGGTAAAAATGATATTGTGCAAGCTCTCGCACTTATTTGTGTTTAGAAAGTGTGAAATTTTACTTAGCTTGACATCTAAGACAAAATTTCTTATTAAATATTCAAGCTTTTTAATATAAGAAAGATTTAAATGTTTCCCACATGGCAGAAATTTTGAGTAATAGGATGCTAAATGGGCAAGTCAGTCACTCCAACTTTGGCCTTGTAGCAAGAAAGTGCCAACATCGCATTTAAATTTCCTGTGCCTGGGCCTCACTTTCTATGTCCTTGGCACTTTTCTGGACAGGCAGCCTGTTCTGCTTCCTGCAGATTGCAGTTTGTACATTTAACTGTTAAAAAGGCGCACAGTCCTTGAGTTTTGCTTTTATACATCGGTGGATTATATCGCTTGCAATTTCCTGCTCAGTCATACATTATGCACAATGTTCCCAATATCCTAGTTAGTTTTGGTATGTTCATAATTACATTTCCATTGATGTTGACAACACGCTGCAACATGTGACCCAACAATTAAGTTTTCTTCATTTCTTTCTTTCTCCGATTCAGGGAAAAGCTTGGGTGCACTTTATTTGGGCCACAGGAAGATAGTGATTCTTCATATATATCAATTCTTGGGCGCTTTATTTGTGGAGATGTAGAACCAGATTGCAACCTGAATAGGTTGGTCACTCTTGGATACTCGTAATCCATAGTCCTATGGTTGACTGTGTTGTATGAACTCTTGTGGACAAATGGCTATTTTCTTAGCTCTTCCTTTAGCCATGTTTTCTTAGATAGTGGCTAATGTGGGTTGATGTAGTATTAGTGACATCATTGTTACCAGTTGTTCCTGGTTGTGATGGATCTTAGACAGTATGTAACATCATAATCAGGCTGGGGCTTGAAATTGTTGGGAAACACACCTACCCCCTTTTTTGGCATACAATTCTGCATGTTTTGGTTTTATAATTAATTTTACCATATAAAGCAGTCAACATATTTGATTTTCATTGTAATCAATTATGTATGTAATCATCAATCACATTCCTGGTCCATGGAATGGTCTCACCAGGAGTTAATTCCCCTTGACTTTTCATTTCAATTCTTTGACATACAAGCATTAGTGCAGATTCAAATTAGATTACTAGTGCCGGGGAAAAAAGTAATTATTTACAAACAAAATATATATTTATGTCTACTGTTATGAATTTATAGCATCAAGGACTTTTTTTCTTAATCCAATGCTGGACAATTTTTGCACTATTACCTCAAACTTTATGGAATTTTCCTCACTTTTTTCACTTGATTTACATGTATACATGACCTAAGTATGGTTTGCAACTTTGGAAATGATCTAAATACATTATTTGATGTTTGGATTGAAAAATAAAACAAATACTTCATATTCATTTATTCTTGAATGTCTTTCTTTAATGTCAAAATAATAGCATTTCCCAGTGACATTAAAATAGTTTTGACGTCATGAAGCTACATTTAAGTTACTTCAGAGGGGTGTAGTAAATTAACTATGTGTTTGTAATTTTGGAAGTAAATACCATTTATGATATATCAATATGTTTGCAATTGACTGCAGAATATGAAAAGTTTTTCAATAAGTTGAAAACACATCTTCAGTGGTTCTTTAAGGTGGCGCTCTACAGTTTCGTACTTTGCATAGGGTTAGAATTTTAAAGAAAAAAATTTTTCTGGGATTTCTTCACTGGTTATGCTGGCAATATAATAAAGACTTTGTATATCTTAGGTGTTGGGAGAAGAACTTTCAATTCCCTTTATTTTGATGTATGATTGATGGGTGTACTTTAGGTTCTAGAGTATACAGCTTGGGCTAACATAAGATGTGCTCATGTAAACAAACTGCTAGCTCCGCATGGTCATTTTCACTCCCTGGACTTCAGAGGTAAATTGTAGAAAAATGGTACGATAACTTTTTTTACTTGTCAGATATTTTGTAATTTGTTCATTGCACTTTCAGAAGCTGCTATTGCCTACTTCAGCAAAATTCGTTTTCCCTAGTTTAATAACTGCTAAAGTTAGTGTACTTTTGATTAATTCTGGCTAATTTTTCAAGCACATGGGAGCATCCATTTTGTTATACCATGCGCTTAGATCATTTACAATTTCCACAAGTGCAGTATCCAAAGAAATATCAGCCACATTACATCAAAGTAGCATTGAGATATGCCAACATTATCTCCATTGTGCATGTTACAAATGCAAACAACTTCACCTCACATACGTCACTATCTGAAAAGTACATATTAACTGGTGAGCGCCCCCTATGCGGTTGTTTGCGATCTTGATCAAACTGACGCTTTACTTGCACTGTTAATACGAGTTATATTGGCTATCAGCAAACGTCTAGGTGACCTTTTTATACAGTTTTGCTACCGATATTGAAACAAGTTTGTTTGTTGTTGTTTTTATCGAAGAATTTTATTCTAACAATTTTTTTTAATAAATAAAATCGATTTTGAGTCTTTTTAATGACGGTACGGTAATGGTATAAAATTGGCTATCTTAGGTGGCAGGGTCCAGTTTCGTAAATTGGCCCCTGGCAAATTTCTTAACTTAAGGGTATGGTGTGAGTTTTTGAGCTACTATTGTGTAATAATTAAAGATATGGATAAATTTGTGAACTAGGTGTTTCAGGCTTGTGTTGTTCTTGAAATTGATGTCAGACATGTTCACTTTCCATAGTTACTCTGCAGTATGTTGATTGTGAAATACCAATAGTCGGCTAGGAAGAAGAGCTAGCCTCCCATAGCAGTAGACACGTGGGTTCAAGGCAAGTAGAATATCTCAAAAACGGCATGGATGACAACTATTATGAATTGCATCAAGCTATTTAGTAGACAATGTTTTTCAAAATTTTCATCTAGGAAAAGGCCTTGCGTTTGCACTGTGAGCACCACATGCTGTCAAAAATGGCCTTCGGATGTGAAAAATGCATGTATAAAATAGGGGTTGGGGTACATAAATATTTTATTCTAAGAACTTCAGTAGACTTGTCAGGTCATGTGTGTGATATGATTATGTTGCACTACATAATACCTATTCAGAAATATGTACCTTTTTGACCTCACTTGCGTATTATATTTTTAATGAATTTTTATATTAGGCAGGTGCATGCGACATTAAATTTGTACATAAAAACTGGACCCTGCCCCCTTAGAGTTGCAGCATCTGCAACACCGAGGTCATTCAAAAGAGTCATATGTTACATCGCAGAAATAGCCGAGGTCGATCCGAATAACGGTTGATGATGCGGTTGGTCGATTCGAAATCGAAATATTCCGCCAAAGGACACCGTGCGCATTTGCTGAATATTAAACGAAATGGATTCATTGATAGAAGGTTGAAAATACTGTTTGTTGTTTTGGTATTACAATGAAAGGAATTGGACAATACAAAGCGTCACTACAATACTGAAGCCACGCCGTGATGAGTATAGAAGAGGAGATTTGGTTCTGGCCAAATTTCAAAGGAAACCTTACCATGCGGCCGTCATTGGGATTGAAGGTAAGTAATTTTAAACCATTTCTCATACAATAGGCATGATCTTTCACGAGTCTGTGGTTTTTGGACAGTAACATAACAAGATTTACCGTCAAAATGAAAACGTCATAATTCTAAGTAAGGAATAGTTGATTTTTTAAACAGTTTTTCGCGTGAAATGGTATAATTCAGTCATACGACTGCAATAGTCCTGAAATGGTCTCTTGAGCACTTAGTTGAACCAAAGAGACTGGAATTCTTACACCAATCCCCCTCCCTCAGAAAGTATCTTTAAAAATAAAAAAAATAAATCAATGCATCAATATTTTTGCCAGTCAATAAACAAATCTGTACGAGAGGAAGAATCGATACAAAACGATATCTATCCCATTTAATTAAGTTACTTTAATCTTCAGCAGTCATGAATAATTATTAGTCATTTGCCTTTTTATTCTTTAAACAGAGAATTAATAATGTCTTGTATCGTAGGCAGTGAATCGTATCAGAATACAGCATAAGTGTAATGTTTCAATCCTATCTTGGACATTCCATTATCTGCCAGTTTATAATGGCAGAAAGTAAAGATGTAATTTTATCTTCTCTTTTTTAGTACACTGAAGCGCATAAAAAAATTGTAAGATGAGGTGAAGGCCCTCAAAGCTGAGCTTAGAAGTGTGCGAAAGAAACTTTAAAAAAAAATGTGGAAACATCTGAGGAATCAAGCATGCGAGATTCAAATGCAAAAAGTCTCCAAGAAGACAACATTCAGCTGGATAATTGTTTGAAGAAATTACATCATTTGTCAGCCAATACTGAGAAAGAGATAATAAACGATATTATCAAGAGGGCTACCTTTACCATATTTACGTCTGTTGAGCTAATCAACTGCTCTCGTACAGGGAAAAAAAACAGTGAAAAGTCGGGACACGGTGCTTGAACGCCTGGATGATGGAAAATTTAAAATCCTTGAGCAGGTCGTGGTAACAAAATGTCCTACAATAGCACAGAATGTTTTTATTAAAAATTTGAAAATATCCTAAAGGTTGTAAGGCGTAAAGCTGCAGTCAGTGCACCATCAGAAAATGCAACAAGACATTAAAGTTGTCTGAACAGCAACATTTGTTTCTTTCTTAGTAACGTTTGTGTATTTTATGTTGATTAAATCATTAACTGCATAACTGTGTTTAAGTATCTAATTTAGGTGTATTTGTGAAAGGTTTTAAAGATTTCATCAGAACTGTTGATTCTGATCAATAACTGAGGTGTTCATGTAATCTGATATCTGGATATCAGAGTATTCACAGTAACAGACAGGAACAATTCTTGAATTATTCACGAACTCTTTTAGACACATGAAATCCTAATAAAATGTACCTGAACAGTTCATGAACATTAAATGGCCGAACTTTCAAGAACTAAATTTCATGAATTGTTCTAGAATCTTAGTTCTTGAACAGTTCATGAACAATCCTTGTTAAAATGTTCATGAACAGTTCAAGAACATTTTAACAAGGATTGTTCATGAACTGTTCAAGAACATTTTAGCAAGGATTGTTCATGAACTGTTCAAGAACTAAGATTCTAGAACAATTCATGAAATTTAGTTCTTGAAAATTCGGCCATTTAATGTTCATGAACTGCTCATGAACTGTTCATGTGCATTTTATGAACGGTTAATAAAAAGTGTTCTAGAACAATTCATGCATAATTCAAGAATTGTTCATGAAATTTTCACAGGGGCAGAAGACGAAATATTTTGAGGTTAGCGATATATTAATAAGCTATTTTCTACTTATTTTTTGTTTAGAAGTTCTCAAATAAAATATTATTTTTTTGTACAGTATTCTCTGTTTTTTGAATAGGTAGTATTTTTATATTTTTGTAAATATTAAACAAATTGTGTTGTGTACAGTGTCTGATTTAACCAAACTTATCACTAGGTTCATCATACGTCCTGCTCACTTTACGACTGGAACTGAACATAGTCATAAGTCGACGATTACCTTTATATTTTCTTTCAGCTTAGTGCTATTCTGCAATAATTATATGAAACAGATTTTACAGCTTTTATATATACTACCGAGTGAAAACGAATGTGACTCGCTTTACGGCTATATTCGCATTTCGGCGGTGGTCTGGAACCGAACCTGCCATATTAGTGAGGTATACCAGTGTACCTATCCGGCCTCACCCATGTGTACACATCAGCAAGATACTTTTGGTCCTCTTCTGACAATCGAATAATCATTATTCCCACTTTGAAAATGAAGTCATATGGACAACATTCTCATGCTTACGAATGCCCAGCAGTGTGGAATGAATTGCCCATTGAAATTAGATACAAAGACACGGTGATCCTTTCAAGAATGCTCTTAAAACTCGCCTTTTTCAATTGCAAGAACAAACTTAAAGACCTTAAAATGTTTCCTACCTTAAATATTTTCAGCATTTTTTTGTTTTCCAATTTCATTGTGTTTGTTTTTGGTTTTTGTATTCATATTATAGATGTTGTAAAGCGCTTAAAGCTTCTAAAGATTAGGCGCTATACAAAGTCTTCATTATTATTATTATTATTATTATTATTATTATTATTATTATTTTCAGTACAAAACATAACCAATGGTTTTCAGTATAAAAAATATCCATGGATTTTAAGTATCAAACATATCAATAGGTTTTCAGCAATAATCGAGCAAATAACTTACCGATCTTTATGAAGCTCTGTCTTTCTTAGAATTTCCTACATTTCCCTGACAAATTATGGGTGACTTAATTCCTCTGAGTATTGCTTTATAACTTTCCAGCACGATGTTGCGGCAATTACTAAGTTCCTAGCTTGAAAATACTAAATTCAATTCAGATTGAAATGGTTCTAAAGAGGACCACCTATAGCCATAGTGTCTAACATATATACATGGCTTCTAACCATTTCTTTGTTCCCCTGACTTGCACAATCATGGGCAGGGCAATGTGACACAGGTTTTCAAATCAGGCATGACTATAGGTTTTCAATATCAAACATATCCGTATGTTTTAAGTATAAAACAGTACCATGGGTTTTCAGTATTAAACAAAACCATGGGTTTTCAATATAAAACATATCCATGGGTTTTCAGTATTAAAATTTAACTATGGGTTTTCAATATAAAAAATAACCATGGTTTCTCAATGTAAAATATAACCATGGGTTTTCAATATAAAAATAACCATAGGTTTTCAATATCAAACATATCCATATGTTTTCAGTATAAAACGGTACCATGGGTTTTCAGTATTAAAATTTAACTATGGGTTTTCAATATAAAAAATAACCATGGTTTTTCAATGTAAAATATAACCATGGGTTTTCAATATAAAAATAACCATAGGTTTTCAATATCAAACATATCCATATGTTTTCAGTATAAAACGGTACCATGGGTTTTCAGTATTAAAATTTAACTATGGGTTTTCAATAAAAAAAATAACCATGGTTTTTCAATGTAAAAAATAACCATGGGTTTTCAATATAAAAATAACCATAGGTTTTCAATATCAAACATATCCATATGTTTTCAGTATAAAACGGTACCATGGGTTTTCAGTATAAATTATAACCATGGGTTTTCATTCTAAAACATAGCCTTAGGTTTGCAATTATAAAACATAAGCATGGCTTTTCAGTACAAAACATAACTGGGTTTTCAATGTTAAACATACTGGCTTTTTTTGCATGACTTTACGATATAAAATGTAATATACTGTACAATGTACTTGGTAAAAAGATTTGTCAATGTCATATTCACACTTGAAAAGTGCATCTTTCAGAAAACATAGTCCTCCCTACAGTGTGTTCATATGAGCTTAAAAGGTTAGCATTATTTGTAAATTATGATTAGGGCAAGGAGGGAAACTGCATTTTCTTTTGCAAGCTAGTGTGCTTTATACTGATGTATATACTGTGGCATATTTCTATATGGATTATAATCCATTTATTATAATATCCATGACTATATGAATATTTTTTGAGGGGCCATAAATAAAGAATAAGTTGCTTACTCACCATTTATATTTATGATATGGCTCTGAATGGATCAAGCACCATATGGTGTGAAGCTATCAACAATTATCGGTATAAACTACTAAACAATCTAGCAGTCCAATTTTGACTTAATTTGGCAGGAAGATGCATGAAGGGCTTTAAAAATGGATACAATTGCTGAATTTATTAAAAACCCTTCAAACAACTTCTCAAAAACTGCAGTTTAGAATTTCATAAAATTATAGAGATAGAATCCTGGCATGAAGACATTTGAAGTGTGTGGAAATGATGCCACTATTGCTGAAAATAATTTTTCTCCCAAGCCACTAAATAAAAGTTTACAAAACTTGACAGAAATTATCTTGTGGTCTAGTCCTTCCTTCAACTGATGCTAAATCACCATAAAATATTGATGTCATCACTAAATACAGAAAGATGTGCTCCTTTCTTCATCTAATTCTGATTCACCATCACAACATATTGGTTTGATTACAAAATAAACAAAAACTTTTAAATGAAATCTTTTCAAAATCTTCCTAGCTAAATATGTGCAAATTTGAAATAACTCATCTGGACATAGGGGGCTTCCTGGCATATAAAGCATCTGGACATAGGGGGCTTCCTGGCATAGAAATCATCTGGATATAGGGGGCTTCCTGGCATAGAAAGCATCTAGACATAGGGGGCTTCCTGGCATAGAAAGCATCCAGGCATAGGGGGCTTTCAAGTTGATTCAACTGATGCTGCTATACCATAAAGTATGACAAGCACTAAAACAAAGAGAAAAATATTTTACCATCTTATGTTACAAAACATTTGAACAGGATTTTATCATATTTGACAGAGAATCATTGCATGAAGACCTTTCAAATTTGTTTAAATGATAATAATATGCAATGGACAGTATTAGAAGAAGTTTCACTAGAAAGCATTCTTTTGAACCAAAAATTTAATTTACTAACTTCTCTTGGGCCTCTTAGTAGAAATAAAACATTTCACCCAGTAGTGTATTTAGAAAGCCATTGTTTTATGAACATCTCAAGTCTCAAAAAAGCCAAAAATATATTAATTTCCTTGTACAGTCAGCGAAATAGCCATGTAAACATCCACAGGTAAGCGATCTCATAACAAAGGATACATCCATTGTAAAGGTGACTTCAGTTTCTGCACTGCTTCACTCCTAAATTTTTAAAAATTTGTTTGTTTGTTCAGGCAAGATAACATCTCACATATCCATTGCCTTATTTCTGCACTACACTGTATTAATGACATAACATCACAATTAATATGCTGAACATGTATCAGAACTGAAAAGGTGTAGCTCCAATCATACTGTCATCATGTTGGCTATGATGACATGTTCACCATGGAGGCACTCTACTCCAGTTGACTTGGCACTAATTAACCTACTGTACTTATTTTGTTGTGATATAAAACAACAAACCAAACCAGTAATTTATTTAGTAACAATACATTAAATTGTAACTGAAATTAATATTGTGTAGCTATTTAACAGCATATACTTCATTTGTAGGCTGTTGCAGTGGTTTAACTCCCATTTCATATTTAGTACTTATAACAGGTTTTGGGTTTGACAATTATTGAGGATATACTCTCACGTCTGAAATCATCTGTGATTGAAATCAAGTTACATATTCATAGCTATCAACATGCCATATAATGAAGAAACCATATAAACTTGATGGTATTTTTTCTGTTTTTGTTTCAGAGAATTTGAGGCCATCATCTAAGAGACCAAAGTAAAATGTCATATCCTAAACAAGCACAGCCTTCAGCTCCAATGATGCCACATGATGGCATTGCTGCTGCTGGTCAGCCAATAGCCATGCAGCCAATAGCCATGCAGCCCATTCCAGGTACATGTATATTGATATTTATGTCAGCCAATGTCCATGCCTTGTACATGTATATTGATTGTTATGTCAGCCAATAGCCATGCAGTCCATGCCAGGTACATGTATATTGATTGTTATGTCAGCCAATAGCCATGTAGTCCATGCCTCATACATGCATATTGATTGTTATGTCAGCCAATAGCCATGCAATCCATGCCTCATACATGTATATTGATTGTCATGTCCAACAATAGCCATATAATTATCACTTCTGCCGAATATCCGGTTTTTCAGTAATATTCGGAAGTATTCGCCTCGGCAAATAATATGCGCACAAATGGTTACAAGTAAAATAATTCAGTAAATATCAAACTTTTTAAACAAAAGTTTTTTAATACATAACAATTTTAGTTAATAATAATTTTTTTTATCTTATAGGCCATATATACAGTACACGAAAAGTTTAAGCTTCGCATATGATAATGAAACAAACGGTACTCTCCGGAGTTGCACCTACTACTTGGTTCGTGCCCGGATCTGGCAAATAGTACATCCAAATACTCGGATCGGTACTTGGCAAAAATTATCTACTAGGTTAGGCCCTATGCCAGTTACATGTATATTGATTGTTATGTCAGCCAATAGCCATGCAGTCCATGCCAGGTACATGTATATTGATTGTTATGTCAGCCAATAGCCATGTAGTCCATGCCTCATACATGCATATTGATTGTTATGTCAGCCAATAGCCATGTAGTCCATGCCTCATACATGCATATTGATTGTTATGTCAGCCAATAGCCATGTAGTCCATGCCTCATACATGTATATTGATTGTCATGTCCAACAATAGCCATATAATTATCACTTCTGCCGAATATCCGGTTTTTCAGTAATATTCGGAAGTATTCGCCTCGGCAAATAATATGCGCACAAATGGTTACAAGTAAAATAATTCAGTAAATATCAAACTTTTTAAACAAAAGTTTTTTAATACATAACAATTTTAGTTAATAATAATTTTTTTTATCTTATAGGCCATATATACGGTACACGAAAAGTTTAAGCTTCGCATATGATAATGAAACAAACGGTACTCTCCGGAGTTGCACCTACTACTTGGTTCGTGCCCGGATCTGGCAAATAGTACAACCAAATACTCGGATCGGTACTTGGCAAAAATTATCTACTAGGTTAGGCCCTATGCCAGTTACATGTATATTGATTGTTATGTCAGCCAATAGCCATGCAGTCCATGCCAGGTACATGTATATTGATTGTTATGTCAGCCAATAGCCATGTAGTCCATGCCTCATACATGCATATTGATTGTTATGTCAGCCAATAGCCATGCAGTCCATGCCTCATACATGTATATTGATTGTTTTGTTAGCCAATAGCCATATAATCATCCATACCAGGTACATGTATATTGATTGTTATGTTAGCCAATAGTCATGCAGTCCATGTCAGGTACATGTATATTGATTGTTATGTCAGCCAATAGCCATGTAGTCCATGCTTCATACATGTATATTGATTGATTATGTTAGCCAATAGTCATGCAGTCCATGCCAGGTACATGTATATTGATACAGTGCGACCACGCAATAGTGCGAATTCACATATAACGTGGTCATAGTGTGGCTCCCAAAAATTCATATATTCTTTTGCTCATGAAAAATATTTTTTATTCAAAGTTCGAGAAATAGTGTATAAAAAATTTATTATCATTTTGGGAAATAAATTGGGTATGAATTTAAATGTAATATGATGGTGTCATGGTTTCTGAAATTTTAAATACATGTTCATGTATTTTTATCATACCAAATTGTTTATTATCATTTTGGGGAAGAGTTCTGAATTTTAACAATTTCATGAAGTTCTTGAAGTGTTATGCCAAAATAAACATTTTTGGAAATGTTACTGCTAGCTTATCCATGAGTAAAGCCACTTAGTCATCTTTGTGATTGTCTTGAATTAATTCTGTATACAATTGCTGCTCTAACAATAGCCATCATGTGTTTCTTCTTAACTGCATACACAGCAAAGCAGCAGACAATGCGGTGGTTGATAAATGATTCTCACAATTTAATAAACAATAACGAAAGCCACCAACAAGTTTGTTGGGCTTGGCGGTCTTATTAGATGCAGTCAGGTGACCAGTAAATAATGTCTGAATTTATTAGCTGGAAATTTAAAGGGTATGAAACTTTACACGCGTTCAACTTAAATTTTTTTTATAAAAGTGACTCGTGATCATTTCAGTCTTACTGCACATAGTTCTCAGGTTTGACCAGTGTATGGTGTTTGCTTATGAACTCATTATTAATTTCTTTTTTTTTAATACAAATTTTTATCATTATGGAAAAGTAAGTTCACAAACGCAAGTTATTCTCAGCACTTTGTGCAATGACTAGTTTAGTAGTTTTCACACATTCTTTTGATATTCCCAAAATCTGAAGTACAAGTGATATGGATGCTAAAATCATGTGTTGATTGTTAATTTTTGTTGCTGTAGTCGTTCGGACGAATAGATGTACAAGCATTAATTATTGGTAATTTAGAAAGGATAAATGTTCGTGGAAATGCATATGAAAACATTTTAGCAGTATGAAATTTCTATGGACACCGTTCGATATCCTGGAACGTAATGAATCGTACATGTGCTTCATCTTTCATAACCTAATTTTGCTGTTAATTTTCCCCATTGAATTCAGACACATAATGATGTGTGACAAAATTAATTAATACTTTAAATATGTATGCAATTTTTGCAATGGATTGACATGTATTGAAGATTATTTGCAAGCCACGATGGTACGATATCTGACGGCAAGTAAACAGTGTTAATACTCTGTTCTTGCTGTAATATTTAACGTTGAATTCAGACAATGATCTGGGACAAAATTATTGAATATTGTAATTGTGTGCAGTTTTTCAATGGAATTACATGCATGATGGATAAACTGCATGCTACAGTGATATGATAATAAACGATGTTCATGTTGATATCCTATTCATCATATATATTAGACATGATTGATGAACTGCATGCGCTACAATGATATGATAATAAACGGTGTTCATGTTGATATCCCATTCATCATATACATTAGACATGAATGCATGTATATGTGCCAATGATTTCTCCATATTAAAAAAAAATACTGTAAAACTCTGCATTAACTTGACCCAGCTATTAATGTGATCCAATTTTTTGACCCCAATAATTGTGTTATAGCAGGGTTCCACTGTAGTTATGTCATTCCAACAACCATGCAGGCCATATCATGTATATGTATCTTGATATTTATGTTGAGTCATGAAAACAAATACAAGTCCTATACAGAAAGAGTCCAGTATATGAGGCCATTCAGACCTGTGGATCATTGCCATCTCACCTGTCTGCGTCAGTTTGAGTCTCAGCTCGACCAATGTGAGTATGTGGGAAAGCTTTCTGGTAACTTCTCGTGGGTTGGTGGTTCTTTCCAGGGTTTTCCCGGATTCTTCCTCCACACCAGCATTGTTTCATCACTTTCATGGTTGGATTTCAGTTCAGATTATTCGATAAATTTGAATGAGATAGATCTTTAGGACTATTCGGGATTTAATTCACAATACTATAAAAATATGTTTAAAGTTTCACTTTTTATTCTTGGGAAATAAATTATTTGTTGAATTTTACATGGTTCTTTTTATTGTTTTAGTTGTAAAAGTATATGTATAATATAATGTACTTCATTATGGGATGATTTCATTATGGGATGATTTCATTATGGGATGATTTCATTATGGGGCAATTAACTCCATTGACAGCGTTATGATTAAAGGGAACTTTACCCTTGCTAGTGAGAGGGCTATAAGCTAAAGCCAGATTCTGTAGTCATGAATCAGTCTGTGAACAAAGGTCTCAATTTTTGTTGAAATTTAAAATGTTTTGGTCATCAATAATTTTGCACTGAGTTTGGCTTGAAAGACAAAAATAACTGGTGTTTTTATATTCAAAGTAAATCTACTTATAATGTACTCATGTTTTTTTTTTTTTTTTTTTTTTTTATTAACAATGTTGGAATGGCATTATATCTCCATGGCAACCATTATGCTTTTGGCACCCATTATGCTTTGGCATAATCGTTCCATTTTTGGCAACCATAATGCTTTTGCATAATCATTATGTTTTTGGAAACCATTATGCTTTTGGTCCCACCAAATTATATCTTATGCTAGATTGTAGATAGATTATGATTTTTTCTTACCGTAAAAGATATTTTAAAAAAAAAGCAGCAAAACATTGTTTTTATCATTTTGATTATCATCTTTTAATTTCACTCGTATCAATTTAAGAATATTCTTAAAATGGTGACTGCTGCAGCATAAGATTAGTGCAAGATTACTTTCATTATTGCTATTTATAGCAACTGTTCATGACCTATTTCTAAGAAAACTGGTGGAGTTCTTTATATGTGAACTTTGTCTAACAGATTTATTTCATTGATAAGCTAGCTAGTTAATAAACCAGACTGTACTTTTAAACAATGGCAGTTATTGCTAGTGAAATTCTTTACAGCATGAGTTGTAGATGTTATCTGATGCATAGTGTTAGAGTACATGGGAATTTCAAACTTCAAAAGGTGTTTAACACTGTTCAAACTTCAAAATGTGTCAGATTTGAAAAAGGACAAATCAACACTGCTTTATAAACTTTAAAAGAAGAATATGAGAATAAAGTTACATATGTTTAGAGAGAGTGCTGAATATAAATAACTTTTCATTATATTTTGTGTTTGTATTCTGATTCTAATCCATATGGATTTTGACCTTTGTAACAAGAATTTTGACCAGCTGTACTAGAAGCATGTTAGTCATGACAATATATCTATGGGACATGGTGTCAATAGTTAAATCATTTTACATATTAATGTATGGCAGTGTGTCAGAGTCTGTCTAACATCATGACTATGGGGCCTGGTGTCAATAGTTAAATCATTTTACATATTAATGTATGGCAGTGTGTCAGAGTCTGTCTAACATCATGACTATGGGACCTGGTGTCAATAGTTAAATCATTTTACATATTAATGTATGGCAGTGTGTCAGAGTCTGTCTAACATCATGACTATGGGACCTGGTGTCAATAGTTAAATCATTTTACATATTAATGTATGACAGTGTGTCAGAGTCTGTCTAACATCATGACTATGGGACCTGGTGTCAATAGTTAAATCATTTTACATGTTAATGTATGGCAGTGTGTCAGAGTCTGTCTAACATCATGACTATGGGACCTGGTGTCAATAGTTATATCATTTTACATATTAATGTATGGCAGTGTGTCAGAGTCTGTCTAACATCATGACTATGGGACCTGGTGTCAATAGTTAAATCATTTTACATATTAATGTATGGCAGTGTGTCAGAGTCTGTCTAACATCATGACTATGGGACCTGGTGTCAATAGTTATATCATTTTACATATTAATGTATGGCAGTGTGTCAGAGTTTGTCTAACATCATGACTATGGGACCTGGTGTCAATAGTTAAATCATTTTACATATTAATGTATGGCAGTGTGTCAAGAGTTTATTTAACATCATTACCAAGGGTCCTGGTGTCAGTGTATGCCTAGTGTCAGTCGGTCTAACATCATGACTATAGGACCAGGTGTCAATAGTTAAATCATTTTACTTATTAATGTATGGCCATGTGTCAGAGTTGGTCTAATGTGACCTAGTGTCAGTAGTTACATCATGTTACATAGTAATGTAAGGCATCAGAGAGTGGGATTTGTTCCTGGATGATGAAATGACCTATTGCAAGTAGTTAGATTGTGTTACATATTTATTTCAGGCAGTTTCTAGAAGTTGGTCTAACTATTTTTATACATGTGTATGTGTTTTTAGCTTTATATTTGTTTATATTTCCAAAAATTCAATATGTTAAATTGAAAACAACTGAAATATTTGGTATGTACTGGTTTGTTAACAGAAGACCTTTTTTGGAGATTATTATTGAATTAATTTATTATCAAATGAATGACTTAATAATTTTGGAACATATGCTTAACAGAATTCTGCACAAACAAAATTTATATTAAAATGTTCCTTAGTATGTTTTGATTTTGCAGGAGCATTAAGGATCTTCTTGTTAATGTCAAGAGGAAACAATGTAAAAATTCATATAATGCAAAGAGAATTCCTGTTCATGTTGGCATATTCATATTCTAGGAGGCTACCCTGCACCAGGTGGAGAGTGGATGGGTGCACACCAACAGATCCAAAGTAATTGCCCCCCAGGACTGGAGTATCTCTGCCAAGTGGACCAGCTTATGGTTAAACAAAAAGTCGAGGGCTTTGAAGGTATGTGTGATAATCCAGTGTGTGATAATTCAGATTATCCTGGAAAAAACCAACAGTACATGGGTTGAACTCAAGTTTGGTAACATAGAATTCCCTGTACATGTTACTGATGAAAGTCAGTTTGAGTGACTCAATACAGATTTCACCATAAATGCATTTGCTTGAAACATTGGCCTTCTGCTGATTCAGTTATCTATGCATTTATGCAGGTGGTTTAGTAATAATTCTTTTGGTTTCATGGCTCAGAGGTGTAGTATTACTTTGGATAGATGAATTCTTTTCCCCAATGGTGTGCCGCACAGCCAGTATGAGAAGGGATTTCCTTGCTTGCATTGCATGCATGTAACAGCAGCCAACAGCTACTAGATAGCAATGATTTCTACTGCTATGGAGTCAAGAGAGAAGCCACAGCATATAACCATGCCAGAGCCTTGCAAGAATCTTTTGATTTTTTTTTTTTTTTACCATGATGCAGCAGAAGTACCATATCATTTATGTGGACTTTTAATGTCTGAATGTTTCTGTGGAAATAAAGTAATACAAGTTGTTGACGGTTGCAGGTTTGACCATCAGTCAAGGTCTACCAAATACTAATGAAAATGTACTAGCAGCTGCATTGCAAATGGCTCAGCAATAATTGTTTGGTGATAGGACTGGTCAACCAAGTGTCAGTATAATGTAAATCTGCTGCATGATGACCCAGTGCTAGACATTACTATAAACTGCCACACTGCAGACATCATAGTGATATGACTGAAATTGTTAAAGCTACATTAAAAATCCAAAACACACAGCACATACCCCCAATATTTGGATTCTGTAGACTTTTGTAAGATATTTTTTGGGTGAAACACAGTCAAATTATAATGAAAGGGCAATGCTAAATTATAATGAAAGGGCAATGCTAAATTATAATGAAAGGGCAATGCTAAGGATGCCATTTGGCATCATGGTGCCCTTGCTAATGATACAGTTGAGTTATCCAAATTTACAGTTTCGTTGCCATCAATGAGTCTTTCACTGGACATAGAAGCCTTGTTGAATTATTTATGGAATCCAGTGGAATATCTATGATCTCATTTCTTGCAGTGACCACAGAATTGTACCAAAGTGTCATTTTAGCAGAATTTCCATCGCTGTTTGTAACCTAACCATGTGTTGGTGCACCATGCCACATGTTTATAGCATTTCAGGTCATAAACTATCAGAACAACCGGCTGGAAAGTCTGATTTCTGCAGTCTATAGTCAGTATAAACTATGCAGTCTATAGTCAGTATAAACTATGTAGTCTATAGTCAGTATAAACTATATGGTCTATAGTCAGTATAAACTATGTAGTCTATAGTCAGTATAAACTATGTAGTCTATAGTCAGTATAAACTATGTAGTCTATAGTCAGTATAAACTATGTAGTCTATAGTCAGTATAAACTATATGGTCTATAGTCAGTATAAACTATGTAGTCTATAGTCAGTATAAACTATGAAGTCTATAGTCAGTATAAACTATGTAGTCTATAGTCAGTATAAACTATATGGTCTATAGTCAGTATAAACTATGTAGTCTATAGTCAGTATAAACTATGCAGTCTATAGTCAGTATAAACTATGTAGTCTATAGTCAGTATAAACTATGTAGTCTATAGTCAGTATAAACTATGTAGTCTATAGTCAGTATAAACTATGTAGTCTATAGTCAGTATAAACTATGCAGTCTATAGTCAGTATAAACTATGTAGTCTATAGTCAGTATAAACTATATGGTCTATAGTCAGTATAAACTATGTAGTCTATAGTCATTATAAACTATGCAGTCTATAGTCAGTATAAACTATGTAGTCTATAGTCAGTATAAACTATATGGTCTATAGTCAGTATAAACTATGTAGTCTATAGTCAGTATAAACTATGTAGTCTATAGTCAGTATAAACTATGTGGTCTATAGTCAGTAATATTAGAAAGTTTTTCAGATTATTTAACAGTGTTATTTCCTATAAAGACATCCTTTTGTGTAATTGTACAATTTTAATCAGAACCGCTCCAGTGGCCTAGTGGTTAGAGTGTCTATCCGAGGTTGTGGGTTTGATCTCTGGCCGAGTCATACTAAAGACTTACAAAAAAGGTACTAACAGCTACATTGCTTGGCTCTCAGCATTAAGAGCTTTGTGTTAGGACTGGTTGACCTGGTGTCAGAATAATGTGACTGTGTGGGACATCATGATACATGTCTGCTGCATGATGCCTCAGTGCTAGACATCACTATAAACTGCTACACTGCAGACATCGTAACAATATGACTGAGAAATTGTTTAAGCTACGTTAAAAATCCTAATCAAACAAACAAAACAAACAAACAATTTGGATCAAAATTTGGATTTATTTCAGTTTGTTATGTGACTTATTCTTTTTCAAAATTGGTTTGTAGCAATATTGCTATGTAGAAATTTAAAATTGAAGCTAATCAGTTTTGTGTCTTTTGTACAAAGTTAGCCAAACCAAAAGAGTTGGACCATTCTTTTACACCACTTGCACACCCTAACTGCCTGGACCAAGCTTCATATTTAATGTTTGACATTTTTATCTTTTATCAAGAGGCCTGAGTGGCCTTGTGGTCTAAAGCGCTGTCTCTTATGGCTCACTGCTATCTTACCTCTGCATGGGTTCGAGTCTCAGATTCGGCCAATATGGGTATGTGAGAAAACTTGCCAGTAGCTTCTCGTGGGTTGGTGGTTCTTTCCGGGATTTTTGCTGTGTTCTTACTTAACCATTAATACTGGCTGCCATGTATAGTCTATCATGTGCTGAAAAATGACATTAAACCCTACAACAACATACCTTGTCAGAATGATATGACAGCCAGAGTTGATCTTTATAAATAAACTTATTCCTTGCCTTTGAGAAAAGTGCAAAGTACTGTGTACAGTTATTTGATCCTTGGACTTCCAAAAGGTATTCAATAAGTAATTCTCCCACATTTTATATTAGTAACATTATGATTTCAGTAACTTGATTTTATAGATTACATTTAATAATATTTGATTCAGACAAACAGTAAATATGCAATTAAAGATGACACATCTGATTTACAGATAATATATTATTAGTAGTAAAAATTATAATTTCCTCTATATTTCAGCAATTACTGGGTTTGAGATGAACAACAAATATGAGATTGTGAACACCATGGGTCAGAGAATATTCTATGCTGTTGAAGGTAAGGTCATCTAGTACATCTCAGAACTTTAGCAGACGCAAAATAAGGGTAAACATTGTAAGAATGCTAAATCAGCAACATTCATAAAATCAGATAGCAGAAAACATGTACAATGAAGTAAAAAAAACATGAAGGATGATTGTAGATTTAACACCATTGTGTTTCACTTAAAATAAACACTTTGTTATTCTTAACAAGCAGTAGCAGGAGAAAAGCCAAGGTTGTATATTTTGCACTGTTTTCATTAGGTCAAGAAAAATATCTAGTTCTAGATAAGAGTGGAAGATATAGGAATGATATTCTAGTATCAAATATTCCTTAGAAATAATGAGAAAGAGATGTTTAAAAAAGTCTCTCAGAGATTTATTAGGAAAGGAACTAACAAAAAAAGATGTGTTTTTCCTCATATAGAATTCCAGTAGAAGTATACTTGGTCTTTTTCATGAAAATACCTCAGATATGTCAAAGAGGTAACCATTATGATTTATATCATTGATGAGGGCTACCTAATTACATGTGAAAATACCTCAGATATGTCAAAGAGGTAACCATTATGATTTATATCATTGATGAGGGCTACCTAATTACATGTGAAAATACCTAGTCAGATATGTCAAAGAGGTAACCATTATGATTAATATCATTGATGAGGGCTACCTAATAACATGTGAAAATACCTCAGATATGTCAAAGAGGTAACCATTATGATTAATATCATTGATGAGGGCTACCTAATTACATGTGAAAATACCTAGTCAGATATGTCAAATGTGTAACCATTATGGTCAATATCATTGATGAGGGCTACCTAATTACATGATGGCACACATGGCAAAATATTTCATTAGTTACATGAAAACTAATATTGATTCAAGTGACGCAGATGCCATTCAGACAAGAAATGCCATCTATACTCATTTACAAGTCTAACTGCAAACAAAATGGATCTGATTATTCAACAGTCATATAATCTGCTAGCACATCAGGGTTTGTGTTGTTTATTTAGCTGATTACTCCCAACAAATTGCAAAGACACAGATCTGGGTCTTTGTATTTGGCTGCTGTAGATGACCTATAAGCAAGTGTATACGGTATTTAAACCATAGCTGTTCAGGAAATAGTTTATTAGCCTTGTACTGGTTTGTCTGCACAAGAACATTTTGCTTTGTTTGCTATTGTTTTCACAGAAATAAAACATCAATCTACTTTGTACATGTGTTTTTTTGTGTGACTTTAATGGAAGGGTTTATGTTGAATAGTCTGTACCGCTGATTATTATTAATACCTGTGTCTGTTGTTTCTTTGCTTTCCCACAGATACTTGCTGCTGCTGTCGTAACTGCTGTGGTCATCACCGACCATTTGACATTAAAATTCTGAACAACCAGAGTAAAGAAGTGATGCACCTGTCAAGAGGGATTAGATGTAGTACTTGCTGGTGTCCATGCTGTCTTCAGGTAGAATATAAATTCACTGAATAAATTTGTTTGAATATTTTTTAACCCAGTTAAATTGGCAAAACTATACTTAATAATATGAAACAGAGTCTTTAAAAAGTGTCAAAATCACAAAAATTAATAATGACTTTTTATTACAGTCTTGAAAGAAGAAGACATAACAACATATACATTTTTTTCGATACAAGCAACTAAGTGAAAAGTTTATCCCTCGTTCACTAATTCTTAACAAGGTGCTACAATTGTCACTCATTCTGACAAGGTGCAAACACCAACTCTGGCTGTCACAGCATTCTGACAATGTAAAAAATATACTCTACCTGTCACAGCAGTCTGACAAGGAATACACATCAACTCTGGCTGTCACAGTGATCTGACAAGGTATAAACATCGAATTTGACATTCATTGTGGTCTGACAAGGTATAAACATCGGCTCTGGCTGTCACAGCAGCCTGACAAAGTATAAACATCAACTTTGGCTCTCACAGCTATCTGACAAGGTATAAACATCAACTCTGGCTGTCATAGAACCAGTGTCACTAATAATAGCATATACACCTCACCCTCAATAGATTTTGATCATTGGGTTAGTAAACATCAGTGACCAGTGGGTTAATAAATCATGATCAGTGGGTCAAAGTGATGACAAACACTTTCAACACAATCATAGCAACAGCTGCCAAGGACATCGCTGGCCTCCATCACCCAAAGAAAAAAACCTGGGTTACAGAAGATATTCTAAATTTGTGTGATGCCTAAAGAGGCCTCAAAAACACCAGACACACAACAGGGGCAATAGATTACCGATAAATATAGAATATCAGAACAAATTTTGAAAAAAGCAAACAAAGTTTGGATTGGACAAAAGTGCACAGAAATAGAGAGCAGTCTGATAAAGAATAACATGAAAAAGGCATTCCAAATTGTGAAAGACCTCACCAGACAGAAGCAACCAAGAGTCAGTACCGTATGATGTAAATTCTCATATTATTAGTAGATGGAACAAATTACTCTTCACTCCTAATAATGCATGGTGTAGTAAATAGTTGTAGATGTTACTGTATTTTTGTAGGTTTGATGTATTTATGTACGTTTATGTTTTAAATGTTTTTTTTAAAACTTTATATTTTAATTTAGAGGTATGGACTTTGTAGTCTGAAATAAAGAATTCTTATCTTATCTTAGTACCATTCAAGGAAAAAATGAAAATGCAGCACAGAAGTGAGTGACATTGCAGAAAGATGGACTGAGTATTGTAAAGAACTCTACAACCATCAGTCCATAGGAGACTTGGAGGTGCTTGAAGTTTCAAACTCCCCATTATCAAAGAAGAGGGAGAATCAGCAATAAGAACACTGAAGAATGGGAAGGCAGCTGGAGTAGACAACATCCCAGCTGAACTTATCAAGAATGGAATGGGGAAAGTAAGTGATAGAGCTACTAACAAAAACCTGCAACAAGGTCTGGCAGACAGGTGATTGGCCAACGCAGTGGCCACCGATTATAATACTCCCCACAAAAGGCAATCTCCAGCTATGTCAAAATTACAGAATTATCAGTTTCATCAGCCATGCTAGTAAGGTGATGCTGAAGATCTTCTTGAACAGACTGAAACCGCAAGCTGAAGAAATAATTGCTGAAGAACAGGCAGGGTTCTGGAGTGGAAGAAGCACAACAGAACAAATATTCAATTTCAGGGTTCTGTGTGAAAAAAGTACTCGCAACATCAACAAGACATCTATCATGTGTTCATAGATTTCAAAAAGGCCTTTGACAGAATGTGGCATGAGGTATTGTGAGCTACAATGAAGAAGTATAACATGGGTCAAAAGTTTAACAATACCATCATGCAGCTATACGCCAAGGCTACCAGTGCACTGATTGCTCAAGGTTATGTGGGGGATTGGTTCCAGATAACATTCAGAGTACATCAAGGGTGTCTCCTGTCACCCATGCTTTTTAACATCTACTTAGAGCGCATCATGAGCGAAGCCCTGGAAAACCAGTGGGGCAATCAGCATTGGAGGGCGTTACATCACCAACCTCCGCTTTGCAGATGACATGGATGGGCTGGCAGGCAATGAAGACGAGCTTGGATTAAAAATCTTCCAGATCTGTAATGGAGATAAGTGATGAGAAGACAAAGCTGATGACAAATAGTGGCAATCAAATCTCAGCCAAGATTTAAGTCAGAGGACAGGAACTGCAAACTGTGAGCCAGTTCAAATATCTTGGTTCCATAATCACCAAGGAGGGATCGAGAGCAGACATTTTGTCACAAGCAGCACAAACAACGGCATCTGTGTCAAGGCTAAGACCCACCTGGAGAGACAAGAATTTATGTCTGAAAATTAAAATGAGATTATTTAAAGCACTAGTCATCTCAATTTTTCTGTATTCATGTGAGGCCTGGTCCTTGACAGCAGAATTACAACGAAGAATCTAGGCACTTGAAATGAGATGCTTCAGAACCATCCTTGGCATCTCTTACATGGACTACATCATGAATGAAGAAGTGCATAACACCACCAGGTGCAATGTAGGCCAGTATGATGACCTCTTCACCACTGTCAAAAAGAGAAAGCTGAAATTGTATGGCCATGTCACTAGATCCCTAAGTATATCCACAACATTACTGCAGAGCAATGTCCAGGGTGGCAGAAAGAGAGGTAGACAGAAAAAGTGGACTGATAACATCACAGAATTAACCAGGAAAAGTTTTGTGGAGACACAAGCATTGGCACATGATCAAGACAAGTGGAACGAACTGGTCAGATGTAGAGCAGCACAGTGCCTCGATGACCACACTAGGTCAAGAGACATGATGATGATAATAAACATTAGTGGGTCAATAAATCTAGATCATTGGGTCAGTAAACATCAGTGCATCAATTAATCATGATCAGTGGATCAATCAATAATGATCAGAGGGTCAGTAAACATCAGTGGGTCAAAGAATCATGATGATCAGTTGCAGCACATACTAGGTGGCAAGGGAGATAAATTTTATTAATTTTTGTGGGTACATGAGAATTATACATTTTTGTCTTTTATAGATATTTTGTAGGATTGATTTCAATATTAATGAATATTAGATCTTAAAAATTGTTAATACATTTTGATATAAATAAAGTTAATATACAGAACTCAAAAATTAATGTAGCAGTAGAGTTTTTGTTACATTTCTTTCATAATCAATATTATTATTATTATATATATATATATATATATAGAGAGAGAGAGAGAGAGAGAGAGAGAGAGAGATTGGAAGCAAAACATAACCAACTAAACCTTTATAGTAAGGATTACACTCATAAACCTCTGGAACCAAATCCATCATTATGTTTGCACTCAATATATCTTACTTTAATTGTTAAGCAATAGTACATCTCCTGGAACACTACATCTGGACTGAGAAAAAAAAGTCCACAGAAAAGAAAGTGAAAAGACTAACCTATGTATGTTTTATTGGAACTTGCAGTTCATTTTTCAAATATATCATTGCAAATTTTAAAGATTTCACTGTCTTTTCATTTGTTCATCCACCTTTGAACATCTACATGGTAACACTATAACTCTTATTCCTGTGCACATATTGAGACCAATGATTAAGGTATACCACACCAAAGCTGGGTTGTATTGACCAACTTTTCCGTGTTTAATTTATTTACCTTTTGCTACGTAAATTGAAAAGTGGGTGCATTTTATAGAAACAATTCTTGTGCGCTAAACTGGGTCATTGTGACTAACTTTAAAGAAATTACTCTATATTACTTGCCCATATAAAATATGTAACATAAAAAAGAACTCATATTGTTGTATTTTTATTGTTGTATAAATTGTATATCATTAGCAAAACTGTTATTTATTTGGGATGAAGGCTTTAGGATAAATTGTACAAATGTTGCATAGTTAATCTCTCTATCTTTCAGAAAGTGACAGTGGAGGCCCCAGCAGGAAATATAATTGGCTATGTGGCTCAGGCATGGAGTATATGTAAGCCACGCTACAAGATTCAGAATGCTAATGAGGAAACAGTGCTACGGGTTAAGGGACCCTGTTGTACCTGGAACTTATGTGGTGACATTGAATTTGATGTAATTACTCAATTTGTTTTATATGCCCCACTGCCCACCAAACGGTGAAGTACATTGCATTATAAAGTTGCCTGTCCGTCTGTTATGAGTTTAATTTCTGCACCATAACACAAATTGTCCACCTTCAAGCATTATGCATGGCTTTCACTAGGGGCAAGGGAAAACCCTGTCAGTATCCTGGTCAAAGATCATGGTCACAATACTCTGGCAGATAGAATATGGAGGAACTAATTAATTTTGTGATGAAAAGCTCATAGATCAGGATTATTGTGGCTGAAAGAAGATACAAAATTTTCACTCTTGGTTGATAATACATACATGGACCAAGCTTTGTCGATGACTCGTACTTTTGAGTCGGGGAAAATACATTGATTTTGGTGTCTGAAGGTCAAAAATCAAGGTCACTGTAACTGACTAAAGAAAAATAGCTTAAGTACATAAATTTCAGTTGTACTTTCTCCATGGTTTATGGAAGAGTTGTACTGTTGGGTAAAAATTTAATTGAATTTGGGTTTCAACAAACGTTTGGTTATAGTTACTTTGACTGAAGAAGAGAAATGGTTATTTCATAATAAATTTAGTTTCTTAATGTTATGACATTCTTGAAGCCTCCAGTGCAGGATGTATATAGATCAGGATGGTCATAATACATGTACTGGTAAACAAACTTGCAATTGATAGTATCAATTTTGAGGATAATTAAACATTTTGAAAAAAAAAATTTTCATTTATAGCTAAGGACCAATCAATTAAATATTATTAATAAGCAACTCAGTAAAGCAAATCAAGAGACAAATAAGCAAATCAATAGAAAAATAAGCAAATCAATAGACAAATAAGCAAATCAATAGAAAAATAAGCAAATCAATAGAAAAATAAGCAAATCAATAAACAGATCAATATATTATTAAGCAAACCAGTTGACAGATAAGCAATTCAGTAGGTTGATGTGCACTTTTAGTGAAGAACAGAGAGCTTATGATGCAATCCAGGCAACATTGGCATTGGTTTAAACTTTGATATCAGAGGGTTTAAACACTTGATAGAATGTTAATGTTTTGTGTTTAAGGTTTTCATTATGGTTTCTGGAGGAAACTTTGTCTTCATTATAATATACCTGACATTGTTATGGATGTTTGTTTAATAATTTAGAGGGACAAAATGGAGGTTGACATTTTTATGGATCTTTGTTATTATCTAGAGGGACAAAATGGAGGTTGACGTTTTGATGGATCTTTGTGTAGTAATTTAGTAGGACATAATGGAGTTTGACATTTTTATAGATGTTTGTTTAGTAATTTAGAGGGACAAAATGGAGGTTAACATTTGTGTTTGAAGTATGCTTTATCTTGACATGCAGTCATGTATAGTCATGTATCTTTGTCAATAAATCAATTATGCAGATTAAAGAAAGCAGATCACTACAACTTAATTATCATACTTAAGTGGCATATTTTACCTTAGACATTCAGTCAGTGTGTCACACAACTTCAGATGTACAACCATGTATCTTTGTCTGTGAAACATGTGGAGGACCACTTGGTCATAACAAGTAGGCCACTGCAACCTGCAGTTCTTTCTGCTATGACTATAATAGTTACACTTTTGTATTACTTTCTCCTGCAATCTTGCTGTTAGACCTATATGACTTTGTATGGATACTTTATGGGATTATGATCTAATCATTCCAAAAGTATGTCACTATAAATTTCATGTATCATTGACTTTTTTTTCTAAACATTGTTTAGAAATGGTGTTTTGAGTACTATCAACTTTGCTGGTTTGTGTTTATTTCTGTTTAATGATGTAGTAGCCAGGCTAAACTCAAATCATTATGATAATAACCCACTCACATGTTTCTGCAGTTTTCTAAAATTGAAATAAAAATGCCAGGGTAATTGTTCCCCAAAATGAAGGCTATGCTGTCTGCATGGTTTATAAACCTTCATCATAAAAAGAGTTACAAATTACCTCACAAGACTGAATTTCCTTGTAACAGTTTGGTCTTCATCAAATTAACTCACATGGTTAAAATGTTAAATTTCCTTGGTAAAGTTTGGCCTTCATTGAATTACAAACTTAAATTCCCTCTGCACAGTTTGGTGTTCATTAAATTATTAAATAACCTCACAAGCTTGAACTCCCTTGGTAATGTTTAGTCTTCATCAGATGTTACTAGTTGGCATTGATGTACAGACTGGCAATGCTGTGTTTTGGTCTTCATCAGATGTTACTAGTTGACATTGATGCACAGACTGGCAATGCTGTGTTTTGGTCTTTAGCAGATGTTACTAGTTGGCATTGATGTACAGACTGGCAATGCTGTGTTTTGGTCTTTAGCAGATGTTATTAGTTGGCATTGATGTACAAACTGGCAATGCTGTGTTTCGATCTTCAGCAGATGTTACTAGTTGTCATTGATGTACAGACTGGCAATGCTGTGTTTCGATCTTCAGCAGATGTTACTAGTTGGCATTGATGTACAAACTGGCAATGCTGTGTTTCGATCTTCAGCAGATGTTACTAGCTGGCATTGATGTACAAACTGGCAATGCTGTGTTTCGATCTTCAGCAGATGTTACTAGTTGACATTGATGTACAGACTGGCAATGCTGTGTTTCAATCTTCAGCAGATGTTGCTAGTTGACATTGATGTACAGACTGGCAATGCTGTGTTTCGATCTTCAGCAGATGTTACTAGTTGGCATTGATGTACAAACTGGCAATGCTGTGTTTCGATCTTCAGCAGATGTTACTAGCTGGCATTGATGTACAAACTAGACTTAAAATGCTGTGTTTTGGTCTTTAGCTGATGTTATTAGTTGACATTGTTGTACAGACTTACAATGCTTTGTTTTGGTCTTTAGTAGATGTTACTAGTTGTCATTGATGTACAGACTGGCAATGCTGTGTTTCGATCTTCAGCAGATGTTACTAGTTGGCATTGATGTACAGACTGGCAATGCTGTGTTTTGGTCTTTAGCAGATGCTCCTAGTTGGCATTGATGTACAAACTGGCAATGCTGTGTTTTGGTCTTCAGCAGATGTTACTAGTTGACATTGATGTACAGACTGGCAATGCTGTGTTTTGGTCTTTAGCTGATGTTATTAGTTGACATTGTTGTACAGACTTACAATGCTTTGTTTTGGTCTTTAGTAGATGTTACTAGTTGTCATTGATGTACAGACTGGCAATGCTGTGTTTCGATCTTCAGCAGATGTTACTAGTTGGCATTGATGTACAGACTGGCAATGCTGTGTTTTAGTATTTAGCAGATGCTCCTAGTTGGCATTGATGTACAGACTGGCAATGCTGTGTTTTGGTCTTCAACAGATGTTACTAGTTGGCATTGATTTACAGACTGGCAGTGCTGTGTTTTTTGGTCTTTAGCTGATATTATTAGTTGACATTGTTGTACAGACTTACAATGCTTTGTTTTGGTCTTTAGTAGATGTTACTAGTTGGCATTGATGTACATACTGGCAATGCTGTGTTTTGGTCTTCAGCAGATGTTACTAGTTGGCAATGATGTACAGATGCGGAGTATTGTGTTTTGGTTTTTAGCAGATGTTACTAGTTGGCATTGATGTACAGACTAGACTGACAGTGCTGTGTTTTGGTCTTAAGCAGATGCTCCTAGTTGGCATTGATGTACAGACTGGCAATGCTGTGTTTTGGTCTTTAGCCAATGTTACTATTTGGCATTGATGTACATACTTGCAGTGCTGTGTTTTGGTCTTTAGCAGATGTTACTAGTTGGCATTGATGTACAAACTGGCAGTGCTGTGTTTTGGTCTTCAACAGATGCTACTAGTTGGCATTGATGTACAGACTGACAGTTCTTTGGTTTGATATTCATCATATATTACTAGATGTCATTGATGTACAGACTGGCAATGCTGTGTTTTGGTCTTCAACAGATGTTACTAGACCGCATTGTGCTAAAAAATGTTGTTGAACCCTATAACAACAACAACAAACATTTTTATTATACAGGTGACAACTGCAGATGAGATGAGTTTTGTGGGACGCATCACCAAACAGTGGAGTGGTTTGGCCAAGGAAGCCTTCACTGATGCTGACAACTTTGGAGTCTCCTTCCCAATGGACCTTGATGTCAACATAAAGGCCATAATGATGGGAGCTGTCTTCTTAATTGTAAGTTTGCACATATTTATGAGAAAAAGTTAAAAAAAAACATTCCCTGGGATGATATCATGATATCATATCAGATAATCTGCTAACCAATTGAAAGGCCATGTAGCTATTTAATTGTATTTACTATAATTATATCTGGACAGCAATCAGTAGAGTCATTGGTTGGCCAGCAGTAGGCAAATAATCCTACTGTACAGGTTGCCAAATTAATCCTACTGTACAGGCTGTCAAAATAATCGTACTGTACATGCTGCCAAATTAATCCTACTGTACAGGCTGGCAAAATAATCCTACTGTACAGGCTGTCAGCAAATGATACATTTCAAATTGAATTTTGTTATACTTATTACTTGCAGGACTTCATGTACTTTGAAAATAACCAGAAGAAAATCAAGAGCAAAATTGTAAGTACCCTAATCAAAATTGGAAGCTTTGTCATTTGGATTTTGCTTCCCTTAATGTTTATTGTCTTCTCTTTTCACCATCCTGTACTACATCCTTGCATCATATTAATATTAGAAAATTTTGGACAATTGCTGGAAAAAGTTGTTATATTTTATTTTCTTTGCCAATAAAGTGCTCAAAGTGTTATTAAAAAACAACCAACAACAATATTATATTTACACATTATTTTAATTTTCAATAGTCACATCCATCTAATGGTACAAGATATCTTTAGTTTCTATGCATTTTGATTTCCTGGTTAAGTAAAATGTGTTTAGAAGAGAAAGACATAAAACAGCAACATAAGTACATTCTGCGTTAATTACCAGATGTGCATTAGAAAGTAGTAGGTTTAGTGCATTTTTGTTATAACATGCTTGAGTTCTCTTAATTCTTTTTTTAACTTGCATGTTTTGATATAGTATATTACCAGAATCATTTTAGTATAGACTTTATTTTATATGTGGAGACATTTCATTAGCTAGTTAAAGAGTCATATTGTTTGATGTGATACTGCTTTATAGTGGAGTAAACAATTTTTACAAGGATGAAATTTGCAGCAACAGTTTTATAAGGGAAAAATATGTTTTTTTAAAAAAGTGTTGTGTTAATAGATGCATGTTTACACACACATTTAGCAAACAAATGGTTAAAATTCTTTGTGTCAGGTATGTTGAATGTACTGCAGTTCCAAAAATGTACTGCAGTTCCAAAGCAGTTCCAAAAATATACTGCAGTTCCAAAAATGTACTGCAGTTCCAAAACAGTTCCAAAATTATACTGCAGTTCCAAAAATGTACTGCAGTTCCAAAAATGATAAGGACTGTAAATTTAGGTTAACTGTTTACATCATTTGAAGTCATTCATTGATATAAATTGGATTCCAGTTAATGCATTAATATTATGTTATATAGCATATCAACTGATTGTCAATGTTACTTGACAAGGAACTGAGAAAACGTACCAAAAGTTGTATTATTATTATTTATTAGCATAAATAGCAGATGTTTGATGTTTGTTTACATCTGTCATGCTTGCATTAGTTGATGGTGTTTAATTAGAAAAGGCTTGCAATAATTGGTGGTGCTTAATAGGGAAGGCTTGCATTAGTTGATATTTATTAATATGAATGGCTCACATTAGTTGATGGTGCTAAATAGAAGAGACTTGCAATAGGTGGTTTTGCTTAATAGGAAAGGCTTGCATTAGTTGATATTTATTAATATGAATGGCTCACATTAGTTGATGGTGTTTAATTAGAAAAGGCTTGCAATAGTTGGTGGTGCTTAATAGGGATGGCTTGCATTAGTTGATAGTGGTTAATAGGAAAGGCATGCATTAGTTGATGGTGCTGAATAGAGAAGACTTGCAATAGGTGGTGGTGCTTAATAGGGAAGGCTTGCAATAGGTGGTGGTGCTTAATAGGAAAGGCTTTCATTAGTTGATAGCAGCTAATATGAATGGCTTGCATTAGTTGATGGTGCTAAATGGAAAAGACTTGCAATAGGTGGTGGTGCTTAATAGGGAAGGCTTGCATTAGTTGATAGTGGTTAATATGAATGGCTTGCATTAGTTGATGGTGCTAAATAGAAAAGACTTGCAATAGGTGGTGGTGCTTAATAGGAAAGGCTTGCATTAGTCAATAGTGTTTAATAAGAATGGCTTTCATTTGTTGATGGTACTTAATAGGAAAGGCTTTGATAGTTAATGGTACTTAAAAAATGCTTTCATTAGTCAATAGTGCTTAATAGGATAGGCTTTCATTAGTTAATGGTATTTAAAAATGCCTGTATTAGTTGATGGTGGTTAATAGCAAAGGCATGTAATAGTTGATAGTGCTTAACCTGTCTTGATTGCATTAGTTGATAGTGCTTTTTAGGAAAGGCTTGCATTAGTGATTGGTGCTTTTTAGGAAAGGCTTGCTTAAGTTGATAATGATTTACAGGAAAGGCTTGCATTAATTGATGGTACTTAACAGGAATGACTCATACAGGTGTGTATTGAATTGTATCTACAGATCTGTTGTGGTATTGATTTTTTGTTAAATAAACTGACATTCTTAGAAAAGGTTTATGCATTTGTAAATTGAATTGTATCATCCATGTAGAGATGTTCTGATTTTTGATGCAGATTGTTAAATTTGCATAAGATCTCAGTACTGTATGAAGGTGAGACACAAAGCCCTTTACTAATCTATAACATCTTTCACCATTTTGATCTTTTTATACACAATTTAGTTTTACTACCTTGTAATTTTAACTATGTTCTGATTTTCAGCACCATTAAGAGCCACGTAGAAGATGTTTATTGGAGGTACTTCTGAATGTTTTCTTGCAAGCATCACTTTATTTGCTTGGAGTTTGGAAGTGGAATTGCTTGTGTGCATGTAATAAATGCGTTATTGACATTAGTAAATATACTGTGAATACTCACTTATTATTCAGATCTGCACAACATAGACCCAGATCTGCTGTTATATAATGTGTGAGCAGATCAGGATTGTGTTATTTGATTTCCTTAATAATCCATATAAGCTGCATATACCAATGGCAGATCGAGTCAGTGTGGTTTGGAGTTGGAAAGTATACACGGTTGCTTTCATAGATTTTTATAATTAGAAACACATGTATCATTAGCATGTAAAAAAAAAAAAACTCAAATTAATTTTTTCAAATTTTGTCTCATCAGCCAATTCTTCTCTTGTCAAAATCTTTAGTTTCTTTAACAAATTTTCACTTGCCTCAGTAATTTATTGTTGTTCAGGCTAGATGGGCTACATAACTCTCATCTCCAGTCCAAGCTAGTTGGGCTAGAAATTTGTCATCTCTTTAACAGGCTGATGGGCTAGAGTATTGTAATCCCCTATTACAGGCTAATTATGTTTGAGAATTGTCATCCCTTGTCAGTTTAGTTGGGGTAGAGAATTCAATAGTTATTCCCGGTAACAGACTAGTTGGGCTAGAGAATTGTCATCCCCTGTAACAGACTAGTTGGGCTAGAGAATTGCCATTCATTTAACAGGCTAGTTGGGGTAGAGAATTGTCATCCAAAGTAACAAGCTAGTTAGGCTAGAGAATTGCCATTCCTTTAACAGGTTGATTGGGCAAGAATATTGTCATCCCCAGTCACAGGCTCATATTTAATTGAATCTTATAGATGCAGTTTATTTAAAAGCATTTATCCAGATGACCATATTTATATGTTGTTATCTCTCAGAAGGTATTGTAGATCAGTGTGTTATTGTTCATCCATCCATCCATCCATCCATCCATCCAAATCATTTCAGCTCTTTAATTTTTAAGCTATTTGAGATTAAAGGATAAAACATGCTTTACTGATTTGTTCTCATTAGGATGTGTAGTGCATGTCAAAGGGGGTCCATTAGGATGTGTGTTGCATGTCACCTGGTGGTACCTAGCTTCAAAGCCATGTTCGTAGTTCAATATGTTGCTTCACATTGTGCTTTCTTTTCTATCCCAAAGCTTTCAATCCATTTGAGATAAAGGAATACAACTAGTGTAATTATATGCCATCAACAGCAGACGTGTCTTGAATCTATGTTGGGATCCTGTTGTCAAGGTCAAGGTCATAGTTCAATATTTTTAGTCTTTCCTTAAACATTTCATTCCACACATTAACATTTGAGCTATTAGACCTTCAGAGATAAAAAAACATGAATACTTATATATTATTATTAGACAGTGTGTTGCGTACCATAAAGGGTGCTGTTTTCAAGGTCAAAGGTCATAAGTTTATCATTATGTTCATACTTTCCATTCTGCTCAATAACTTTAGAAACACTGAGAGATTAAATTATGGAATCTAATATCCTGATACATCATAATTATGGTTACTTGACACAATGGAGATGATATCATCTAGATTAGGGGAGATAATATTTTCAAAATCAAGGACACAACTTATATTATCATTTTCCATCACAATTTTCATTCTAGTTTATAACTTAAGAGGTATTATCGGTTAATGAATGAAGGATGGTATACTTTTATATCATCTGTAGAACGTGTGGTATATAACACCTTAGGGGTCCTATCAGCAAGGTCAAATGTCAATGGTTTTTCATAACATGTTCATTTTGCTTTTTAACTTTATAGGTCTTTGAGATCTGTGAATGAAACTTAGTATATACAGTTTGTATATTGTCCTTAGAAAGTGCCTTTTATCACTTTGGGAGTTGCATATTCAAGGTCAACTCCATGGGTAAGCACCATAAATTCGCCATCACATTTTCCTTTCCCCTCTGTGAACTAGGAACTGTCTGAGGTTAAGATTGAAACTTAGCAGATTTTCTAACTGAAATATATGGGGAAGTCTCTCTTTTGTCACAAAGGGAGAATGATCTGAAGCATTTAATGAAGAAATAAATATGTCATAAAAATGTTAAGCATGATTTTCTCTCATTCAGTTGCATGTTTTGGCAGTGTTTTAAAAAAATTGAAATAAACACAGATCTTTTAATCACACTTTCTTTAATGCATCCAGCTTGAAATTTTTACATCTCATCATTGACAGGTGTTTTACCTATTTCATTTTGGGTCTTGTCGTCAAGGTCCTGGGTTGCCTATTCCATTTTGGGTCTTGTCGTCAAGATCATGGGTTACCTATCCCATTTTGGGTCTTGTATTCAAGTTCCTGGGTTGCCTATTCTATTTTGGGTCTTATCATCAAGGTCATGGGTTACCTATCTCATTTTGGGTCTTGTCGTCAAGGTCATAGGTCAGTATTTACTTTTTTCTTTCATACTTTACTTTTTATCTTATAACTTAGGGTCATTTGTGATTGATTCATAAAACTTGGTATATTTATTGAGTAGAATATTAGGGATCCTATCTTTATGTTCAAGGTCATAGGTCATATGTTTTATGTTTTAGTTCAGTTTTTCCCTTGTGTTCAATAATGTATAAACTATTTAAGATACTCAAATGAAATTTATTATACTTCTATATTGTCCACAGAAGATGTATTGCATTCCAAAATTGGATTCCTATCTTCATGCTCTAGGTCACAGGTGTATATATATTGGTAGTTTTTCTTTCTGCTTTAAAAATTGAAAGGTGCTTGAGGTTCAAGGCTGATGCATTGTACACTAACATCTCAGTTTGATGGTATCTCTCTTGTTTATCATCAAGGTCACTGATTAATTTCTTCTACACTTTCATGCCTGTGTCCTTTGCAGTAGACATAAATGTTCGAGTCTAAGATTTGGCAAATGTATTTATGTGAGAAAGCTTGCCAGGAGTTTCTTGTGGGCCATTGGTTTTTTCGGGGGTGTTGTCTAGGTTCTTCCTCCACCATTAATACTGACCGCCATGTATAGCCTATATTGTGCTGAAAAATGGCGTTAAACCATAAAAAACAAACAAACAAACAATAGACACACAAAATCTTATTAGGTTCCATGTTTATCTGATAACTAGCTCTGTCCTCAACAACTACAGTCTGATTCCGTATTTGTTAACTCTAGCTGTGTACACATTTGGGAACCTCACCACAATAGACGGAATACAAAATGAACTTAATTTCTTTGTTGTTCTTAATGATAATCATATACCCTTAAATTCCCTAATTGACCAGTTGGCTTTTAAACTTACTAATTGACCTGTTGGCTATTAAGCTTCCTAATGGACCAGTTGGATATTATTCTTTGTCCATGTTGTATTTTAGATCCAGATTAAACAGCATTGCTAACAATTTTGCTTCATTGAGTGAAAATCTTCCATGTATCAGGGCCCTCTAACAGTTCTATGAGCAACTGGCACCTTGGTAATTATGTAATTCATTAACATGTCTTTTTATAAGATTGGTTATGGGTCTGCCCCAGTTACTCACATTAGTGGATTGATATGGGGATATAGATCAGTTACACCTTGTTAGCTTCTGTATGTTGTTTCTGTATTCCTTATTATAATCAAGATCCCTAACACAAATTGTACATTTACAGTACTGTATATTTTTAAGCTATTGCTAGAATCTCTTGTATTGTTAGAACTGAAATCAGAAATCGGTTATATATTATTCTTCAGTAGTTTACTAAATCTGGATTTATTAAGCGACTGTAATTTCTCACATCTGCTGGACTAAAACCAACATTGTTGATTATTCTGTATATGTGATAGCTTATCTGTAGCTATATGTTCCTAGACTGCATATTCAAAATGGTTACCTGCCTGCAGTTGCCGTTTGATATGCAGTATTATTGTATTATTATTTACACATTGCATATTATACAATATTATTAATATTTATACACTAACTACGTTTTATGTTATATTAAATAATATACTTGTATGTTATACAATACTATTTAATATACATGATATATGTTGTACAATAATATGAAATATTTTACATAATGTATGTTATACAATAGTACTAAATAAATATGTTACATGTTATAAAGTAGTATTAACTCTTCTATATACAGTGGGTGCTATGTTCATATGATTACTGTTACTGTGTATTTCATTTTCTTCACTTGTCAATTTACTTTGGAATACATCAGGAGTTCAGATATTTTGTTTTGTGCAATCTGTTTTTTTATATACTATTTAGCATTAGATATCATTACAGTATAGATCAGAAAATCTCATTTGTATTTTCCAATACAATTGCAGCAGCCTATACTTATTAAACATTATTCATGCTGCATGTTACACACTTTTCTAAATGATCCATGTGCAGTGTTTTGATGTTGTGATATCATTGATATCATTTGACATTATGATGTATCGCATTTTCAATATTCAGAAAATGGTTTGATTTAAAGGTTTTGCACTAAATCATGTAATTGAACAGATTTTACAGTTATTACAGTTACTACTCCCATGATGAAAAGACTGCATTATGATATCTTACTTGTCAGGGCATATTTGCTGATGTCTCTCTCAAGACGTAGCATGCCTTAAGGACTCCTGCTCCTTTTAAAACTGAGATTTCATGCTTCTAATGGAAATTTGTTTCACTGAATATGAAAACCCAGCAAACCCAACATTGGTTTGAGTTTTTCAATGTTTCATGTTCATGATCTTGCAAAACATAACAAGAAAATAGAGAAGACAACAAGTTTTATAAAATTTAAGAAATAATTTATTTCCATAGAAAAACAAGTTAGAAATAAGAAAAAGAACTTATGGTTATACAAATGAAATCCAAAAAGAATCCAAGAATTAAAAAAATAGAAGTCCTAGAAACAAAAGTCGTAATGAAACTGAGTTCAAGTCTTGATGGAATCCAAAATGGAAGATGATGACATCAGTTGTAACCTGTGAAGCGATGCAGTGTCAACAGTCTCATTGAATCACAGAAAATAACATTCCAATTTGAATTCTGTATAAAATTTGATAAATGTCCTTGTCCAAGAATTAAATTAGAGCCGTAGTATTTCGAGGGAAATAAGAATCACTTTTCTTTAAAATAAAATAAAATAATTAGCCACAATACTGGTCACAAAAAAAAACTTCTCCAGTGTTAAGGCAAGAATGATTATTATTTCTCAAAACATACATAATAAATCTAACTGCAATGCAAAATAGATGCCTGGATATGGGTCAGTCGTCTGGAAAAACCTAATTGATACATGTTACTTGTCACATACTCCAATAAATTATTATGGCCTGTTTTCAATTTATAAATCCTACTCCGAGAAAGAACAATTTTTTTTAAAGAAATTGTTTTCTACAGACTACCACTGGTTCTGAATCAAGGCCAGCATCTAGTTCAGCATGAGATACAATGTTTCTATAAAGTTTTTTTACGTCAAAAATATAACAAAATCAGAACTAATCAAGTCAAGTTACATTACAATAGTAGGTAATTGGATAAAGAAATATTTAAGACTTACAAACAAACAAACAATTAAATCAAATCAAATATACATAACATCCCTTACTTTTTACCATGGATTAATTATATGTATGAGGTTTTTAAAAAAGATAAGAATAACTCTTAGGAATTATTCAGAGGATATATAAAATATCACATTTCTCTAATTTGGAAAGTGCATCTGCTATTAAATTATCTTTAACCATAATGTGCCTAATGTCTTTTCCTGTAACAGTAAACTGGTTACTAAACACGGTAATAAAGAAGAAACTGAACTAAAATTAACTTAAAATTGTTGTATTCCAATATCAAAGATAAATATTCCTTCTTGATTGTAGACTAATTTCTTTGCTGCCTGTTTAATGTAAGTTTTGTCGTGCTTTTAAGTACACCTCTCCCTTGATAACTCGTGCACAATGCGGTCCACAAACACAGGCTGCACTAGAAGCATGGCGCGAGTTACCAAGGGATCTCCAAAAATTGAAATATATTCGCTTTGACATTGAGAAAATCGTGTTTGTTAGGGAACTGGGCTGTTTAATGACTGAATCCTCATTTTGCAATCACATCGATAATAATTTTTAATAGCACGCTTTTCGAATGAAGTTGTTCATTATTCGGTTTAAATAACTTAATTTATTTTCAAAATGTCCAACATGTGATAGATTGTTCCAGCTGGTTTAGACAACCATCATGTGTATTTGAAAAATCCATGCATTATGTCACTGCTTTTTGTTTTCTTGATTAATCTGGTTTCCGTGGTGGTGTTTAATAGTATCCTGCTAAATTGGTAGCCATACAGCAGGGAACTATACTAACTGTTGATAAACCACCAAACAAGAATCCCTTTTTAAAAAACCAAGTGACATTTATTTCGTGAGACAATTGCCTACATTATTACAATATTGATTTCATTGGATGTAATAATGAAACTTCTTATCATCCTTGTGGATATTTCTATGTACCAGTTCAAAATTCCTCTGAAACTTGCTTGCCCACAATACTTTGTAAAATCATGGTCTTTTTTTTTACAAAGTATACATTTCGCTTTGCTGCATTGCTATTTTTGATTATATGAAAGAGTCTGTTAATTTAAGGTAGTTTATGTCACACCCACAATAATATTTATAGTAGTGTTTGATTGATCAAATTAAGTGAGTTTACTTGACATTCGACCAGGGCTAGATTTTAAGTTTTTAGGATTTTCATGCCTTTTAACTTTTCTTTTATTCCACCTTCTTTATTTCATTCAAAGGAAATAATTCTGCAAGTCAGTTATCAAAACACGGTCAGCACTTAATTATGTTCTCAGAAACACTCGTTCACTTGGCTGTTTTTTTTAGATTGGCTTATTTTACGTTTAATTACAAGAAGACGCATTGAATTTTGACGATTACATTTAAAAGGAACTAAAAGATAGAACTAGAACACAAACTTCAATTGATAAAATAATTATTTAATTTGTATGTATTAAAGTACTGCTTTTACTCAGGGTAAGTGACATTTTCGTTGATCAAAATTTCCTTACATATTGTTAATTGCAGTGTATTAGGAATGTCATTTGGAAAGAAAATGTAAAAAATTTTATGGCCTATTTTTGAATTTGATATTTCATAATGTTGATTGTAATTTCCAGGTCCTATGTACCGTTTTTGATGATAAAATGGGTGTTATATAAAAGTTTCATTACCAATTTTGATCATCATTTTCATCAACATCAACAAATAGGGATCAAAATGTGCCATATTTTCTGGTTTAAAAAGATGGGGTCCACGCCTGACCCCTCATTCTATGTGGATTCGCAATTTAACAGGGCACGAGTTATCGATGGAGTGTGTGTGGCTTTTAACTTATCAAAATCCTCCTGACATTTTTCAGTCCAAAGAAACTTGTTTTTCATGCACAATAAATTTGTCAGAGATTCAACTATTATGGAAAAATTGGAACACATTTTCCAATAGTATCCAGCCATACCTAACACTTGTTTTTTACTAACAGGCACAGGAATGTCAGAGATAGCGTTGACTTTTAGCATATATAGATGTAATTTGTCCATGTCCCTTGATATCCGAGAAATGTTACACAGGCACAGCAGAACTCACTTTTGGATAAATTAATTGTAAAACTTGTATCAGTGAGTCTGTCAAAGAATTTCTGAATTGCTGCTAACTTTTCTTTTTAGGTGTCATTGTAGATGATGACCTCATCAATGTAAGCATCACAATTATTATGACCAAAGGTGATCCTATTCAGTAAACGTTGAAAAGTTCTTGGCAAACACTTCATCCCAAATTGCATCACTTTACATTGATAAAGTCCATCTGGAGTCACAAATGCCCGAATTTACTTTGCTCTTTCAGTCATGGGAATTTGCCAAAATCCTTACAGAATGTCAAATTTGGTTCCATACTTGGCATTTCTGAGTTTTTCAATGCAGTCTACAATTCTTGGTAGTGGAAATGAATCTGTTTTATTCACACTATACACTTTCTTATAATCAGTGCACATACGGAAAGTTTCATCACTCCATAATCAGTAAGGTACAATGGTATTCCATCACTTAAACCTTCACTAAGTGGAATAGTTTTACTTAAGTCATTCATTTTCTTCTTAACTTTGTAAGGACTCTAATATCAGATCAGAAGAAAATTTTGAAGAATGAGCAAGCAAGATAAAACTCTATTACCAGACTCAAAAATTTTCTCCTTTGAAGTTCTGTCAAACCATAATTTCACTTGTGACTTAACTGCTGAATGCCAAATTCAAGCATAATAGGCTGGAAAGTTCCAGACTTAAATTTGACTCTTGACCCAAATGGACAGATTTAGGAAGGCCATATTGAGTAAAACAATTTATTAAAGCTTTTACTAATGTTTTAGATTTAAAATTGCCTCGGAAACCTTTCTGACACACGCATTATGGTCAACAAGTATTTCCTACTTGACTTGGTCTTAGGTATGGGACCAACACAATCTACCATAATTCTGTGAAATAGTTTGTGAAATGCAGAAATGGGTTGCAGATGAGCCTTATGTATCTTCTAAATTGGGTTTTCCTACTATTTGACAAGTCTGACAAGATCTACAGTATTTACAAACATTACTTTTAATATTTAATCAATAAAAGTGAGTCATGACCTTGTGATAAGTCTTATTACTCCCTAAATGACCAGCAAAAGGAGTTTCATGGACCTGACTAAGTATTTGATAGTTCATTGACCAGTCATCACCAGCAGATACCTCAGAGGGTCTCTCATTTTCTCATTAGAATTACATTTTTTTAGGAAATAACAGACATGAACATTATTGGCTTCATTTTCATTCATTTTCACTAATGGCCCTTTGAAACGAACAGGAGATCTCGGGATAGTTTTCCTGTTTGATGACAAGTGATATTCGTTTATAACCCTGAATAAAATAAAGAGAATGAGTAGTTAAAATAGGACAGCTCTGATCAATACCTTCCGATGGATCCAAACAAGGAGTTATAGTGACCTCATTGAATGCATGACCAGTAAGTTTGTCAGCTACAGTAATACTTTCATTATCAACTTCATTCTCAAGAATTTTCTTTGCCATAGCTCTTGTAGCTGGGAATAAATGAAGGAATTCTTTTTCAGTATGATCAACTTTTTGATCCAAATAAGATTTGTCAGTTACAATTGGATTAACTACAACCTTGTCTCCAGCTAGATGGTTGCCAAGTAATAAATAAATGTCCTTAATGGGTAAAGCAAACACTTTTCCGACTGTCATGGGTCCTGAGACTAAGTCTGATGACAAATTTACACAAGGAAGAGGAACATTAACAAAGTGGCACTCTACTCCCTGAATAAGAGCCTCATTAGAATAAGTCTTCTCAGAATAAAAGACTCTGAGAAGTTCTTGTGTCCCTTAAAATTTTAATAGGGATAGGATTGGCCAAGTCACCCAAGATTGATATAGAACCTTTGACATGAATGGTTCATAATTCTTCATAATAAAATCAGACTGGAGTTTATTAGACTCAACAAATGTATTGCTTTCAATACATGACCATGACTTTGACCTCTTAGAAATAAAAGCATTTTAAATAGGTCTTGATTGTGATGCTTTTAATTGTCACATTAAAAAATAATGTGTCCTGTATTTTTGCAAAATGATATACATAGTTAGAGACAAGGATTTTTTATCAAACTTATCAGAGGGTTCAAAGTTTAGAAGGTCTTGTATTAGGCTGAAATACTTTTCTACTTAAAGACTGCTGAGTGGAAGTCTTATTTACAAATAAACTTTATGAGCTACGGCATACTTGTCAGCAGTACAAGCAGCATTTTCCAAGGTTTCGACCTTATGCTCATCAAGATAAGTTTTAATGTCACTATGGACACAGTTCATATTCACCTCAATATAGGTACAAATTTGTACAATTTGGTAATTTTGTTTAAGGCAACATGAGGGATTATGGACCACATCAAAATAATATTGACTAAAGCTCTGTTTTGTGGTAAAAAATTTGTCAAGAATTCATAACAAATTTTAATTCTCTATAATTCACAAATATAGAACAGGCCCAACTACACCTGTATCACAAAGGTATCAGTTTAATGAAGTGTATATCATTGGCAGTTACACAGGCATGCTGAGTAAACAATGGTTAATATATGTTATGTATACTGTAAAGCACAACATGCTAAATTGACAATTAATTTGACTGTAATATGAAATAATAATAAATGATATGGTTTTGAATTATAATCATAAGTTGATTTGTTTACATAGTTTCTCAGATCTTTTTTTGATTTTTCACTAATTGTTGTATCTTTTACTTAAATAAGAAGAACAGTTTCATAACAATTTCTTAAAGTTAAAGGTAAATATTCATTGTGAAGCATTTAACAATATTTTGGGTAAAATGCATTCCTCACCACTCATCTTCACATTTTTATACACCATCAGGAAAACAGTATTGACATAGGGTGTTACCCCTTTGCATCCATCAGTATGCATGTCCATGACACATCAGTCGAGCTTGCATTCTGTCATTTTGTGGGAATTGCATGTTATATGAAAAAATGTATAGTTCTTAACTTGGTTGGATTTGAGGTTATTAAGCTTATGTTGTGGCCTTATGTCTTTGTGCATAATTTGTTGTCCATCCAACAACAGCTGCTTGTTATCAATCTAGAGTTCAAAATGTCTGATCCAATTTGAGACTTGATTTCACCAAGATCACAGACAGCAAACTCCATGCATAATAACGACGTGATCTGGAATCTGATTTCTTGACTTTGTTAAAACTCAGCCATTTTTATGAATTGATTTTGATCAAATTTTGGCCTGTATTGTAAAGATTTTTGGTAAGTTTGATAATGAACAAAATCCAAGCGTACTAATAAACTAATCTTGCTTCAATTGACAGATTAGCACTATGGTTAGCAGATTTCTGATCCAACTTTGATAAGTTTGGATTAATATATCTTTATCATTAAGATCAGGGACCAGTTTGACTAATTGGCTAATCTTATCAATATTTTAATGATTTTTTTTGTATTTCACTTATATATAACTTAAGTTTTGATTTATGTCTACCGTAGTATACAGTGATTTTTTTAACTGCATTATAAATGTGACTTAAGATTGACCATTCAAATTTCTTAAGACTTAAGCTCTAGAATCGTGTTGGTGGAATTGGGACCATACTTTATCCAATCGTAGTAAATAAGCTCAAATTGTCAATTTATCTAATATGCTTAGATCATCAATTTGTCCAATGTTTTACTGTGATAAATATTTGCATACATTATTGAAATTAAGTTTAAATAGTTCTTAATTAATTGCTGTGTAATCAGTTTGTTTTCATTTTAACAGCAATTGTTTCTTTGATGTCAGAAACTGAACAATTGCAGGCTAGCTTAAACTATGCTCTAATGAAGGATCAGAAATTCTTTGCACTGTTTTAGATATTTGTTTGGAAGTACCTAATTATGTTTTTACTTAGATATTTGTCAAAAGTTTATGAAGTTTTTGCAAATAATTATTTTAAAAACTTAACCACATTTTAACCACATAGCTACAAGGGTCCCCATAGTATTTGATATATTATTGTGACTAAAAACATTTTTTGTTGATATCTTTATACATGTATTAGTTTATAGCATTTTACATATTCAGTGTTAATACTCACATAATTTTAAATTTATATTTTGTAGTTTTTGCTTTTAACAAAAAAATGAACTAGTATCTGTTTCTCCCATAATGCTTCCAAATTAATTTACCAAGAGTAGAGAAACCCATGGCAACAACTATATATACATGTAAATACAAATATTTGACATTTAGAGCATGTGAGTGCCATATATCAATGTAGAAGGTCATCTGTAACTTTTAAATAGCTTAGTTTGAATAGGAGACTGCATATTAATTATCACTGGAAAGAATTTGTATCAGACTTTAGAAAAATAAGAAATATGACATGGTACTAAGTTTTGGAGATAGTTTACATATACAATATGTACTACATAGACCTGCTTAGTGAAATGGTCGATTGTTACATTATGCATGTCTTCTCATGGGTTGGTGGTTTTTTCTGGCAGGTTTCTCTGGGTTCTTCCTCCACCATTAATAATAGCCTTCATGTATATCATATTGTGTGCTGGATAATGGCATTAAATCCTGCAAAAACAATTACACCAGGTGAGCTATTTCAGGTCAACATGTAACTCATTTTCAAAACCAACTTGGATATAAAAAGTATTCATCTCCCTTGGATGATGTACAGACTCTTAATCTGAGGTCTGCACTTATTTTTAGAATTAAAGCAAGCCATGACACATTGGGTGATGGCAAGCATGGGTCAACACAGTTCTTGGTTTATGTAGACTGCTCACTGTAGCAATCACTTGAATACAAGGTACCTCAACCTTGGCAGCATATTATTGGATAATAAAAACATTTTTTTTTAAAACTTGAACATACAGAACTCCTCAATTCATTCAAGCAATCTCCACTGTAGAAATACTTGAATGGAGTGATACAGCATAGAAAGAGAGAAATTACTGGCAGAAAACTATGTCACATGATTAAGAACACCAGGTAAAATTGCAACATACCAAAACAAAGTCAAATAGGATGCTTATTATGTGACCTAACAATATTCGTGATCAGGCACATTAGCTACAGTGGTTGCTTTTGTAATATTTTAGAGATCTTTTCCCCAATCATTGGTGGAAAGACCCAACCATTTTAAAGAAAGAAGGGATTGACAGTTTTGAGAAAAGCATAATAGGAAAACTAGGGAAACGAATAAAAATTCCAAGTAACGATTTTATTAATGTTACTATTGTGTCTTTTTGAAAATTGTATTGGAATTATCTGTACTATTTGGTTGACATTTAAAATATGTGTAATTTTTGACTTTAGAGCTGTAATGTTTTTGAGATTCTAACATGGCTTATGCTTTAGCAAAATTTTGGTTTCCAGAATGGAATAACATGAACAACAGCCAAAATCTCTCCAGTAATATTAGTTTATGGTTGGTTTACATACATTTGAGATATTATTAATTTTGAACAATATAAATTTCCCGTCTGGAGGTTCTAAATATAGAACCAAGTACAGTAATATGATTTTTGCCAATTTCTAGAATCTCAGGAACAAATCATTGTTCTTTTTGAAGCATTTTGATGTCAGATGAATCTGATAGCATGTTAGAATTTCCAAGGTCACAGGTTACATTTCAGAAATATTTTGTATACTTTAGATGCTTGGAAAACTGAATTTATTAAATCTTTTGTCCATTATTAAGATATGTTATTCCTATTGATTGTTTGATTGTTTTGATGCTTACAAATTAAACTGACCATCATAAAGGATTAATGAAGTCATGAAACTTCAAACTTTATGACTTGCTGCATGACCCATTTTAGTGAAGCCAAAGTCATTTATGCATTGTAATCAATCTTAAAACCTGTAAATTGATTACATACTCTGCATGAACTTGCATAGAAAAGCCACTGCATTCATGTATAATCGATTTTCTGGCATCATTACTTTATGAATCCTGTAAATTATGAAGTTAAGTACTATTATGAATTTATTATAAATATTTACATAAATCTTAATGAATCTTTAGAAATAAATAAAAAAGCTATACATTATTGTACTATTTATTATGGCACTTGAAAAATACACAAAATAGTTCCTTTCTGAAGTTAACTATTTATTTCAGCCATTTACAGTACCTGAAAATGAACTATAAGTGCTTGTTACAAAAGTTTAGTAACTTTATTTTAATTATCTCACTTCCAATATGTCAAGCTTGAATACTATAGTTCATTGTATATAGCCATTTTAACCTTGTAAAATATAAAATTAACCTGAGACTTTTCTTCCCGAAAAAGCTCATAAAAGCAGCAGATGGATTTTACCTTACATGCAACGGAAAGGTGTGTAAAGTCTAAGTTTTGATTGGACAAGACTCAGCCTGAATATTTGGTCAGACTGCTTTGTTAATTTTTATATATTGATCTGTTAATAGCTTTACCACATTTTATTGCTATGATATGTCTTCCAGCTATGGAAAGATTTCTTCCCATTTTAACTTGTTGATTTTTCTTTTACAATTTATTATACTTTTTCTCTGTATTTTTATTGAATGTTTTGTACAAAAGTTTGATATACAAGTTTGATTTAACTGGAGATATAAAAATGGCTATGTTAGGTTTACAAGGTAAATTTATTATTTTGTTGCTTTCATGTCAGTAAATAAGGTTATTTCATTCTCAGTGTGAAAATTAAATGCATATCAAGCCTGTATGATTGGTGCTTTCAGAGCCCAAACGTTTCACAATACTTTTGTTAATACCAAATCTGGATTTAGTAACGGTGAGATGTAAATATCACTATTTTAATTGTCCTGGTCATAAGCCAGTAGAAACTGTGTGATGATATTTGTCTAACATCTGGTGTCAGCTGGTTGTTATGGCTACCACCTGCTAAACAGATTTTCGATAGAAAAGGACACTACTACAGTAACCATCTTGAAGGTATTGCTGAAGCTACTTCATCTGAGATCGAAAAATTGGCTTTTACTCTTATTCATATCTTGTTTTATCTAAATAAAAATGGTCAACAGTGACCATCTTAAAAATCTTGTTATTGCTTTTAAATTTTCATTCAACTTGGACAAGTTACTTTTATCTCAACCAAGTTCAATATACATGTACTTTCGTAAAAGTAAATTCCAGTTGCACACTGCACAGACCCTGATCTGCCATTTCATAATGAATCAGCAGAACATTTACTGTGTAGTTTGTATGGGGTAATAAGTAGAACAAACAGCATAGACCCTGATCCACTGAAGCATTATGAGATGCAAATCAGTCTCTACATTATACAAGATGAAGTTTATTTCATGTTTAGTCCTTCCTCAATTCATGTTTTATGCATTATTTTCTGTGATAAGAATAAGAACTTTGTGTGCAAATCAATGTTACTTGTTTAACTTTGAACATTTTTGAGATATTTAAGTGTTTTCTACAAATATTTGACTTGTTTAATTTTACTAATCAATTGATGCAGCTGTTTGCATCAGTCTGAGTCTCTTGACTATTTTAGTACATAGAATAATATAATATTAGTTTTCTGTCAGCTTTGTTAATATTTCGTGTTAAATGATAAATAGCATAGATTTGTGAAAACTTTGGTAGGTACTGGTACAACATGGTGCTTGGCATGCCTCTTGTTGTCAAGATCATCTTTGCAAATGCTTAGTGTGGTTATCACCATGGATTTAATTCTGTATGTCAACCAACTAGGCAAATGCTTAGTGTAGCTATCACCATGGATTTCACACCAACCAACTGGGCAACTGCTTATTGCAGCTATCACTAAGAATTTAATTCTGTACGTCATCCAACTAGGCAAATGCTTAGTGTATCACTATGGATTTAATTCTGTACATTAGTCCATGAACACTCTTGATTAACTTAAATGTTGAGTTTTATACTTTTCTTTTCAATATGATGACATCCTTAATCTAAATTAAAAGCTTTAATATAGTGAGACGCCAAGTTCCTTACAATATGTTATCTAGTGTACGACACCTGCAGCTCCTTCATTGGTTCAATACATATTTGTAATGAAAGTTATCTTAACAATTTATGATTTGTTTTCACATGAAAATAGTTGTCAAAGGGTAAGAAATTAAATGTTTTTTTATTTATGTTGCTAAATGTGTTCAGTTTTCTTTTTCATGTTATTGACTTTTGTTTTCTTTTCAAAATAGTTTTTAATTTGCAGATTTGTTTTTCCAATTTATGTTTTAGCATAAGCTTTAACTAAAGTTGAAAAAAGTTGCAGTCTGTTTATTCCTTTTTGAGCCAGTATTTTTAAAGTTATATTTTTCTCAGTTGTTTTCCTTTTTTAATACCATACAACTCGGTTTTCATGTGGTACCTCTGAAATTGAGATTAAGGCCTTACTAGATCAACTTTGGGATTAAGATTATGGCCTTACATTACCATCTTTGGGATTAAGATTATGACCTTCGATTACCATCTTTGGGACTAAGATTATGGCCTTAGTAGACCATCTTTGGGATTAAGATTATGGCCATAGTAGATCTTTGGGATTAAGATTATGGCCTTAGTAGATCTTTGGGATTAAGATTATGGCCATAGTAGATCTTTGGGATTAAGATTATGGCCTTAGTAGAATACCTTTGGGATTAAGATTATGGCCATAGTAAATCTTTGAGATTAAGATTATGGCCTTAGTAGATCTTTGGGATTAAGATTATGGCCATAGTAGAATACCTTTGGGATTAAGATTATGGCCTTAGTAGATCTTTGGGATTAAGATTATGGCCATAGTAGATCTTTGGGATTAAGATTATGGCCTTAGTAGATCTTTGGGATTAAGATTATGGCCTTAGTAGAATACCTTTGGGATTTTTATTATGGCCTTAGTAGACCACTTTGGGATTTAGATTATTAACATAAATTGCTTCAGTAAGTAGTCATTAATTCCCTTGTTAGTCACCAAAAATGTTGACATTACGGCCTTAACAGACCACCTGTTAGATTTACATTAGGTCCATAATAGGCCACCCAAATGATTGATATTAGGTTCTTGGAATTGACACTAGAGCCTTAATTGGCCACCTCTTGTAATTGACACCAATTTTTTTAATTACTACTGTTGCATAATTGAAATAATGTTTAATTAGTGTTTAATTTTGTATATATCGCCAGCATTAGTTTTAGTATGTAATCATCTCAACATGTAAGTGATCTTCTTACAGATGCTTGTTTTTGTCTGTCAGAGGCTTGGTTTTGTTTTTGTCTTACTGAAGATTGTTTTTGTCTTTTTAGAAGCTTGTGTTTGTTCTCCATAATTAAAGGTATAAAGAAACTTGTCTGCATATTTTGCTTTTTTTAAATAGAATTTTTAAAACATAGAAAAATAGCAATGTTGTTTTATATATCACATAAGGGTTGTTGTGTTTTTTGCATACATATGATGCAGTTTATATTTTAAGGTGTTTGTACTTCAGTCTGAAACTACGAGTTCTTACGTAAGCACATAACTAATTTCAGTACAAAATGGGCAAAAGTTTAAAATTGTCATCATACAACACACAAAACATGAAAAGGAAGGAAATAACTATAATATGTAATAATATAAACGAATAGTACTAAGCCTGTAGACGACTCTGGTTGCCTAGCGGCTAGAGCATCTGCCTCGGATGCAGGAGGTGGTGGGTTTGATCCCCGTATCGGGTGGCCTTGCTTGGTGCCCAGCATTAAGAGGCTTGTGTCAGGATAATGTGACTGGATGTGACATGATGCTATATGTCTACAGTATGATGGCCCATTACTAGACATCACTCTAAACTGCCACACTGCAGACATCGTAATAACTCGTACATCCATTGTGATAACTCACAGCCATCGTAATAACTCACACAGCCATCGTAATAACTCACACATCCATCGTAATAACTTAAGCATCCATCTTGATAACTCGTACATCTGTCGTAATAACATGCACATCCATCTTGATAACTCATACATCCATCGTGATAACTCGTACACCCGTCGAACTCGCACATCCATCTTGATAACTCATACATCCGTCGTAATAACTCACAAATCCATCTTGATAACTCGAAGCATGTGCAGATTGCCTTATATTGCAATTATGACTTTTGCTTCAGTTCTCATGAATGTAATCCATATCACATTTTATAATATATTTCTAATATTGTGCATGATGGATGTATGAGTTATTATGCTGGATGTTGGATATCTTGGTGTTACAACGATGGATGTGAGTTATCACGATCGATATATGAGTTATCACGATGGATGTATGCACTTTTAGTATATCTGGACGCTTTGATTTTAATATTGCTTATAAACCACTTTCAAAATCTTCGCTATTGACATGATCATAATATGCAAAGAAGTCATCGGTTTTGTTTATATAAAATTTCGTTCTTTTAACGGGAGCCTAAGATGCGTTTCTTTAATTTTTTGGGTATCATATCTTTAACAATAACAAGGGAGGACGCAGTGAGTGGGTGGGTTAGTTCTAAAGTAACGTTATTTAGATGGATTTGGGCAGCAGAGATGGTGAACACACCTCGAGTATATAAGGCCCCATTTGTCAAACAAAGTTTCTTACAAAAAAGAAAAAAAAAAAATACGTCAATAACGCTAAAAAGAAGACTAACTAACCGAAAGAGTCACTCATGGGGTTAGTTGTGTTTGTTAATGTCTTGTTGTCTTAATAATATTCTAAATGTATGCAGGCAACGTTTACACCGACGTCTCTGCCGAAGTCATAGTCTCTCTCTCTCTCTCTCTCTCTCTCTCTCTCCGTGATTCTGTCAGAGGAAGTTACAAGCACGTCAGGAATCTCAGGTTGATTGTACAGAGAGTACTCTTCAATTATTCGAACCTGATTATGATTTAGACTGATATATTTATAATAAAATGTTTCAATATGTATCTGACCCATCATTCAACATAGACTCTCCAATTATCTAAGATGAATTGATACGCCACTATCAATTGTATTCTTATGACACCAGCCAAACAAGTCGATCTTCAAGTTCAGGATGCAAGTATATATTCTTACGGGCTGAGGCATTGCTAGAAGTAGGTGAATTTGTAACAAATGCTGCAGCCGATACGCCATACGCAGATATTGTGCGAGTTGGTATTGTTAATAATGGAATTATGGCACAGTTTGATAGCGCTACATATATGACTGATTAAAGATATTGAATCCGTTCATAAGGATGTCCACGTTGCCACTACAATAATATGTTTAGCGAGATATTCTGATGATTATACAAGAACGATAGGTCCACCAAAGATGCTTGCTATTAAAATTTAGAGTAATGCTGATCATGTTCAATATATAATTGCGTATCCTTGAGTCCATGGTGAGTTGTCCATTGCTAATGCACATTCAACAACACTGACAAGAACTAAAATAAAATATCATTTAACACGAAATATTGTGTCCTGCTTGACTCTTGTAAGGATTCCAGTACATCACCGTCGATATTTTGTTCTCTTTTATCTGCTGGGCGATTACGTAATGGTACAGGAATATTTGCAAGAGTATCCTTATGTAACGAAAATAATTGTTGTTGAAGTGTATCATGAACGATCTTTCTACTTGCAACCATCAAATCATCTTGTCTCCACAAATTCCAATTTTTTTTATAATATTTGTCTCTGAAACTATATCACGCATTATTTCACACTGAATTTTATACATTTGTTATCTGATTAATTTATTAAACTCTCTTAATTCTGGATTAGGCGCTATATTATCATCACTTATTTCTTCACATGTATCTACACACGTTTACAACCAATAGTGCAGACAATTCAACAAAGGGCGCTGGTTTTACATGATCACCACACATTTTTACAACATTATTATTTGTCAATAATCAATAAATCAATGTTTTAATGTTTCTAAAGACTCAGTACATATTTCATCCCAAACGGTAATCATTGGAATATATTTCTCACCCATTCTTTCACACAAGTCCATTTATCGTCTCTCCATCGAAAGAATTTGTGATAAGTTGATGATTTAATATTTCTTTCTCTCATTTCTCTGCGAGTCTGTTTGTAGGGTTTAAAACATCCATTTCAAACTTCTGAAATTGTTTAATCGCACGAGTTGTTTTACCAGAACCTATAGGTCCATTAAGATAAACTGTTTTATGTCTAGCTACGGGATTATACATTGACGGTTCAGACGATAGCGTTAATGTCTGATATTGTCTGCAGCAAATATTCTTTATTTCAACACCAATGGATTAAGAATAGCTAAGTATATTTATTGTTTTATTTTCCATTCGCCCCATGATGCATAAGTGCCGATATTCAATTTAAAAAAAACAACTATCATGAATCCTTTTTAATGATATAAAGCGAATATGCAGCGACTGAGACAGAAAACTTAGAAACTGTATTTATCATTGATAATCTTAAATGTATAAACTGCGGTAACTCACCATCAATGTACATACAAATTGTACCTAATGTAGTTCCGTAAGACAAATTAAGATTACTTAGACTTACAAACTTATTGTTTCGTTGTATCAACAATTATAAAATCCAACTCAGTATCATCTATAATCAATCTTGTACAATATCGTTTATGATCAGATGATCATCCTTGGGTAAATTTACCGATTATTTATCTGCTGATATCTTTTGCGATTTTGTTTTCGTAATCGGTTATATCAGGATTTTCATCATCAGAAAAAAATACTTTTATTGTGATAGCCAACTTTTTTTGTGGACGATATATTTTCTTCACTTACTGTCAGAAATAATAGCATTTTTTTTACATCAAGCATATATCGTAACAATACTATTGGAATCCAATGTTTCTTTCTGAAAAACGTTTGCCAGACATAGCAAATTGGGTGAACATTTTTGGCAAACTTAAACGACCCGATTCGAGCAGATCCAGTTAATTCAGAATCCGGTAAGGGTCCGTTTATCGATACTCTGGTCATCTGGTGTGTTGGATGCCCAAATCGTTTAAAATATAAAGAACATTCCCCTCTTGCAAGAAAACTTCCGGGATCACTTGCAACCATTTCAACCGAGATAACATCTTTATTTACTATTTCATAGACCACCGTGTTCGTAATCGACACAACATGATATTATATCATCGATAAAATCAAACCAAGTTGGTTTCCACGAATTTTTCTCGCTATCAAAATGAGTCGCAACTGATAGAACTGTAAAACAGTTACTTAATAATTGTTCAGTATCATCAGTATATTTCAACGCAAGATATCATATGTCTTCGTAGAGAAATTATATGCAATAAATATCGCGAATAGATTTTACAAACTGATCATAGTTTCCATTATCAGAACTTTGTAACAGCGATACTGATACAAGATCGTTTTTACTTATTTCGTAAATAAAATCAAACATATCGTTGTAAATTTAATATTTCGATTTCGTGGAAATATTGTTACTGCATTAGTTGACGCATGCGCATTTTGATCAATAATTTAAACCAAAGCTCTTCCGATTTTTATATTGAATCGTACAGATATCTACGGTTATCGTTTTTACTATTGATGGAAATTTTAATTTCGTTCTTAATTCAGCGATGTTTTTGATAGACTCTCCAATATCTTTAACTATTTCTCTCCAATTCTTTATTATATTACGTTTTTTTCCCCGTTAGACCGTTTCCAAGTGCCGAAACGGTAAAATGTTCCGTTAGTCGTTCGGCTACACAGTTTTGCCGTGACAATTTTAATGGTTTTAAATTATTTACGCTGGGTTTATCATTTATCGGATATATTGTGTATATAACCGCTGTTACAGGATTCGCTCGCTCATATTATGGTTTGTCAATATCGGTCAACATTCATTTGGTTCTGTAATTTTTACTCAATATGGCAAATTTTTTCACAATGAAGGATAGGATCATGTTTGTCAGGGACAATCCAGTTATTATTGTCTGTTTCTGCTGCTACAATTAATGTTACTTTAAAAAGATATTTTCGATTTCGAGATCATTGTTGACCACACATGAGATGCGCCATCTTTCTTAAACCATATCAGTATGTCAGGGGATATTCTGCCGAGAAAAAATATTATCTTTAGAAGGCTTAATCTTAGATAATCTCTCAAATTCATCCATAAAATAAGTAAGACAAATATTTAAATGAATATATATATATATATATATATATATATATATATATATATATATATATATATATATGATTAAAACATTATTATTATTATTATTATTATTATTATTTTCTAAATCAGATGTTTCATTGCCTAGTTGTAAATTTTAGTAATTTCTTGTAATTTCAATATCCGATAATATTCGATCTCAACGACCTGGTGACGATAATTTGGAGTATGCTCTTGTCGCTTGATGCAGAGATGTTATGTACTCATATAATTTACTTTCGCTGCACGTGGATACTTGTTTTTGCAATGATTTTAAGAACATCAGCATTTGTTTTTACAGCTGAAACACAAATTATTACAACTACTTGTCACTAGCGATGGCATGATTGTTGATAGCAATGCGCCGGTTCCAGCGAAAACAGCAGACTACGAATATACAATTATGTCAACGATAACTACACGTCTGCGGTATTTTTTTAGAAAACGTTTGTAGGGAACACATAAACTATAGTTTTAGTGTATTTTGCCAATCACACACTTGATTGTACTTGTACTGTCGGCAGCTCATTTTTAAGTAGGTGATGGGTTAAATACGTTTGCAGGAAGGTAACGATAAAACCAATGTTTGATAACAATCAGGTTTTCGATTCAGTTATACAAACACTTACTTAAGCCAGACATTAAAATTTGAATATATTGAATGAATCTGAATTACCGTGAAATGCTTCATAAAGGTGGAGTCAAGACATTTTGTATTTTTTTCTTTTTCTTTTCACAATTTAATTGCAATTGATCCAGGTGATTTTTAACGGCTTGAAGCTCATTACAAACTTAGTTAAAGTCATATAACACAATTCGTTGTTGCATAATCCTGACCAGCTTTGTCAATGTGTTTGTCATGGTAATTTATTCCAACATTTTAACGGTCTCTACATAGGTATTCTTTGCTGTATCCTGGGGAATCCAGTTATTCGCTGTCGCAGTTGGTAGTCGTAACGATTATACTGTGAATATTCAACATTCTTTTTTTTTCTTTGACTGGTCGATTGGGTGATATTTTGGGAACATCTGTTTGTTATTTTTCAAAGTCGTAAATATTTTCGGTTTGAGGATTCCATTTGATGTTATTTTCGCTCATTTTGTACTGCTCATTTGTGATGTTGCATACGCATTGCACACTGTTCTCCAGTTTGTTTCTATTGCTGACCATGCTTATTATATCTCTTAATTTTTCGAGTTTACTTTTTGTGTTGCTTCCGAAATATATTATTTTCCGAATACTCTGGTATTTCATATACTTTTGTTTTATAAACGTACAAAGGTCCATCAAGTTTCTTCTTCAGTTGATCTTTAGCACTTTGCACCTGCTTTCCTCTGACGAATGATCTTTTGTCTTATAGTTTTGCGAGTCACTCATATATATTTTTAAAGTAAAAATTTATCTAGTAGAGATGGCATCGTACTCTTCCAATCCTTCCACCACAATCTCAACATATTCCTTGCCAATTTTCCAAACGAATTATTTCCAGAACAAAGGATTCAATATATTTTGTCTTTGAACAGTCGGTTCGTTTACAATACCTCAAAATGTGAAGTGATTTCATTAAAGTGTTAAAATACAGCTTCTAATTTGTAAAAAGTGTTTCTAAGGTGCAACTTCTAATTCTAGCAAGTTATTTTCTTGTAAAACAATTTTTTAGTTACTCTAAGAGATTACTATATTCTGTGTGAGGTCAAACGTTATCACTCAGCTGAAAAAAAATTGCTTTATCTTAACGAAAAGTCTCCTAATCTAAATTGAATTATATTGCTTTTTTATATTGCTTTGAAGCTGAATGATAAGCAGAAGATGGTCTCGTACTTGAATTTGTTTGCATGGTTTAGGGAGAGACTGAGCGAAGTAAGTTAATACGTGTCCAATCCCAAATTGTGTTTTGAAATTCTAATGATACGTGTTTAAAATATACAAAAGAATAAAATCTGAATGAAATATCTCCAGCTACATTGATGATAATGGCATGTAATTTTAACTCTGACTTTTGGCTTCCTACAACTTCCTACAAACATAATTTTCATACTTTGAATAGCTTTTATTATGGTAAAAAAATAAATTCAAGGGATTTAATTGCATAGTAAACCAATATTTTCAAGGGATATACTTTTAAGGTAAAAATTATTTCTAGGAATCTAAATTTATAGGAATATATTAATTTCAGAGATTTAACTTTACAGTAAAATACTTATTTCTGTGAACTAATTTACAGTAATATAATGATTTTCAGCATCTAATTTTACAGTAAAATAATAATTTATAGGGATAAAATTTCTTTTGTAATAAAAGGATTTCTAGGGATCTAATTTTATAGCAAGATAGTTTATTTAATAGGGATCTAATTGTATGGTTAAATGATTATTTCCAGGAATATCCTTTTATAGAAAAAAATAATCATTTACTTTTGAAGTTGTATGAACTTTAAGTTTTATACCTTTTTTTAACCTTGAACTTTTGACGTCATGTTCGTTTAATACATCTGTAAGTCAGTATACTGACGCTTCAAAAGATTGTAATTTCAAAAGATGCTATGACTTAAATTAGGAACAGCCGGTAACAAAATTATGTAAGATTAACATCTTATGCTTATGATGTCATGCCATGTTTGACACTTCTGACACCCACTTTGCGAAAGTCTCACGATATCAATAGTCCTCTGGTCATAACTTCAGCAGAAGCGATGACATAATTTCATCACAAACTAGACTTGCCGTTACGCAATCTAACATACTCATTGCAAAAATTTGTGCTAAATTGAAACTTGAAACGCTATCTTCAAGAAAGTTAAAGTAATTTCTGACGGTCATGGAATACGTATACATGTGTCTTAGATCCGGCCTAACAGGGCATTGCTCTCGTATACATGTGTCTTAGATCCGGCCTAACAGGGCATTGCTCTCGTATACATGTGTCTTAGATCCGGCCTAACAGGACATTGCTCTCGTATACATGTGTCTTAGATCCGGCCTAACAGGGCATTGCTCTCGTATACATGTGTCTTATATCCGGCCTAACAGGGCATTGCTCTCGTATACATGTCTTAGATCCGGCCTAACAGGGTATACGTAAAAATCAGTTTTTCTGTATATTCATGTTTCATGTCATGGCTTTTCCACAGCAGGATTTACCAACATAAATATAGTTTTTCATCCCTCGAACGTCTTTGCATCTTTATATATATATCTCCCGCATACATATACGACCTCTGTACAGGTACACATTCTCCATACACACACACATATAATAATAATAATAATAATAATAATAATAATAATAATAATAATAATAATAATGAGGAATTTTGTATAGCGCCTAATCTTTAGAATCTCTAAGCGCTTTACAACATCTATAATGATATGACTACAGAAAAACAAAAAACAAAAACCATGAAATTGGAAAACATAAAACATGCTGAAAACATTTAAGGTACAAAACATTATTAGGTCTCTAAGTTTGTTCCATCAGTCAAAAAAGGTGAGTTTTAAGAGCATTCTTAAAAAGGACCACTGTTTCTTTGTGTCTAATTTCAATGGGCAATTAGTTCCACATTGCTGGGCCCTTGTATGCAAAAGAACGTTGTCAATATGACTTTGTTTTCATAGTGGGAACAATGAGTATACGATTGTCAGATGAGGAACGTAAGTATCTTGCTGGTGTATACACATGGGCGAGGCCAGAATCTTGGACTGGAGTCTGTTAGTGAAACGTAGCACAGACAACAAATTTTGTGTTTGATTCTGGATCGAATGGATAGCCAGTGTAGGGTACAGAGCAGTGGTGGGGTGTACTCTGATCATGGTACTCAAAAGAAGATCCGAGCAGGTGTGTTGTGAAGTTTCTGGAGTAGATATTGTGACGAAACATTCATAATTGAAAATTGAAATAGTCCAGTATTGAAAGTACTAATGAACAAACACGTGTGTTAGTCGCATCAACTGAAATATTTGCAAATGGAGCTAATGCGTCTCGGCTCAAGATATGAAGCCTTGCATATATGTTGATGCAATGTGAAAGTACTGTCTAAAGTAACACCTAGGTTCCGTACTGACGGTGTGAATTTAATGTTGGTGTTGCTGATATTTATTATTGGAGGTAAAGGATGTGAATAAGAAAGTTTTTGTGTTGTGACCAGAATGAACTCAGTTTTATCATCATTAATCTGCAGCTTGTTACATGTCATCCATGATTTCAAATAAAAAATGCACCTCTGTACTCCAAGGATGGTAGCATCAACTTCAGTTGGGTGGCTAGACTTGTATATTTTGGGTGTCATCACAGCGTAAAATTGGTGAGTGAGACACTGGGTGATGATCTATCAATAAATAAATAAATAAATAAATAAATATATATATATATATATATATATATATATATATATATATATATATATATATATATATATATATATATATATATATATATATATATATATATATATACGTACATGTTTTCGGTATATACATACTTTTTCCAAGCATAAAGTTTTCTCCCTTACTTAGAGGTACATTTCCACCGGTACAGCTACATGCTATATGTCTCCCACAGAAGTATCTATCTCCTGTACATATATATTTCCCCGCACATATATTCATATTCAGTTGAAATACATGTCTCCCATACAAAAATGTATACCGTCCGCATACATGAATTCTTTATATATATATATATATATATATATATATATATATATATATATATATATATATATCCCGTAGAAGAATACGTCTCCTGTATAGACATATGTCTCCGCTGAAGGTAAATGTCTTCCACAAAATTATATATACATATACATGTCTCCGGTGCAGAAATTCCTCACCGGTAAAAGTACATGTCGCGGGTATTGATATCTGTCTCTCTTGCAAATATATATCTTCCGTAGAGATGCATATCTTCAGTAAAGCAATACATATCTAACGTACAAAAAGAGTTTGGGACATACCTAGCTGTGCTGTTAGTCTTTCTTTCATAAATAAATCATGTCTAGTCCACAATGATTGAAATGCACCTGGATTGCTTTGCTGCATACCATAAGAAGAAGGAACCTAAATAACCAGAGACGATTTGGCGAATGCATTATACATCGAAGATGCATAGTTATTCTAAGTCACTTATTATCTTTACCGATTGAGATCTTCATTGTACATTATTTCCAAGTCATTTATGAACTTTGCCTATTGAGAACTTATTTGTATAGTAGTTCTTAGTCACTTATTAACTTAGTTAATTAAAAACTTGGTTGCATGATATGTGGGCAGTGGCAGATGCACTAACTGATCGGGAATGGACGAACCCGCCCATACACGAGTCTCCTGCTGCCTTGCAGGTTGGCTTTGGTTAGCCAAACGTTAAGGGAGTAAACACTAAAAGAAAATCCGGAATGGAGACCCTAAGGCAGTTGGACGATGTAATAAATCCCCTTCTGGCAACTCCTTGGTCTGGAGAGGGATGGGCTCCGAAAGACGACGTTTGCCCAAGACACACCGATAATGCTGAACAAATCTGAAGTTATCATACCTGATCGGTAGTCGCCCGGGTCAACAAGGAACGCGCCTGCCGTTGTCCACCAGGACGGAGGTGACGAGTGTGCTACTGGTACTTTGCATCGAATCAGAGCAAGAGACAGCGTTTCCATCGCTACCTGGAACATTAGAATACTGGCGCAAAACTGGAAGACTCAAAGGGTTGACACATGAGATGGAACACTACACATGGCACATACTGGGACTCTGAAGTAAGATGGAAACCTCTAGGAGAACACTAAATTGAAGATGGGCATATATTATACTATAGTGGAGAGTTGGACAAGTCCATAAATGGAGTATGCTTACTTGTAAACAAAGCCATCAAGGGATCTGTGCTTGAATGTTGTCCCATTTCTAGCAGAATCATCTCCATTCGACTGAAAGCATCTCCCTTTTACATCACAATTATCCGAATTTATGCGCCAACTACTCATTATGATCATTAGGAAATAGAGGACTATTACAACAAACTCTAGATTATAATAAACATGGTGAGTAAAAAAAAAACATCCTCATTATCCAAGGAAACTGGAATGCCAAAGTTGGAAAAAATGCTGTAAAAGACTGGCATGATCATTGTGGACCTTCTTGCAATGAGCTTACCAATGAAAGAGGGAGACGGCTGTTTGAGTTCGCAAGCTACAACTACTTGGTACTAGCCAACACCCTGGGGCAACATCAGGTTTCACGATGCTGGACATGGCACGCACCAAATGGAACCCATCATAGCCAAGTTAAGTACATACTGGTTCAAATCCGGTATCGATCTGACATCAATAGAACAAAAACAAGAACGTTCCCAGGTGCTGATGTTGGGAGTGATCACGACCTTGTTATTATGAACTTCAGAGTGAGGTTAAAGAAACTTAACAAGCCAAAGAAAATCAGGCTCAAGTTCAACCTTGAACAAATGAAGGGTCCTAACATGCAAGTTATTCCAAGCCACAATTGCAGGAAAATTTTCTCTTTCCTTGTGATGGATGTTGATGTTGAATTGATGACACTTTCAACACAGTCAATACAACAGCTGCCAAGAAAAATCATTGGCCTCCTTCGCCCAAATAAAATACCTTGGGTTACAGAAGAGATTCTGAATCTGTGTGAGAGACCTCAAAAACACCAGACACACAACAGGGGCAGAGAAATAAACAAGAATATCAGAAAACACTTAAAGAAAGCAAAAAAAGATTGCATTGGACAAAAGTGCACAGAAATAGAGAGCAGTCTGATAAAGAATAGCAGCAATAAGACATTCCAAATTGTGAAAGACCTCAGCCAAGAGTCAGTACCATTCAAGACGAAAATGAAAAATGCCTCACAGAAGCAAGTGAAATTGCAAAAAGATGGACTGAATATTGTAAAGAACTCTACAACCATCCGTCCACAGGAGACCCAGAAGTGCTTAAAGTTCCAAACTCCAACAATTATGATGATTTACCCATTCTCAAAGAAGATTTGGATTCAGCAATAAGATCACTGAAGAATGGGAAGTCAGCTGGAGTAGACAACACCCCATCTGAACCTATCAAGAATGGTGTGGAATCAGTGATTTATATACTAGCAAAAATATGCTACTAGATCTGGCAAATAGGCGAATGATCAACACAATGGACCCAGTCACTGATTACAACACTCCCGAAAAAGGCAAGCTCCAGCTGTGCCAAAATTACAGAACTATCAGTTTGATCAGCCATACTAGTAAGGTGATGCTGAAGATCATCTTGAATAGATTGAACCCACAAACATATGAAATATTCGCTGAAGAACAGGCAGGGTTCCGGAGTGGAAGAAGCACAACAGAACAAATATTCAATCTTAGGCATCTGTGTGAAAAGTACTAACAACATCAACAAGATATTTATAATGTGTTCATAAATTTCGAAAAGGCTTTTGGCAGTGTGGCACGAGGCATTGTAGGCCACAATGAAGAAGTAAAACATCGGTCAAAAGTTGACCAACACCATCAAGCAACTTTACGCCAAGGCTTCAAGTGCAGTAACTGTTCAAGGTTCTGCGGGTGACTGGTTCAAGACAACAGTTGGAGTACGGCAAGGCTGTATTCTGTCACTCACGATTTTCAACATCTACTTAGATCGCATCATGAGCGAAGCCCTGGAAACCCACTGTGGGACAGTCAGCATTGGAGGGCGTAACATCGCCAACCTCCGCTTTGCAGATGACATTGACGGGCTTGCATGCAGTGACGATGAGCTTGCCACCTTAGTAGAGAACCTGGATGAAACATCTCCCAGATTTGACATGGAGATAAGTGCCGAGAAAACAAATCTGTGACAAATAGTGGCAAACAGATCTCAGCCAAAATTAAAGTCAATGGACAGGAACTGAAAACAGTGGGCCAATTCAAATATCTTGGTTTTATAATCACGTAATTAGGATCAAGAGCAGAAATTTCGTCACGATCAGCACAAACAACTGCAGCTATGTCAAAGAGAAGACCCATCTAGAGAGACAAAAATATCTGTCTGAAAACTAAAATCAGACTATTGAGAGCACTAGTTATCTCAATCTTTCTGTATTCATGTGAGGCCTAGACTCTGACAGCAGAATTACAACTGTAGAGTCCAGGAACTTGAAATGATATGCTACAGAACCATCCTTTTCACCTCTTACATGGACCACACCACAAATGAAAAAGTGCATAACACCATCAGTCACAAAGTAGATCATTATGAAGACCTCCTCACCACTGTCAAAAAAAGAAAGCTGAAAAGGCATGGCCATGTCACCAGAGCCAACAGTCTATCCACATCAGTACTGCAGGAAAGTGCCCAAGGTGTTAGAAGGAGGTGTATACAGAGAAAAAGGTGGATTGACAACATCACAGAATGGACCAGGAAAGGTTTTGTGGAGACACGGGCATTGCCACATGATCGAGACAAGTGGAAGGAACTGGTCAGATGTTGAGCAGCACAGTGCCTCAACGACCACACTAGGTCAAGAGACTGATGATGATGATGATGATGATGATGATGATGATGATGACGACGACGACGAAGATGATGATGATGATGATTGCATGATATTCAGCTCATCGGTATATGTTCACTTTCAGGTATATGAAGGTAAACACAGAGACAAAGCGTCTGGTCCCTCTTTGGTAAAATGTCTGACATTTTTGTATATATCCGCTTTACTATTTCGACCGAATATGGTGTTACGACCTTATGGTGTTAAACGTAGTAAAAGAAAGAAAAAGATTAAAGATTGTTTTTTGTGGTTTTTTTTTATAAAACCAATGACTTATTAAAGTAAGAAGTGAAAATTTAAGAGGAACTTACATTCTTGTGAGTTCAATTACACATAATCCTAAATATTTTGTTCAAAGTCCAAAATTATTAGAATGTTCCAAATGAATTCCAATATTGACTGTACAAATAATCTTGAATATGCCGATGTATCATTAAGTTTAATGAACCACAACGACTAATCCATAGATCTTTTGAGTGAATTCACAAGAAGTCCAAAGTAGTGTTTCAGTCCAATATGTTAAAGAACATTTTGAAAATCCAATGTTAAAATCCACAACCCAACACTGAACTTCAATTAGGAATCACACACACACACAAACACACACACACACACACACACACGTATACGTACGTACGTATGTGTATGTATGTATGTATGTATGTATGTATGTATGTATGTATGTATGTATGTATGTATGTATGTATGTATGTATGTATCACGTGTATCACGTGACGTAAGCCAACAAAACGGCTCGGTCAACTTGCAGACGAATAGTTCTCATCTAGAACTTTCTAAGTTCATAAATAAGGTTGCCCCTTAAATCGAAGTAAACATCTCTAAGAGAAAAAAAAGCACACGGAGGCCAGAACGTTACCCTCAATCACTGACAAAGGTAAAGCACACAATCAAATATCCATGACAATAGTTTTATTTTTTTTTGAAAATATATATATCACCAAAGCCTAGGTTTTGAGACGAGCTAGTCTATCAAGACTTAGTACATATAGTTTACCTAGGTCTGACTTTTAACAGTTTTTTAGGTGAACACGGCTTGTTTTAACCTTACTGAATTGTTCATAATATAACCAGAAGCAGTGTATTTTGTGGTGTATTCGTTTTATTCTACTACAAGAGTTAATAGTTTCTTAGTCATTGAACGTTTGTATGGATTAAGGACTTACGGACAACAGCAACAGAAAGGCAGAGTATGTTAAAGTAAACAGGAAAGAATATCTTACGTTGCAAGATATTTTATTCTCTCTCTCTCTCTCTCTCTCTCTCTCTCTCTCTCTCTCTCTCTCTCTCTGAATAGGCAAGGCAAGTGAACAAACGGTAAGAAAGAAAAAAAATCATATCTACAAATTACTTAAGGGTTACAGGGTTATAGGAAGTACTGCATTTCCTGTTGGTTATAATTTATTACATGATGTCGTTACTAAATGTTTACGTAATTTACCTAATTTTTCCTACGCTTCCTTTAGATTTTAGAAATAAAAGCTGACAAGCAGACGAGATAATTCCCATTCCTTGAATAAGGTAAGTAATTCAACGTCCAATGCAATCATATAACACTGAGTGCTAATTACTAACTTGCTATATTTCGCGAATAACGTTAATGGTGCCAAAATTCCAATGATACTTATTGCCCCTGATTTCAATATAATTATAAATGCATCGCAATGATATAAATTAGAAATTAGAGCTTCCATGTAGTTACTTTGCACTATTACATGATTTCAATTTTTTCAGTTGTTAATGCTTGTACTTATGTTAAAAGTGAAGTATTTACCATAGTTTTAAAAAATATATTTATTCCAAGAAGTGTATTTCAGATTGCGTCACTCATTTTATTTTATTGATATAAATCTACATGTTTCTTTTCAGGCTCATAAGAGAAAGAAGATGAAGTCATCATTGGCAATAGTTGCCGTTCTTCTTGCTAATTTTCTAGCCATTGTTAGAAGTGTTGACTACAGTGGCTATGGAGGCTATGGTGGATATGGCGGCTATGGTGGGTATGGTGGATATAGCGGTCTTACTGGCTACAGTGGCTACGGAAAGACTGGTGGGTTTGGCTACCCTGCTTTTCATGGAGCCGGTGTCGGAGGTGGTTCGTCTAGTATATGTAAGTCAATCTTCCATTTTACTCATCTATTTATGGTATAACACTAAGAATCTCTCTCTCCAACACAAAGGAACTATTCCTATTTGTAATTACTAAACAAGTGTGCCAAACGTAGCACGAGAATTGTCTATGTTAGGAAATTAAGGCCCATTTTACAAAAGTCTTGAGAATTCCGTACATCAAGACGTCTGCTCCTAGAAATTGGCTAGATGCTCATGTGGTCAATTTTCTTCGCAACAAAAAAGCTTTAACCCGAGACTTACATACCAATAACATATACACTTGGTGTATGAATAAAGTACTTATTGAGAAACATTCATGGCTACCAATGTACATGTAATATTGATTAGAAAAGAAAATGGTCCGTTAGCAGATATTTGACGTCTGTGAATAATGTACTTAAGTCAAAATTTCTTAAAGACAACATTTAAATGGATAAGTTTAATCGACCCCCACCCCCAATCAAATCCAAAACAAACCAAACCAAAAAAACAGCAAACAAGATCAAACAAGAAAAAAAAAAACCGTATTGATTTATCGAAACATTTTCAGCGTATTTTTTTTTTGCATGTCGTGATATAGATACGAACAGCGGCATTGTATTGCATCGCAACTAGAGTAACGTTTTTCATCGTGTTAATCAAACTATTAGAATCCAATTATAGGTGATGTGCCCAACGCATACAATATTAATATGTGATTTTGACAGCATTATCATGGATCTCCTATAGGAAATGCGTGTTATAGGAAGCGTGTGATATACTATGTTTTTAGGTCTTGTACTTGTGATTTTTTTTATTTGCATTTATATTATTATTATTATTATTATTATTATTATTATTATTATTATTATTATTATTATTTCAGTTTTTCTGCTGATCCTTATTCTGATTTTGTTCCCAATGATGACCAAGAAAGATTAGAGCGGATGACCGACTACTATGATCTGATAAAGTTACTCGGTAAAAACACCTAATCCACTTTTCATAGCTATTAGACTCGCATTTAAATTGCGAATCTATCGGGATAAGTAATGAACATTTGTCTTTCTTTTGTTAAATGTGTTTAAGAATAGAATCACATTGTGCCATCTGCATTCATGATTCCTCTAATGCTCATAATGAAGGCTCCGTTCCACTAATTGTTGGTATTACTATACTTGTAATGATGGCTCTCTCCCACCAATTGTTGGTATTACTATACCTTTAGTAAAGGACTTCTCCCTTCAAGTGCTTGATAGTGCTAACTTATAACGACGTCTCCCACTCATGAATTGCTTGGTATTACTACTCGGTACTAATGAGAGATTTATGTTGCATTTTCTGAACATATCCAATTTTTATATGTTTCGCATAGGGATAAGAACTATCGACTATTTCCTTAATACATATCAAGCACCCAATGTGTGCGTGCGTGTCTGCGTAAAATGTCGTGTTGATATATAAAGAAATATATAACATAGCAATGGGAGTCAAGAAACATCAAATGAGATTGCACAGTGCTTCACAATATTGTTGTGTAAAGATTGGTCAGCAATCACGATAAATAATAATTGACGAACCACTGTTGATAGGTCAATATGTAGTGATACTTGTTATTGTCCTGTTATCATCATATTTCAAAGTAAAGGTGCAAGAGTACCTCTGCGAGAACACGTGTTTTAATGAACAATGAACAGGTAAGTCTTAACGTATTTGACTGATGAACAGGATCATACTAGAAAAATAACGTATTCGAAACATAAACAAGTCAGTCAGCAATAATGAAAATCGATATTTTGGAATATCATAAACTGTGACAAAGGCAAGAGATACTGGTTGTAATAGGATCATGCAATTTAGAGGTATGAATGGTTGCAAGCACGAGGAAGAGAACAAACGCAATGCCGTTTGCACGTGCGTCTCAGGTTGGGCCTGATCTGGAGTGCACACTGGTGAACAAAGTATTGTAAATAGAAGGATATCTAATGATGTGAAAATTTAAAAGAAAACAATATATTTTGCTCAAAGTCAAGATTATGGTTTCAACTAACTGTAATGAGATACTAGATGTTCTTGATGTTGCAAAGATATATCGATCACATGGTCGAAGTTGAAAGGGAGCAAATCTATACATTTATTTATGATTTGAACCAGATTGAGTCTGGAAAAGGTTGTTTTGATTCTACTTTTAAATCTGGACAGAAACAAAGACTGCAGCTTATTACTGTTTACTATGTTTTTTATGGTAGTATGCACAAATAAATCCATATGGCATATTTATATTATATTTTGGTGCAATTTTCGGCTATAACTGATTTGACAAAACCTGAACGTGAGCTTATTTTCATGAAAGGCTTTAAATATTGTTATGCAAATTTCCATTAAATTGGAGTTCATATAAGGTATGGGTGTGGTTATTGAGTTTAACCTGGAGGATCTTTATTGCAAACCAATTCAATACCTTCCAAAGAATTCCCGTTTGGCTTAATATATATCATCTAGTATAATATGTATGTTGGATACGTAAACTGTTATTTTGCATTCCGATTGAGTAATACTTAGATCACCGTTCTCTTGAGAACTAGTACATATCAAGCAGTTCAAATTTTGAATTTCACAGAAATGTAAACATATGGTAAGATAATGCTAAGTAAATAGGTTGCAGTGTGCCAGTTTTGACTACAGACTAATAGGTTAATAACGTTCGATTTGCAAACAATTGATAAATTTTGGCTTTCCTAGCGAAACGCTATTTTTTTAAGTTTAATACAAATTGTATTCTTGTGATCATTATTTTCTACTTTATGTCCAAAAGGAAAACTACATTTTCTATGTGTATCCATGAAATACCAAAGGGAAGGTGATCACTGCTGGTACGCCAAATTTCTATGAAGGTTTTCAATGTTTTGGCCATAACATTGCGTTGGTGATTATTGAAGATCTTTGATGTTTTGGTCATAATATTGCCTCAGCGATTAGTGATGATTTTCAATAAGAGCCAATAATCCAAATTTGAAACGAAAATTTGTGTCATATTTATTTATGGACGTTGATGGTCTTACGTAACGGCATAAACTATCAAAGAGAGACTGGGCTTACCAATTTTCATATTATTAGAATTTTTAGGGTTCTTACATATACAAAAATCTTTTAAAATGAAAGTGTTTGATAATTAGATCATATTGAATAATTGAACTACAATGTCAACTAAAATAGCACACAAACTCAAAAAAACCTACTTCTGAGAAAGAAAAATACAAATCGTGGCATAACATTCTTTTGGAATTTGTCAATGTGTATAGCTTTTCGAATTTGGTATCTTGTGATAGATTATGCTTATTGATTAAATGAGGTAAATCACTTGAAAAATTAACCCAGTCAATTCCCATCAATTTCATCGACCGTAAATAAGTTAAAACAGAAAGTTTCGAAAGAGTATAGCCTAATGGGTCAAGGGTTTTTATCTCAAATTACTGTGTTGAATCTTGTTAATTATTTTCTTAGAAACCTTTTCATTTTCTAGTTGAAAACATAACTGGCTTGGTTGTTTATTATTATCTAACATTTCAGCTTTAGTCTAATAACGGAACCTTTATACAAATCAAATCCCAAATTTGTAATGGTCAGTCGTAAAGTTTGTAATGGTCAGTCGTAAAGTTTGTAAGTGGAGGAGCAGTAACTCTTAGTGGTGTTATACTTTTGTCGTAAACAGATGATTGTCTTGTTTCAATAATTTGATTTACGAAAATCTAACTTCGGAATTTGACTAGTTTAATTTAAAATGTCATCTTTAATTTTACATTTTAAAATATTCAAAAGAAAACTAATCTTTTTTTAATTTTCTATTGATACATCTGTAATCAGAGTTTTAAATATGGCATGATTTAAATGTGCGTTATTACAATTCCGGTAACATTTGCAATTGGAATTACCTATTATAGATATTAGGACTTCGTCGTGGTCTGACTGGGTAAAATGAAGAATTTTGGTTTTAGTTAGGAAATCCGCTATGTTCTTAGATATATATATATATATATATATATATATATATATATATATATATATATATATATATATATATATATATACAATCTATAAAATCTATTAGCTACTATTGTTAAGGAAGGGTCCTGCGCATTCTTTTACAATTTTCACGGACGACTGGATTAACAATATTGATTCATACATAACTTCAAGGAAAATCACCAATATCTTACGTCAAAATATGTATCGATGTGCTCCCTACCTAAAATCACGTTAATATAACGCAACCTAAATGTTTATTCTGTCGTGACTTAACATTTTAAATATAATCGACCATTCCAATTTTTTTTCTTTTTCAGAAATACTGTGATTTAGTTCTAGACAACTGTCTGAAAGTTTGTCAAATTCCTGGTTTATTAAATAAATAAATAATATATTTATGATCATTTCAAATAAAGACTAATTTCATTCCATCAGTGTTTTTTATATGTATGTATGTATGTATGTATGTATGTATGTATGTATGTATGTATGTATGTATGTATCATTCTGTCTATTCCAACCTCCGCCCATGCATGCTAGGATCCATCTTTCTGTCCGTCCGTCCATACATTCATGCACCTATTTCATCTCTCTCGGATCCTTCCTGCCTGCCTGTCTATTCAGTTCGAACACTAAGAACAACATTGTAGCAATATATATCTTAGGATATTGATGTCTTTGCACAAAGATGACCAAATTATTTGTAGATTTAACAGTTTGAACGTAGAAGAATACGTCTCCTGTATAGACATATGTCTCCGGTGAAGGTAAATGTCTTCCACAAAATTATATATACATATACATGTCTCCGGTGCAGAAATTCCTCACCGGTAAAAGTACATGTCGCGGGTATTGATACCTGTCTCTCTTGCAAATATATATATTCCGTAGAGATGCATATCTTCAGTAAAGCAATACATATCTAACTTATAAAAAGAGTTTGGGACATACCTAGCTGTGCTATTAGTCTTTCTTTTATAAATAAATCATGTCTAGTCCACAATGATTGAAATCACCTGGATTGTTTTGCTGCATGCCATGAAATGAATGAACCTTAATAACCAGAGACAGTTTGGCGAATGCATTATACATAGAAGAAGCATAGTTATTCTAAGTCATTTATTAACTTTGCCTATTGAGAACTTATTTGTATAGTAGTTCTTAGTAACTTATTAACTTAGTTAATTAAAAAGTTGGTTGCATGATATGTGGGCAGTGGTAGATGCTCTATCTGATCGGGAATGGACGAACCCGCCCATACGCGAGTCTCCTTCTGCCTTGCAGGTTGGCTTTGGTTAGCCAAACGCTAAGGGAGTAAACATTAAAAGAAAATCCGGAATGGAGACCCTAAGGCAGTTGGACGATGTAATAAATCCCCTTCTGGCAACTCCTTGGTCTGGAGAGGATGGGCTCCGAAAGACGACTTTTGTCCAAGTCCGATAATGCTGAACAAATCTGAAGTTATCATACCGGATCGGTTGTCGCCCGGGTCAACAAGGACCGCGCCTGGCGTTGTCCACCAGGACGGAGGTGACGAGTGTGCTACTGGTACTTTGCATCGAATCAGAGCAAAAGACAGCGTTGCCATCGCTACCTGGAACATTAGAATTCTGGCGCAAACTGGAGGACTCAAAGAGTTGACACATGAGATGGAACACTACACATGGCACATACTGGGACTCTGTGAAGTAAGATGGAAAGCCCTAGGAGAACACTAAATTGAAGATGGGCATATATTATACTATAGTGGAAAGTTGGACAAGTCCATAAATGGAGTATGATTACTTGTAAACAAAGCCATCAAGGGATCTGTGCTTAAATGTTGTCCCATTTCTAGCAGAATCATCTCCATTCGACTGAAAGCATCTCCCTTTAACATCACAATTATCCAAGTTTATGCGCCAACTCCTCATTAGGATCATTAGGAAATAGAGAACTATTACAAAAAACTCTAGGGTATAATAAACATGGTGAGTAAAAAAACATCCTCATTATCCAAGGAAACTGGAATGCCAAAGTTGGAAAAGATGCTCTAAAAGACTGGCATGATAATTGTGACCTTCTTGAAATGAGCTTACCAATGAAAGAGGGAGACGGCTGTTTGAGTTCGCAAGCTACAACTACTTGGTACTAGCCAACACCCTGGGACAACATAAAGCTTCACGATGCTGGACATGGCATGCACCAAATGGAACCCATCATAACCAAATCGAGTACATACTGGTTCAAATCCGGTACCGATCTGACATCAATAGAAGAAAAACAAGAACGTTCCCAGGTGCTGATGTTTGGAGTGATCACGACCTCATCATTATGAACTTCCGAGTGAGGTTAAAGAAACTTAACAAGCCAAAAAAAATCAGGCTCAAATTCAACCTTAAACAACTGAAGGACCCTAATATATGCAAGTCATTCCAAGCCACAATTGCAGAAAAATTTACTCCACTCCTTGTGATGGATGTTGATGTTGAAGTGATGACAGCCACTTTCAACACAGTCAATACAACAGCTGCCAAGGAAATCATTGGCCTCCTTCGCCCAAAGAAATACCCTGGGTTACAGAAGAGATTCTGAATCTGTGTGAGAGACCTAAAAAAAAAACAGACACACAACAGGGGCAGAGAAATAAACAAACATATCAGAAAACACTTGAAGAAAGCAAAAGAAGATTGCATTGGACAAAGTGCACATTAATAGAGAGCAGTCTGATAAAGAATATCAGCAAAAAGACATTCCAAATTGTGAAAGACCTCACCAGACAGAAGCAGCCGAGAGTCAGTACCATTCAAGACGAAAATGGAAAGTGCCTCACACAAGCAAGTGAAATTGCAAAATGATGGACTGAATATTGTAAAGAACTCTACAACCATCCGCCCACAGGAGACCCAAAAGTGCTTAAAGTTCCAAATTCCAACAATTATGATGATTTACCCATTCTCAAAGAAGATTTGGATTCAGCAATAAGATCACTGAAGAATGGAGTAGACAACACCCCATTTGAACTTATCAAGAATGGTGTGGAATCTGTGATAGAGGTACCAACAAAAATATGCAACAAGATCTGGTAAATAGGCGAATGATCATTTCAGTGGATCCAGTCACTGATCATAACACTATCGAAAAAGGCAATCTCCAGCTGTGCGAAAATTACAGAACTATCAGTTTGATCAGTCATGCTAGTAAGGTGATGCTGAAGATCATCTTGAATAGATTGAACCCACAAACATATGAAATATTCTCTGAAGAACAGGCAAAGTTTCGGAGTGAAAGAAGCACAACAGAACAAATATTCAATCTTAGGGTTTTGTGTGAAAAGTACTAACAACATTACATCAACAAGACATTTATCATGTGTTCATAGATTTCGAAAAGGCTTTTGACAGTGTGGAACTAGACATTGTAGGCAACAATGAAGAAGTATAACATCGGTCAAAAGTTGACCAACACCATCAAGCAGTTGTACGCCAAGGCTACAAGTGCAGTATCTGCTCAAGGTTCTGCGGGTGACTGGTTCAAGACAACAGTTGGAGTACGGCAAGGCTGTATTCTGTCACTCACGATTTTCAACATCTACTTAGAGCGCATCATGAGCGAAGCCCTGGAAACCCACTGTGGGACAGTCAGCATTGGAGGGCGTAACATCGCCAACCTCCGCTTTGCAGATGACATTGACGGGCTTGCATGCAGTGACGATGAGCTTGCCACATTAGTAGAGAACCTGGATAAAACATCTTCCAGATTTGACATGGAGATAAGTGCCGAGAAGACAAATCTGTGACAAATAGTGGCAAACAGATCTCAACCAAAATTAAAGTCCAAGGACAGAAACTGAAAACAATGGGCCAATGCAAATATCTTAGTTTTGTAATCACGTAATTAGGATCAAGAGCAGAAATTTCGTCACGATCAGCACAAACAACTGCAACTATGCAACTATGTCAAAGAGAAGACCCATCTAGAGAGACAAGAATATCAGTCTGAAAACTAAAATCAGACTATTGAGAGCACTAGTGATCTAAATCTTTCTGTATTCATGTGAGGCCTGGACCCTGACAGCAGAATTACAACTGTAGAGTCCAGGCACTTGAAATGAGATGCTACAGAACCATCCTTTTCACCTCTTACATAGACCACACCACAAATGAAAAAGTGCATAACACCATCAGTCACAAAGTAGGTCCTTATAAAGACCTCCTCACCACTGCAAAAAAAAGAAAGCTGAAAAGGTATGACCATGTCACCAGAGCCAACAGTCTATCCACGACAGTACTGCAGGAAAATGCCCAATGTGGTAGAAGGAGATGTATACAGAGAAAAAGGTGTATTGACAACATCACAGAATGGACCAGGAAAGGTTTGGCGGAGACACGGGCATTGCCACATGATCGAGACAAGTGGAGGGAACTGGTCAGATGTTCAGCAGCACAGTGCCTCAATGACCACACTAGGTTAAGAGGCTGATGATGATGATGACGACGACGACGACGACGACGATGATGATGATGATGATTGCATGATATTCAGCTCATCCGTATATGTTCACCTTCAGATATACGAAAGTAAGCATATAGAGAAAGCGTCTGGTCTCTCTTTGGTTAAATGTCTGAAATTTTTTTATATATCCGCTTTACTATTTCGACATAATATGGTGTTACGACCTTATGGTGTTAAACGTAGTAAAAGAAAGAAAAAAATTCAAAATGTTTTTTTTTTTTTTTTTAAAAAAACCAATGACTTATTAAAGTAAGAATTCCAATATTGAATGTGCAATTAATCTTGAATGTGCCGATGTACCATTAAGTTTAATGAACCACAACGACATAATCCATAGATCTTTTGAGTGAATTCACAAGAAGTCAAAAGTAGTGTTTCAGTCCAAAATGTTAAAGAACACTTTGAAAATCCAATATTAAAATCCAACCCAACACTGAACTTAAATGAGGAAATGTCACACGCACACACACACACACACACACACACACCACACACACACACACACACACACACACACACACACACACACGTATATATGTATTTATCACGTGACGTTAGCCAACAAAACGGCTCGGTCAACTTGCAGACGAAAAGTTCTCATCTAGAAATTTCTAAGTTCATAAATAAGGTTTCGCCTTAAATCGAAGTAAACAACTCTGAGAGAAAATAATGTACACGGAGGCCGGAACGTTGCCCTCAATCACAGACAAAGGTAAAGCACACAATCAAATATCCATAACAACAATTTTATTTTTCTTTGATAATAAATATATCACCAAAGCCTAGGTTTTGAGACGAGCTAGTTTATCTAGACTTATTACATATAGTTTACTTAGGTCTGACTTTTAAGAGTTTTATAGGTGAACAGGGCTTGTTGGAACCTTACTAAATTGTACATAATATAACCAGAAGCAGTGTATTTTGTGGTTTATTCGTTTCATTCTGCTACAAGTGTTATGAACAAAAAGGTTTCTTGCTATGAGAAAGAATTACTCGTAAGTTAAGGAGCGTCAATGTCCATGGTGAGAGTGAGAGAGAGAAGAAAGAGTTCAGACTCTCTTTAAAGAGTATCGCCACGATGATGAGACACAGCTACATCTGTAATGAAGAGACAAACATATTGCTATCTTGCCGGTGCAAGAACTTTATTGAAATAATTAACACACATATATTATTACATTCTAGAAACATATCTATAAACTTTATAATAAAAATTCATGAAATACATATAAAATTACACTTTCCTTTTTAAGCTTTCCAACTTTATTCATTCGTATAATTTCTGCAGTTTAGAATATTATACAAATAGTTAATTCTCGATCAATTTCAAGATAGCCGAAAGTATAAAATGTAATAACTGTATTTGATGCAACGATTCATTTAAATAAATGCATTTTACTCACTTTAAAATAGAATATTGATTTAGAATATGTTGCTAAATATTATTCTTGTTTGCTTGAAGAATGCTTTATTTCAACATTAAATCTAAACAAGAAGTTGGTAGCGAATTGAACTTTTACAATACAAATTACATAAATATAATTAAATATGAATTCTTTAAAACATTTAAACATTCATTGCAAAATATTATAAATAAAAGAATTAAGTGAACAATGTTGCTAACATATCAATTTTACCATTAAAATCTTAAACATTAAAAGTACTTATTTCTAAAAGATGTTTTCGACATGTAGTTCTTACATGTAATGAAGAGACAAACATATTGCTATCTTGCCGGTGCAGGATCTGACTTTGGGCGATCTGCGCGACTTATTTATACGCATTTGTCTCAAGTCAGAACCAAATAAGGCCATACACTTAGTATACTGGCCAGCAAAAGATGTCTACTCATCATCAGGCAGGAACCATTTTGTTTTACGTCATCTGACATAAGGTAAGACTCAAACATGTGGCTTATTTATATTCGTTTGGCGCCGTCATGCCAAATATGGTTATCCGTTTGTTGAGAACCATTTTGTTTTCCGTCACTAGAGAGAAGTTCACTAGAAAAGTTAATACACTTTTAGTAACCGAGTTGGAAATTCGCCAATGTCTGGTTGAATAATATTTTTACTGAGAAAGCCTAGGAACTCTAGCTGAATCAGCGAAAACAGCATGTATAATGTTTTTTGTTTTATAATTCCACATATATTGTACATTGGCAAAGCTTTTAGTTATCTTTACTGATTTTATGCAGTGCGGCGATATACATTGCTTTTTTTTCGCTTCCGCAGCACTATTTTCATTCCATTAACATACATAGCTGTGCTTTAGAAATAAATGTAATTACTCTAAATTTATTTTAGAAACTTACTTTAATATAAATAAATAAAACATTATTTTAATACACTTGAAAGAAAATGGCAATCTTTTTAATTTTTCGAAAAAAGATCTCTAATAACTCAATAGTTAATAGTGTTATTAATCATTGAACGTTTGTATGGATTAATGACTTACGGACAGCGGAGACAGATTGGCAGAGTATGTTAAAGTAAGCAGGAAAGAATATCTTACGTTGCAAGATATTTTATTCTCTCTCTCTCTCTCTCTCTCTCTCTCTCTCTCTCTCTCTCTCTCTCTCTCTCTCTGAACAGGCAAGGCAAGTAAAAAATACGGTAAGAAGAAAATAATCATATCTACAAATTACTTAAGGGTTACAGGGTTATAGGAAGTACTGCATTTCCTGTTAGTAATAATTTATTACATGAGGTCGTTACTAAATGTTTACGTAATTTACCTAATTTTTCCTACGCTTCCTTTAGATTTTAGAAATAAAAGCTGACAAGCAGACGAGATAATACCCATTCCTTGAATAAGGTAAGTAATTCAACGTCCAATGCAATCATATAACATTGAGTGCTAATTACTAACTTGCTATATTTCGCGAATAACGTTAATTGTGCCAAACTTCCAATGGTACTTATTGCCCTGGTTTCAATATAATTATAAATGCATCTGTTACGTCTATTGTATTTAAATTATTTATTTTTAATTGTCGAATCCAAATTTGTCATTTAGGGTTTAAAATTCATTAATTGGGAGATTATTCTGGAAAATTCAGGCTGACCTACAGTCTAGCTATAAACACAGGTTGACCTTGGCTTGTAGGCCTCATTTCTGACCCTTCTTTAGAGAATGTAAACAAGTCTTGGAAATGATTGGCTAGATCCAAAAATATATTTTTATTTTAGTAAATAGTGGCTGATTTTTAACTGGATCATTTTATTATTACGTGACTTGGTGAAGGTAGACTCTTCTAGAAAATCATGTGATCCCTTGTTTACATTAAAAAACGGGTATTTAAATCATTGTACTAGGAGAGAGATTCAGTAGAATCTGGGCTTTTAAAGTTAATAGTTGTGTTTTCTGTTTGAGTTATAATTTTAATTACCTTGTACTGGACATTGTGTTGTAGCAAGAGGAATTATTCCATTTAACTGGAAAATGACGTGTTTATGATTTTCATTTGGATTATTTTAAAACCGAGAACTGCATCACGTGACATTGTCAGGCATTTTGGATTACATCGTCAAGATTCGAACCTGAAACTATTAAAACATTTATTTAACAGGACTCTTTCAATTCCATTAGTGGATTATTTTTGTGAATTCTATATTGGATTAATGTTGGATTTGATTCTCTAAAACCGTAAGTTTATTTATTTTATGAAAATAATTGTACTTAATAAATTCATTGTTAAAGTTTTCACAAGCTTGTTAGTTTTCACTCTTTCTGTGTTGCTGCTTATTCGAGACTAAGCACGTAACACATCGCAATGATATAAATTAGAAGTTAGAGCTTCAATGTACTTACTTTGCATTATTACATGATTTCAATTTTGTCAGTTACCTTAATGCTTGTACTTATGTTAAAAGTGAAGAATTTACCATAGTTTTTAAAAATATTTCGCTTTGAAGAAGTGTATTTCAGATTGCGTCACTCAGTTTATTTTATTGATATAAATCTATATGTTTCTTTTCAGGCTCATAAGGGAAAGAAGATGAAGTCATCTTTGGTAATAGTTGTCGTTCTTCTTGCTAATTTTCTAGCCATTGTTAGAAGTGTTCACTACAATGACTATGGAGGCGATGGTGACTCTGGTGAATATGGTGGCTATGGTGGCTATGGTGGATATAGCGATCGTACTGGCTACAGTGGCCATGGAAAGACTAATGGATTTGGTAATAGCCACCATGGTTATCATGGAGCCGTTGTCTATGGTGATTGGTCTAGTACATGTAAGTCAATCTTCCCCTTTTTAATATCTATGTATGGTATAACATGCATAATCTCTCTCTCTCTCTCTCTCTCTCTCTCTCTCTCTCTCTCTCTCTCTCTCTCTCTCTCTCTCTCTCTCTCTCTATATATATATATATATATATATATATATATATATATATATATATATATTTATAGATACACTTGAGTCTGGTTCAAGGCCTATGTTTCTTCCTGTTAATAAGGCAGTCGTTATCAAATGAAATGCAATACAAGATTCAATCCAACACTGGGAACTATTCCTATTTGTAAGTGCTAAACAAGTGTACCAAACGTATTACGAGAATTGTCTATGCTTGGAAATTAAGGCCCATTTTACAAAAGTCTTGAGAATTCCGTACATCAAGACGTCTGCTCCTAGAAATTGGCTAGATGCTCATGTGGTCAATTTTCTTCGCTACACCGGCTGTACATAATCCAAAAATCATGGCTAAATTTTAAAAAAGCTTTAAACCGAGACTTACATACCAATAACATATACACTTGGTGTATGAATAAAGTACTTATTGAGAAACATTCATGGCTACCAATGTACATGTAATATTGATTAGAAAAGAAAATGGTCCGTTAGCAGATACTTGACGCCTGTGAATAATGTACTTAAGTCAAAATTTCTTAAAGACAACATTTAAATGGATAAGTTTATTCGATCCCCACCCCCAATCAAATCCAAAACAAAACAAACCAAACAAACAGCAAACAAGATCAAACAAGAAACAAAAAAAAAAAACGTATAGATTTATCGAAACATTTTTAGCGTCTTTATTTTGTTGCATGTCGTGATATTCATGCGAACAGCGACATTATATTGCATCGCAACTAGAGTAACGTTTTTCATCGTGCTAATCAAACTATTAGAATCCAATTATAGGTGATGTGCCAAACGCATACAATATTAATATGTGATTTTGACAGCATTATCATGGATCTCATATAGGAAATGCGTGTAATAGGAAGCGTGTGATATAATGTTTTTAGGTCTTGTACTTGTGATTATTATTATTGTATTTCTATTATTATTATTATTAATATTATTAATATTATTATTATTATTTCAGTTCTTCAGCTGGTCATTATTCTCATGTTGTTCCCTTTGATGACCAAGAAAGATTAGAGCGGATGACCGACTACTATGATCTGATAAAGTTACTCGGTAAGACAACCTAATCCCCTTTTCATAGCTATTAGACTCGCATGTAAATTGCAAATCTATCGGGATAAGTAATGAACATTTGTCTTTCTTTTGTCAAATGTGTTAACGAATAGAATCAGTTTGTGCCATCTGCATTCATGATCCCTCTAATGCTCATAATGAAGGCTCCGTTCCACTAATTGTTGGTATTACTATACTTGTAATGATGGCTCTCTCCCACCAATTGTTGGTATTACTATACCTTTAGTGAAGGACTCCTCCCTCCAAGTGCTTGATAGTGCTAACATATAACGACGTCTCCCACCCATGAATTGCTTGGTATTACTACTTGGTACTAATGAGAGATTTATGTTGCACTTTTGAACTTTGATATTTCAATGAACATATACAAGTTTTATGTTTCGCATAGTGATAACAACTATCGACTATTTCCTTAATACATATCTAGCACCCAATGTGTGCGTGCGTGTCTGCGTAAAATGTCGTGTTGATATATAAAGAAATATATAACATAGCAATGGGAGTCAAGAAACATCAAATGAGATTGCACAGTGCTTCACAATATTGTTGTGTAAAGATTGGTCAGCAATCACGATAAATAATAATTGACGAACCACTGTTGATAGGTCAAGATGTAGTGATACTTGTTATTGTTCTGTTATCATCATATTTCAAAGTAAAGGTGCAAGAGTACCTTTGCGAGAACACGTGTTTTAATGAACAATGAACAGGTAAGTCTTAACGTATTTCACTGATGAACAGGATCATACTAGAAAAATAACGTATTCGAAATATAAACAAGTCAGTCAGCAAAAATGAAAATCGATATTTTGGAATATCATAAACTGTGACAAAGGCAAGAGATACTTGTTGTAATAGGATCATGCAATTTAGAGGTATGAATGGTTGCAAGCGCGAGGAAGAGAACAAACGCAATGCCGTTTGCACGTGCGTCTCAGGTTGGGCCTGATCTGGAGTGCACAAGCAGCAGAGAGGGTGAACAGACCACGTTTTCAAGCAAAAAAAAGGCTTCCAGATAAGGTTTTCGAGCAAAATATGGCCTATAGATAACGTTTTCGAACAAAATATCAGGTTTCCAACAAATCTCATTTAACCAAAAAAAAAAGTCTCCATTTTTGCAAAAACGGAGATTTTACGATTTTTTAATCAATTTTGCTCGCAACGATGTGGTCATCCACCCTCTCTGCTGCTAAAGTTTTCAGTTCTGGGTTAACAAAAAATAATAAATGATTTGATCAAGTCTTTAGGATCTCACAAACAGACTAATCGCTAACACCTCTTCTTGTAAATCAATCAGATTATTTGACTGGTCGGTGAGTTTGAAATTAATTCTGGTTAATGAATTATTATGGCATCGCATGTAGACAGGATTAATTGGGTTTTCAATAATTAGGAATCCTGGAGGAGCTGTTGGTGCAAACGAATAAAGAATATATCCTTGCTGAGCTTGATTTGATCGTTCGAGATTAATTTGATAGCTTCCTTCGATAACATCACATACTAAATTGAGCGCAATCACTGAGGATATATTCACGTTGAACGGAGCGATATGCCTGCCGCCACCGTCTGGGTCATTATTGTGTTTGAGGATTTTTATTTCCGGTGATGTTGTTTTTTTCCATGCATCATGAATTATTTTAAAACCAACATCGATGGCATCACTGAGAGATTTTTGTAGTTCTAGGATATTATATCCTGGTAGTTTAAACTCACGAATATCTTCTACGCGTATATTACTTTTCATCGCAAACTCTGTTCTCGTTTTAGGATTATCGTCACGTAATATCTCTAGAATAATTAGCAAATGAAATGTTTCCATATCATTGATGATTTTGTTGCATGTTTCTACGACGCTGATAAATTCATCTCGGGTGAGAGTACCGGATTTAAGAGATATTAACAACAGCGAAAAATCGTTATTAAATGCTGTGAAATTTTCAGTAATTTTGTTCTGTTGGGGTATGAATTTGACAGCGTTATTTTCTACTATTCCATGGAAAAGATCCCACTTATTATAATCTTTATAACTCTTTATTGGATTATCAAATTTTATTCTGTCGGTGATATAATCAGTTTTTTGTGGTTCTGGTAAATCAACGGTTTTTCCCCCTGGTGGTAATTCAGGCCATCCTAGTACGGTTCTAATAGAACTTTGATAGATATCTACGACGTATCCTTCTGTGTTTATCTCAATTGCGGATGATAGCGTCGGCTCATGAACCGTTATAGCGATTTTTGACTCTACTCCAGTAATCGATTTTATTCTACGCGCGAATTCATTATTGATTTGTTCGATTTGGTATGATCCGGTTGGTATCGAAACGACGTTCCAGTCTGGAGTCCCGTCGGGTTTATTCTTATTTGCAAACACCAGTGAATTATTGGGTTGTTGACCACCAAATGATTTTGATCTGATATTAGGCCAACTGTGATACACTCGTAGTTTTGCTAGCGCTATCTCCTTCACGGGGACTGGGCTAGGGAAATTCACACTAAACTCGGGTTCCGTTGATGTTATTGATATCATACTTGTTTGTACTGGGTTCGTGTTCTCCACTACTCGTTGAAGTAATTCCATCGGTGTCGTCATTGTTATTATACTCATGTTGTCGCTCTAATTTTGACACCGCGGAATCATAAATACTGACCATCACTGAGAACTCACAATTTGGTATGGTTGAGGTTATTGAGATCATTCTGGTTTTCGGGTTCGTGTTTTCTAATTCCATCGGTGTTGTCATTGTTATTATACTCATGTTGTCGCTCTAATTTCGATATCGCGGAATCAAAAACACTGACCATCGCTGAGAATTCACTATCTGATATAATTGTATTATCGAGTGACGACGATATCATCAATGATAATTGCGAGTATGCGGTTGATGCAATATGAAATTGAAGTAAGTAATTCTGCAGTTTACTCTGGCTGCATGATGATATCTTTTCTGCTATCCCGGTTGATATACCCCCGATTGTAGCCACCGCAGAAATGCAAATTGGAACTACGACCGGGGCAATCATTGTAACCGATGCAAGTATTATTCCGGCGCCAGCGAGAACGCTTGACACCGAGTACACAATAACATCAATTGCGGTGATTCTTCGTCGGTATTTTTTATTTTTATTTGATACTCCTCAGTGAGGGTTTTGAGTCTATTCTGAAATTCTCTGACCTGATCATAGCGACATTGAGTTGATGAAATCATTTTTATTTTAAAAACACTAGCGTTTTCAATTGTGAAATTCTTTCAATTTATTTACTTAAATCCGCTACGAATTCCACATACCAGGTTGCTGGAATCCCAATCAAATTTTTATCAGTAGCTGTTATAGTGAACTTTTCAGTTGTATCCTTGTCGATGATCGTTGAAATCGTATTATTAACCCCGGATGAACTCGACGATGATATATTAAATTGAGTCAATGGTGTTACTAGTGTTAATCGATAAATACCTTTAACGGTTGCAGTGATATCTAATTTATTGTTTGTAGGTGTCCACGCAAATGATAAGTGTTGGATTGTATATACTACGTTATTGGTTTTCTCATGAGGAATTTTTGTTTTTCCAATGATTGTTATCATCCTCGAAAAATCACCTTTGATGGCTTCGATGAAGTTTTTCGTCTCATCGATGGATTTTTTAATATCCGGGAGTTTTATTTCAATTTTATCTAACGGGGTTCCAATAAATTTATCAATGATATTTCTACGAAATGATGTAAACTGTTTTCCGTTTTCTTCAATTCTAGATTCAAGTGTTGTTAGTACAAACACAGAATTGTTTAACTCATCGTTGAGAGTTTTTAATCAATCTGTAATCGTCGAAACGAGTACACCCGGTTTGAGTTTACCCTGATCGGAAAATAGCGCGATAGTATTCTCGATTGCGTTTCGTTGTTTAACTAAAATATCATCCAGAGAGACATCACTAGTTTTCAATTTACCCTGATCGGAAAATAACGCGATAGTATTTTCGATTGCGTTTTGTTGTTTAACCAAAATATCATCCAGAGAAATATTACTGGTTTTCAATTCACCCTGATCCGAAAATAACGCGATAGTATTCTCGATTGCGTTTCGTTGTTTAACTAAAATATCATCCAATGACACATCACTGGATTTCAATTTACCCTGTTTGTCTTGAAATACAACTATTTCATTAGGATCAACATTTGTTAAGTTCAACGTCTCAGCTATTTCATCTTCGATTAGTTTTTTTACATCCTTGACAGAATCAGGTGGTGCAGTGCCATCGGGTTTGGGTTTCAAAGATCTCCCCCAAATATCAATCATGTTATTGTAAAACTCTTTCTCTCTCTAAAATCGTTTCGATTTCCAGCAATTACTAGAGTATTCATTAACGACAACATGTGGTGGTTTTCCGCTTGGGTTACTCAAGGAGTTAGAAATAGCGTCAAGGACATTTAATACTTCGCTGCCGCATATTGGTGGGTCAATCATCGTTTGTGTTGGTAGCGTAGAATACCAAGTCTTCATTGGAAGGGTTTTTATATACCGCATAAACTCTTTTGGTGGGGCTAATCCATATGAATCGGAATAAACAATCCCACGTGGATCAATAGCGTATGCAACCCAGTGAGTTCCAGGTCCGGTGCTGTTATCTAAATTAATGATTCCGGTTTCAGTGTTGTTTGGTTGATGTGGTAATTGATCTTTCATAAAGACACCTCTGAAGTTTTTAATCGCTAGTTTTTTAGCAGCATCCATTAAATCAAAATTGGACATAGGAACCATCGAAGATTTGGGAACCATAGGTTCCTGAATTAATAAATCGTTCCTGGTAGTCTTAGACCCTTTCCGCTGTACCACGAATACGGGGTTCCTGGTAGTCTTAGACCCTTTCCCTTTTTTTTATATCCTTTCCCAGTTGCTTTCTTTAGTGCCATTCCTGCTGCAGTACCAACGGCTCCTAACGCAGCCGCTTTAGCCACCGCTGGGGCTGCTGCTGCAATCAATGCTGGAATCGCAGCTAACAACGGAAATATACCGCCTGTTTTAATCATATTTTTGATAGCAGCCGCAGAAAGAGTAATCTGAACACCTTTTTTGGCTGCAAGTGCATCATTGAAATGTTTTATTTGACGAGTTGTCAGTGATAATTTATTTGCACCACCAGTCATTTGGTTGGGTTTCAACGTGATTGTGGTTCCACATTTTTTAGCTGATTCCGATTGCAATTTTTTTAATTGACCGGGAGTTAACGCAACACTAATAGCACTATATGACATGTTATACATAATTGATTGATTCTAATTCAATGAAAAATCGAGAAAATCAATCAAAGATTTTCCACTGGTGCATCTACCACTCTCATTCTTCCACCAACACCTTCAAGTAGCATTGATTTATCACTGAGAATGACAGCAACCGCTCTATAATTAGCAATAGCACCACGAGTCACATTAGCTCTAAAGTGTATATCAACAACAGATTGTCTCATCAAATCGAGATGTTCCAGTGAGAAGTAATAGATCGGATACAGATTTTTAAAATCATATTGTGATATTTGCAAACCAGTATCGACATTTTGATCGCGTGCCATAAATGACAACAGACGATGATAAACTCGTGCAATATGATTTTCGGTGTAATTAAGTTGTATATCCTCGGATGGTTCCTGCTGGCCGTTTATTCTCAGTGAGACGTCTTTCACACCTAATTGATCAAATATCATATGACTGAAACGTTGATCGCCAACTCGTGTGTTATCCTGTAACGCAATAAATATATGACGTGGCGCAGCAACACCTTGTTTTGATGCTAGATTCCACGTGAATAACCCTTTGATATTTGATTGTTTAACATCTGTACTCACGGTTAGCCAACTCAACAACGACTTTCCTCCTTGGTCCATAAATGATAGTAATCGTTCTTCTACGGTGATTGCTGGAGTCAACACTGGCATCCACAATGATATTTTTGTTAAATTGACTTTATCGGCATCAGCATTGGGATTTGCAGCATCTGCTGGAATCCTCCAGATTGCGTCACTATCATCACTCTTTCGTACAAGCGATACTGTATGCTTCGCTCCATAAATAACTTTTCGGACGTTTCTACAGAATCCAAATATATGATGCAGTGGAATCGCGCATGAAAATGATTTACGCGCTCCTTGCAACATTGAAATATGTGTTGCGGCTCCTAGATTGAAATTAACGTCGTTGTTTATAATCATATTCTCGACATCAGCATCACTATTATCACGTTTTTTTGGTCGTCTTACAACAAATGGATTTCCTCCAGCGGTATTCTTACCATCTTTTGCAAACATCATAGAGGGTCCTGCTGATCTTGTATGATCATCGGAATATCTCGCTAACCCGATTATTGTTGTAGCCACATCAACATCGCGATCTATGGACTCAATTTCTTTTCCATCAATGAGATATCTAGCACTCTCAAATAACGCCATAATACCATTATTGACAAAACCGACTTGAGTACCATCTGGATACGGTGCTGGTACAGCAGGAGTATCATCAGCTGTTACAAGTTCTCCTTCTACTTCAATAAACGCTTCACAGGGCAAAAAGTATTTACTGGTATCATGGACTTGAAGATCAATTCTTGCTCGACTATTTGAGTCTATGGCATGATAGGCGTAATATTGATAATCGCGTACAGAATCATCCTTGCGAACTGGGGCATCTATATCAAACGCTGGATCAGGTGACTGTTTGAACATTTTATTCTATTTATCAGAGTCTAAATAGTGAAATCGTAAACGATTTTTCCATTCTCATCGTCGTAGTTTTTTAAAGCCACTTCCTGCTATCATATTTGCAATATTGCTTTGGTCGGGGGTTAAAGCCATCGACGCTAATTTTTCGTCTACTGCGTTATTTATAATTCTACTAACACTTGCAGGCATTTCCGCTGTAGATGGCAATGGTACCGGTTTCTTTTTTCGTCTCACTAATGATGTTATTTTATTCTTCGCAGTTGAAAACGCTCTTCCAGCAAGATCTCCAACAGCACCAATACCCTTATCACGAATAACATCAATGGCTTTCATTCCTAGTTGTTTAGCCAACGGCATCACTTTTGGAGCCATTCTCGCAAATAACCCTGCAATGGTATTGCCTAAACCATCTCCGTAGTATGCTCTATAAACTGGAAACCGTGAATTAACTACGTAGACGGGGGTTGGTTTATCATGATTGTAGTGTATGATCATTATTTGAAATCAGAAACAATTTTTCAATTGGAAACGCTAGCGTTTTTATTCAGTCCCGGTGATTAATCACTGTGATAATCCTCTACTAACTCGCCAATGAAATCTCGATATGTGCTGATATCTATGATACCGCCTTGAAATAAACGTCTACAGATATCAGATGCTTCATTAATTATTTCCGGTGAGTTGTTTCCAGCTCGGAATCCTCCTACAAGAACTTCTAATCGTGATATATCACTGAGAACACTACCAGGACAGAAACCCGAAGAGTTTCCAACTAAACCACTGCCTGAAAATCCTTTGGTTTTATCAGTGATACCGGTTGCACCTTTTTCATGATCAGCTTCTCTCGTTATTTTCATCTGTTGGGGGGATTGTGTTATATCAATAAATTTTGATTGTTCTGGTAGTCTAAGAAATCCGGTATCCGATTGCTCCCCTATAGATGATTCAGCTTTTTTATTGCTGCCATATATTCCTGAAATGTTTTATCATTTCCTTTTGCTTGAGAGGAACCTGATAGTATACGATATAACCCCCTATACCAATCTTTTTTAGGGGGAAGATTATAATCACCGTAAATATATTTTCTTCTCTGATGAAAACTCCTAGTGACAAATTGGGCTAATTCTTCCATAAAATCAAATTTTTTATTTCTCAATTCATCTAATTTACCGGGAAGAAGTTTTTCATTGAATGCAACTCGTCCACTAGTAGTATCCTCCCCTTCTTCTTGAAATTCGGGTGGGGGGATATCTTCTTGAAGTTCTCGTTGTTGTTCTGAAGCGGTTGATATATCCTGAGGAAGTGTTTTCAATGATTTTTTTGTTTGTTTAGTTCTTTTTGCTATTTTTTCTAACACAGGAAGAAAAGACTCTTCTTGTTTTTTTCCTTCTTCAGAGATTGTTGACACTATCTGTTTCGTTGCTGTGGTTACTGTTTTAAACAATTCTTCAGATCCCGCAGCAAAATCAGTCTGAAGACTCTGTCGTTGTTGTAGTTTATTCCGTACAGAGTCACGAATTGGTACAAATCTCTTAATTGCATCCAGTCGTTCACGAGCCAATCGGGTTGTTAATGCTTCATTGACCATTATTTAAAATCAGAAACAATTTTTCAATTGCAAAACAATTTTTCAATCTGACCTAACAGACGAAAACACTTTTTGTTACATGTCAGACATGTCAGTTAATTTTTAACACGATCATAGAAGCGTTATTTCATCCTATAACAGCTTCGTTCATCGATGGCGAAAGTCACATAATTGCTATAAATAAAATATAATACTGTGACTTTCGCCATTCTATTTTTGATCAATCCGAACCAGCCATCAATTTTTTATTCACTGATTTCAACAGTTTTAATCAAAAAATGCTAAAAAAAATTAAAATCTCTATGAGGGACGGTCACAATCAAATAATGATAAATGGTCAATCAAAATTGTTCATTTTCTTGAATTAACGCCCGTAGGTTTCTAACTTTAGAATTAACCTCCTTTTTCAATTCGTATTCGTACCCCAATTCTTTTCGTATTCGTTCTACGATGGTATACAACGGAGCGAACACACTTACGTCACTGGAGAATGCGAGAGAGTCCCGAATAGAATTCTGAATTATTTTGATGAGCGCATACTTCTTTGGTAGCATATACTTGTTAGTGCTAACTCCGTATTCTATATTCTGAAAATCAGACATGATTTGATCAGGATTTAACCCATCTGATAGTTCAATATCCCAACTTTTCAATTTTGAAATCTCGGATATGATGCTATTCATGTTTTCAGAATTCATTATTCTATAATAATGATATATTTCTAAATGAAAAATATGACGCATTAGACGTAACTAAATCGAATTTTCTGTCCAGTCCCCTTTGAAATAGCCGATCGATAAATCCCCTCTGCAACATATCGTACTGAGGCTCTACAAATATCGAAGTGCCTACCGGCTTCATATAATGATTGAAATATTTTTTCTTCGTTAGTTATTGTATTCAAAGATTTTACGGGTCTCGCTTTATTTGAACAAGTGCCAGTCCTTCCTCGTTTGGTATTCTCACTCTGTGTGATAGCTTGCAGATTTGATAAAGAATTGTTTTTCGGATTAGAATCGATATGATCAATAACAAAATCATCCTCGATCAATCCATTGAAACATTCATACACGAAACGATGATTGAGATATCTCTTCTCCCCGCCAACAGTAAACATCAAGTACCCTTGATTATTCACAGAACCAACTGGTTTCTTCAGTCTGCGGTTTCTTACAACACCATCACTGGATGCTTCATAATTTGTGATCACAGGGTGTTGTCTGAATTCTTGGTTCATTCGTATACATAATACTATTGTTTGTCTAATTCATTGTTTGGTTTAATGATAAATCTTTCGATGTAGTCTTGAGGAGTTCTTATGATTTTATCCTTGATACTGACTTTGTCAGCGTCAAGAATACTGACTTTGTCAGCGTCAAGAATACTGACTTTGTCAGCGTCAGGGTCTTAATTTCTGATTGATTGTCCATTTTTTATTCTTTTATCATAATAACGCTTCAATTCCCTGTATCGCTTACCACGGCAATTTAGACACAACTGAGATTTTCCCCTGACCCCAACCCCACATAGAATACAGGGTAACGGACCAAGGCTTCCGCGTCGAAAGCTTTGCATATGATACCCACAAAACTCATTTCTGCATGATTTGTTACACGGGGTTATTGATCCAATCATAAGCCACTTGCAGTGATTCATTATATAAAATTCTTTCATTTAAATGCTTGTTTTAATTATAGCATGAGGGAATTAAGGAGAACGCCTTCGAAAAATGGTGATAAGGAGTTTAAGAGATTATTAAAAATCAATCCTAAATTTAATCTCGATAGACCCAAAAAACGTCCAATAGACGGAAACATGAAAGAGTTTAAGAGATTATTAAAAATCAATCCTAGATTTAATCTCGATAAACCCAAAAAACGTAACAAACGTCCAAGAGACGGAAACATGAAAGAGTTTAAGAGATTATTAAAAATTAGTCCTAAATTTAATATCGATAGACCCAAAAAACGTAACAAACGTCCAAGAGACGGAAACATGAAAGAGTTTAAGAGATTATTAAAAATTAGTCCTAAATTTAATCTCGATAAACCAAAAAAACGTAACAAAATTAATCCTAAATTTAATCTCGATAAACCAAAAAAACGTAACAAAATTAATCCTAAATTTAATCTCGATAAACCCAAAAAACGTCCAAGAGACGGAAACATGAAAAAGTTTAAGAGATTATTAAAAATTAGTCCTAAATTTAATCTCGATAAACCCAAAAAAACGTCCAAGAGATTACCCTGGAAAGATGCTCAATTCAATCTCGATATAGTTTCTAATACACCAAAGAATACAATTCTTGATAAAGCCATGATTAGTAAAATCAGAGACTGTTTTAATGAATTCAAGCGTGATGGAGCATCTTATTGTTGGTCAACATTTCGAATTGATGGTGTTGTTGATGCTACCATGAGCGATGAAAAAGCAGCAGTGATAATTTCACGTGTTGGGGAAAAACGGCATTTTTTCCGAATCAAATTCATTATCGAAGTCGATGGTAAATGGATTATTAGGGATAAATTTGAACCAATCCTCAAGAATAAAAAAGCTGTCATTGTGAGTAGAGATTCCAAACCAGGAATTCTAACCGGAATCGATAAGCCATACTACGAAAGATCTTATCCCGTAACAGCAATGGTTTATGGGATATATCCGTTAAATGATAAACCCGATATCGCAAAACTAGCTCCTATGAAATATTCTAGTTCACTGAATTGTGTAGCAGAACGAACAATAGAACACTTCACAAATGCATCCCGAGGAAATAAACTAACTGATCTGCGACGTAGGAAAATAACCGAGTGGGAACTGACAGTGAAACAGCATGGTGCAAAGATTTCTGATATAGCTAAATTAGAAGCATCATTAAAATTCCCAATATCAGTAACAACAATAACCGGAGAAGTATTATACGAACCGAAATATCAATCGCGAGGAGCCCCAATACAGATTATTGATCATAACAAACACGCGTGGACACCTGCGGTAACAATATTTCCACGAGAACGAACCGTGAGATATATCCCTAAGGAGTTCGTCGGGGATGTTTTCTATGAAGAGAGATTATTCGATGCTATTCATGCGTTGTTTAAGGATGATCCTGTGTCAGTGTGGTTACTTAGAAGTGATGAAGAATTCGATCAATTTGTAAAACCAAATGGTGAATTATATCGCATTGAAGAATTAGATAACAGAATGAGAAAAATCGCTAGTGATTTTTCACCGGAGAATTCCCATGAAAAACTACTCACGGATAGTTTTACTATTCCATCAGTGGTAGCTCACTTCGCAAGAGAAAAAAACTCATGGCGTCCAACACGAAGTGATTTTCTCGAGGATGTTAAATTGAGTTGCGTCGAATTTGGTCATGGAGGACTGTGGAATACGAAATACTCACGTGATGGTATGATTTCAATTGATATAGCCGCGTGTTATCCCGGAAGTTTTCTCGGATATGGGGAATGCGCTGAGTACTTCAAACGATTTGGACACCCCACGCATGAAATGACTCGTGTTGCGATTAATGGACCATTGCCTGATTTTGATTTAACCGGATTCGCTCGTGTGATATCATTTGAATTAGCGTCAGGATTACATCCGTGTAGTTATGTTTGGCTTGGTAGACACCTATCTGAAAAGGCCTGGATGCCAATAGTGCTATTGAGATATATGATTGATTGTGGTATGCTAATATCGTTGATTGTTTCCGAGGCTATTATATGCTATCGAGCTCAGAAAGAAGTTTGGCTACCACAACCCGATCTAGATAGAATAATCAACGAACTACGAAAACAGTTTCCAGATTTCAGTGAAGAAGAAATCATAAATTGGTCTAAGAAGTTATTTGAAATTAAAAAAGAACAAGCAAAAGATCTCGGAAGAAGAATAATCGGTAAATTTACCCAGGGTGGACGATACGACAACGCAAAATACTCTTCGCGGTTGATCATAGATGTCGCTGAATACGATTTTATTGTAGCGGATTTAATGAAACAGGGAAAACTTGTATCCCGTAAGGATGCTTTTCTATCCAATGGTGAGAAATTAGGTACGGTTGTTACCTACTGTGATGGATATAATTCCCAGTACACACATTTGAGAAGTTCAATGTTAGCCTATGCTTCTATTAATCTATTTTCGATGATAAATAGATTTCCTAATACCGCGGTTAGAGTGGCCACTGATTCGATGTATATACACAATAAGTACAAATCAGCTGTAGCTAAATTCACAGATCCCGAAGAAAATTGGGGGCGTTGGCGATTTAAAAAGGAGATGCTACATGAGTATTGTGAATCCGCAGACGTTGCCATGGATGATAAATATCTTTGTTGTAACCGTATTGAAATTCAATCAGAATTTTCTAATGCACCACCGGTATCTGATCCAGTATGTAGATATAAGACAGTTTATTTAAACGGTTGTGGTGGGTCAGGAAAGACAACTCGTGCAATTGAATTATTTCGTCGTGGAAACGCTAGCGTTTCTAACATGATTGTGCTAACACCGACTCACAGACTCGCCAGAGAGATGATACAACGAGGGGTAAATGCTTGCACTTACCATAGTTTCTTTCGATGGAAGGGTGACAAATGGACTCCTGAGCGTATGGGTGATAAATTCATTCCTGAAATCTTAATTTGGGATGAAATATGCACAGTGTCATTAGATGTATTAAAAACATTTCTTGAGTGGTTGTTAAACAAAAACACAAAAGTCGTCATGTGCGGTGATCACGGCCAACCACCACCATTTGTCGGTGCATCTCCACATGAATGGCTAAAGGGTTTTGTAGACTACTGTGAAGAAATCACCACTGATTATAGATCACTTGATGAACGATTACGAGAATTCAAAGCGCTAATTAGATTACAACCGGATAGAATCCAATGCGAAATAGCGCGTGAAGTGATTTCAGAAACTCCAATGAATGATTTCTGGGAAACATGGAGACCAAACGATTTGATCATTGCAAGTAGAAAAATAGTCAGGGATACACTTCAGATGAAGTTATTTGAATTGCATAAAGAAAAATTTGCAACGCTTCCAGTACCCCTTTGTTATAGGCCATCGGATACACGAAAACAGAACATTGAAGTTGATATTCCAGGACAGAGTGAAAAACAAATTTTCGTATTAAATGATATTGTGCTGGTTGATATCAATGTCGTTGAAGATGCATTGCGTGCTAATAAATCCCCGTGGACGCTAGGATACGCAGCAACAATACACTCTTCACAGGGATTGACTATATCGAATACAATTGTTTGGATGGTGGATAATCACATCGAATGGTCGAATTTAATCTATCTCGCAGTATCCAGAGTACGAAACATAAATCAACTTCGAAGAGTTGTCCTCGATGATGAAATCATTGGTGATGATAATGACACAACAATAAGTGATATTGATGTTAGCATCATTAATAAAAAAATCTCCGGTTACAAACAACAGGACAAAAAAAAAACAACGAGACTTTGATATTGATGCTAAATTAATAATTACACTGAAGAAACAACAGAATAATCACTGCGCGAGTTGCAATTGTATAATGCGTTGGCAGTATTCGGATAAGGATCCTCGCCAATTTACCGTAGACAGAAAAAATAACAATCTCGGTCATGTCAGAAATAATGTGATGTTGACTTGTCTTGAGTGCAATAGACGCAACGGTGCTAGTTAAGACCATGCGGTGGCAATTGAGTATCCTCGGGAATCACCACTTGTAGTTGTTGTCGAGTAAAACCCCGCTGAGGGGCAGTTGAATCCAGTTTATAGACTGGAGGTCTACCAGTTGATCGTGTTATACTAGATATCTTATGCGTAGTGACGCTCCAAATAGGATTTGTAGCCCTTTTTCTACCCCCTTCAAGCTCTCCTGGTTCGTATAAGTACCTCACAATGACATTACTACCAAGAATTGGTTCTTTGAAATCTTTTTGTGGTTGTACGGGTATTGACTTCTTTTTAATCGCGTTGATAGGTTTCATGTTGATTGTTCTAGTAATCTCGTTATTCAGTGCAGTAATCACAGATGGTAATCTTTTAACCCATTCACGGGATCGCTTTTCTTGAATGAATTCTTTTGCGTATTGATATCCAAATAACCGCTCAGCAATCGTCCGATTAAATCGTTCTACAATGGCCTGATCGCGATGTAGCGCAGTATGCCCTCGTCGTATGGTGACATTATGATGTTTCATTGTAGATAACACTGCACCCTGAAATTCCTTGCCAGGATCAACCTGCAATAGATTTGGCCAGTGCAGAGGACCTCGTCGATAAATCCTCTCAAATGCAGAAGCGACTTCAGTGGCTGATTTTGTTTTTAATGGTTCTGCTTCTTTGTATCGACTTGCAATATCAACTACGGTTAGCGCGTATTTGTAACCACGATCATGTGGCAGAAATAATATATCAGCCTGATGAACTTCATTAGGAGCGGTCACATCAAAATGCGAGAATTGAATTTGTTTAGGCGGTGGTAGATAAATTTGCCATAGTGCCTGTTTGGATAACCAATTAGCCGCAGTGGTTTTTTTTCACTTTTGCAGCGCTAGCGAGTTTATGGACTGCTGATTTACCCCTCCAGTATCCTCTTGGGGAATAATAAATTGATTCCATATTATTAATAACCGGCACCTAACATCAATTTGCTTTTCATAGCCGATTTTATTAAAAATGAAGCCAATTTTTCTTTGAAGGATTTATCAGGAATAGCATTTAACGCATGAATTAATTTCACATCTGCGAGATGCCTGTGTTGCAGATTGCTGCTTTTATAAGCAACTTCATGAAGGTGACAGGCCTTATCAATGGCGTTTATTGGTTCTTCACCGGGGTTGGGTTGATTTTGATTATTGAGTCTGATATCAAGTCTGGTTCCCGGTCCACAGTAGCTATATCCTGGAAGGTGCTTTTCTCCGGGGTACTTTGCCCATGGGGTTCCAGGGAGTTTTGCCAATTTGGCTGCGATATCACCTCCTCGTTTTTTTTAAAATCAGATCTCATAGACACAAATCTAAATTTCTTTGTACCACATTGCACGCATTTACCAGAAAGCGCTGATTGGTTATTTTTAGTTGTAACCGTCGTCACATCATCTGTGCCAGTACGCGTTTTACACTTCACACAATATAGATCCATAATTTATGTATAGAAATATGGATATAATTGATTTTTCAGCGACTAAAACAAGAGAACCAATTAAGCATCATGCAGCGCTACCAAACTCTATCCGGATGATTATAATCGGGCCATCTGGATCCGGTAAAACGCAATTGTTGCTCAATTTAATAATGAGATGGATGAAGTGGGATAAGTTGTATTTAATTGCCCCTAGCGTAGATGATCAACGATGTTATGAAGTGTTAAAGGATTTTAACGAGAATGCATCAGAAATTAAGGGTGAGAACGCCATTGATTTTATAACCGATATCGATGAAGCACCGAGTATTGATGATATTGATGGAGATATTAACAATTTAGTCGTATACGACGATATAATGTTGGATAAACAAAAATATCCTGCTAGAATATTTTCCCGTGGGCGTCACAAAAACACTGACGTGATATATGTCACTCAACGCTACACTCAGGTTCCAAAAGTCATCAGAGATAACTGCAATATTCTTTCTGTATTCAACGGAGTTGATACTCATACTCTTAGAAATATTTGGCAGACATGGTGTTCTGATATGGACTTCAATCAATTTCGAGATTTCTTTAGTCATGCTCAGTCGACTCCGCACGGATTCGCAACAATAAATCTACATGATCCTCGGACACGATATCGTATCGGACTTGATCAAATATTCGGTTAAAATCGTAAAAGAATTATTAACCCAGAACTGAAAACTTTAGCAGCAGAGAGGGTGGATGACCACATCGTTGCGAGCAAAATTGATTAAAAAATCGTAAAATCTCCGTTTTTGCAAAAATGGAGACTTTTTTTTTGGTTAAATGAGATTTGTTGGAAACCTGATATTTTGTTCGAAAACGTTATCTATAGGCCATATTTTGTTCGAAAACATGATCTGGAAGCCTTATTTTTGCTTGAAAACGTGGTCTGTTCACCCTCTCTGCTGCTGCACACTGGTGAACAAAGTATTGTAAATAGAAGGATATCTAATGATGTGAAAATTTAAAAGAAAACAATATATTTTGCTCAAAGTCAAGTTTATGGTTTCAACTAACTGTAATGAGATTTTAGATGTTCTTGATGTTGCAAAGATATATCGATCACATGGTCGAAGTTGAAAGGAAGCAAATCTATACATTTATTTATGATTTGAACCAGATTGAGTCTGGAAAAGGTTGTTTTGATTCTACTTTTAAATCTGGACAGAAACAAAGACTGCAGCTTATTACTGTTTACTATGTTTTTTATGGTAGTATGCACAAATAAATCCATATGGCATATTTATATTATATTTTGGTGCAATTTTCGGCTATAACTGATTTGACAAAACCTGAACGTGAGCTTATTTTCATGAAAGGCTTTAAATATTGTTATGCGAATTTCCATTAAATTGGAGTTCATATCAGGTATGGGTGTGGTTATTGAGTTTAACCTGGAGGATCTTTATTGCAAACCAATTCAATACCTTCCAAGGAATTCCCGTTTGGCTTAATATATATCATCTAGTATAATATGTATGTTGGATACGTAAACTGTTATTTTGCATTCCGATTGAGTAATACTTAGATCACCGTTCTCTTGAGAACTAGTACATATCAAACAGTTCAAATTTTGAATTTCACAGAAATGTAAACATATGGTAAGATAATGCTAAGTAAATAGGTTGCAGTGTGCCAGTTTTGACTACAGACTAATAGGTTAATAACGTTCGATTTGCAAACAATTGATAAATTTTGGCTTTCCTAGCGAAACGCTAATTTTGTAAGTTTAATACAAATTGTATTCCTGTGATCATTATTTTCTACTTTATGTCCATAAAGAAACCTACATTTTCTATGTGTATCCATGAAATACCAAAGGGAAGGTGATCACTGCTGATACGCCAAATTTCTATGAAGGTTTTCAATGTTTTGGTCATAACATTGCGTTGGTGATTATTGAAGATCTTTGATGTTTTGGTCATAATATTGCCTCAGCGATTAGTGATGATTTTCAATAAGAGCCATTAATTCAAATTGGAAACGAAAATTTGTGTCATATTTTTATATGGACGTTGATGGTCTTACGTAACGGCATAAACTATTAAAGAGAGACTGGGCTTACCAATTTTCATATTATTTGAATTTTTAGGGTTCTTACATATACAAAAATCTTTTAAAATGAAAGTGTTTGATAATAAGATCATATTGAATAATTGAACTACAATGTCAACTAAAATGGCACATAAACTCGAGGAACCCCCTTCTGAGAAAGAAAAATACAAATCGTGGCATAACATTCTTTTGGAATTTGAAAATGTGTATAGCTTTTCGAATTTGTTATCTTGTGATAGATTATGCTTATCGGTTGAATGAGGTAAATCACTTGAAAAATTAACCCAACCAATTCCCATCAATTTCATCGACCGTAAATAAGTTAAAACAGAAAGTTTCGAAAGAGTATGGCCTAATGGGTCAAGGGTTGTATGTCACATTACTGTATTGAATCTCGTTAGTTATTTTCTAAGAAACCTTTTACATTTTCTAGTTGAAAACATAACTGGATTGGTTGTTTATTATTATCTAACATTTCAGCTTTAGTCTAATAACGAACCTTGATACAAATCAAATCCCAAATTTGTAATGGTCAGTCGTAAAGTTTGTAATGGTCAGTCGTAAAGTTTGTAAGTGGAGGAGCAGTAACTCGTTATTAGAGCTGTTATACTTTTGTCGTAAACAGATGATTGTCTGGTTTCAATAATTTGATTTACGAAAATCTAACTTTGGAATTTGACTAGTTTAATTTAAAATGTCATCTTTAATTTTACATTTTAAAATAATCCAAAGAAAACTCATGTTTTTTTTATTATTTTATATTGATACATCTGTAATCAGAGTTTTAAATATGGCATGGTTTAAATGTGCTGTATTACAATTCCGGTAACATTTGCAATTGGAATTACCTATTATAGATATTAGGACTGCGTCGTGGTCTGACTGGGTAAAATGAAGAATTTCGATTTTAGTTAGGAAATCCGTTATATTCTTAGATATATACAGTCTATAAAATCTATTTAGCTACTATTGTTAAGGAAGGGTCCTGCGCATTCTTTTACAATTTTCACAGACGACTGGATTAACAATATTGATTCATACATAATTTCAAGGAAAATCACCAATATCTTACGTCAAAATATGTATCGATGTGCTCCCTACCTAAAATCACGTTAATATAACGCAACCTAAATGTTTATTCTGTCATGACTTAACATTTTAAATATAATCGACCATTCCAATTTGTTTTCATTTTCAGAAATACTGTGATTTAGTTCCAGACAACTGTCTGAAAGTTTGTCAAATTCCTGGTTTATTAAATAAATAAATAATATATTTATGATCATTTCAAATAAAGACTAATTTCATTCCATCAGTGTTTTTTATATGTATGTATGTATGTATGTATGTATGTATGTATGTATGTATGTATGTATGTATGTATGTATGTATGTATGTATGCATGCATGCATGCATGCATGCATGCATGCATGCATGCATGCATGCATGTATGTATGTATGTATGTATGTATGTATGTATGTATGTATGTATGTATTTATGTATGTATGTATGTATCATTCTATCTATTCCAACCTCCGCCCATGCATGCTAGGATCCATCTTTCCGTCCGTCCATCCATACATTCATGCATCTATTTCATCTCTCTCGGATCCTTCCTGCCTGCCTGTCTATTCAGTTCGAACACTAAGAACAACATTGTAGCAATATATATCTTAGGATATTGATGTCTTTACACAAAGATGACCAAATTATTTGTAGATTTAACAGTTTGTACTAAGGAGTAATTTAAAAATTGATAAGATCTCTCATGCAATAGGTAAGGTTGAATAAAAATGTGACAGACTGATTGAAGGAAACCATTACATTGTTGATGAGCAAGCTGAGTTTAGAACAAAACAGTGTCATATATACAAGTTATTTATTTTAACTCTCACAGGGAAATAACTTTGCAGTAGGAATGTCGATCGAAGTGTACATGTCAAGAAGACAGTTTATACAATTAGTAGAGAAATCCTGTGACATATGAACTATACATGAGTCGTAATATTTTGCATACGTATAAAACAATATATGTGGATATTATAGCTTGTGTTAAGACCAGAAAATCGACGACTGATAAAGTTTGGTGTGTCAAAGTTGATCTATGTTTTCATTATCGCTTGGTACACGTCTTGGTTGCATTGTGTCACCGATACATTTGTCATGTTGTATACTACTTTCAGAGTGTGTTTTCCAAAGTCAGTTATGGCGTAGATTAGTCATGGCAATCGGTTAGAAGTTCGTAGTCAATTATCAGCTCCACAAAACGACAAGAAGATCGAGATACATATGTTACTCCAAAAGAACTGTTAATTTGTTATTGTTGTACAGTTGTATCTCTGTTCAAGAGTTCAAAATTTTATTAAATGTATAGGACTAAATATTATTTTGAGCTGTTATTTTTGTTCCACAAGGTTTTTAAATAAAAGTAACTCTTTACGGTTGATCAGTTTTATGCAACTAGAAGATTCTTAGAATAACCAGACCCCATTAATTCATATGTGATTTATGGATCTTATAAAGATGAAAATGACATGCTTTTCGTTTTTGTTATTATATCAACGGAGTTTAGATTTAAATTAAAACAATAATAATTAAAAATGGTTACAATTTATTAATTTATTATCAATTAGGTCATGTAATTATGTTAAAATAGAACTTTTGAGACACAATTCTTAAAACCTGACCAAAATGTTATCCAAATTAAACAAAATCAAAAGTTTGACTAGAACAGATGATTTCATTTTTCAGAATACTGATTAGTGCACAGTCATCCAATATTCCACTTTTAATATTTAAATTGAAAAATAACATTAAAAATGTTTACATTTATTAACTTGGCAGTTTAGCAGCAAAGCCATTTAACGATTTAATCTAAAACTAGAATCTTTGAGACTACATCAAAATGTTATCCACATTACAAGTTAAACAGAAGGAACAACATAATACAAATATTTGAATCTTACTCATCACATACATCCTATTTTAAAATACTGAATAATATTGTTGCACCAACACTACCAATAGTAAATGTGTGTATTACACCAACACTACCAATAGTAAATGTGTTTATTACACCAATACTACCAATAGTAAATGTGTTCATTACACCAAACTTCCAATAGTCAATGTGTTTATTACACCAGCACTGCCAATTGGCAATGTGTTTACTACATCAACACTATCAATAGGTAATGTGTTTATTACACAAACACTATCAATAGTCAATGTGCTTGTTTAAAATTATTATTAATTAAACACTTTAGCAAACCCTTTTCTTGAAGACAATTTGTCCAGCCACACTAAATAATCGTTCACTGGATAGAGATGATGCCAGAATACGTACGTACTTCAGAGCTATCAGTTGGATCAGCAACTAGATATCTGGACACCTTGTGGATGACATCTATTACTGGCTGTTGATTTTCATTGCTACCAGTAATCCATGCCAACATCAATCGTTTCTTTCCTTTTTTGGTCATGTCCATCATTTCACTTACTGTGTCAGTTAGAAACTCACGACCCTTCATATATGGACTCAATAAATAGCCAAACAGTCCTGAATCTTTGTCTTACTTATGTTTGGGTCACTGATAACTGATATATTTGTCCTCTTCTTGGTTATCTAATTTCTTCATTTCATCCACCATCGCCTTAGTTTTGGAATCACTGTTGTATTCAACTGTTTTATTTCACCTTCTCCTGTGCTTTTTCTTCTTTTCTTTCTCATCTTGTTTTTGTCTTTCGTCCTCTGTATGCCATATTCATCCTCTTTCTCCTCCTTTTCTTTATTATTCATTCGCTCCAGTTGTTCTTTATCCTCTTTTAGATTGTTCAATTACATTTTTAAAAATGTGGTGACTATAAGCCCCATTATTGATTCTGATAACCACACATATCATATCCTCCACTTCCTGTAATTACAACACTTTATCAATATGGCTGTTTTTTCTTGCCATATTTGTCTCCTTCGGTTACTCAATGTATAATGGCGCGAATGATGAACGCTTGACATTATATGAGTAAAGTACGCGTAAAGGAAAGCATCCCTTACACTCACTTCACATTTTATCTACTATCCAAATAAAAAGGAAGGAGAAAAAAAATCAAATATACTATCCACACACGGAAAGAGGATAAAAGAGGATAAAACAAACCACAAAGATACTATGGACACACGGGAAGAGGAAAACATAAACCACAAAGATACTATCCACACACGGGAAGGAGAAAAAAAACCCAAAAAGATCTGTTATCCACACAAACGTACCCAGACGTATACAAACCTCAATATATATTACCATCCTTACAAACGTACGCGTGCGCATACAAAACATATACAAAACACACACGCACACACGTTTGTATTGTGTCAGATTGCGTCCTCGTCTGGCGTAGGCGTTTCCACAGGGTAAGGTCTGTTTTTTCGGAACAAGGTAGAGGACAAATCTTATCTTTTTTACAGATGTTGTTGCTGCTATCTCTACTCTCTTTTCTTCTGAAGTCTGTCTCACATTCTATCTCTTTATGCTTCTGCATTAGGCTCTGTCTGACACGATACGAATGCACGTAGGGTTCGTTTAGTTTAGCTAACATACAAAGCATCTCTATAGGATGCGAGTCAACAATTGATGGTAAGACTGGAGACAGATTCGCTTTATATGGTTCAATCGCGGATAGACAACATCGCTACAATATTTTTATTTATCCAGAACGCATATATAGTTGAGTTTAGGGTGAGGGATATAGAGCAGTGAAAGAGCATGTTAAATGATACAGTTTGAAAACAAACGACAGTGATAATTTCTTCAAAACACAACAAGTTTTATTCAAAGAACTATCAACCAATTTATTAACCATTAACACATTTTTCAAACTAACAAATATTTTTCAAATAACAAATTATTATTGATATGGTTGACAACGTTGTAAAGTTAAGCTAGATTTCCAAGAATGGAAATCAATGGGTCATTGATTTCCACTACGTTACCTAGATAAAGCCAAAAGATAGCTATAATGGAAACAAAAGCATATATCTACGTTGTTATCATTTCTAGAAGAGTGAAGATCACGGTAAGCCACTAAATGTTCTAAAGACCATTCAATACTGAGTTGATGAAGAAAATACACACAATATTGTCCACACAACGTAGATTCTGTACCTTGAAATTTCACGTTATTGAATCATGTCGTTTGGAAATTTATTCTTATTAATTCGACGATGTCGTCTTTCCAAGGTGGCTATCCATACGAATCAAAAAATTTCCCACAGACAGAGTGGTAAAAGTAGAAGGCTACCCAGTGGGTTCCTGGCTGATGACTGTCGTCCATGATGATGACACAATCTTATTGTCCTTGAGGTTTGCGATGAGTCTGGACTTCATTACTATGTCCTCTTCGTCTTTTATGGGAGGTTATGCTTTTACGGTATCCTCCCATTCCAGTTCCACATATTCTCTAATATTCAAAGAAGTATAAGTATCGTCCATATTCCCTACTAGTCTAGGATTACTTTTCTCAAACGTTTGATAACGTCTCTTTCTGTTTTGTCTATGCTGTGGAGTCAATGAAGCATAAATGCACTGCTCGGCACAGTCCATGGTATTTATAGGAGCTTCTCGTCGACCCATAATTGCTTGGCCTGTTTGAAGGAAACTATATTTCACTGCTCTCATGAAAGCTTCTTTAGAGTCTTGTTTGTCGATTATGACATTCTGGAGAAATTTCTTGCAGTGTGTCAATGCTGCACTTTTCAAGAAGTACAATCCTCATGTCAGCGTAGATTTAAAAACTGGGGTCACTGATCGAAATTCAGATGTTATCATATCTTCTAAGCCATGTTCTCGTTGTCCTTGGTAGAAAGGATACATGAGAAGATGATTCAAAAATGGAGTTTCACCGTCTCTGTTTCTTTAGTAAGTTAAACATTTTCCCCAGATCGATCTCTTATAGTAATGTTGACAGTGTCAAAATACAGCTTACTAAAGGGCAAATAGTGAGGATGTACAAATTCTCAGTAAATGTGAATGGTGTTTCCACCTTCTTCGTCATCATTCGTGGCATAATCCACTTTTAAACGAATTTAACAGTACGGAGTTGCATCAAACCCCGTTGTACTCAAAAATCTACTTGAGTCCTTGAAAATACTTTTCAAAAATCGAATTATCGTAAACGATTGTTAATTTGCCCTTACCTCTATTTTGCTACCCATATATATGTCCCCACCCAACATTGTAAACAATCCACTATGAAATGTAATTGCTACCAATTTGCTATCATTAAAGTTCATTAGTAGGCGAAGAGGCACTTTATGGTACTCAATGGTGGCAGGGTTTCTCTCCAAGGCTCTGCCAAACGCGACATTGAACCTATCAGCATTTGTATTCACCAGATGTTCACCACTAAACTAATAGCCTGGCGTTATTATCAATTTATATTTCCACATTTTAGATTGAAGGGTTATTATTCTATATTTATAATCTACATTGACATTCAAGAAGTCTTCACTTTCTTGTCTTGGTCAACGATTGTCAAAGTAGTTTTGTTTTCGACGACGTTCTTGTAATCATCGTTACACTTGAGTTAACGGAACATTTTAACCGAATTTAAGCTCCACGATACAATTTCTTGACTTTGTCCTAACTTGCACGATGTGCTGGATCGTAGGAAATATTGGGTAACGCCTTTGTATTTGTTGATAAGTCACAAACGCTTCGCAAATGCTACTTTGGATGGGACATAATGGAGGTTTGGAAATGGTTTTACTTGTCCGATTTGCCACGGGAGTGGAAGTCAAGTGTAGTGGTATGGTGGTGGTGATGGTAATATGATGACTTGTGTCTTCTTGGAGCTTTTACTTCTGGTTTCCCTACTTTCGTTTTGAGATCGGTCGAAGGAGGAGTGGATATCATCTTTATAACCCATGTGTTCAGTTCTTCTCGTTGAGTGAAAGAGGAAGAGGAGGCCATCAAGGACGCTTCTGTCACACTTGGAATGGAAGCTGCTGACGGTGTTTGAAAGACTTGTAGCTGGGTTATCTCGGTCAAATGATGATTGGGAGGCAAATGCGAGGTTCCTTGTTTTTGCCAATCATGGTTTTCTGTGTCGTTTCTGGGGGTGACGTCGATGCTTGGTTAAGTGTTTTCTTGGATAACGAAACTGTCATTTAATTTTCCTTTTCCTTTTTTGAACAACGATGGTGACGGTGTGAACTTCTTTGAGGGGAGTACTTTGTGAGCATCTGAGACTGCAGCTAAATAGTAGGAGAGTGTCACTGCTGGAGGTGAAGTTCTTGGAGCGGCGGGTTTCCATTGTTTCATCTAATGAGGAAGAACGGATGTCAAACTGGGTTCTACAAGTATCATCAACAATGGAAAAGTGGAATAACCTGAGGCGACTGGAGCTAAGGTCACCGTCGCTGCAGTTCATGGTTTGCGATTGTACGGTTGCACACTAGTGTAAGTGCCTTTCGTGCCGGCTGTTTTCTGGTACTTTTCTTTTTCTGTGGCTGTGACATGGTCTTGACAACACTGATCCATATCTTATTCCTCTTATGGGTACCGTCGGGCCGGGGAGTAAACCTTTCTTTGAAAGGTGGGGTACTTTTTGGTCATTGCGATCAATTTTTAGGACGGGGTGAATGATGACACCTCCTAGAGAACCGATCCCTCCAGGTTTCAAAATGAGTTGCTTTTAGGTCGGAGTGTCATTGCGAGAATCAGTTAGTTATAGCTACATTGTTTCTCTCAAGCAATCGTTTCTTTATGAAGGATGTGAATGATGTCGTGGATTAATTGATGTGATATCATCGTAAACCATTGTAAGACCTCTTTTAGACTGGCTACTAAGACATTAACACGTATTTAAGGATTTGCTTTCGCGAATGATGCCGAACAATTTGACGGGAAGATGAGACTGAAGATACGTCATGTTGACAACGTGGGGGACGGAACTAAAGTGTCCGAGCCTTTTATAAAATTGCTTTAGCTGCTACGTCGTAGGATTTGAGTGGCATTGTCGTACGCATGAGTCTATCAAGGTGTTCATAACGTTTTGACTAAGATTTGCACTTGTTATTTATACCCGGGGTTTTTAAACAAGACCAAGTAATTAGAATTGAGACTGATAGTGCGATGGGCTTTAATTTGTTAAAACAAATAAAGTGATGTAAATGACACTTGCATTACAATGATCCTATTTGCGCGTAAACTGCAGTTTGATTTATTCTTCGTCATCTCCCAACATGTCGAACATGACCAGATGAGTTTGAACGGGGTCGGACATGATTCCGTCGTTTTTGCTACGAGTGCCTCACACACACACGATGGAATCGTCTTGACTTTCTCGCATGTAAAACCACACGATCCGTTTGGGTAGGCGATCAATCAACTGATGTTTATGCTCGATTAAAAGTTTTACAAATTCGTTCTTGCTCAAACCGCTGGATCTGGCAATTAACATGCTAAACGGATGGAAAGATACAAGGCCTACCAACTTGCACGATCATCAATGACTTTTAAAATGGAGAAACAAAGAGCATATACAGCAATGTAGTAGGGGGAATGCTAGTTTTGACACAAACCAAGAACGGCTTTTCGGGAATGTTCATGGCAGTCTTATCTTGAAGGGTTTTGATTGTCCTCGGTGAAGGGTTCTTCCTATGACACTGTCTATAATACAAGTTTAAAAATTACGTTTTTCACTGGTCGATTGAATTTAAGATCAAAAACCCTTAGGAATAATTGGCCACTTCTTTGGTCCAATCATCGAAGCTCCGACATTTGCAGTCACTTGCATCTGTCAGTGTGGGTTTAAGTCGTACACATACATCTTCAGTACTTAAGATTTGACGAATCTTTCCCAGTAAAGGTCGAAAAGTATTGAGATAAAAAATGCAAGACTTTTTAATGAGTCTCTCGTGGATCTTTTAAAGGAACACTTTCATGATTTTTGGTGTTAGGTACTGTCCACACGAATAAGCTGTAAAACAAAATCCTAGAAGGAAAGTCACTAAGACACACACCACATGTCGACAACAATTCATGGAACAACGTTATAAGTGTTGGTAATCCTCCACAGTAGTTAGATAACTTTAATTAATTTCCTTCCACGGAATCTGTTGTATCACGAGTGATAAAGATTGTCGTTTGGTAGCCCGTTTGTATACCCTCCTTTGTCGAAGGTAATAAATTTACTTCTTGCGCATATAGGATCGTACTCGAGTGGCAAATCGCAACGTTTTAGTTACTAGTTCACATACCAGACATCGCACAAAAGTTTCCTCTACATACAAATATCGATAGCGTACAATAGTTTGGTAATACTCTAACGCTTCCTCTGGATTTCGTTTTAGTATAGTTACACGTTAAGTAGTAGGCTGAGTAGCAACCAAAGTCTTCAAGTCTTCAAGTAGCTCATTTCGTACATTTCTACCAGTTGGTATCCCAGGTCCAGAACTTTGAACAATTCCACGCTGACCCACGTTCCTATCAAGGCGTGTTCTTCCTGGGTGTGGTGACAGCATCTGTCTTGGTTAAACGTTTCGGCACAAGTACGGCACAAAGGAAGAATCAGTTTTCCTTGAAAACGATGAGGTAAAACGGGAAGGTACAAGTCTCTGGGAGGTAAGACTTTCAATCAATCCTCAGTAGTGTCGAATGTTGTCCAGGTCGATGTGATCGGTCCGCAGTTGCGTTTGTCCTGTGGAAAAGTAACGATTTATGCATACGTAAAGATACAGCGATCATTCGTCCAGATATTGGTTTCCTTTCTCTTCTCGTCAGTGTGGTAAAGCAAACAGATGTCATTTTTCCGTCTTTCGCACAAACTGTTTTGTGGCTGCAGAGGAACCACCAAATTGAAACTTTCCAAGATGCATTTATGCGTGCACAAACGGATGATCATACTGCTGTTCCCACATTTCCACTACTTGGTTTCCTAGCTATTCTAACCACTAGCAACGTCAAAATGTCTTGCATGGCACGTTGCTAAAACTGATTGTTGGTTTCACGTTTATGGTTGCGCACACTGAATGGGGTGCTGATAAAAAAGTCCTCCTCAATTTGTATAGAACATTTGTCCGCTCTATACTAGACTATGGATGCATTGTTTATGGTTCAGCTAGGAAGTCTTTTTTTGAAAATGCTTGACCCAATTCATCATCAGGGAATAAGACTTGCACTAGGAGCATTTAAGACATCTCCATGTGAAAGCCTACTCGCAAAAGCGAATGAACCACCTTTATCGCACCGCAGAAAAATGCTTTCCACACAGTACGCTCTAAGGTTAAGATCAAACCCTCTGAACCCTGCTTTTTCGGCTGTTTTTTAAACAAAATACAAAACTTTATATGAAAACGAACCAAGTGCCATACCTTCATTTGGCATCAAAATATCATCCAGCTTTGACACTATAAAAATTAGTCTCCCTACAGTTCAGAACACGTTTGTCTCGGAAACACCACCTTGGCTCCTTAAGCATCACAAAGTGATTTTACGTTGCACGATGGGAAAAAATCTGATACAAATCCTGCCATTTTCCAGAACTCTTATCATGAACTCCTGAACGATTTTAAAAACTACACAAATTTTTTTACTGATGGATCAAAAGTTGATGAAAAGGCTGCTGCAGCCTTTGTTAGTGGCAAATACATAACCAAAGTGCGCTTGCCAAACGATGCGTCCATATTTCAGCGGAAATCAGAGCAATAGACCTTGCACTGAAATTTGTCGAACAAAAACACATTTTAAAATAGAATTATCTTCTGTGACTCACTATCAGTTATTCAGTCGCTTCACAATAGAAAACTGGATAATCCATTGTTAGTCAATATTCTCGTCAAGAACTCTGAGCTTAGTACCAGCTATAATATAGTATACTGTTGGCTACCTAGCCATATTGGTATTAGAGGTAATGAAGAAGCTGACCGGGCTGCTAAGATGGCTCATTCAAAAGAACCATCAGATTTTAAATTACCGTTTACTGATTTTAAACCTTGTATCAAAACGTACCTACGCCGGAAGTGGCAGGCGTCATGGAATGATGCAGTCAATAACAAACTTCATGCCATCAAACCAACCCTGGGAGAATGGACTCCTTCCTACAGAACTCTCCGTAAGGAGAAGGTTGTCATTGCAAGAATCAGAATCGGTCATACATACATTACCCACTCCCACTTACTAAAAGGTGAAGATCCATCAGAGTGCATTTCTTGCAATGAACCATTCACTGTTAAACACTTTATGACCGAGTGTTCCGACCTGCAACCTACGCGTGCTAAATACTATAATGTACATGACATGAAAGAACCTTTTGATACAATACAAATCACTTGTATTTTAGATTTCCTAAAAGAAGTGAATCTCTATTTTAAACTATAACTTGTGTGCCATCACCTAGAACATTTTTATCTAATGCAAATACCACCTCTTATTTACAACATCTTATTATCAACATACGCCATTTACATCTCCCGTTGATTGGGAAGCTTCATATTTTCCTGTTACCAACATCTTACCATTTTATATTTAACTATTATGGTTTTTTATATCGCTGGTCGATGTTAAACCTTTCTTATTTTTAAATATCTAACCTTTTGTATGGCGCTAAATAACCTAAAAGTGCTGGTGCGCCGTTAAAATTCAAGCAAACAAACAAACAAAACACGTTTATAGTAGCAGATGGGGCATCCGTTCAATAAGCATCTATTAATCCCGTACATGATATTAGAGTTTTCTAGGTCCCAACGATCCAACAAAAATGACCCGATGGTCTTTTCTACTCCTCAGTTGCGGGCATGCTGATTACATTTGTCGTCCTTGTCGCACAAGTAATGCTGCCAGCGTAGGGCTTGGCCGAGTACGTTTAACAAAGTTTATCTTTTGAGGGGATTAGGACAGCCAAGGTGTGTTTAGGTATACATTGTTTTCGATACACTAAGGAACACGCTTTGGCGATGGTGCAGGTTTTTTTCCCCAAAGGATAGTTCAAATATCAAAGTTCAAAGTGAGCCAGTTCAAATTATCTGGTTTCATAATCAGCGAATAGGGATCGAGAGCAGAAATTTTGTTACGGCCAGCACAAACAAGTGAAGCTATGACTATGCTACTACCCATCTGGAGAGACAACATCATCCGTCTGAAAACTAAAATCGTACCATTGATAACACCATTCATTTGAATCTTTTTGTCTTCATGTGAGGCCTTACCCTGACAGCAGAATTAAATCGCAGAATCCAGTTACTTGAAATGTGATACTAAAGAAAGATCCTTGTCATCTCATTACAAGAACGACATCACAAAGGAAAAAAATTGTAACACCATAAGGCGCAAAGTAGGTCAATCTAAAGACCTCATCACCACAGTTAGAAAGGTAAAGATGAAATGGTATTACCATGTTCTCTAGAACCAACCGTCTATCCACATCAGTTCCGCAGAGCAGCGTCCAGGGTGGATTAAGGCGAGGTAGACAAAGAAACAAGTGGACTGACAACATCACAGAATTGACCAGGGCAGTTTTGCGGAGACGCATGAATTGGCACATGATTGAGATAAGTGAAGAGAACTGGTCAGATGATAACAGGAAAGCGCCTCGACGACCACACCAGGATAAGAAACTGAAGATGATCAGATCTCTCCGCGTTCCATGAATAGTTCTAGAAATTGTTCACAACAACGCCGTAAGATATCAACGTCGGAACGACATTACTTTTATATTTTATCCTTAAAGTTGAAAGGATCTTTGGCGTGAGTCTAATACAAAGTGTAGTAAGCTTCTCCTTGTTCGGTACACATGTGGTCGGGGTAAAATGGGGTAGAACAGCGTGTTCATTTGCTTTCGGTTTTGAAAAAGTGAGGAAATTTGCCTTTGAACATGTCATTCCAAACGGTTTAGGCATTCGACTCAAAGGCATGGAAATAGTTGTGGCTCCGTTCAAAGCGACTTTAGGACATACGGTACTTTGTTCCGTATAGTATCTGAAAAGACACTGTGCATCGTAACCCGAAACGTTGTGAGCCATTACCCTGGCGTGTTGATGACAATCTCCGTAAAGTTCGATGCCATCTTGGATCCACATCTCGTCGATGGGGTCTAAGATCCATTGGGCAAAATCGGCTAGCGTGCTCGGTCCTCGTAAAGTTTTTTCACGTCCTCCAGGAAACTTTCTGTAGTAAGAGCAATGATTAAAGATGCGCTCTTCGATGCACTTCTTGCACACTAGATGAGCCACTCATTAATCTGGAATATGAATGCCAGTTTCGTGCACGCATTCGAAACAGATAAAGATGAAAATCTCTTTCTTCTGGTCATGAACTTTCCCCTGATGGGGCTGCTAGTTTTGAATGGAGCATAAGAGCTCCAAGTCTATGATTTGGAGACGAATGTAACATCGTTTCCTTCCTGGACATATGTGAGTCTTGGCATTATTGGTACCTATGTCTTATCCACAAATATCTCACAGTTTCGGGAGTTGACAACCCCTTTCCCGCTGTGAACCTTTGCATATTCAAACCTTGTTTGTAGTAGGTAGGGCTGGCTAGAAAAAGGTGTGTGCTGTCAATCAGAACAATGCACTCGTTCTTGTCCTTAGTCAGGACAATATTGAAGGGCCAAACGTCCTGAGCATTTCGATTCACAATGTTTGTAATGTTCTCGATTGTTTTACCCATAGTTACATTTTTTACCCTAATCCCAGGAATGCGGCGATACTGGTGATGATATCGAAATGACCATCGTGAAAAAAGACCTGAATATATTTTCCGTCTTAGAAATGTTTCCCTCGAAACAACAGAGGTGCACCATCAGCAGAAAGGTTGAACAGGCCAAGTTTTCAAACAAAAATAAAGCCTCTACCGAGAGAGGACGAACCCATCTGGGATATTTGTAAAACTAAAGTGTGAACAGACCAAACTATAGAGGTGTCTATTTGTTAAATTAAGGCCTCCTACGAAAACAAAACTAATGTCAAAACACAAAACCAAAACTTCTATCTAACCGTGAGTCTCTCTATTTTTGTTGTTGTCATTTGTTTAAATTATTACTGATGTGATTGTTTACGTTTTGACGCATAGTCGAAGTAGCACCCCCTCTTCTGCTACGAATTAAATAATTTTCTCAACCGAATAATTTATTAAGTCCAATGCGATATCTTGATCGTGGATCATGTGCATTTTGTGTTACAAATCCATGTAATGTGGACTAAGCATGACTTTAAAAAAATTCTATAAAGATTATAACCCATATCTCCGCTACACCATGTTTGATGAATATTTCTAAGTGTGTAAGTATCAACTCCATTAAACACAGCAAGAATATTAAAATTATCCCTGATCACTATTAGAATTTGTGTATACCGCTGGGTTACATAAATCAAATCAGTATTTTTATGTCTGCCCCGGGAAAATATTCTAGCTGGAATTGATTTTTTGTCCAGCATCACATCACCATATACGACTAAATGGTTAACAGATCCATCAATGGAATCAACAGTCACCCTCTCTGCTGCTGGTGCACGTTCTTGATGTAATATGGAGCCCAGACGTGTTGCAAGTTTTGCATTTTAGGCATGCTACAGGACGTTTCTTTGAATATTCCAGAATGCTATAACTGTAGTTCTGCTTCTCTTTACTCAGGTCAGCTACTACATCGTTGCCAATAGCCAGTACCGTGACGTCACCCAACATGTTCCATTCCAATTGTCCCTATACAGTACCATTTCGTTTAATTTCCCTCTATAATCCAACCCATGTTTCAATTCCCCATGCTCATTACCCATCGTCCCTAAACATTACCAGGGTGATCTGAAAAGTCTCGTTCCTAAACGTTCCCAGGGTGAGGTCTGTAATATAGTTACTCATTGTCCCTACGGTATCTCGAATTACTACTATCCTTTTCTCTCGCATGTCATGACATTATATATATATATAATTTTCTGAGAAAAATGTTTTTTATTACATAAAAGCACCAAGAGACTAGCTGCAAAGGTCATTTGATCGTTATTACAAATACATCAGCAAGTGTACCTGCAAAGTTCGGTAGATCATGTGTATTACATATAAGTGACAATAGTATACCTGAAATGGTTGGTATATCATGTTTATTACATCAACAAGTCTACCTGCAAAGGTCGGTAGATCATGTTCATTACATCAACAAGTCTACATGCAAAGGATGGTATATCATTTTTATTACATCAACAAGTCTAACTGCAAAGGTTGCTAGATCATGTTTATTACATATAAGCATCAACAATCTACCTGCAATGGTCGGTCGATTATGAATGTTACATATAGACACCAACAGCATACCATATCTGAGAGATTAACTTTGGACAGAGTAGTCTTACTACTCTGATATTATGGTGTCTGCATAATAGCAGACGATATCACAATATTCTCTTATTGCTGGCAGCCTCTGTGAAACAGACTACACTGTTTTATTCTGTTTACGGAAAGTGTTTCGGTATCTCATTTTGAGGGATCCCACTGATTTACTTAATTAAGGGAAGTGTTACTGTATTTCGTTGGATTGGACCCGGTGATTTGTGTAGGAATTCGTTTGGAGGGATGTGTCATTGCATTTGGTTTGAGGGACCCAAGAAAACTATTATCTTAAAACAGAGGATTGGTTAATAGAGGTGAGCACTTGAGCAGTTTTTACCTTTGCAAAAACATGGACTTGTACACGCTTTAATCACGTATCTCTATTGTAATTATGTACGCACATACCAATCCCCAAATTTGAATTTATTTACAAGTTACAGCGTTAATAATCATAATTTGCATCATTTGTAAAGTTATCACAACTAACAGCCGACTCATTTTCTGAATGACTTAACTTGATATGGTATCAGAACTAACAGACGTGTCCTCATTTGAATGACTTAACTTGATATCGTATCAGAGCTAACAGACAACGTGTCATCATTTGAATGACCTGACGTGATATGGTACCAGAACTAACAGCCGACTGTCAAATTCTGAATGACTTAACTTCATATGGTACCAGAACTAATAGCAGACTTCTCATCATTTCAATGACTTAACTTGATATGGTGTCAGAACTAACAGACAACGTGTCATTATTTGAATGACCTGACGTGATATAGTACCAGAACTAACAGCCGACTGTCAAATTCTGAATGACTTAACTTGATATGGTGTCAGAACCAACAGACAATGTGTTATCATTTAAATGACCTAACGTGATACGGTATCAGCTCTAACAGACAACGTGTCATCCTTTGAAAGACCTAATGTGATACGGTATCAGAACTAACAGACAACGTGTCATCGTTTGAATGACCTAACGTGATACGGTATCAGAACTAATAGACAACGTGTCATCGTTTGAATGACCTAACGTGATACTTGGTCAGAACTAACATCTTTCAGAACATAATTCCGAATCAACTAACAGCTGACATATAATAACTTTTTATAACGTGACATGTAATAGTGGCAATACGTACAGCTGACATGTATGCTTAACGGGATTAAGTTGAACAACTTTAGATGACATTTCACCATCCCATTAATTTGTGTCAAATATAGTCTAAAATATGCCCCATACGGTATTCATCTTGTTCCGTGTACTTTTGATAAATTACTTAATTATGTCACATACATTCAGCAAGACAAATTAATAATTTATAGGTTATTAAACTACATCCAATACATTCAGCGACACCAGTTTGTATTTGATGGATTGCTTTGACTTCATATTAACCTAGCAAACTACATAACGCTTAAAGTTATCAATAGTTCCAAAACGTTATTTGAAGCTAAAATAATTCCATGTATACAGTGAAATTGCACAAAGTGATTATTTTTAAAAAAATCGTACATTTGATATAGTGACTTCCTGTAAGGGATGGAACTACAGCGGACAATCCCAGAAACAGTCTATGACTGACTGATTTTTAATTTAAGTCGTGTTCGCCCATAGGGCATGTACGACTGGTTAATTCCCCTTATGGGGATAATTAATTGTTTCGAGGGAGATGGTAAAGTGCCACATCTCCCTACGCTTTAATACACCATTTGGTGTTAATTGAATTATCCGATTTCGAGTCATTTCTGCCTCACGGGATATAGTTATTGATGCAAACGAATGGGATTAGTTGCACGCATTCGTTGATATTATAGCTATGATAAATTGTCGGAAGAGGTAAAGGCTGTACAGATGGTCCAGAAAGGCAAAGGAAAAGGCGGCGCAAGCATCACTTCCTCGTCTTGACGTACTTATAATGAATTTTGAGGTTTATCATACGATCATTTGTGCTGCTTAATTTAGGAATGGTGAGGATGGCATGGTTATTAAAAATTATTTTTGTACAAAAAGGGCCCTGATGACTGGGAGCAAGCCACCTCATAATGTTAATGTTTTGGTTTCCTCATTTTCTTAAATATTTAATTGCCGCCTTGTGCGACTGGACCTGATGGCTCTGGAGATTAAGCCACCTTATAGAAGTAAATTGGGGTCCTACATAAATCCTATTATATAATTATGAGTTACCACATTGTGCGGTTGGGCCTGGTGACTCTGGATTTAAGCCACCTTATAAATCTAATTTATGGGAGATATCTTTAAGCTAATATTCTAACTATTTAATTACCACCTTGTGCGGTTGGCCCTGATGGCTCTGGTAATTAACCCCAGAAACAGTCTATCATCCCGGCGGTTATTAAATAACACCCATACAAAGGACTTGACGAAAGTGTTAGATGGGAAGTCTGCATATTGCTAATGGTTGACTGACAGGTGGAATAGTCAGCAATCCATCATCAACAGCGATATCTCATCATATTGACTTCTATGTAATAAAACTTGAAATTTCATGTAGAAAACATCCTATACATAAATTGTGTGCTACTGTTTTCTGAGACACCTTCTTAATATTGAAAAACCTCGTTCCTTTTCCACTTCACTCCAGATATTATTAAACATGTACATTTGCTATAGGATGATGGAATATGATGGAAATAAATGCACACATGAATCCACTGACCGTTTTCATGATTGAAAACTAATAAAATTGAACTTGGTAATGCATGCAGACATGTCACTGAATTAAGGTGTTAATCCCACCTGAACGCTCAGAACAATAGTAAAGGTTAATTTATAAATGTAATTTTGACAATGGCATTTTGTCGTAAATCTATAACTGAAAGGTTAATTTGGAAAGGTAATTTTGACATTGCCATTTTTGCACCTGTCTACGATAATAACCGAACGCAACTGCCGACCACTTCCGGTATTTAGTGTAAACAAATCGTGACGTCACATTATGAACACTTGTTGTAAACAATGGCAGAGTCGGTATCGTCACATTATGAAAAAGTCTTCAGAAACTCAACACGAAAGTTGCGATTTTGAAGGAAGTGAATTGTCACTGTCTTGCGGGTCATAGCCATTTGAAGATGGTGGTTTAATAAGCTCAGAATATTATGATAATGGTGTACAAGCGGCTGCCGGCACCCAAATTAATCCAAACCGGTTTGAACCCTATGTTTCCAATACCGACGAATCCGAAGCTGCAGCTGAAGATTTCGAAGAAGAAAGACGAGATAGACTGACGGACAGTGCATGGAAATTGTTTTCTGAATATGTCTAAGTTACGATAAATATATGTATCCGACGATATTTGCAGTAGTGTTCCACAGTATCATATTCGTTTACAAATGAATGTTTCTCACATGTAATAAAGGATGTAAAAGTGTATTGCATTTCATGGGTAGAGACGTATTTATACGTTGATAAGTAAAAGGTACATTTCATAACAGTTGTAAGCTTCGAAAACCTGTGCAAAATTTGATACGATTTAGAAGTACTTAAGATTCCTAGGAGAGGACGTCCTCTTTTGCACAACTGTTGAAATAGGCATGATATTTACTGATACATGATAGCAAAATTGAATTAATATTTTGTACACTGTATTATAAGTTAAAATTTCAAATTTCTTTTATGTATGCAAATAGTGTATGTTATAAACTATGACATAAACCATGTTTTATGTGGTAGTCATCTACTTGCAACGTCTATTTTCTTTCATCTCTAATTTAATTTTACAGGGCTGTACTAAATATTTTACCTGTTCCTGACATTAGTCCGTTTGCGTCATTGTACTGTGATGCTGATGTGTTCATAAATATAGGAATAAATTTGATAAGCACAGCACAATGCATTAAAGAAAACTCTTATTTTAGGTGTAATAGTGGACATTGTTTGGTAATGCCCACAGCAAGGGAATGTGTATATTGTTGTGACATAGAGAAGGTCAAAAGTGTCTGCAATGAATACCAGGCATACAATGTATAACATACCATCCGTTGTTCAGTCCAGATTGTCTCGACATTCATGCTTTAATAGTTGTATTTTACCAGTATAGACAACAATTTGGAGAACGTCCAGAACAAGAAAATGAGTCAGTAAAATGTCTGAGTAATTTTTCATGTTCTTTTGTTTTCATGATCTATACATGACAGCATGGTATTGGGATTATTAATACAGAACATAAATAAACCACTTTTTCCAGTCATGTTATGCCACCTTCATTGATTGAATCCCTCTTTTTGAGGCCTACACCGTCTAACCTTTATACCACAGTGATCCTGATAAGTCATGCCCAAAAAAACAACCACATATACATGGTCAAATATTGTTTTATTTCAGTTTTTGTGTCAGAAAATAAAATGGAGTAGTAGGGGCGGGTGAATCCAACAACTTTTGAAGGCGTCGATTCGGCAAACCAAGGCTTCCTCGAAAAACATCCACGGGCAAAAAAAAAAAGACGCCATGGTCGTTGTCGCCACCCCCCCCCCCCACTAGTATGGGGTTTAACAATTTTTTCGCTACGATTTCACAAACAGACTAATTTGTAAAACCTCACCTCGTAAATCAATTAGATTTTCTGACTGGTCAGTGAGTTTGAAGATAATTCTCGTTAACGAATCATTATGACATCGAATATAGACTGGATTAGTTGGATCCTCAATGATTAGAAACTCGGGGGGGGGGGGCTGTTGGTGCAAACGAATACAAAATATATCCCTGCTGAGCTTGATTTGATCGCTCGAGATTTATTTGATAGCTTCCTTCGATAACATCACACACTAAATTCAATGCAAACACCGAGGACATATTGACATTGAACTGAGCAATATGCCTACAACCACCGTCTGGATCATTATTATGTTTGAGGATGGTTGTCTGTGGGTGTGGTATTTTTTTCCATGCGGCAAGTATTTGCGGAAAATACTCATCGAGGAGATCATTAACAGATTTTTTTAGTTCATTTGCGTTATATCCAGGAAATTTAAAATCGGGTAAATCAGCTTCTGTGATATTGTAACCGGTTAGGAATTTTTGTTTATCTCCGTTTTTGTAATTAATTATTACTTGAATTATTCGTGTGTTGATATATTCCATGTCGGATACAAGCTGATTTAATATCCTAACATATTTTAATATCTCATCACGTGGTTTTGTTATATCAGAGAGATGCTCTTGGAAGCTCCGTCGTAGTCGTTCTAATTGTGTTTTATGTAATTGATTAATCTCTTTCAAATAACCAATGACATTATTTAGAGTGAATACAATGGCAATGAATGAATCAGGAGTTTTCTCAAGACCAAATTTCCATTGCATGGTTTTGTTATCAAGAAATGTAAATCTATCACTTAATTTTGTATTTGTTATATCAGGTAAATAATTTCGATATGATGGGTTGATTTCATGATATGATTGTATATCCGTGAAATAATCAGATTTTTTAGGTTCGGGTGTTTGATAAGATGCCTGAGGTGAGATTTCAGGCCAACCCAGTATTGTCCTTATAGAACTCTGATAGATATCTACAACATAACTGGGCGAGTTAATTTCAGTGGCAGATGATAACGTCGCCTCATGAACCGTTATAGCGATTTTCGATTTTTTTTCAGTAATGGATTTTATTCTACGTTGTAATTCAGCATTGATTTGTTTGATTTGGTACGACCCAGATGGTAACGAAACAACGTTCCAGTCTGGTTCACCGTTGGGTTTATTCTTACTCGCAAACACCAAGGAATTATTTGGTTATTGACCGCCAAATGCTACCGACCTAATATTAGGCCAACTGTGATACACTCGTAATTTTGCTAGCACTATTTCCTTTACGGGAATTGGAGTAGGGAAATTCACACTAAATTCAGGATTGGTTGAGGTTATTGAGATCATGCATATTTTCACGGGGTTTGTGTTCTTGCGGTGTTGTCATTGTTATTATTATTATCCTGCTCTAATTTCTACATCGTGGAATCGTACAATTGAACCATTTTCAAAAACTCATCATCGGATATTAATGTGTCATCGAGTGACGACATCATCGAGAATAATTAGGAGTATGCGGTTGAAACAACATGAAATTTAATTATGTAATCTTGCAGTTTACGCTGGCTGCATGATGATATTTTTTTATAAACGAAATAATTCCTGCAATTGTTGTCACCGCGGATATACAAATTGGAACAGCTTTCGGGGCAATCATTGTCACCGAGGAGAGTATTATACCTGCTCCGGTGATTACACCACTCACCTTACACGGTAACATCAACTGCGGTAACTCTGCGTCGGTATTTTTTTTATTTTTATTTGGTACTCAGTGAGGGTTTTGAGTTTAGTTTGAAATTCTCTGACTTGATCATAGCGGTATTGAGATACCGAAGGTATCGTCGGTGATAAAATCATCATTGATGACATTTTATTTTCAAATCGGTTACGATTTCAATTTAGTTGTTTACTAAAATCCGCTACGAATTCCATATACCATCTTACTGAAACCCTAGCCAAATTATGATCAGTGGATACTATCGTGAACTGTTCAGTTGTATCCTTGTCGATGATCGTTGATATTATATTTGTTGACCCCAGATGAACTCGTTGACGAAATATTAAATAGAGTCGGTGTCACTAGCGTTAATCGATAAATACGTTCGACGGCCGCGGTGATATGTAAACTATGATTTAGTGGTGTCCACGCAAATGATCCCCATTGAATCGTGTATACTACGTTGTTGGTTCTCTCATGAGGAATTATTGTTTTTTTCAAGTATTTTTAACATCTTCGGCATATTATCCCTGATGATATCGTTGGTTCTTTTAAATCAAAGTTGATAGCTTCTATTCGCTGATTAATCATTGTTATTTCATTGAGTTTCGTGATAATATCATCAAAAAAGAGATCCATTTTAACATCATCGGGTTTAGCATTTTATACCAAAAAATGTATCAATAGAGTCATCGGTTCCGTTGAAGTTTTTACGTAATGTACCAAATTGGGTTACATGAGTGTCATACTCGGATCTCAATTTTGCCAAATTATCGGTAGCGGTTTTTACGTGTATGATATGCAACTCGGGTTGCGAACGTGGAACACCGAAGAAATTATTTATCGGGGCTTCGATGTTATCAATTATACTCTGTTGTAATCGACCAAAATTGATTATAACATCGTTGTATTCTGATTGTAGGTTTTGTTGGGCATCCACAATAGTTGAAACAAGTACACCCGGTTTGAGTTTACCCTGATCGGAAAATACCGCGATGACATTTTCTGTTACACCGCGTTGTTTAACTAAAATATCATCCAGTGAAACATTACTAGTTTTCAATTTACCCTGACGATCCTGAAATACAACTATTTCATTGGGATCAACACTTGCTAAGTTCAACATCTCAGATATTTCATCTTCGATTATTTTTTATATCACCGGTTGAAGTGCCATCGGCATCGGGTTTCTTCAGCGCTGATAAAGATTGTCCCCAAATATCAATCATGTTATTGTAAAACTAATTACTTTTCTAAAATCTTCGATTTTCAAATCTTCGAATACCAGCTTCTACTAGTATATTCATTTACGACCCGATGAGGTGGTTTTCCAGATGATGAAATAGCGTCAAGGACATTTAATACTTCGTTGCCGCATATTGGTGGGTCATTTAGTTGTTGTGTTGGTAGCGTTGAGTACCAACGAGGGGTGTTTAAGAGGTTTATATAACTCATAAATTCTTTAAGCGGCGCTAACCCATATGAATCGAAATAAACAATCACACGCGGATCAATCGCGTATGCAACCCAGTGGGTTCCAGGTCCGGTGCTGTTATCGAGATTAATAATACCGGTTTCAACGTTTTCTGGTTGTGCTGGTAATTGACCTCGCATAAAAACACCTTTGAAGTTTTTAATCACTAGTTTTTTTTTAGCAGCATCGAGTAAATCAAAATTTGACATGGGAACTAGTAAACCGTTCCTGGTATTCTCAGGCCCTTTTATTGAGTACCATGAATACGGGGTTCCTGGTAGTCTTAGACCCTTTCCTCGTTTCTTTTTTTTGATATCCTTTCCAAGTAGCTTGCTTTAGTGTCATCCCTGCCGCGGTACCAACGGCCCCTAACGCTGCCGCTTTAGCCACCGCTGGGGCCGCTGCCGCAATCAACGCTGGAATCTCAGCTAATAACGGGAATATACCACCTGATTTTATCATGTTTTTGATCGCGGCTGCAGAGAGAGTGATCTGAACACCATTTTATCTTTGAAAGCATCATTAAAGTGTTTTATCTGACGAGTTGTCAGCGACAGTTTATTATGAAAACCAGACATCTGATTGTGTTTCAGCGTTATTGTGGTTCCACATTTTTTAGCTGATTCCGATTGCAATTTTTTAATTTGACCGGGAGTCAATGTAACATTAGCAACACTATATGACATTTTATTAATAACAGATTGATCTAATTGTTACATGTTTTCTACTGGAGCATCGACTACTCTTATTCTTCCACCAACACCTTCAAGTAGCATTGATTTATCACTGAGAATGACAGCAATCGCTCTATAACCACCAGCAGAAGGATCGGTTACACGAGCTCTAAAGTGTATATCAACGACGGATTTTCTTGTTAAATCAAGATGTTCCAGTGAAAAGTAATAAATCGGATATAGGCTTTTAAAATCCAACTGTGATATTTGCAGACCAGTATCTACATTTTGATCGCGTCCCATATATGACAACATACGATGATACACACGTGCTATTTGGTAGTATATCCTCGGATGGTTCCTGTTGTCCGTTTATTCTCAGCGAGACTTCATTAACACCTAATTTATCAAATATCATATGGCTGTGTTCTTGGGAGCTAAATCTATTCCTGTTTTGTAGCGCAACAAATATATGACGTGGAGCTGAAATACCTTGTTTTCATGCCAGGTGCCATGTAAATGTACCATTAATATCAGAATCCATGGTATCTGTGGTCACTAATCACCAACTCAACAATGATTTTCCTCCGTGATCCATAAATGATAGTAATCGTTCTTCTGTTGTGATTGATAGAGTCATTACTGGCATCAACAATGATAGTTTTGTTAAAATGACTTTAACCTCTGGAACACCAGCGCCACTCCAGATTGCATCATTATCATTACCCTTTCGCACGAGTACTACCGTATGCTTCGCTCCATAGATAACTTTTCGGACATTTCTACAGAATCCAAATATATGATGCTGTAGAATCGCGCATGAAAATTGTCCACGAGGCCTCTGCATCGTTGCTACGCGTGTTGCAAATCCTAGATTATAATTACGATTAGTACTTTTTATAACATCAAAAGCAGCACCTGGTCTTGCTTCGTGTTCCGGACTAACTGGTTGATTAGGACCATCTGCAGTATCTTGTGGTGTCCGTAATTTAATACACTGGATGTGATTAGCGTTATCAGTGATATCCTTAGAGAACATCATAGACGGACCTGACGATCTTGTATAATCATCAGAATATCTTGATAACCCTACTATTGTTGTGGCAACATTAACCTCACGCTCTATAGACTCGATCTCTCTTCCGTCAATCATGTATGTAGCACTCTCAAATAGCGCCATGATACCATTATTGACAAAACCAACTCGGACATTTTCATCATCTGCGTATGCTGTACCAGCTGCAACATTTATTACAAGTTCTCCTTCTACTTCGATAAACGCTTCACATGGTAGAAAATATTTACTTGTATCGTGAACTTGAAGTTCAATTCTTGATCGGAGATCTGGTTGTACTGTGTGATAAGAATAAAATTGATAATCGCGTACAGAATCATCCTTGTGTACTGGGGCGTGCATATCAAACGCTGGATCAGGTGTCCGTTTGAACATTTTATTATATATTCCTCGATCTAAATCATGATTTTTATCGTCGTCGTCGTGGTTTTAAGCCACTTCCCGCTATCATATTTGCGATATCGTTTTGGTTGCTGGCTGTCGATGTTGGAGTCACCAACGATGCTAATTTCTGATCTACTGCATTATTTATTATTTTACTAACACTTGCAGGCATTACTTCGGTAGATGGCAACGGCAATGATGGAGTCGCTGGTGGTTTCCTTCGCCGTCGAACTAACGACATTAGTTTATCCTTCGCCGCGGAAAACGTTTTCCCGGCAACATCTCCAACAGCGGTAATACCCTTATCACGAATAACATCAATGGCTTTCATCGATAATTGTTTTGCTAGCGGCGCCACTTTTGGAGCCATTCTTGAAAATAATCCTGCAATGGTATCACCGAGACCATCACCTTTAGTACGCTCTATAAACTGGCAATCGTGAGTTTACTACGTAGACGCTGATTGGTTTATCATGGTTGTAGTGTATGATCATCTTATTGAATTACTAGTAATTCAAATGATATTTATCTAATGTGGTGATGAAAAATCTTTTGGATTTTCAGTCACTGTTATAACCATGATTTTCGACTAACTCATCAATTAAATCTCGATATGTTTTGATATCCATGATGCCTCCTTGAAATAACCGCCTACAGATATCAGCTGCTTCATTAATTATTTCCGGCGAGTTATTTCCAGCTCGTTTCCCTCCTATGAGAACCTCTAATCATGCTATATCGCTGAGAATATTACCAGGACAACGAATAAGACCACTACCTGGAACGGAGTTTCTAACTCCACTCTGAGAAAATCCCTTTCCTTTTGTTGTTTTAGTGATACCAGTTGACCCTGTGAATAGGATTGAGTTATATCAAAAAGTTTTGATTGCTCTGTTAATCTAAGAAATCCGGTATCCGATTGCGTTGTTTTGATGATTCGGCTTTTACTATTGCTTCCATAAATTCTTTATACGTTTTATCAATTTTTGATGTCTGAGATGCACCTGTTAACACACGATATAATCCATTATACCATTTTTTTTTTACTAGGGAGTCTATAATCATCTTGGATATAATTTCTTCTCTGATGAAAACTCCTAACGACGAAATTAACTATTTCTTCAATAGAATTAAATCTTTTATTTCTTAATTCATCTAATTTACCGGAGCGGAATGCAACTCTTCCACTAGCAGTATCACCTTCTTCTTCTTCTTCTTCTTCTTCGTCTTCGTCTTCGTCTTCTTCTTCTTCTTCTTCTTCTTCTTCAAGTGGTTCAAGTGGTGGAAAGCTAATATCAATATTATCTAATCGTTCAACTTCTTCTTGAAGTTGTCGTTCTTTTTGTTCTTGTTGTTTTGCAGCAGCTAGTATATCACCAGGTAGTGTTTTTAGAGATATTTTTGTTTGTTTAGATCTTTCTATTTTTTTCATGTACAGGAAGAAGAGGAGTTTCTTTTCTTTTCCCCTCATTAGGGACATCTCCCCACATAGCTCTTTCAGTGGTTGATATTACCCCCTTTAGTTGGCGTGGTTATAGGTTTAAGCAGGTCTTCAGTTTCGGCTGTAAACCAGTCTGAAGACTCTGTCTAGCTTGTAGTTTGTTTCTAACAGAGTCGCAGACAGGGATGAACATTTTAATTAGTGCTAGTCGCTCATGAGCTAGTCTAGTCGTTAATGCTTTGTAAACGATTGTTAAAAATCGTAGATTTTCAATTACAAAGCAGTTTCCAATTAGTGTACGATGCATTGACAGTAACCATAAACAATCGACCAAGATTTTTAGTCATTGTTTGATGAAAATTTCATTGAAAAATTGATTTTTTTCTAAATGAATTCCTGGGGGTTTTACCCAACTGAAAAAATCGTGATATTTGGTCGTTTTTTTGTGGTTTTTTCTTTTGGTTTTTTAACACTGTTTGATGAAAATTTCATTAAAAAAATTGATTTTTTCTAAATGAATTCCTGGGGTTTTAATCCTAAAAAATAGCATAAAATGTAACAAAAAATGACTAAAAACATCACAAAAATGACCAAAAATCGAGTAAAATAATAAATTGCTTTGAAAATCCTACGGATTTTTCATTTTCAGTAATTAATAAAATTCATGAAAAATTTCACTACAGTGTTTCATTTTACTTCCTTATAGTAACGAAGTCGGTCATTGATTAATCCTGTATAGAATTTTGCTCTGGTTGAGCGCACACACACACCATACCTGTTCAATGTATTGCAAACAAGTATTCATACATGTCGATTCGTAGTGAGAATTTTACCTGTCTGTTGTATTATACATGTCGATTCTTAGTAAGAATTTTACCTGTCCATTGTACAGAAGCATTAAAGTATTATACATTTCAAATCGTTGGTTACAACTTACTCCGCTGAGGTAACCAGCGGGGCATTTTCGTTTTGTTGGTTCAAAATTTTAATATTCTTAATTTTTTGATTAACTGCTCGTTTCATTTCATATTCATTCCCTAATTGTTTCCTGATTCTTTCCACGATAGTAAATAACGGGAAAACTTACGTCATTTTCATATTTAAAAGTTTCATACATTGCATGTTGAATCCGTTTAATGAACGAATACGCCCTAGGCAGCATGTATTTTTTTCTTTGGGTGCCATATTCAATATCTTCAACCTCCAAAATAATTTTATCACAATTGAAATTAGCTGATAATTGAATTTCTTGAGATTTCAAATTTGAAATCTCAGTTATGATCTCATTGATATTTTCAGAATTCATATTATATGATAACTATATATTTCTAATACAGAATATATATATATATATATATATATATATATATATATATATATATATATATATATATATATATATATATATATATAAATAAATATATATATATATATATATATATATATATATATATATATATATATATATATATATATATATATATATATATTTCAAAAATGAACTCTGTTCGTGTTAAGGTGTTTATCATCTTAGCACGTCTAGATATATTATGCGATTATATATGATGATGTATACGATTATATATGATGATGAACTCTGTTCGTGTTAAGGTGTTTATTATCTTAGCACGCCTAGAGATATTATGCGATCATATATGATGATGAACTCTGTTCGTGTCAAGGTGTATTATATATCTTACCCACGCCTAGAGATATTATGTGATGATATAAACACCATTTGGAACTCCTCAGGTGTAATTTACATCGGAGGCGAGCAGAGGTTACATATATAAGACAACACATCTCATAGGACCCCTCAGGTGTTTATTAACATCTGACCCGGCCCAGAGGTATCACAAAACATAGTCTCAGAGAAGATATCTAACTCGTGAAATAACGGATTAGAAATCTAAGAAGGTATGCTTGACGAATGACCTCACATTTACATATATACATATGTACAATTATTTACATATATAAATTACAACCCCAATCGAGTGTTATGGCGGTTGTACAATGAATGGATTATATACAATAAATGCCGTCAATGGCGTGGTATTATATACACAATGAATGAATAGGGATTGTATAGGACAGCACAAGACAATACAACATATAACAATGTATTATATAGGACAGCACAGGACAATACAACATATAACAATGCATTATAGAATGATATGACAATGGATGATAGGATGACAATGGATGACAATGGATGATAATGACACTTCTTCATTCAAACTGAAACAACCATACCCCCACAAAATCACCCCGGGTTGAATGAAGAGTCATTCACACCGTGTGACGGTGTATTTGGTATGGATGTTTCACGATTTGAATTTCGAGGTGCTCAACCCCACCCCCAATTATATAAAACCATCCATCGGTACCGTCGACAATATGCCTGTTACGGGATTAAAACCATGGACCCCAGGACGAGATTCCAGCGCGTTACGAATACGCCAACTGTTCTTATCTACAGGTATATGCTTTTGAATACGATATATGTGTATGTTGTGGTATATTGTATCTCCTTTGTTATTTTTGGCAAATTAGTCATTGTGGTTTTATTATTTGTATTTAAAATGATTATTGACAACCGGATACTTGAAAAAAAACCACAAAAAGAATACAATTGTTTGTAATACTACGTTTCCTCACAAAACAGATAATTGATTATCCTGTTGAAAATCGTGATAATGAAAACCCTTAAGATCAGATGACGTAGCATTTTAAAAAACCCATTGGGGGTAACTCTTTCATAGGCCGACATACCCGTACGAGTTATTCCCCTTCCTGCTATATAGAATAGTACCAAATACTTATAGTCAGACATATGTAAAATGAATTCTTTGTCCATTTTTTCTGGAAATCGCTGATCGATAAATTCCTTCTGCATCAAATCGTATTGAGGCTCTACAAATATCGAAATATCTACTCGCTTCATACATTGATTGAAATATTTTGTCTTCGTTATTTTCTGTATTAAATGATTTGACACATTTTGCAAATTTCGAGTGTTTTCCGGTAAATCTTCGTTTGGTATTTTCACTCTGCGGAACAGCTCGTAAATTATCTAATCTGTTATTTTGAGGACACCATTCAATATGATCGATAACAAAACCATCCTTGATCAATCCGTTATATACCTCATACACGAAACGATGACAAACTTCAAATACCCCTGATTACACACAACACCAACTGATTTCAGTCTGCGGTGTCTGACAATATCGTCACGGGATGCCTCATAATCGCTGATCACGGGATGCGGTTGAAAGTCTTGGTTCATTTATATACTATATTATTTTTTTCTAATTCATTACTTGGTTGAAGTATTACTTTGGAATCTATGAATATAATCTTGAGGTGTTCTTATGGCTTTATCGCTGACACAGTCATTGATGGAGTTTTTGACGAAATCTTTGATTCGTTTATCTTAATAGCTTTTCAACTCTCTGTATCGCTTGCAAGGAACTGGGCCAAGACTTCCACCACGGACACTTTGCATATGATATCCACAGAATTCCTTTCTGCATGATTTGTTACATGCGGTTACTGATCCTATCATCAACCATTTGCAATGATTCATTATATTCTTTATTTAAATACTTGTTTTAATTATAATATGAAGGAGTTCGAGAGATTATCGAAAATTAAGCCCTGGAAAAATGTTAAAATCAATCTCGATAGAGTCTCCGTAGCACCATAGGGTCTAATAAGTTATAGAAGCATATTGGGTAGAATCCGCAATTGTTTTAATGAATTCAAACACGATGGAGCATCTCACTGTTGGTCAACATTTCGAATTGATGGTAGCGTTGATGCTGCCATGAAAGACAAAAGAACAACAGTGATAATCTCACATCTTGACCAGAAAAAAGTATTTTTTTAGAGTGAAATTCATTATCTGTTCGGAAACACGAGATTGGATTATCAAAGATAAATATGACCCCATCTTGAAAGATAAAAAAACTGTCACTGTAAGTTGAGATTCCAAACCAGGAATTCTGACTGGGATTGACAAACCATAATACGAGAGATCTTATAATGAAACAGCGGAGCCCTAATCAAAATTATTGACCATAAAGCACATGCATAGACACCTGCGGTAACAATATTTCCACGAGATAGAACAATAAAATATATACCCGCGGAGTTCTCCCCGGAATTCTCCCCCGAGGAGAAATTATTTGATTTTATTTACCAATTAAGTAAAAAAGATCCTGTGTCAGTATGGTTACTTCACAGTTTTGAGAACTATTCGATCAATTTGTAAGACCAAACGGCGAATTATACCGCACTGAAGCCCTCCACAACGAGATGAAAAAATTAGCTAGTGGTTTTTCAACAGAACACGACGAACAATTATTAACAAATTATTTTACAATTCCGTGGGTTGCAGCTCATTTTGCTAGAAAGAAAAACACGTGGAAACCAGCAAGAGCTGAATTTCTATCATATATCAAATCAAGCTGTGTAGAATATGGTCATAGTGGATTATGGAATACAAAATATGACCGCGAAGGTATTATTTCTGTTGATATGGTTGCGTGTTATCCTGGGAGTTTTCTCGGGTACGGAGAATGTGCTGAATACTTCAAGCGATATGGGCATCCCACACATGAAATGACCCGTGTTGCGATTAATGGACCACTACCCGAATTTGATTTAACCGGATTCGCTCGTGTGGTATCATTTGAATTGGCTACAGGACTTCATCTGTGCTGTTATGTTTGGATTGGTAGACACATATCTGAAAAACACTGGATGTCAATAGTGTTATTACGGTATATGATTGATTCTAAAATGCTGATATCGCTGATTGTCAGTGAAGCAATTATATCATATCGAGCGCAGACTGAGGTCTGGTTACCACAACCCGATAGTCTAGATAGTATAATCAGCAAAAACAAAAAACAATTCCCGTCCCGCGACGAAGAATATATCTTGAAATGGTCCAAAAAGCTATTTGAAGCCAGAAATAAAGACAGAAAAGAACTCGGTAGAAAAATAATTGGTAAGTTTACTCAGGGTGGCAAATACGACAATACAAGATATTCTTCACGGTTGATTATAGATAGCGTTGAATAAGATTTTATAGTTGCGGATGTAACTTCTAAGGGTATATATGTAAATCGTAAAGACGCTTTCTTGTCCGATGGAACAAAATTCGGTACAATTGTTACTTACAACGATGGATACAGTCTTCAGTAGTCACATTTGAGGCTTATGCTTCTATTAATCTTTTTTCGATGATAAATTTATTTCCTAACACCGCAGTAAGAGTAGCCACTGATTCATTTTATATAGACGCGAAACACAGCAAATAAGTGGCCGAATTCACTAATCCCGACGAGAGTTGGGGTTGGCGGTCATGGAGAATTAAAAAAGAAATACTGCGTCATTATTCCAAATCAGCAGATGTTACGATTAAAAACAATTACTTGAAAAATAATCAGATATCAGAACTATCTAATGCACCGCAGATATTTGATCCAATATGTAGATATAAAACCGTTTATTTAAACGGCTGTGGTGGGTCAGGAAGGACGACTTGTGCGATTGAATTATTTCGTGGAAACGCTAGCGTTTCCAAATCAAACATGATTGTGCTAACACCAACCCACAGACTTGCAAGAGAGATGAAACGAGGAATTAATGCTTGCACTTATCACAGTTTCTTTCGATGGAAAGGTGACGAATGGACTCCTGATCGAATGGGTGAGAAATTTATTCCTGAAGTCATTATTTGGGATGAGATATGCACGGTGTCGTTAGGGCTATTGGACAACTCGGACCAAAGACAATTCGGCCCAACGTTTACGAAAAATTAGACAATTCGGCCCAACTTTAAAGACAATTCGGCCCAACTCGAAAGACAATTCGGCCCAACCAAAGACAATTCGGCTCAATTTTAAAATACAACTGACAAGTATTTATTTATAACATATATTTTGACAATTCTTATATAATATGTTTTATAATAAAATTTGGAACATTTTGTGAACAAGATAAATGTTTTTTGGAAGTTATAATTGTTAGGAAAAACCGGAGAAAGACAGGAGTGTAGTAGAGCTGTACGCTTGGTCTCAAAAACTTAATTATCCTTGGGCAAGGAAGTGAGAGTCATCATTCCATCATGTGCTGTTCAAAGGATCCGCACTGCCTTTCCTGATCAAAACCTAGCTATATTCTTATCAGGCTTCTCATACAGACTACACATAGGTGGTGGTACATCTACGTAAAAGTTTGACTCCTTCATCATTTACCTGTTCAATTCTGAATGCTGTTTTCATCAGACTTTCAACATAATCTGTAAATTAAAGAAAATTTAATATGCATTGTATTGTACAAACCAAAAACTGCAACTTCGTGTTGAAGTTAATACAAGAATTGAAAGTATTTGTCTTTACAATTGTTTGCATATTTTTACTATTTTACCATAGGGCAAAATCTTGATCTTTAAAATTAAAGGAGTGTCAACTTTAACAAATATTACATTTTGAATTTAATATAAAAAAATAATATAAGTACTTACACTTGGTACAACAGTATTTATATCTCTAAGTGATATATTCATAACTGTTCATTAATTACAAATGCATATTCTTACTATATTTTTAGTCAACTAGGATTTTCCTGACAGTGTATTCTCCATTCTTGTACTTTGGATACACTATTTTATATCTGGCCCTCTTATTCTTAATGCTCGCTTGCTCTCTTTGGCTATTTTCATTAAAATACAATGCAGCTAGCCAAAGCCTATTTCAAAGTAAATAAAGATGCAAAATACAATACATAATTCTATCAAAAACCAAATACTTTATTTGCAAACATTCCTAAACACTAAAAACTGTTATACAATGTTACATTGGAGGATATAAAAGAATCTGATCTTGATATCTATGATTTAATTTGAAGATGAATATATTGGACTATATATAAAACACTGCAAAACCTGAAACTGTATTTTTTTTGTGTGCAATAATATAAGATTTACCTTGAAAGCACTCCATGATAAGAGAAACCAATCATCTTTGGTGCAAAATGATTGATTACAGAGTGGTAACCCTCCAGTGCTGAAGTTTGTTGTCCATATGACAGCATTAGCACAACTTTTCTCATTTGTCTGCTGGTCACAATCTCTTCAAGCTTTTAAAAAAACTTTAGATCCTATAAGTTATAAAATATATTCATCTTAGCTTGGTTTTATGCTATCTTACATGAAAATTAAAATGTGCACTAACAAAAATATATCTAAATTCAATAAATTACTAGACCAATAAAGTTAGCGAGTCATGTGCCTATATGACATGTACTCCGTAAGACCCCAATGCGTTTTTGCATACCAAATATCATGTTTTTTTTTAAAAATGTACTGTCATCTACATTGGGAGTTTAAATATTGTGTTTCCATTACAAAGATAATTTTGAGGTATACAATATTGTAAAATTTCTACTCCATTTGGTTGTTGTTGTTGTTCTAGTGTTTAACGCCATTTTTCAGCACAATATAGGCGATAGATGGCACCCAGTATAACTGTTGGAGGAAGAAACCTGGAAAACCCTGGGAAGAACCACCAACATTCCATTTTGTTTTGCAAATTTGTATTAATTGGGGATGGGAATAAACTTCATCATGTTTGTAAATATCTATATTAAATCTGATGCACACATTAGTCTGACAATGAAATATATATGTAGGCCTTCTAAATCAACCAGCAAAAAGATTTCTCTATTCAAATGGTCACAATTGAAGGCATCATGAAAATTGTGACAATATTTATCAAATGTTTATATTATATTTATCAAATGTTTATATCTCAGTTTTTGATTGATTGGATGTTTACTGCGTTATTTTTGAAATTATGAATACGTTCTACAGGGTACACATGGACATGATGTTGTGACTGATTTAGGGTACACACGTAAATGATGTGGTGACTGATTTGTTGAATATCTTAGATATAATAATATGGTACTTGTCATGAAAAACTTACCATTGCTGCTTCTCTCTTTGAATAGCCCCTTCTTATTTTCTTGGGCGGTGACACTTGACAAGTAACTTCTTCTGATGGTGACAACATTTGAATTCTACACAGCTGATGCTTTGTTGTTGAAGATTATGATACCTTTGTTTACCTTGGTTTGGCGATCAGTTTCCTCAACACAGTGGATAGACGGGACATCATCATCATTGAGTTTGACTTTCTTTGGTGCCCTACATATATGCTCAACCTCAAATCTATACGTAAAAGGGAAGCGTTCGGGTGTGAAATGAAAGGAGCAGAGGGCAGAAAACTCAGTCGGACTATCCCAGTTTGCTCTTTTGATTTTTACAAAGTCTGTCCACCTACGACGAAGTGATTGGTCCTTCATGAAGGAATGCATGGAAAACCCATCAGCATTTGTATTCCCACAATTTGCTGCAACACACCTGACCCCGCTGCCCTTGCTTGTACGTCAACGATGTGCTTTTGGCATGATTGGGATGATAAAATAACTAATATGGAACGAAAAACGTGCTTTGTTTATGTTTCGATAGAAACGGAAGTAAGGCGTGTGTTCATAATAGGACGTCAGACGATCTATACACTCCGGAAATTACCGAGCGATAAAATCAGTCCGATGTGTAATATTTTCGAAAACACACCTGAGCGTATTTCTCACTTATTATCAAGAATATTTCCATCGGGTTTGTTTATACCGCTTCCAGGCTTTATTTTCTATTCAAATAATACTAAATTTGCTTTACGTTATCTACACTGGTAAGGCACTTTAAGAGCTAATCATATCAGCCGGTAAGAAATACCATTAATGTACATCCAATTAGCCTCTTTGCATAGTTTAATGATTGTTGTTGTTAGAGTGTTAAATGCTAGTTAATTTAAATCTAATCCGCTTGCATATTTTTCTGTTTGCTCGAGTTTTGTATGATATATAATTTCAATCGAATCCGCTTGCCTGCAATGTTTTATTATTGTTGTCATTAGACATTTTTATGCTATTTATTTTAAATCTAATAAGTTTGTTTGCATTGTTTGCTGATTGTTTTAATTAGAGATTTAATTGTTTTCAATTTTTAGATGTTATTTAACATATCACACAAGTCAGTTGCGTTATTGCATAACGATGAAGCATTTTGCATTTTAATGCGTTTATACAAGAGGCGTAGCTAGGGGGGTGCATGGGGGTACATATGTCCCCGGGCGCCAAGGTACAGGGGCGCCAAAATGAGGCTTACAACGTTACATTATAATAAGTAAACAAGGGTAATAAATCGGTCACATGATCGCTGGGGCGCCAAGTTTATAGTTCGTCCCCGGGCGCAAAATATCATAGCTACGCCTCTGCTTTATACTTCAGTCTGCGAAATATGTATTACTGATGTGGTTATGTAAGGACTCAACATCTTACGCAGACACACACACACACACACACACACACACACACACACACACACACACATGAATGACTGTCAGTATTAATGGTGGATGAAGAACCCAGGAAAACCCCTTGAAAGAACCACGGACCCACGAGAAGCTACACTGGCAAGCTTTCTCACATACCCACATTGGCTGAATCTGAGACACGAACGTACGCAGACAGAGGTGAGATGGCAGTGATGCGTAACGCAGAGGCCACTCGCTCCCCCCCCCCCCCATACATGGCGTGTATCTGGTGCAGCATTCATACTGATATCCATTATTTATCTGGGCGTTTAAAAAGTAAATTGACAATATACATTGTATATATATGTATGAATACATACGCAGTGGCATCGAGATCAAACCCTTTCATCATAAACATACGTAATTATTATTTATCCTTTTATCGTTTTGTTGAACACAATATTAACGTTAATGTTTTACACACGTTTATACATTTGTTGGCATAAACTAAGTTTAAAATAAGACTCTATAATTCTAAAGCGATGGTCATGCAATGACTAGAGATTGCTATGAAATGCAATTGAAAGGAACAAGAACAGATTGCCGATATATACTTTATCAAGACCTATACGATATTTTGGTATAGAGTTGTGTGCATTTATCATTCTAAATCCCGGTTGTGTAGCTTGTGCACGTGGAAGGACATTTTTAAACCTTATTATATCAGTAAGATCAAAGTCAGGTCGTGGTCTGTTTACCGATATTCTCTCATTCCAAGAAAACTTTCCGGATAACAGACGTTGACCATGCTTGATTAATTAGTAGGGCTGTCTACTATCGCGCCTCCTGGTGATCAACAGAGAGACAGAGAGCTAATGCCGTCTTGTTAATAGTTATGGTTATCTACTAAAGCTCCTCCTGCTGACCAACGGAGATCTATTAGCTGTGATGTTGATATTAACAGACCTCATTAATGAACCTTGACCACCAATGTTCGGAATCGGTTTGTTTTCATTTTGAAAGTAACAATTTTTTAACAATGCAGTTATCCGAAGCAACTTAACACATAATAATGCATGTTCGGACAAGAAAAATTTATGCAATCATGCGAAGTATGCATATAGTCGATATGCAATTGTCCGAAATTGATATCCATTGAAAATAATGGTAACAAATCGGGACCGGCACAAAGCTATGCAATAAGGCGGAATATGCAGTTATCCGATATGCATATATGCATATAGCTGGAGCCGATATATATATATATATATATATATATATATATATATATATATATATATATATATATATATATATATATATATATATATATATATATATATATATATATATATATATAGTACATAAGTAATACATGCGACTCAGTACAAAATGAGACAAAATTTACAACGACTTTTAAAAGACCTATAAGCCATGTAAATGAAGGACACGCGAACAATACTAGACCTGTAATGATACAAATGAACAGTACTAGTGCAAGTAGATACAAAGGAACAGTACTAGTGCAAGTAGATGCAAAGGAACAGTACTAGTGCAAGTAGATGCAAAGGAACAGTACTAGTGCAAGTAGATACAAAGGAACAGTACTAGTGCAAGTAGATACAAAGGAACAGTTCTAATGCAAGTAGATACAAAGGAACAGTACTAGTGCAAGTAGATACAAAGGAACAGTTCTAGTGCAAGTAGATACAAAGGAACAGTACTAGTGCAAGTAGATACAAAGGAACAGTACTAGTGTAAGTTGATACAAAGGAACAGTTCTAGTGCAAGTAGATACAAAAGAACAGTTCTAGGGTTGTAATACTACAAAAGAACAGAACCAGGTCTGTTATGATAAATAGAACAGAACTAGGTCTGTTATGATACGATAGAACAGAACCAGGTCTGTTATGATACAATAGAACAGAACCAGGTCTATAATAATGCAAAAGAACTACTTTTGCTATAGCGATGAAAAGAACATTATTATTACAGCAATGATACAAAAAGACATTATTATGGTTGTAATGATACAAAAAGACATTATTATGGTTGTAATGATACAAAAAGATATTAGTATGACTGCAAAGATTAAAAAAGATATTATTATGGTTGCAATGATACAAAAAATACTATTATGGTTGTAATGATACAAGAAGACATTATTATTATTGTAATGATACAAGAAGATATTATTATGGCTGCAATGATACAAAAATATATTATTATGCCTGCAATGATACAAAAATATATTATTATTGCTGTAATGATACAAAAAGACATTAGTATGGCTGTAATTGAGACCAAATGACATTATTGTGGCTGCAATGATACAAAAAGACATTATTATGGCAACAAGAATACAAAAATACATGATGCAAACAGATATTAGTATGGCTGTAATGATAAAAAGATATTTGTTTGGGTTGTAATGATACAAATAGACATTAGTATGGTTGTAATGATACAAAAAAATATTATTATGGTTGTATTGATACAAAAAGACATTATTATGGTTGCAATGATACAAAAAGATAATATTATGGTTGTAATGATACAAAAAGACATTATTACGGTTGCAATGATACAAAAAGATATTATTATGGCTGTAATGATACAAAAAGACATTAGTATGGTTGTAATGATACAAAAGATATTATTATGGTTGCAATGATACAAAAAGACATTATTATGGTTGTAATGATACAAAAAGACATTATTATGGTTACAATGATACAAAAAGATATTAGTATGGTTGTAATGATACAAAAAGACAGTATGGTTGTAATGATACAAAAAGATATTATTATGGTTGCAATGATACAAAAAGATATTATTATGGTTGTAATGATACAAAAAGACATTAGTATGGTTGTAATGATACAAAAAGATATTACTATGGTTGTAATGATACAAAAAGATATTATTATGGTTGTAATGATACAAAAAGATATTATTATGGTTGCAATGATACAAAAAGATATGATTATGGTTGTAATGACACAAAAAAATATTATTATGGTTGTAATGATACAAAAAGATATTATGGTTGCAATGATACAAAAAGACATTAGTATGGTTGTAATGATACAAAAAGATATTATTATGGTTGTAATGATACAAAAAGATATTATTATGGTTGCAATGATACAAAAAGATATTATTTTTATGGTTGTAATGACACAAAAAGATATTATTATGGCTGTAGTGATACAAAAAGATATTATTATGGTTGTAACGACACAAAAAGATATTATTATGGCTGTAGTGATACAAAATATATAATTATGGTTGTAATGATACAAAAAGATATTATTATGGTTGCAATGATACAAAAAGATATTATTTTTGCAATGATACAAAAAGATATTATTATGGTTGCAATGATACAAAAAGATATTATTATTGTTGCAATGATACAAAAAGATATTATTATGGTTGTAATGATACAAAAAGATATTATTATGGTTGTAATGATACAAAAAGATATTATTATGGTTGCAATGATACAAAAAGATATTATTTTTGCAATGATACAAAAAGATATTATTATGGTTGCAATGATACAAAAAGATATTATTATGGTTGCAATGATACAAAAAGATATTATTATGGTTGTAATGATACAAAAAGATATTATTATGGTTGTAATGATACAAAAAGATATTATTATGGCTCTAGTGATGCAAAAGTACATTATTGTGGGTGTAATGATACAAAATATCCTTCTAGGGATGTAATGATGAAAGAAGGCAATACTAGTGATGCCATGATACAAAAGAAAAGAGTTACGGTTGTAATGGGAAACAAATGGAAATAATTCTCTAATGATACATCAGAATAATGTTTTGTCGTAATAATACAAAAAATAGTACCAGGGCTGTAATGATGCAACAGAACATTGCTTCGCTCATATTGGCGTGTTGTTTTAATGATGAAAAGAAACAGTAAAATACCATGGCTGTAATGATACAACAGATATAACAATATTGGGACTGTACCGATACAACATAGCAGTAGTATGACTGATATAATTCAAAAGAACAGTACTAGGTCAGAGTCGACAGAATGCATAAAGTAATGGAAATGTTACAAAGGAATAGTATGAAACTCATTTTTAATACACATTACTTTTACACATTCTTTTGATCGAACATTTAGGGCTAATTAGGATTTCATTCACCATACATTAAATTTAATAATATATTGTATTTTAAGAAATTATTATTTGGTTGAATTATACAAACATTGTTGGATTTCACTCTTATCTATTACTTAGATTAATACTATAGAGTGGTAACAATGCATACAAAAAGAGGAAAACGTCTTAAGATAAGCATATTTAATTAAAGTATCACATATTTAAAATCAAGCATTATAATTACATTTAAATAATTCCTATAGATCGAAATATAAGACCACGGCAATCGTATTGTTTTAATAAATAAAGAGAATGTTTAATTTGATTTACTGCTGATATTGATAACTATCACTATGAACATACTTATTTCTTCATCAAAAAGCTCAACTTTTAAAACGTTTTCAACTTTATCTAACGTTGTAAACAGATACATCAAAACCTTTACAAACATTTTTTATTCATTGCTGAGGTGTCCTATTTCTCTGATACATGAACTTACTTTCCAATATCAGGTATATTTACGAATTTATGTAGAGGTAAACGTCTCCGTTTTCCTCCTACCCTACGTTAGTAAAAGTGATTTTATTAATTGGGTAGGTTTTGAAAATGAACACATTTTTATTTTAAAATAACTTTTCATCCAAAATAGAAGGGGAATGCTTAAAATCTCGTTTGGCGCATCATTGAAATCATAATCCAGGAGGAGTGGGTTTAATGTGTTCTCAGGCCTTTCCAGACCAGGCTCCCTCAGTATGTCATTGCAATCAGTTAATCGTACATGTCATGACATAACCAATAATGTGTTAAAGCCTTTAATTGTTATACTAGAAGTACAATGAAGTACAAATAATGAAGTACAATTTTATTATTTTTGAGTATAACGATGTTTGTCCAACCACAAAAAGGGCTGTTTGCCAACATATTTGGGAGAAAATATTATGCTTTACCTATTTTCTAATGTCTTATTCATTTATATATATATATATATATATATATATATATATATATATATATATATATATATATATATATATATATATATATATATATATATATATATATATATATATATATATATATATGTGTGTGTGTGTGTGTGTTTATCACTTCTGTATTTGGGATTGTAATTCACTAAGCTGATCCAAATTGATATCTAGATAGCAACTAAGCCATACATAAATTATGTCACTGTGCCATAACATTTGGTCTCTATTGACATACTTTACAGCCATTTGTTTAAATACACATTCAGTATGGTAGACAATATTTTGCTAACACATATAACTTGTTATGTAGACGATTAACTCAACCATACACTGACTAGGTCACTGCTGCCTATGTTTCAGTCTTGAGTGACTTGCGTATGTTCAGCAATTCATTTATTACAAACTTAATATCAATGATACTAAGTTATACACCTTTGATAAAAATGATGAGTCTGCATCTGACTGTTGTCAGGATAATGTTACTAGATGGGACATTTTGATACATGTCTGTTGCATGATACCTCAGTGCTAATCATCACTATAAAATGCTATGCTGCAGACATCGTAGAGATAAGACTAACAAATTGTTAAGCTATGTTACAAATCCTAATCACACACAGACACACACACACACACACACACACACACACACACACACACACACACACACACATACTTCACGGTCTCTAGCCTTTTAATTTAAGAGTTAAATTTAGTGCAATATTTTTTTCCATTCTACGGAAATGAACATTCAATTTCCGAAAGGGTCAGTTAAATACATCCTTAATCTCCGAGCATGACCAACTAATTTCATCCTATAATATACGTCAATACAAATTAGTAATTGCCGATCTTATGCTTTTCTCTAAGTCCTTTTCTAAGCTATATGGATATAGAGTGAAACCAATGAGTACAGAATCATCACTCTGCCGGATTTCACTGGTGTACAAAATAACTATCTATTAAATAATGTTTGGTTTAGATATTACACTAAACGTGTAACATTTACAGCTCCGACCCCACCAAACACAACATTATATTGGAAACAATTACTGATTCCAAAGGAATCTTTGGCTTCCGATACTGTTAAACAAATACTATTATAATTATAGCACCAGTAGCCCTGTTAATTATTTACTCTTAAATAGCACCAACCTCATCAGAGGCGGTGACTAAAATATATATGTCACAAATATAAATGTTAAAGTATTATGTTGATAGAAATAGCGTTGTTAATAATTCAGTCTAATGTCTTAGATTAAGATAAATGTGTACATACAATGTTAATTTGACATTTTTAATTTGTTTGGATGAAAACGGAACAGATCTGATGTAAGAGGCTGATTATATTAAACACAAAATGATGAAGTTGAACCAGTATTTTCTGGAGAAGAAAAAAAAAGTACAAAACTAAATGAAGGCTTTTTCTCAGTGTCCAGAAACCTAGAAACCATCGGTTGACTTTTAAGGTGGTTGCATCTTGTTTAAAATTAGTTTGATAAATTAATCGAGATCTATAAACATGATACGCTTCTCTAGCATTATTCTTCTGAACTGACATTCGAGTTACCATCAATGTCCTTCCTCCCTCCCTCACTCCATGTATGCCTGCCTCCCTAACTCTCTCTCTCTCTCTCTCTCTCTCTCTCTCTCTCTCTCTCTCTCTCTCTCTCTCTCTCTCTCTCTCTCTCTCTCTCTCTCTCTCTCTCTCTCAACATGCCATAGAAGTGAAACAAGGAAATAAATTCTAAATTCCGTGTTACATACCTTTAAGTGCTTTTCTTATTCTTAGGTTGAAGGAAGTACTGCACTTCCTTTCAAATATAGGTTGTTACATCATGGCGTTACTCAATGTTCGTTAACTCCACGTATTCCATCTGTCACTTCCGTTGAATGTCGGAAATAAAAGCTGATAATGAAAACAGGATATTTTATTATGTGAATAAGGTAAGATATTCACTATCAAAAGTAGATGGCAAGCAAATAACAATGGGTGGTGATTATTAATTAACTGTATTTCACTATCGTCTTTATGATGCTAGAAATCAATGGATATTTTATTTCATAGCTTTCTATTTAAATTTTAGTTCGTATTCTTTTGTTTTCTCGAAACTGAAGATGAACAGAAATAAACTCTTCTCATGTTGTTTCTTGAAAGTAACAATTTATTTAAATTGTATGTGCTAATTGAATGATCACACTTTTGTAAAATTTAAGTACTGATTGTATTTCTTTTTCATAATATTCTTATTAAAGTCATATCCTTTAAGTCACGCATGATATTTTATTCCTATATGTACACGTTGCGTTTCTGGCCCACAACAGAATCAAGATGAAGACTTCAGTAGTTATCTTTGCCGTTCTCCTAATTGCTTATCTAGCCGTTGTTAGAGGTGTTGACTTCAATGGCTACAGTGGCTTGGGCGGTAATACTGGCTACAGTGGCTACAGTGGCTTGGGCGGTAATAGTGGCTACAGTGGACACACTGGCTTGATCGGCAATAGTGGCTACAGTGGCTACAGTGGCTTGGGCGGTAATAGTGGCTACAGTGGACACACTGGCTTGATCGGCAATAGTGGCTACAGTGGCTTGGGCGGTAATAGTGGCTACAGTGGACACACTGGCTTGATCGACAATAGTGGCTACAGTGGCTTGGGCAGTAATAGTGGTTACAGTGGACACACTGGATTGGTCGGCAATAGTGGCTACAGTGGCTTGGGCGGTAATAGTGGCTACAGTGGCTACACTGGCTTGAGCGGCAAAGGTGGCTACACTGGCTTGAGCGGCAAAGGTGGCCATGGTGTCAATGGCGGCTATGGTGGCTTGAGTGGCTATGGTGGATATGGCGACTATGGTGGCTATAACGGGCTTTCTGACTCCAGTGGTTATGGAAAAGCTAGTGGATTTGGCTATACATGCCCCGGTTTTAAGGGAGCCAGTACCAGAGGTGGTTCATCAAGTTTATGTAAGTCAATCTAACATTTTTTTTAAACTCAATAATATTAATCAAAAAACTTAACAGGTTTTCCTATAAATCCATATGTATGTATGTATGTATGTATGTATGTATGTATGCATGCATGCATGTATGTATGTATGTATGTATGTATGTATGTATGTATGTATGTATGTATGTATGTATGTATGTATGTATGTATGTATGTATGTATGTATGTATGTATTGTTACGCGTACGGGCTGCAGGTCTATCTATTGATCGAATCATTCACCTGCATGGATCTGCCTATTGTTTTCTACTATTTCCAAGGCCGTCAAGAGCACGAACATTGTCTACTGCAAATCAAGACAAGACCAAAACAACCTATACAACGAATTATTCCTATATCAGTATACTAAATACGTATGCCTCAACATATCCAGAGAACTCTCAGGAGAGTTTATTTTTAAACAAACGTATCTATACTGTTATAAAGTCAAGCAAATGCAGTATATTATAGCGCACGATCGTATACATTGGGTAATTACTTGGGCTGAGAAATATATTTACAACACAGACTTCCCATACTGCAATATTTAGAAAGTGTGATCTAACAAACCCATGGACGGTAACGTAAATACAATATCATATAGTCTTGGTCTACATGTAAATTCTCACGGAATACATGCATGGATACACGAGGATATTTAAGAATGATTGGAAACGAACATGGTCAAAATGAAAATATCTTCCGCCTGTGAATAATGAACACAAGTTCACCCTCACGAGAACAATATTAATATTGATAAAATTAGTTGAACAATAAAACCCGACCCCTTCCCAAAAATGTATTCATGTATGAAAACGTTTGTCAGCGGTCATTTAAGAATGTATACATCATATTTAACTGCAAATGCAGTAACATTTTCGGATGTATAACGCATTCATGTATGAGAACTTGTCAGCGGTCATATTGTAAAATGGTCATAATGTTAATCAAACTATATAAAACAAGATCGTGGTATTGAAAGTGTCTTGGACCTAAACGAGGATATTCGTATAACAAGAAGCTAGCCATATAATTTGTTCGAGGTGCTGTACTTGTTATTGAGATTATTATTATTATTATTATTATTATTTTATTGATATCAGTATTATTATTATAATTTCCTTCTTCTTCTTCTTCTTCTTCTTCTTCTTCTTCTTCTTCTTCTTCTTATTATTATTATTATGACGATTATTTTATTATTATTATTATTATTATTATTATTATTATTATCATTATTGTTATTATTATTATTAATATTATTATTATTATTATTATTATTATTATTATTATTATTATTATTATTTCAGTCTTTCTGCTCATCTTTATTCTTATTTTGATCCCAGTGATGTCCATGAAAGATAACAGCAAAAATACTACTATTATCATCGTATAAAGATACTCGGTAAGACAACCTAATCCACTTTTCACGGCTATTAGGATCGCATGTAAACTGCTAATCTATCCACATAAAGTAGTGAGTATTAGTCTTTCGTTCGTCAAAAGTGTTACATAATGGAATCACATTGTGCGATCTGAATTCATTTACCCTCACGCGCCTATAATGAAGACTCCGTCCACAAAATTGCTTCGTATTTCTATCCCTATAATGAAGACTCCGTCCACAAAAATGCTTCGAATTTCTATCCCTATAATGAAGACTCCGTCCACAAAAATGCTTCGAATTTCTATCCCTATAATGAAGACTCCGTCCACAAAAATGCTTCGATTTTCTATCCCTATAATGAAGACTCCGTCCACAAACTGCTTGGTATTTCTACACAGACAATGAAGACTCTCTTCTACCAAATGATCGGTATCTCTACGAATAATGAAGTGTGCCTCATACAAATTATTTGTAATTAATATGCACGACGAATAACAGGTTAGACAGTCTGACTATTTGTTTGTACTGACAGATACTTGTTTTATGCTTTTGCATTGTATGATTTGAGTAATCAGGTAAAAGTTTTATGTATGTCTCTCAAAGACACCATAACTATGGACTATTTCCCTAATTCGTGGTCAGCATATAATGAGTGTGTTCGTACATGTGTTATATATATATATATATATATATATATATATATATATATATATATATATATATATATATATATATATATATATATATATATATATATATATATATATATATATATATATATATATATATATATATTAACGGGGATGAAAACGCTGAAAAAGCAACCTATTTGTCCTAATCCTCTCCTTGTAACACTTTATGGAGTTTGACAAACAAAGAACATATAAAAATTAAAAAAAACAACGCTAAGCTTCACACAATACATGTAATCAGACTGGTCATCATTTGGGGGAGGGGGGCTAATTAAAAAGTAATTGATTGACAGTGATTGATAGGATAATGTTATTGGGAGTAGTCTGGTTCACTGCTTAGTATGCTCCCTGCGTTGCACTGCACTATACTGTCAGGCGAATGCCGACGCCATATTGTAACGTGATAAGAAAAAAAGATCTTGTACGGAGAGATCTAGTTAATCTAACAGCCGCACATGTATTCCTTTAATATTCTTTCTATTAGTAACACAACGTGAACTTTACTAATATTTTTTATTTGAACTATAGTAGTCATTTTCTTGAGTTGAAGTTTAACCCCAACATTAAGTTATTTAATAATCTTCACAAATATTTTTACAAGTAGGGGAGTTGAAGGAAAAGGGTACGCACAACGTTATTTTGATAATATTGCGCATATTAGTCAGTGTCATCTCAGAATATCCTTTTCCAATCGATTCCTTGATAGATTGTGCATCGAAATCTTTTTACGAGGTGATGTACGACAGCCTAAATATTCACAAAGCTTATTATGAAAATATAACCCCTCTTTCACGAGGGGGTGAGGGTAACGATTGTTTTGCAAATATTGCACACTTCACACTAAGTCAGCTAAATTATTCTGGTTGCAGTAAATTCCTTAATCAAGTTTACCTCGATATTGATATCTCGCTTAACATGACACCTCAGACTTTACCAAACATTAAGATTGAAATAGCAACCCTATTCCACGGAGGGTTGAATGTGACGAGAGTTGGTTCAATATTGTGCATTTGTATTGCATCATGTAATTTGTATAAGATTCCTGGCTATATTTAGCTGTCGTATATCAACTCATTCCAATTACAACGTAAAATGTATCAAGGAATCGATTGGAGAAGGAATTTCTTAGGTGACGCTGTGACTAATGTGCAATAATTTCAAAATACCGTTCTGTGTACCCTTTTCCTTCATCTATGCATGCTAGTAAAAATATTTGTAAACATAATTCATAATTATATGAAGATTGGTGGTTAAGCTTGAACACAATATTACGACTGCTTTAATTCAAATCAAAAGTATTAGTAAAGTTCATATTGTATCATTAAGAAAGAATATTAAAGGAATAAATGTGCCACGGATAGATTAAATATGTGAGGCCAATTGTTTTTATCACGTGCAAATATGGCGTCGCGTTCGGACTTAGTATAGCGGAGTACAACGCAAGGAGCATACTAAGCAGGAAACCAGATTAACTAATTGAAACATGATGCCACATGTCTGAGGCTTGATGGCCAAGTGCCAGACTTCATACTGCAGACATCGTAGCGATATGACCGAAAAAGTGTTAAAGTTTCTGTAAAACACACACACACACATACACTGTTGCGGAAATGTTCAAGCGTTTTGAGTATTGAAAATTGTATCTGACACATTAATTAGTGATTTCTCAGATAATTTGTTTTTTTACGTTTTCATAAGAAGACTCTAGTAAACCAATATAATCTACTAGTGAAGGTTTAATACGCCGATACAATTGATTAATAAGGCTGTAGTCTACTAATAGAAATTACTAGTAAAACTTTAGTATACCAATATAATTTACTGATAAGGCTTTAGTATACCGATATAATTTACTTCTAAGGCTTTATTATACCAATACAATTTACTAGTACGGCTTTAGTATACCATTATATTTACTACTAAGGCTTTAGTATACCAATATAATTTACTAGTAAGGCTTTAGTATACCATTATATTTACTTGTAAGGCTTTAGTATTCTAAAATAATTTACTAGCGAGGCTTTAGTATACCAATATAATTTACTTGTAAGGCTTTAGTATACCAATATAATTTACTTGTACGGCTTTAGTATTCTAAAATAATTTACTAGCAAGGCTTTAGTATACCAATATAATTTACTAGTAAGGCTTAAGTATACCAATATAATTTACTTGTAAGGCTTTAGTATTCTAAAATAATTTACTAGCAAGGCTTTAGTATACCAATATAATATACTAGTAAGGCTTTAGTATACCAATATAATTTACTTGTAAGGCTTTAGTATTCTAAAATAATTTACTTGTAAGGCTTTAGTATACCAATATAATTTACTTGTAAGGCTTTAGTATACCGATATAATTTACTTGTAAGGCTTTAGTATTCTAAATTAATTTACTAGCAAGGCTTTAGTATACCAATATAATTTACTTGTAAGGCTTTAGTATACCGATATAATTTACTTGTAAGGCTTTAGTATTCTAAAATAATTTACTAGCAAGGCTTTAGTATACCAATATAATTTACTAGTAAGGCTTTAGTATACCAATATAATTTACTTGTAAGGCTTTAGTATTCTAAAATAATTTACTAGCAAGGCTTTAGTATACCAATATAATTTACTTGTAAGGCTTTAGCATTCTAAAATAATTTACTAGCAAGGCTTTAGTATACCAATATAATTTACTTGTAAGGCTTTAGTATACCAATATAATTTACTTGTAAGGCTTTAGTATACCGATATAATCTGCTAGCAAGGCTTTAGTATACCGATATAATTTACTTGTAGGGCTTTAGTATACCGATATAATCTGCTAGTAAGGCTTTAGTATACCGATATAATCTGCTAGTAAGGCTTTAGTATACCGATATAATTTACTTGTAAGGCTTAAGTATACCAATATAATTTACTTGTTAGGCTTTGGTATACCGATATAATTTACTTGTAAGGCTTTAGTATACCAATATAATTTACTTGTAAGGCTTTAGTATACCGATACAATTTACTTGTAAGGCTTTAGTATACCGATATAATCTGCTAGTAAGGCTTTAGTATACCGATATAATTTACGTGTAAGGCTTTAGTATACCGATATAATCTGCTAGTAAGGCTTTAGTATACCGATATAATCTGCTAGTAAGGCTTTATTATACGGATATAATTTACTTGTAAGGCTTTAGTATACCGAAATAATTTACTTGTAAGGCTTTAGTATACCGATATAATTTACTTGTAAGGCTTTAGTATACCGATATAATTTACTAGCAAGGCTTTAGTATACCGATATAATTTACTTGTAAGGCTTTAGTATACCGATATAATTTACTTGTAAGGCTTTAGTATACCGATATAATTTACTTGTAAGGCTTTAGTATACCGATATAATCTGCTAGTAAGGCTTTAGTATACCAATATAATTTACTTGATATGCTTTAGTATACCGGTATAATTTACTTTTCAGACTTTAGTATACCAATATAATTTACTTTTCAGGCTTTAGTATACCGGTATAATTTACTTTTCAGGCTTTAGTATACCAATATAATTTACTTGTAAGGCTTTATTATAACAATATAATTTACTTGTAAGGCTTTAGTATACCAGTATAATTTACTAGTAATGCTTTAGTATACCAATATAATTTACTGGTAAGGCTTTAATATACCAATATAATTTACTGGTAAGGCTTTAGTGTACCGATATAATCTGCTAGTAAGGTTTTCGTATACCAGTATAATTTACTTAAAAGGCTTTAGTATAACAATATAATTTAGCAGTAAAGGTTAAGTCCACCATACTAATTTACTGGTAAGCCTGTAACATATTATACTAATTTACTGGTAAGCCTGTAAAATCCCATAATAATTTACTGGTAAGCCTGTAACATACCATAATAACTTACTGGTAAGCTTGTAACATACCATAATAATTTACTGGTAATTCCGTAACATACCAATATAGTGTACTACAGACGCTGTAAATTCCAAATTTGTTAACTTGTTTGTTTGATTAGGATTTTTAACGTAGCTTTAACAATTTTTCAGTCATATCGGTACGATGTCTACCACTGGGGCATCATGCCGCAGACATGTAGCATGATGTCCCACCCAGTCAAATTATCCTGACACCAGGCCGACCAGTCCTAACTTCTTAATGCTGAACGTCAATCGAGGCAGCTGTTAGTACCATTTATGTATGTCTTTGGTATGACTCGGCCGGGGATCCAACCCACGACCTCCCGCTTCCGCTGCGGACGCTCTAACCACTAGGCCACCGGAGCGGTTAAATTTGTTTACTACTTTGTCTACTATGCTGATGTATTAGGAATACCAATACAAGTTACAAACCAGGCTTGAGTTTTCTAATGTAATCTATAATGTTACAATATAATTCTGTAGAAAATCTATTGCGTTCCAATATAATTTACTAGAAAATATATTCTGTTCAATTATAATTTACTAGAAAATCTATAGTGTTCCAATATAATTTACTAGAAAATCTATAGTGTTCCAAAATAATTTATTAGAAAATCTATATTGTTTTAATATAATTTAATGGAAAATCTATATTGTTCCAATATAATTTACTAGAAAATCTATATTGCTCCAATATAATTTAGTAGAAAATCTATTGTGTTCCAATATAATTTACAAGAATATATATATAATGTTCCAAAATAACTTACTAGAAAATCTATAATGTTCCAATATAATTTACTAGACAATCTATACTGTTCCAATATAATTAACTAAAATATATATAGTGTTCCAAATTTTGTTACTAGAATATATATATAGTTTTCCAATATAATTTGCTAGAATGTATTTAATGTTCCAATATAATATATTGTGTTCCTGTATAATTTACTAGAAAATCTATTGTGTTCCAATACAATTTGCTAGAAAATCTATTGTGTTCCAATATAATATATTGTGTTCCTGTATAATTTACTAGAAAATCTATTGTGTTCCAATACAATTTGCTAGAAAATCTATTGTGTTCCAATATAATGTACTAGAAAATCTATAGTTTTCCAATATAATTTCCTAGAAAATCTATATTGTTCCAATATAATTTACTAAAAAATCTATAGTGTTCCAATATAATTTACTAGAAACTCAATATTGTTCCAATATAATTTACTAGAAAATAAACTGTGTTCCAATATAATTTACTAGATAATCTATTGTGTTCCAATATAATTTACTAGAAATTATATTGTGTTCCAATATAATTTACTAGAAAATCTATAGTGCTCGAAATTAATTTAGTAGAAAATTTTTTGTGTTCCAATATAATTTACAAGAATATATATAATGTTCCAAAATAATTTACTTGAAAATCTAGTGTTCCAATATAATATACTAGACAATCTATACTGTTCCAATATAATTAACTAGAATATATATAGTGTTCCAATAAAATTTACAAAATATATATCTAGTTTTCCAATATAATTTGCAAGAATATATTTAATGTTCCAATATAATTTAATAGAAAATCTATAGTGTTCCAATATAATATATTGTGTTCCAATATAATTTTCTAGAAAATCTATTGCGTTCCAATATAATTTACTACAAAATCTGCTGTGTTCCAATATAATTTACTAGAAAATCTATTGTGTTCCGATATAATTTACTAGAAAATCTATTGTGTTCCAATATAATTTACTAGAAAATCTATAGTTTTCCAATACAGTTTACTAGAAAATCTATAGTTTTCCAATATAATTTACTAGAAAATCTATTGTGCTCCAATAAAATTTACTAGAAAATCTTAAACGCTATTGTCATGGACAACTGCATTAACGATATTGAGCCATGCATAATAACAAGTACAATCACCGAACTTATTGAGTCAAAATATTTACCCATGAGCACTTAGGATCTTGTTAATATAAAGAAAACTAAACATTCACTCAGTCATAATTTATCTTTATAAATATAATCAAACATTTCATTTTCTCTTCTTTTACAAAAATACCGTGAATTGGTATTGCACAGCGGTTGAACATTTTACCATTCTTCTTGTCTATTTAAGAAGTAAATGATATGTTTGAACTACATTTTTCAATGAACGATTTCGTTCCGTCATTTGTCCATTAATCATCTCATCTATCTCATCTCTTTTATCTCATCTCATCTTGTTTATATATAAAATCTATGTTGGGGTTTGGACCGAGACAATGAAATCCCAACCTAGAGGTTATATTATTTGTCTCCCCACGAGGCTTGTCCGAGTGGGGAAATATATAATGTAACCCCACGGCTGGGATTTCATTGTCTCAGTCCATACCCCAACGTAGATTTTTTTTTTCTCACCCAATATTATCCTTTAAAGTAAAATGAACTCTTTAAATGTGTGAACGTCGCAATGTTTACATGTGGCGCATGAATACAAAAAAGCTAATGAGGGCTGTGGTGTGACAGTTGGGTCTGAAATACACAGTTCATATGCGTGAGCAAAGAAAAATAACAATATAAAACGTCGCATAGTAATGAGGTATTATCATATTTAATATATGGATGTTATATGAAATTAACAATATATAGTTATGATTTATTAGAAAGCAACTGTTTCCTTTCATCATTTCAAATTTTGAGTATCCCACTCTCCCGTATAAATGACCCTCGTCACCCTCCAATATGCGGACCCCAGAGGATAACAATGTGCTAAACTTTCAAATTCACGGATTCTTTGAAAATTCATATTTCTGTCTTGGAAATATGGCAAGTGATCCTGTGAATTTTGCTTATGGATTTGTGTGTTGAGGGATGAATGATTCCTTCTGGCTGGAACGTGTATTATTGTCAAAAAATATTGCAGGTATATTCAGCTTGAGAACAACGGAGATGTTTAATAAAATTATAATAGAGCATGTGTGACATAACACATTTCTGGCTGTTGCTAAGTTTTCCGGTGTTGTGTAGAGAGTTGGGATGCTATGAAGTGTATAGGTATATAGTCTTATGTGCATAGATCAGTGTTTTCTGACATAGTTCATTTCAAACATCATTGTGAATTTTATCGTATCTGTAGCACAGTAAATTTTCAGGTCAGCTTTTCATTAAATGTAGCTAACAGTATATACAATGTTTCACGCGTTGTGTTTACAACTAGTTCAGTTGCTTTAGCTACATTTGATGTTCTGAACATGTACTGAGATAGTCCTGCATATAGGATAAACTTGACCATACTAGTTAGAACGAACTAACATAATATCAAAACCTCGAAATAGTATGCGTGTGTGTATTTGTCTCTATCAATATAGTTTTGTTTTTGTTTGTTTTCTAAGACAGATTGACTTTAAATGACTATGTTTTTGGTTATATATTATTTGTTGTTGTTGTTGCTGTTGTTGTTGTTTCATTTGAGAACAACTATGGCACAGCAGAAGACAAGAAGGGTTTCTTTTGTCAAAAGTAGTTCTCAGCGCGTGGACACCATGACTGAGACGATTGGTCTGACATGACTAGACTGAGATAAGAAAAGTAAGGTTAACAAAACAGCTAGATTTCTCTGTCACATGGGTGATATATATATATATATATATATATATATATATATATATATATATATATATATATACATGTGTGTGTGTTGTTGTGTGTGTGTGTGTGTTTGTGTGGTTGCCATCCAGAATGGCATATGTTCCTATATGTCTCTTGTTGTATTTGGAATCTGAACGTATACATTACAGTCGTTAAACATTTATATCGGTAAGTCTTGACTTATGGTTGGCTTTTTTAAAACTTCAAATGGAAGAAAAAAAATTCAGTGGTGAAACATTCCAATCGTCATTTGTTGATTTTCGTGTGCAGCCTTAGCGAACTACAAACCTAAACATAAATGGTTTAAAATGTAAAAAAGTTTCGAACTTCACCTTTTTACTTGCGTGGAGTCCTGTCTATTTCAAACGGACAAAAAGCATCAACGTTTTGAATGAGGACGTAGATATTTTGAAAATATGTTTGTCAATTAAAGATTGGTTCCCTGATTTGGTAACCCTGACAGTGAACAAACATCCTTGTGAATTCGAAATGCGTCACCCAAATCAAATTAAAAGCTCTATTCTGAACAGGATGTTGTAATGAATCCTGACATTATAAATAAAACCATGCATTAAAGCGTCGGTAAATCAGAACGCAATACGCTGCAATTAAAGATAATTTATAAGCACCGTTGATGATAATTAGTGTATTCTAGAAGAGGACGGACAATTAAATGATAGTGGACTAGTGTCAGTTTCTTTAAAACTACTTTGTCCAGATACATGATGAGCGTCTGATATGATATACTTGATATTGGTTTGCTGAACTAAACGGAATACCGACAAAAGATCTCAAAACATCAAGACAGTGTGTTCTTAATTACAATCTAACGTTATCATAGCTGTTTTACTAGCTATTGTTAAAGGTCGTAGCTACTGTGATTTGAGCGGCAATAGTGGCTTTGATGACTATAACGGGGTTACTGGCTACATTTGCTATGAAGAAGGTGGAGGATTTAGCAATTAAATAAAACCCTGTTTTTCAAGGGCCCAGGTGGTTGATTGAGTTTCTTTAAGTCTTTAAGCATGCATGCATGCATGCATGTATGCATGTATGTATGTATGTATGTATGTATGTATGTATGTATGTATGTATGTATGCATGCATGCATGCATTATTGTATGACTGACTGACTGAACTGCGATCATTTGCCGATTTTCTGATATTTCCAAGAGAACAGACGATGTCTACTGAAAGACAAGACAAGATGAAAACATCCTATACAAATAATTAATCTTATCGTAGAGTACTAAACATGTATAGCTAAACATATCCAGAGAATTATCTATTGTCAAGTGCGGGAGTTGGGGCGTTATTCGTTTACAGTATTGTACAATCCCTACTTGTCACAGGGTAAGTGTTACGTCCCATTTTGTCACGGGATATTGTACAATATATAATAATAATAACTATAACCCACTCCCTTATGGTATTCGCTATCGAAGAGATGACCGCCCTCGATATAATTGCCCGGTTCGAGTATGAGAATAGATAGAGTAAACTGAGCAGGCATATTGAAGAAGCAGCTACGAGCCACCGAAAACAATAACAAACAATATAATCAAATACATACACAATTATGAAACTTCCTTTCATTAGGAATACACGCTGTTTAGAAATAAAACTTTCACCGAATTACAATAACAAGTGAAAAAGATTTAAACAAATTAGCCTATCTATTAAGGATAGCTTTATATCATCATAGGATCGAGTAGTACAAATCGAGGTCAATGCCTTGTTCGATTTTCGTAACCTGCTATTCCTCGATCCCTTCACTGTTCCCTTCAATGTGGTTCTAGAAGACACTATCTCGTCCAATCTCTAGATAATCTGCACCCGTTCATGTTTACGCTCAATTTCGAACTTGTCCACTGTATCATGCGCTCAGTGCAATTTCCGTTTCCCAATTCCTTTTCCAAAGTGTACGTCGCAATTTACGTAACTTAAAGACCTTCCAGAAAGCTATTTTCTCCCTTCGTGTTGATGGTATGTCCCTCCCTTAGTTTGGCGTTTTTTTTCTTGACCACGATTCCTTAACGGACGTATATCTCTAAAGTAACATTAGGAGCCTTAATAAATAATTCTCTAAGAGTCGCTTACGTCTGGTCAGTATGACATACTTGTTTTTAAGTTACAGAATCCCTGCGTTTTCTCAATTCTGACACTTTTCGTGAAAAATGAAACTTTAAAATGTCGCTAGCAGTCAGTCTGATTGCTGAGTAAACACGGTTTAATTAGTACAACGGTCGTACTCTGCTATATAGACCTCCATTTGGTACGGCGTGTCTCCACAAATCTAACTAATGGTTCACTGGTCTCACCTAATGTTTTATTAATAGATAACCTGAAATTTTCCCCTTTACACCTATGTTTAGAAGTTTGGGAGAGTTCAGTTTGCAAAACTAATTGATGCCGTTATAAAGTCTCACGAATACAGCATGGCGTATGATCGTATAAATTTCTTAATTACTTGAGCTGAGAAATATATTCAAAACACCTGCTTCTCATGATCAAATAAATAGTATTTAAGATCTAACAAAGCTGTAAACGGTAACGTAAATACAAATATCATATAGCCTTGGTTTATATATTAATTCCCATGAAATAAATTCATTGATACTGCAACAGGATAGACCTCAATGGATGCTTGGATGCAATAACGACACAACACGATGTGATGAACTATGAAACATGATGGAATGGATTAATACAAAATATATGCTACAAATACAATGACTCTTACCACACTCTAAAGCATACGTCTGATTCAATTTCTTTATCCAGACATTCACAAATAGGAAAACAAACAATTGTTTATATACTAATGCATGGCATTAATGAAAGTGAGATTCAGATAACCTCGTGTAATTTCCTACAACGAAAATTAGATTCAGATAACATCACGGAATGAAAATAAGATTCAAATAAAGATTCTGATAATCTCATGTAATCAAAATTTCCCAGATTGTACTCATTTGAAACAATCAATTGGAACAAACATATATTACTTGGTCATATGATTCATAAATTTGTTACAACTTGCAAATGTGTCAACTAACAAACCACACAGTTATCCCCATATCTTGGTATGCGCCACACTTGTATCGGCCGCTCACACCATTTATGGATTTACCATGCCCACAGTTTTACAAATTAACGGTTTCTTCTTTATATGGCCTTCATGTCTGCATCATTCCCCATATCCATTTAGACGCACATACGGTAAGATAGCCTGTTATACCCGCACACACATACATACAGAGAGCACATAGTTCTCATTATTTACATACATACATACGTATATACATACGTACATACAGCAATATACAATTACAGGTAGCTACGACTCATTGACAAGATCCAAAGACCAGTGTATCAATTAAATAAAAGACTTGCCTTAAATCCACAGGATAAAGAATATTAATTAGGGTGAAATATCCGCGTATACCGTGCTTTTAGTGTATTTCACTGAGTTATGTTGTTTCTTGGACAATAACTTTCTATTGGCATAGGCTATATGCATTTCAATCCCGTCTTGTTCCTGCAACAAAACTGATCCCAACCCAGTATCGGAATCATCAGTTCTGATAATAAAAGGTTTACTGATATAAGGTAGATTACAAAAGATGCACTAGTCAATTTTGTCAATTTGTCCTTCAAAGCATTGAATGCTTTTTCCTGAGATGGTCCCCATAACACTTTATTTGTTAGCCTCTTATTTGTTGGATCTAATAATGGCTAGCACCGGCAGCGCAGTTAGGAATACATTTTCTATAAAAACCGACTAAGCCCAGAAAAGATCGACCCATGTTATTAGGTTGAAGCGAATTCATAATTCTACTTGCATGGAGTGAAGATTTTAGATGCCTTTCTGAACAGACGAAATGCACCAGGCACTATAAATAGGTATAGTCTATACTGCATTTAGTAGGTCGCACCGTGAGGTTGGCTTAACAGTCTTCCAAAAAGTTCAGCCAGAATGAATAGATGCTAATCACATGTATGTGTGTACACCCTAATGTCTTCCACAAAGCTATCAACGCACACTAAGCCTTTTAGTAACCTGTGAATTAAGCGACAACACATGGCGCTGACTCTTAACAATCCGAATGCCATCACCTTGAACTGGTGCAGCCGTTGTTGTGTAGCAAATACCGTCAATTGGCAGGACTCGTCGACAATCGATACCTGCCATTACCCTTTTGACAAATCAAACGTCGAAATATATCGGTGACCTGATAATTTATCAAGAAGATTGTCCATGTCCGGTATCTGTTTGACATCAGAAAGCGCCACTGTTTAATTGACGAAATTCATTACATAAGCGATTAGTACTGTCTTTTATTTCCTGACAAGGACAACGGGTGGTCAATATGGTGAAATAGGCGGTTCTGTCACCCACAAGTCTACCTGAACTTTTCATCCACAGTCTGTCGCGTATTAAATGGAACTGGATAACCCTAAATTCAGATGTACATAGCTTTATTGTTTAGCTTTACTGTAGTTGTGCTTCCTAGCGTATCAGTGAAAACATCAGAATACATCAGAATACCTTCCTAGTTGCTCTTTGATCTCTGTAGATTTATCTTTGGATAACTCCGCACTTATATTTACGTGTCCTACACATTATTTTTCGCAATGCAAGAGATATTCCAGTGGGACATCAATCTCACGTTCTTCCAGTATCGCTTCACCTTCGATAACTGCTGAACACATACAATGCATCTTTTTCTACAGCATCTTTGCGCCATTCTACGTACAACTTTAGCATATTAGCATGAAATATGCTCAACCTACCATTCACGTCGATTTTATAATCCATGTCACCTTTGACTTTCATTACCTCGTATAGACCTTTCCATTGTGCTAATAATTTATTAAAACTTGTGGAAAGAAGTGCTAAAACCCGATTACCAACAACAAATTTCCTATCGCACGTCCTTCGATTTTAGTATTTAGCATACTTGCGAATCAATCTTGTTAACTATGTATGTGCCATTTTACACGTGTTTTCCAGTTTCTCGCGCAAATCGAATACATACTGGTAGGTAGTTTTCACTTCGTCGTCAGGAATATCACCTGTCCAAAGTTGGCTTTCTTTCGGACCTTCACTATAAGTGAATAGTACAGCATTCAAATTACGACCCCAGTGCTGTGGACGTTATGCGCACATTCGAATGTACCATCGAACTTTTCAACCAGACCGTTACACATGGGATGGTCCGTTGTCATGTTTAGTTGTTTTATGGCTAACAGGCTACTAACTTCACCCGCAATCCATTTAAATTTCTTTACGCTCTGCTGTCCTACTGAATATATCCATTAGCGCTTCGTCTACCCTTTCTATTTCTATACCAGGCATTGTTACATCTTCAGGGTACCTGGTAGCATAATATAAGAGTGTAAGGATATACATGTTTTCTTATCGGACCGAAAATATCCAGATTCACTCTTTTGAAAGTCGTGTCTATCAAGGGCATTTGACCTAAGGGAACACGTACAACTCTCCTTTAGACACAGTTTTCTGACATGCGTGACAAGACCGACAAATTCTAGTAACGACACTGTTTGCACAAGGACAACAGAACTCAGCCAGTACTTTCCTGACTAGATTCATGTCTTACCATCAATACACGAGATCGGTATTTTTGAGGTACCACTAGTTATCATTTCTTTACCCCATGCGATGTAAATTCTCTATGAATTAACTTATTTCCTTTGAAAAACTTCGAACGTCCCCCTTCTTTACAGCGTATAATGTAGTTAGACGCGTTTTTCTCATTAAACGAATTCGCATATTTATAAAGGTCCTAATCCCAGAGAAATTCGCCACTCGAAAATCCTTAAATGGATTAGGCGACGGTTATCTTCCGTAACGCGCCTTTCTTATAGATGGTTTGCGCTCGCGTATTGAGGGCTAGATGTAGGGGAGTTTTAAAATCTTCCATAGGCGGCAGACGAGACCATGTCAGCGTTGCTGATTGTCGTAAATGGGATTATCCCTACAGAGTGCATTAACTGTTCCGGTCAAGAGAGGAGTTTCAATTCAATTTCTTGCAACAGGTAAGCGATCCATCGTCTGATCGAGTACCATACAGGGAGTCTCTATCCCAAGCATTTATTTATCCTTCACGAGACTACGTTTCATAAGCACACCTGTGCAACCGGTATCACGTAAAGCGGTTACTACCTGATCGTTAACCGTATCATTTGCTGCTGGTAGATGCGCGAGAACATACACGTACATAGTAAAAGAATACCTTTATGAAATCTATCGGAACCGTTCTTGTATGTATTGCTACAGCGGTATAATGCATTTTACCCTTTCTTTTAGGGCTACATGATCTTACATGGACTCATTCGTCACATGCTTCGTTACATATCATTGTACACATTGTCTCGTTTCTCTATCAAACTTACCAATCCCAAATGGTTTCGCCGGCTCTATGGGAGTCAAACCCTCAGACGGATTCCTAGACTTATCTTTCAAAACCACGTTCGGAGTTCCACCATGGGCTTCAGCGAAACAATCTGCCTGCTTAACTATATATTGAACATCTGTACACGCCTTTCCTTAAGCAAGTGGTTAAACTCCCTCCCTAATATACTTAATAATTGATCCCTGAGCACGAAATCAACCAAACCTCAAACGTTTTGTCTACTTTAGCGCATTCAATCCAGCGTTGAAAATAATTATATATTCTAGGATAAATTTCCCAAAGTTCACCCTTCTCAGGTTTACAATACCTAAACGTTTGTTTATGGAATTCTTGCTCTGCTAATTTACACCGTTTTAGTACTGCTTTCTTAGCGTCGTAGTTAAACTCATCGCTACTAGGAGGTCGCAAGTATACCTCCAGAGCCTTACCTTTTAACAAAGCACTGAGAGCCCAATCTTATCGCTTCCATTTCTGGTCACAGCATACCACTCAAAACAATAAAAATAACTATCCGTGTTATCATTTTCATTATCAAGAAGCTAATTTAAGTCCTCTTAATTTGCTACAGGTAAAATATTGTTCTCCTTGTCTAGATTTTGAAAACTCCTATTGTCGTTCGTACTCTCGATGTTTTTTTCTTTCTTCTGACTCTATAACTTCTAATACTGGCTGTATTTCTAATTCCAGTCTTTCTTTTTTGAATTGTTACTCCTTTTCCAATCTTTCAATTTCTACATCGTTTTCTAATACCAGTCTTTCTCTTCTCCTTTTCGAGTTGTTGCTCTATTTTTAATCTTTTCTTGTCCAATTACCTTTCTTTAGCCATTTCATCCCCCATTCTATTGGTTGTTCTTCATTTAGTTATTCTCAATTCAGCTAGTTTATTTAGCGAAGACATGATTGTTTGGTGATAAGAATGATGTAAAATAGCTTAGAGGTTGTCAAACATTTATCAGTGCAGCAAACACTAAGCAAATGTGTACTGTAAGGAACCACGTACCTACTAAAATTACACCTGCAAACAGTCCACGACTTACAACCTGCTTATGGCTTAAATGCAGTGTATTTGTAGTTCATTCAGTCTTAAGTATCCCACTTCTGACACTAAATATAAAAGGGATAGACATGAATGGATGTTTGCATCAAATGACTACACAACACAAGGTGATGAAAGATGGAATTTTATGGAAACGATTAATACAAATATATGATTTTAATACTGTGATTCTTATCACGCTCTAAAACATACTTTTCTTTATCCAAACATTCACAAATATGAAAACAAAAACATGGTTCATATACAAATGTATGACGATAATGAAAGTGAGATAAACAACCTCATGTAATCTCTTACAATGAAAGTGAAATTCAAATAACCCTATGAAATGAAAAAGATTCAAATAATCTTCTATAATCATATTAAGATTCATGTAATCAAAATGACCCAAATTGTACTCAGTTGACAAATCAATTGGAACAACAATATGAATCGGTCATTTGTACAGCTGTATGAGTCATAAATATTTGTTAAACCTTGTAAATGTGTCAACTTAGAAACCACACAGTTATTCCGAATTATTGGGTTGGCCTACACTTGCATAGGCCGCTCACACCCTTCATGACTCCCCCATTGCCCACATATTTAAAAATTAGAGGTTTAGTTTTTACATGGCCTTCAATGCTACATCATCTTCCATATCCATAGTGACGCACAGACGGTCAGAGAGCATAATATACCAACACACACATACGTACAAACAATACACGGGTCTCCTGAATTGGGTTAGCACATTTGTATTGGTCACGCCCAACTTTCATGGATCCACCACACGCACATACATATGTATATACATACATACAGACAGTTATTGACAGCTACAGACACTTGCGGACAGCTGCACAAAGCTAAAAAGAAAACCCAAATGGTCATAATATCAAGTACGGAAATAAAATAGACATTCATGCTACTAAATTAAACCTTCAATAGCAAAATTTATACATCATGTTTTTCTACTGCTATTGTTGTAAAATTTTCATAGTATTAATCAAACTATAACAGAGTAAAAATCGCACATAAGAAAGGTTAGTGGTATTCGAGGGTCTTGAACCTAAAAGGGATTATGCGTATGACATTATTATTATTATTATTATTATTATTATTATTATTATTATTATTATTATTATTATTATTATATGGGGTATAAGGGGCTCTAGATAGAGTTAGTACCTTTGTTGTCTGGCAGCTGCACCCTTGGAGTGGACAGACACACTGGTCCTCATCCATCTCGAATCTCTCAAGTCTGCCTCCAAGAAGGAATCTTTCTTGGCATACCCCGGTACACCGCTTCAGCTAGCGGGCCAAACGACGTTGAGGGGGTGATGTTAACACTGCATCACTAGGCGTATGAACTTCTACAAGGAAGTCACCGGCTAGGACGTAATGTCTCTACAGATCAAGACATGTGTTCGGGACCAGGACGCACCATATGTATTAATGGATTGCAGATGTGGCCGACCAGCTATGGTTTAAAATAGCAGGGAAGGCATATCTCTTCAGCCATGGTCGACCATCTGCATAGGAGAGGGAAACACCGATATAAAACCTACGGCCTGTGGACCTCTCTGTCACCGTCCTGGCTTGCCAGGCCATGGCAGATGAACCACATGTTTAAAGGGTGGGGCCAGTTTGCGCAGACTGAACTCCACCTTAAAGCTCCATCGCGCAGGAATGAAGGAACCGTCTACTGTCTACTGTTTATGTTCGACTCTATCAAGACCTGCAGCGATGGGAAAGGGGCAAAAACGGCAGGTGAAAGATGTCACTGGAAGCCGCAGTCCCAATCCTGCATGCAGGCGACTCAGGCCTTTGGCCGTTTGGTGTTGATTTGGAGACGACACCATCACCCGGCAGCAGCCTGAGTGTCCAAGCAGCCTTTTTTAGGGATAGCACTGCTTGCTCCACATGGAGAAGGGCCTAGAAAAGGTGGCCTAACTAAAGCTCGTCTCCTTACATCTCAGTTGGCCTGCCGCAGCCAACGGGCATCTTACAACGCGGTCAAAATTCAACAGAAAAAACAAGGCATGTCCCACCGGCCTCACATCGTGGGAAAAAAACTAAAACTGGCTTGTTGGAACATCAGAACAATGCTAGACTCAACTGACAGCAACAGATCTGAACGACGCTTTGACCTAATCGCACACGAACTCTCTCGCCTTGCTGTTGACATTGCTGCACTTAGCGAAGTCCGCCTTTCAGAGGAGGGAAGTCTGAGAGAACTCCGCGCTGGATACACCCTGTACTGGTCAGGAAAACCAAAAACTGAAAAACGGCTTTCAGGAGTCGGTTTCATGGTCAAAGACTCAATCGCCACTAAGTTACCAAACCTTCCAACAGGTCACACCGACCGCATCATGTCCATGCGTCTCCAGTAAGAAAAATAGCAAAACGTCACACTCTTCAGTGTATATGCTCCAACACTACAGGCAGATTCTTCTGAAAAGGATAAATTCTACACTGACCTACGCAGCCTTCTCAAGTGTGTCCCAGAGAGAGACAAAATAATCATCCTTGGAGATTTCAATGCCAGAGTGGTCCGAGACTCAGAAACCTAGAAAGCAATCATTGGGAAACATGGCGTGGTTGGCTGCAAAGACAATGGGCGCCTGCTTCTCGAATTTTGCGCAGAATTACAGCTCGCCATTACAAACACCATATTCTAGCAGAAAGACAGCCTGAAAACGACCTGGATGCATCCTAGATCAAAACACTGGCACCTAATCGGTTACATCATAGTACGCCAGAGGGACTTAAAAGATGTCCTTCACACCAGAGTGCCACACAGATAATCGTATTGTTCGATGCAAGCTCAACTTCTATTTCAAGCCCCGATCCAAACAAGGACGTACCATAAAAAGGAAGCTCCAGATTACAAACCTCTTGTCTTAAGAAGTCAAGACAAATTTTCAAGACAGCCTGCACTCTAGACTTGAAGAAAATAAATTTCCGCCAGATCTACCTCCGGAGGAGATGTGGAATCACATCAAGGCTGCCATTCTGCAAACCTCAGGAGAAATCCTTGGATTCACTACTAAGAACCGCAAAGACTTGCTTGATGAAAACAACCAAACAATCCAAAAACTACTTGCCAGTAAAAGATCAGCATACCAAGCCCACCTCGCACAACCATCCTGTCCACAGAAGAAAACAGCCTTCCGCCTTATCTACAGCTCTCTTCAGCGCAGTCTTCGTGAAATACAAAATGTATGGTGGACAAAGCTTTCAGAAAGAACCCAACTGTTCGCTGACACTGGAGACTACAAGAAGTTCTATGGAGCGCCGAAAGCAGTGTATGGTTCCTCCTTCCAAATACAGAGCCCCCTATGGAGTGCAGATGGACAAGAGCTACTCACTGACAGGGAATCTATCCTAAACCGCTGGTCAGAGCACTTCCACACCCTGTTCAGCACTAGCCGTGTAGTCCAAAAAGGCAGCTATTGATCGCATCACACAACAACTACCAAAGATGGAACTCGATGTGGCACCCACACTGCAAGAGACTGTAAAAGCCATTGAACAGCTGAATGCAGGAAAGGCTGCAGGAAATAGATATGGAAGAAAGGAGGCCTAGCATTGCACACCAAACTCCACGAGTTTTTCGTTTGCTGCTGGGAGCAAGGGAAACTTCCACAAGACCATCGAGATGCAGTCATCATCACCTTGTACATAAAAAGGGGGAAAAATCTAACTGCTCAAACTACCGTGGGATAACTCTGCTCTCCATTGTAGGCAACATCCTTGGTAGAGTGTTGCTAAACAGACTAGTGCCTACCATTGCAGAAGATCATGTTCCAGAGAGTCAGTGTGGCTTCAGAGCCAATAGGGGCACAACTGACATGGTGTTCGTCCTGAGACAGATCCAGGAAAATTGCAGAGAACAAAACAAAAAAATGCAGAGAACAAAACAAATTAATGTACACCATTTTTGTGGACCTAACGAAGGCATTTGACACGGTAAGCAGAACTGGACTGTGGAAAATCCTTGAAAAACTCGGCTGTGCTCCCAAATTCCTCACCATGGTCATCCAACTACATGAAGACCAGCTTGGTCAGGTTAAAAGCAATAACGAATTGTCACAGACCATCCCATTGCAAATGGCGTGAAACAGGGCTGCGTTTTAGCTCCCACACTGTTTTCAATCTTCTTCAGCACGATGCCCCGAAAAGCTACATAAGACATTGATGACGAAGATGGCATCTATATTAGATTCCGTACTGATGGCAACCTTTTCAACTTAAGACGATTTCAGGCCAACACCAAAACATTAGAAAAACTGATTAGAGAACTTCTATTTGCAGACAATGCCGCCCTTGTTGCCCACACGTAAGCTGCCTTACAGCGCGTAACATCTTGTTTTGCAGAAACTTGCCAGCTCTTTGGCCTCGAGGTAAGCCTAAAGATAACCGAGGTACTTCATCAGCCTGCCCCAAAGGAAGAGTACCGTCTACCAAGCATCTTCATTGACCGGACAGAGCTAAACGTAGTCCACCAGTTCACCTACCTGGGCTGTGTGATATCCTCTGATGCAAAGATCGACAAAGAAATAGACAACAGATTAGCCAAGGCAAACAGCGCCTTCGGCGGACTCTTCAAACGTGTCTGGGACAATTCTAATCTCAAGAGAGTTACAAAAATCAACGTCTACAGGGCTGTTGTACTGTCCACCCTCCTATATGGCGCCGAATCCTGGGTCAGCTACAGCCGTCACCTCCGTCTCCTTGAACGCTTCCTTCAGCGCTGCATCAGCACCATCCTCAACATCCACTGGAGTGACTTCGTTACAAACACTGAAGTCCTCAAACAAGCGGGGATTACCAGCGTTGAGGTTACACTCATGAAGATACAGCTTCGCTCGGCAGAGCACGTGTCCAGGATGGAGGATCATCGCCTGCCAAAGATCGTACTGTATGGTGAGCTATCAACTGGTATTTCTAAACCGACAATTAACACTCCCTTCCACCAAATACTTGGTATTACTACGTATAACGAAGTTTTTCGCATACTAATCTGTTGTAATTAATACGCGCTACGAATGACAGTTTAGGCAGTCTGACAAACAAGGAATATATAAGACAACGCTAAACTTCACACAACACGTGTAAAAACAGTGGTCAGCAGTTGAAACATGTCACGTTAAATACTATTTAACTGACAGCGATTGATAAGTCGAGTTTATCATTCATCAGTAATATTTAATGTAAACACGAATTCAAATAAAAGAAGCAGCAGCAGAGAGGGTGAGCCGGACAACATTTTTAGACAAGTATTCACTGAAATCACGCTTAAAATCAATGAAACCAATGACATCAGGCCCAAAAGTCAATGACATCAGGTCCCAAATATGTGTGTGAATCATGGATTAGGTCCAAAAAAAAAATATGAAAAAATCAATGAAATTAATGAAATCAAAAACTTTTCAACTATTACATTTTTTGGGAAAAAGGGACTACAACATCGTTGTCACTCACCCTCTCTGCTGCTATGGGTTAACCGAATATTTGATCCAGTCCGATACGATATCGTGTTCGAGGGTCATGTAAATTTATTGTTACAAATCCGTGTGGGGCAGACTGAGCATGACTAAAGAAATTTCTAAATTGATTGAAGTCCATATCAGAACACCATGTCTGCCAAATATTTCGTAGCGTATGTGTATCAACGCCGTTGAATACAGCAAGCATATTACAGTTATCTCTAATCACTTTTGGAATCTGAGTGTAGCGTTGAGTGACATAGATCACATCCGTGTTTTTATGCCTGCCTCTGGAAAATATTCTAGCAGGATTTTTTTGATTATCTAACATGACATCGTCGTATACAACTAAATTGTTGATACTTCCATCGAGGTCTTCTACTGATGGCGCCTCGTCAATATCGGTTATAAATTCAATAACATCCTCGCCGGCAATCTCTGAAGCGTTTTCATTAAAATCTTTTAGTACTTCATAGCATCGTTGGTCGTCTACGCTAGGGGCAATTAAATACAATTTATCCCACTTCATCCATCTCATTATTAAATTGAGCATCAATTGCGTTTTACCGGATCCAGATGGTCCGATTATAATTGCGCGGATAGAGTTTGGTAGCGCTGCATGATGCTTCACTGGTTCTCTTGTTTTAGTCGCTGAAAAATCAATTATATTCATATCTCTATACATAAATTATGGATCTATATTGCGTGAAGTGTAAGGCGCGTACTGGCACAGATGACTTGACGACGATTATAACTAAAAATAACCGATCAGCGCTTTCTGGTAAATGCGTACAGTGTAGTACAAAGAAATTTAGATTTGTTTCTAAACCCAAGGAACCCAAGGAACCTTTAAAAAAAAACGAGGAGGTGATATCGCTGCCAAATTAGCAAAACTCCCTGGAACCCCATGGGCAAAATACCCCGGAGAAAAACACCTTCCAGGGTATAGTTATTGTGGACCGGGAACAAGACTTGATATCAGACTCAATGATCAAAATCAGCCCCGACCCGGTGAGGAACCAATAAACGCTATTGATAAGGCCTGTCACCTTCATGATGTTGCTTATAAAAGCAGTAATCTGCAGCACAGGCATCTAGCAGATGTGAAATTAATTCATGCGTTAAATGCTATTTCTGATAAATCTTTCAAAGAAAAATTGGCTTCCTTTTTGATAAAATCGGCTATGAAAAGTAAATTGATGTTAGGTGCTGGTAATTAATAGCAACATGGAATCTATTTACTATTCCCCAAGAGGATACTGGAAGGGTAACGCTGCAATCAGTAAACTCGCTAGCGCCGCAAAAGTGAAAAAAACCACTGCGGCTCATTGGTTATCCAAACAGGCACTATGGCAAATTTATCTACCACCGCCTAAACAAATTCAATTCTCGCATTTTGATGTAACCGGACCCAATGAAGTTCATCAGGCTGATCTATTATTTCTGCCACATGATCGTGGTTACAAATATGCGTTAACTGTAGTTGATATTGCAAGTCGATACAAAGAAGCAGAACCGTTAAAAACAAAATCAGCCACTGAAGTCGCTTCTGCATTTGAAAGGATTTATCGAAGGAGTCCTCTGCACTGGCCAAATCTGTTACAAGTTGACCCGGGCAAGGAATTTCAGGGTGCAGTGTTATCTACAATGAAATATCACAATGTCGCTATCAGACGAGGGCATACTGCACTGCATCGTGATCAGGCCATTGTAGAACGGTTTAATAAAACCCTTGCTGAGCGGTTATTTGGATATCAATATGCAAAAGAATTTATCCAAGAAAAAAGATCCCGCGAATGGGTGAAGAGATTACCAGGTGTAGTTACCGCACTGAATAACGAGATTACTATAACCATCAACATGAAACCTATCAACGCGATTAAAAAGAAGTCGATACCTGAAAAACCACAAAAAGATTTCCCTAGAAACGCTAGCGTTTCCCAACCAATTCTTGGTAGTAATGTCATTGTGAGGTACTTATACGAACCAGGAGAGCTAGAAGGGGATAGAAAAAGGGCTACTGATCCTATTTGGAGCGTCACTACGCATAAGATATCTAGTATAACACGATCTACGGGTAGACCTCCAATCTATAAACTGGATTCAACTGCCCCTCAACGGGGTTTTACTAGACAACAATTACAAGTGATACCTGAGGATACTCAATTACCACCGCATGGGCTTAACTAGCACCCTTGCGTCTATTGCACTCAAGACAAGTCAACATCACATTATTTCTGACATGACCGAGATTGTTATTTTTTCCGTCTACGGTGAATTGGCGAGGATCCTTATCCGAATACTGCCAACGCATTATACAATTGCAACTCGCGCAGTGATTATTCTGTTGTTTCTTCAAAGTGATTATTAATTCAGCATCAATATCAAATTCTCGTTGTTTTTTTTTGTCCTGTTGTTTGTAACCGGAGAGTTTTTTATCAATAATATCATTATCGTCACCAATGATTTCATCATCGCCAATGATTTCATCATCGCCTGACTCTGTCAGGACAATTCTTCGAAGTTGATTTATTTTTCGTACTCTAGACACTGCGAGATAGACTAAATTCGACCATTCTATGCGATTATCTAACATCCAAAGAGTTGTATCCGATATAGTCAATCCCTGTGAAGAATGTATCGTCGCTGCATAACCTAGCGTCCACGGGGATTTATTAGCACGCAATGCATCTTCAACAACATTGATATCAACCAGCACAATATCATTTAATACTAAATTCTGTTTTTCACTTTGTCCTGGAATATCAACTTCGATGTTCTGTTTTCGCGTATCCGATGGCCTATAACAAAGAGGCACTGGAAGTGTTGCAAATTTTTGTTTATGCAATTCAAATAACTTCATCTGAAGTGTGTCCCTGACTATTTTTCTACTTGCAATGATTAAATCGTTTGGTCTCCACATTTCCCAGAAATCATTCATGGGAGTTTCCGAAATTATTTCACGGGCTATTTCACATTGGATTCTATCCGGTTGTAATCTAATTAGTTTCTTAAATTCTTTTAATTCATTATCAAGTGATCTGTGATCGGTATCAATTTCTTCATAATAGTCTACAAAACCCTTTAGCCATTCATGGGGGGATGCACCGACAAATGGTGGTGGTTGCCCGTGATCACCGCACATGACGACTTTTGTATTCTTCAATAACAACCACTCAAGAAATATTTTTAAGACATCTTCTGACACTGTGTCTATTTCATCCCAAATGATTATTTCAGGAATAAATTTCTCTCCCATGCGCTCAGGAGTCCATTTATCTCCCTTCCATCGGAAAAAGCTGTGATAAGTGCAAGCATTTACCCCTCTCTGTATCATTTCTCTTGCAAGTCTATGAGTTGGTGTTAGCACAATCATGTTAGAAACGCTAGCGTTTCCACGACGGAATAACTCAATTGCCCGGGTTGTTTTTCCTGACCCGCCACAACCGTTTAAATAAACTGTTTTATACAGGCATATTGGATCAGAAATCGGTGGTGCACTAGAAAATTCTGAACACTGATTGCTTTCTAAGTAATTATTTTCAATGGTAACATCTGCTGATGGAATATAATCATGAATCATTTCTTTCTTAATTCTCCATGATCCCCATTTCTCGTTGCCAGTAGCCTTAAAATCAGCCATTTTGCTATTTATGTAAAATGAGTCAGTAGCAACTCTAACTGCGGTGGTAGGAAATCTATTGATCATTGAAAACAGATTGATAGAAGCATAACCAAGCATAGAAGCTCTTAAGTGTGTGTACTGCGGATGGTATCCATCATTGTAGGTAACAATTGTACCCAATTTGGTTCCATCGGACATAAATGCGTCCTTACGATTGACATATAGGCCCTTATTCGTTAAATCCGCCATTACAAAATCGTATTCAGCGTTGTCTATAATCAATCGTGAAGAATATTTCGTATTATCATCTTTGCCACCTTGGGTAAATTTACCGATTATTCTTCGTCCAAGATTTTTTGCTTCATTGTTTCTGATTTCAAATAACTGTCTGGACCAATCCATGATTTGTTGTTCATTAAAATCAGGAAACAGTTTTCGCTCTTCGCTAATTATTTTTTCTAGATCAGGTTGTGGTAACCAGACTGATTTCTGTGCTCGATAGGATATAATTGCTTCACTGACAATTAATGATTTTAACATCTTACAATCAAGCATATACCGTAACAACACTATTGGCATCCAGTGTTTTTCAGACATGTGTTTACCAATCCAAAGATAACTACACGGATGAAGTCCTTCAGCCATTTCAAATGATACCACACAAGCGAATCCGGTTAAATCAAAATCAGGAAGTGGTCCATTAATAGCAACACGGGTCATTTCGTGTGTAGGGTGTCCAAATCGTTTGAAATATTTCTCGCATTCTCCATACCCAAGAAAACTTCCTGGATAACACGCAATCATATCAACTGAAATAACGGAATCAGAGGTGTATTTTGTGTTCCATAATCCGCCGTGGCTGTATTCAAGACAGGACAATTTGACCTCTGATAAAAACTCACTTCGTGTTGGTTTCCACGTGTTTTTCTTTCTAGCAAAATGTGCTGCAATGGATGGTACTGTGAAACAGTTTGCTAATAATTGATCGTCTTCTTCTCTGTCCTCAGAAAACTCACTAGCTAGTTGTTTCATTTGATTCTGCAGTTCTTCAGTACGGTATAATTCTCCGTTGGGCCTTACAAACTGATCAAATCTGCATTCCTCGTCTGAAGTACTATGAAATAGCCACGCTGACACAGGATCGTTTTTACTCAAATGGTAAATAGCATCAAATAATTTCTGCTCGGTAAAACATTCTTCAGGTCCCAACCCTGCTGGGGATAGATATTTTACGGTTCTATCCCGTGGAAATATTGTTACTGCAGATGACCACGCGTGCACGTTATGATCAATAATTTCAATGGGGTTTCCTTTTTTTGATTGATATTTCGGTTCTTTTAATACTTCACCGGTGATTGTTCTTACCGATATTGGAAATCTTAATGATGTTTCTAATTTGGCTATATCCTGAATTGTTGCTCCATGCTCTTTTACCGTGAACTCCCACTCGGTTATTTTTTTTCGTCTTAGATCAGTGAGTTTATTTCCCCGGGATGCATTTGTGAAGTGTTCTATTATTCGTTCTGCTACACAATTGAGCCCTGTCGAATATTTCATGGGTGCTAGTTTTGAAATATCAGGTTTTTCATTGAGCGGATAGATCCCGTAAACAACTGCTGTGACAGGATAAGATCTTTCGTAGTAGGGTTTATCAATTCCAGTCAAAATTCCCGGTTTGGAATCCTGATTCACGGTGACAGTTTTTTTACCCTTGAGAATGGGTTCAAATTTATCCTTAATAATCCATTTGCCATTCTCACGGATAATGAATTTGATTCGGAAAAAATGACTTTTTTCCCCAACACGTGAAATGATCGCTGCTGCCTTTTCATCATTCATGGTAGCGTCAACAACACCATCAATTCGAAATGTTGACCAACAATAAGATGCTCCATCACGCTTGAATTCATTAAAACAGTCTCTGATGGGTTTATCAAGAATTTTATTCTTGGGTGTATTAGAAACTATATCAAGATTGAATTGAGCATCCTTCCATGATGATCTCATGTTTCCGTCTCTTGGACGTTTGTTACGTTTTTTGGGTCTATCGCGATTAAATCTAGGATTGATTTTTAATAATCTCTTAAACTCTTTCATGTTTCCGTCTATTGGGCGTTTTTGACGTTTTTTAGGTCTATCGAGATTAAATCTAGGATTGATTTTTAATAATCTCTTAAACTCTTTCATGTTTCCGTCTCTTGGACGTTTGTTACGTTTGTTTCCGTCTATTGGACGTTTTTTTGGTCTATCGAGATTAAATCTAGGATTGATTTTTAATAATCTCTTAAACTCTTTCATGTTTCCGTCTCTTGGACGTTTTTGACGTTTTTTTGGTCTATCGAGATTAAATCTAGGATTGATTTTCAATAATCTCTTGAACTCTCTATCAGCATTGAATTTAGCATTTTTCGAAGTCAATCTCTTGAACTCCTTCATGCTATATAAAAAACAAACATTTAAATGAAAGTTTTATGTATAATGAATCACTGCAAATGGCTCATGATGGGAAATGTAACCCCGTGTAACAAATCATGCAGAAAAAATGAGTACTGTAGGTATCATATGCAAAGTTTTCGACGTGGAAGTCTTGGTCCGTTACCCTGTATTCGATGTGGGGTTGGGGTCAAAGGAAGATCGCAATTGTGTATTGACTGTGGTGGTAAGCGATATAGGGAATTGAAGCGTTATTATGATAAAAGAATAAAAAATGGACAATCCATCAGAAATTATGACCCTGAAAAGGCCCTTGACCCTGACAACATGAAGGATAAAATCATAAGAACCCCGCAAGACTATATCGAAAGATTTTCCAGTGATGTAATTATTGAACCAAACACTGAATTAGACAAACAATAGAATAGTATATATGGACCAAGAATTCAGACCACATCCAGTGATTACAAAATATGAAGCATCCAGTGATGGTACTGTCAGAAACCGTAGACTAAAGAAACCGGTCGGTGTTGTGAATAATCAAGGGTATTTGAAGTTTACTGTTGGAAAGAAAAATTATCTCATTCATCGTTTCGTATTTGAATGTTTTAATGGATTGATCAAAGATGGTTTTGTTATTTATCACAAGGATTTTAATCCAAAGAATAATTCTGTATCAAATCTGCAGGCTATCACACTGAGTGAGAATTCCAAACGAGGAAGAGCTGGCACTTGCAAAACGGTTTGGAAGAGACCTGTGACATCTTTGAATACAACAACTAATGAAGAAAAAATATTTCAATCATTATATGAAGCCGGTAAATTTTTCGATATTTGTGGACCGTCAGTACGAAAAGTTGCAGAGGGGATTTATCGATCGGCTATTTCAAAAAAGACGGGACAAAAAGTTCAATTTAGTTATGTCTAATGCGTCATAATTTCCAATTAGAGATATGTCATACTTATAGAATAATGAATTCTGAAAACATGAATAGCATCATAGTTGAAATAGCAAAATTGAAAAATCAGGATATCAAACTATCAGATGGATTAAATCCTGACCAAATTGTGTCTGATTTTCAGGATATAGAATACGGAGTTAGCACTAACAAATATATGCTACCCAAGAAATATGCACTCATCAAAAAAATTCAGAATTCTATTAAAGACTCTCTTTCATTTTCCAGTGACATCAGTGTGTTCGTCCCGTTGTATGCTATCGTAGAGGGAATACGAAAAGAATTAGGTAACGAATACGAATTGAAAAAAGAAGTCAACTCTAAAATTAGAAACCTACGAGCATTAATTCAGGAAAATGAACAATTTTGACTGACCGACCATTAATCATTTTTTGATTGCCCGACCATAATCATTTTTTGATTGCCCGACCATTTATCATTTTTTGATTGCCCGACCATATCATTCCGACCCTCATTTTTTTTAGCCGAACCTCAGGGGGATGTCAAAAATCGATGGACGATGTGTCAGATTGGTCAAAACTAGAATGTTGAAACTATCAGTATTATTTTATTTATATACAATTTTGATACTTTCAACATCAATGATAGAGCTGTCAAAACAATCAAATAACACTTCCATGACCGTATCAAAAATCATCCGACATGTCATTGATGGCGAAACTATCAGTATTATTTTATTTATATACAATTTTGATACTTTCGCCACACCTGATAGAAGGTGTCTCACGATGAAATAACACTTCCATGACCGTATCAAAAACCATCTGACATGTCAAGTGTTTTGCAATTGAAAAATAGTTTGCGATTTCAAATAATGGTCAATGAAGCATTAACAACCCGATTGGCTCGTGAACGACTGGATGCAATTAAGAGATTTGTACCAATTCGTGACTCTGTACGGAATAAACTGCAACAACGACAGAGTTTACAAACTGATTTTGCTCTGGGGTCTGAAGAGTTGTTTAAACCAGTAACCACAGCAACGAAGGGGGTAGAGCGTGCTTTACTGGGAGATGGTCCCGAGACGGGAAAATCTGTTATTGGTAAACTTGAAAAACTAGCAGCGAAAACTGAACAAACTGAAAAAACTGATCCGAAAAAAAACGACTATTTCTCTGTTGAATAAATTTACTGATTGTCACAGAATTAGGCGAAAATTTGAACTGATTTTTGTTGTACTTGAATTGCAAACGAAACTCACCATTTTCTTGATTTCGTCGTACACGCATTACCTGGGGTGATTAAGTGGCGTGTAACGATTTGCATGTGCCAATTTGTAATTTACATGAAATCCGAAATACTCGTTTTACGTGGTGTACGGCAAGCTCGATGTGATTTATGTTCACCTATTGAGAGTATATAAGGCGAACTATTTATCATAAATTTTTACGGGAACCCAAATATCTAATCGAAGGATAGATAACCTCGTCTTGCAAATCTCCAGCCAAAGGGGTGAGTGTTAAAATTACATTTCGTTTTATTGTGAATTTTATTCAGATTATCATTTCGTATAATGATGCCTTTATTGCAATGAACGTGGAATATTTGGAATTACTAGTCACTTTTAGACTATAAATACAATATCGTAATCTACGGCTTAGATTATTTTTGAGACAACTATTATTAGTCTGGTTTTGTTTATTATAGCTGATTCAGTCTGATTCCAGCTGATTCCGTCGTTGATTCCATCGTTGATACCGTAGAAGTTCATCACTGATAGCGCATCTAATAACATCGTTGATACCGTCTCTGATACCGTAGCTGCTAACATAGTTGTTACATTGTTTTTGGTACCGTAGCTGCTAATTACATCGTTGATACCGTAGCTGCTAATAACATCGTTGATACCGTAGCTGTTAAACACATCTGATACCATCTTTTGATAAACGTCTTTGATATCGTTTGATTTGTTGTGGGACATCTATTGTTTGTTCTGGAACATCTCTGTATAAATATCTGAATGTGCTTGTGCCGTTAATTTGTGCAAACGGAATTGAAGTATCTGTCTGTGTGTCGAACTGTCTGTTCGTCAATATCTGTGTAACGTGTAAATATCCGGAAAGCTAGAAGTCCGAGTGTCGGAGCTGTCTTAGAGTTGTAAAACGTCCGGGTCGACATCTAGGGGAGTGAGGAACCGTTGGTTCTGGTAGATGTTGTATGCTGTCTGAACGTATAACTGTGGTGGATCCGTGTAGGGAAACGTCCGATAATAGTATTGGTCAACCCTCGGTTCTCGGGGAAACTGGGAGACGATTCAACTGTTGCTGAATCGTGCGGTTATACAGGGGAGACACATAGGTGTATTGAAATTGTGATATAATTTAATACATTGTTGTATTTGCATGTTTATGTCAGATCGCAATAATATTTCAAGTGATCACATAGATATCAATAAAAGCTAGCAACTTGATTGAATACAAGTATATGATCGTGCTAGTTATAGCAATCCATCGTGCGATAGATAGTTTGTCGTTTGTGTTTATTTTTTTTCGTAAATCATTCTTGCATTTATTTAACTTTCGTAAAGGATTCTTGGATCTGTGTATAATCCAAGAGATCCCTTTACATCTGAGATTCCTTTTGTATTGTTATTTAATTTATTCATGTATTGTGAATGGTTGTGAGTGTAATTGTGGGTTGAGCGCGTGAGTTATTGTGTTAATACATCTGTATTTTTTTCATTTATAATTTATTACATAAATTTATATTTTCTTTCACAAATTGTGTTTGTATTGTTCATTTAATCCACCCTCCTCTCGGTAACAATTCTGTTACAATGGTGTCAGAAGTGGGATCGTTGGATTAAGTGAACTGTCAATCATTTTTGTGAAGGTATACATTTAATGTTTATATTTGAGCGTGACCTTCTGTTAAGATAATACTCTAGTTGGAGTTTATTTTTGTTTAGTTTACCTAGGTCCGTGAGTCCAGTATAAACGTGTTTAAAGTATTGGTTTGGTTATATATCTATATTCATATTACAATTGTCATTGTCATGTCATCCCTTAAGGACTTGGTTGCCTTAGGCAAAGAATTTGGATATGAAGGTGAAAGCTTAAGGAAATTTATTCAAGAAGAACAAGCCCGGGAAAGGGAAGAAAGGGTAAGGTCAAGGGAATTAGAAAGGGAATCCGATGAAAGAAAAAGGGAATTAGAAAGGGAATCCGATGATAGGAAATGGGCAATTGAGAAGGAAAAGATAGAATTAGAAAAGCAGGCCGAAAAAGACAGGATAGAATGGGAAATGGAATCGGAGCAAAAGCGAATAGAGTTAGATAAACTAGCTAAAGTAGAAATGTTAGAGTTAGAAGAAAGAGCAAAACAACGGGATCATGAGCGTAAGGTAGAATTAGCGACATCTGGAAGAGAACACGATTCTGCCACTAACAAATTAAGGGGCCCCAAATTACCTCCCTTTGACGATGAAAAAGATAACATAGATAGCTATCTTCATCGGTTTGAGCGGTATGCCGAAAACCAGAAGTGGAGTCAAAATGACTGGGCGCTGCATCTGAGTGCTTTATTAAAAGGTAAAGCACTGGATGTATACTCGCGACTTCCTAGGGACGATGTGTTTAAGTACGACGTCCTAAAGGAAGCACTTCTCAAAAGGTACGAGCTCACTGAACAAGGTTTTCGAAAAAAGTTCAGGTATAGCAAGCCCGATAAGGGAGAAACCTTTGGTCAGTTCACCGTCAGAATTGCGAACTATTTTGAGCGGTGGATTGAATGCGGCAAAGCGGTGAAAACGTTTGAAGGGTTGACTGATTTCTTGCTCAGAGATCAATTATTTAATACAGTTGGGCGAGAATTAGATCAATTTCTGAAGGAGAAAGTCTTCACAAACGTAAAAGATATGGCTAAGCAAGCCGATTTATTTGCCGAAGCTCATGGGGGAACCCAGAACGTGGTTTTAAAAGATTTTAAGTCTGGAAACCAGTCTGTAAGACCTATGCCTAGGGAGCCTGTAAAATCAGCTGAGGTAAAAAGGTCAGTTGGGAATCCAGTTTTTCAGCGTGTGCGGTGTTTCTTGTGTAATGCATTGGGTCATGTTCAAAAAGACTGTCCTAAAAGAAAGGCACTAATACATAAGGTAGCAGTGGCTATACAAAGTAAAGGTATATCCGATAACAACGTACATGTAGAACCTTGTATTCATTCACTTGGCACGTGTTTATTTCCTGAAGCGCGTGTACCAACCGCGAGAGGGTTTGTCAACGGTCGAGAAGTCGTGGTATTGCGTGACACTGGTTGTACGGGCGTAGTGATCAAACGTAGTCTCGTGCAGGATAACCAAATGCTCGGGTGGGAATCCCCATGTATGTTACTTGATCAGACGATGGGTCGCATTCCCGTAGCAAGGATCACAGTAAAAACACCTTTCTTAACGGGAACTGTTGATGCCCTTTGTATGGACAATCCTATTTACGATCTGACGATCGGTAATGTTGAAGGTTCCCGTCTTCCAACCATGGCCGATTTTAAAATACCTTTGGCCCAGGCAGTCGAAACGCGAGTGCAAACACGGCCAGAGAAATCCGCGTTTCATAAATTAATAGTCCCTGAATCGATCTCAGGAATTTCCCGTGATGATTTCAAACAAGAGCAAGAACGTGATGAATCCATCAGAACAATTGTTGAGAAAATCACGTCCGGCGCGATTAAACATTGCAAGCGTGGGGGTAGCTCTAGATTCGTACGCAAGAACGGATTAATTCATAGGGAGTTTAGCGCTCGGGAGGGTAAGAAGTATTGGCAAGTGGTCGTACCCCAGAGATATAGATCTCAAGTACTTAGGGTGGCGCATGAGTCAAGCATGGCAGGACACCTAGGTAAGGCTAAGACCACTAGCAGGGTAGTCGCTGAATTCTACTGGCCAGGTGTTAATGGCGATGTCACACGGTTCTGTAGGTCGTGCGACGTATGTCAGAAAACCGTCTGTAAGGGAAGGGTCACAAGGGTGCCCTTGGGACAGATGCCATTAATAGATACACCGTTTAAAAGAGTGGCAGTAGATATTGTAGGACCAATACACCCAGTTACCGAAAGAAAGAATCGGTACATACTTACTCTGGTTGACTACGCAACCAGATACCCTGAAGCCGTAGCGTTACCAACTATTGAAACGGAAAGGGTAGCTGAAGCAATAGTTGATATCTTCAGTAGGGTAGGGGTGCCAGAGGAAATCCTCACTGATTGTGGTGCCCAATTCACCTCTGACCTCATGGGTGAAATAAGTAGGCTGTTATCCATCAAACAGCTAAACACTACCCCATACCATCCGATGTGCAATGGACTGGTAGAGAAGTTTAATGGTACCCTGAAAAGCATGCTAAGAAAGATGTGCGCGGAACGTCCGCAAGACTGGGACCGTTATTTAAACGCTGTTCTGTTCGCGTACCGTGAAGTACCGCAGGAAAGTTTAGGGTTCTCACCCTTTGAACTGTTGTATGGTAGAACAGTTCGAGGCCCGATGCGGATACTACGCGAACTATGGACTGGTGATGTCGTGAACGAGGAAATAAAAACGACTTACCAGTACGTGTTAGATCTAAGAAACAAACTTGAGAGTACATGCCAGATGGCACGTGACGAATTGATTAAATCGGGGCGCAGATATGCCAAGTATTACAACCGCAGAGCGCGTAATAGGAAATTTCTTGTAGGAGATCAGGTGCTATTGCTTCTTCCAACTAGTTCGAATAAGTTATTAGTCCAGTGGAAAGGTCCATATGAAGTTAAAGAAGTAAAAGGTGACATGGACTATAAAATTGACATGGACGGTAATGTAAAGACATTCCATGCAAACATGCTCAAGTTATACATCAAGAGACAGAGCGACAATGTCAATAAGGGGAGTTGAAAATATAGGCGCAGACTACTTGAGTAGGGCATGATGGGAAATTTGTATGAATTTGCCCAGTAATAAAATCCAGTTTGTAGTATAACCAGTGTAAATGTTGTAAGATATCATCAGTAGTTATTTTTCTTCTATTCTGTGTTAGTTTTAAAAATGTGTACATTTTTATTCTTAGGGGGGAGGTATTGTCACAGAATTAGGCGAAAATTTGAACTGATTTTTGTTGTACTTGAATTGCAAACGAAACTCACCATTTTCTTGATTTCGTCGTACACGCATTACCTGGGGTGATTAAGTGGCGTGTAACGATTTGCATGTGCCAATTTGTAATTTACATGAAATCCGAAATACTCGTTTTACGTGGTGTACGGCAAGCTCGATGTGATTTATGTTCACCTATTGAGAGTATATAAGGCGAACTATTTATCATAAATTTTTACGGGAACCCAAATATCTAATCGAAGGATAGATAACCTCGTCTTGCAAATCTCCAGCCAAAGGGGTGAGTGTTAAAATTACATTTCGTTTTATTGTGAATTTTATTCAGATTATCATTTCGTATAATGATGCCTTTATTGCAATGAACGTGGAATATTTGGAATTACTAGTCACTTTTAGACTATAAATACAATATCGTAATCTACGGCTTAGATTATTTTTGAGACAACTATTATTAGTCTGGTTTTGTTTATTATAGCTGATTCAGTCTGATTCTAGCTGATTCCGTCGTTGATTCCATCGTTGATACCGTAGAAGTTCATCACTGATAGCGCATCTAATAACATCGTTGATACCGTCTCTGATACCGTAGCTGCTAACATAGTTGTTACATTGTTTTTGGTACCGTAGCTGCTAATTACATCGTTGATACCGTAGCTGCTAATAACATCGTTGATACCGTAGCTGTTAAACACATCTGATACCATCTTTTGATAAACGTCTTTGATATCGTTTGATTTGTTGTGGGACATCTATTGTTTGTTCTGGAACATCTCTGTATAAATATCTGAATGTGCTTGTGCCGTTAATTTGTGCAAACGGAATTGAAGTATCTGTCTGTGTGTCGAACTGTCTGTTCGTCAATATCTGTGTAACGTGTAAATATCCGGAAAGCTAGAAGTCCGAGTGTCGGAGCTGTCTTAGAGTTGTAAAACGTCCGGGTCGACATCTAGGGGAGTGAGGAACCGTTGGTTCTGGTAGATGTTGTATGCTGTCTGAACGTATAACTGTGGTGGATCCGTGTAGGGAAACGTCCGATAATAGTATTGGTCAACCCTCGGTTCTCGGGGAAACTGGGAGACGATTCAACTGTTGCTGAATCGTGCGGTTATACAGGGGAGACACATAGGTGTATTGAAATTGTGATATAATTTAATACATTGTTGTATTTGCATGTTTATGTCAGATCGCAATAATATTTCAAGTGATCACATAGATATCAATAAAAGCTAGCAACTTGATTGAATACAAGTATATGATCGTGCTAGTTATAGCAATCCATCGTGCGATAGATAGTTTGTCGTTTGTGTTTATTTTTTTTCGTAAATCATTCTTGCATTTATTTAACTTTCGTAAAGGATTCTTGGATCTGTGTATAATCCAAGAGATCCCTTTACATCTGAGATTCCTTTTGTATTGTTATTTAATTTATTCATGTATTGTGAATGGTTGTGAGTGTAATTGTGGGTTGAGCGCGTGAGTTATTGTGTTAATACATCTGTATTTTTTTCATTTATAATTTATTACATAAATTTATATTTTCTTTCACAAATTGTGTTTGTATTGTTCATTTAATCCACCCTCCTCTCGGTAACAATTCTGTTACACTGATCATGCTAAAATATTAATAAAAAAACCTAGTTTATTGAAATCAAAGGATTATCAAGCCTTTGGTAATTTTGCTGCTCAAAGTTATAATTCAAAAAAAGATTTTTTAAAGGACGAGTATAAGAATGATAGAATATCAAGTAATGATTGGTTCGATAATTTGTATAAACTAAATAAAGGGATTGGTCGTTTGAATAAGGATGAGATAGGATACAAGGAATTTAAAAAGGGAATTAGTTATTATAAAAGAGAACAAATAGAAGAGCGACAACGAGAAATAGAAGAACGGCAAGAACTAAAACGTCAAACACCAACACGTAGACAAACAAGAAGACAAAAAAAACAACAACTACCACCTGATGATGATGATGATTTAGAAGAACGACGTCAAACACCAACACGGATAAAAAAAAAACAACAACTACCACCTGATGATGATGATGATGATACTCTTGATTATTTACAAACCACGGATACAGACAAACTAGATGAAGCAGCTGGCTATAGCGGAAGTGGATTAGGAAATCCAAGGATTGGAAACATTTGTCCTGATAGTGTTATCAATGATATATCACGATTAGATGTTCTCATCGGAGGAAAACGAGCTGGAAATAACTCTCCAGAAATAATTAATGAAGCAGCTGATATCTGTAGACGGTTATTTGCCGGCGGTATCATGGATATCAAAACCTATCGAGATTTCATTGACGAGTTAGCAAATGGGTATCATAGCGATTAAATAACAATTGAAAACACTATTGTTTTTATAATAATGATCATCCATTACAATCATGATAAACCAACCCCCGTCTATGTAGTTAATTCACGGTTTCCAGTTTATAAGGCATACTACGGAGATGGCCTCGGCAATACCATTTTAGGATTCTTTTCAAGAATGGCCCCAAAAGTGATGCCGTTAGCTAAACAGTTATCAATGAAAGCCATTGATGTTATTCGTGATAAGGGTATTAGTACTGTTGGAAATCTTGCCGGGAAAGCGTTTTCAACTGCGAAGGATAAAATAACATCATTAGTGGGGCGAAAAAAGAAACCGTTACCGTCTACAGAAGAAATGCCTGCAAGTGTTAGTAAAATTATAAATAACGCAGTAGATGAAAAATTAGCGTCGATGGTAAATCAAGGAGACCAAAGCAATATTGCAAACATGATAGCGGGAAGTGGCCTTAAAAAACTACGTCGATGAAAATGGAAAAATCGTTTACGATTTCACTATTTAGACTCTGATAAATAGAATAAAATGTTCAAAAAATCATCTGATCCAGCGTTTGATATAGACGCCCCAGTTGGCAAGGATGATTCTGTACGCGATTATCAATATTACGCCTATCATGCCATAGACTCAAATAGTCGAGCAAGAATTGATCTTCAAGTCCATGATACCAGTAAATACTTTTTGCCCTGTGAAGCATTTATTGAAGTAGAAGGAGAAATTGTAACAGCTGCTGATACTACTGCTGTACCAGCACCGTATCCAGCTGGTACTCAAGTCGGTTTTGTCAATAATGGTATTATGGCGTTATTTGAGAGTGCTAGATATCTCATTGATGGAAAAGAAATTGAGTCCATAGATCGTGATGTTGATGTGGCCACAACAATCATAGGGTTAGCGAGATATTCTGATGATTATACAAGATCAGCAGGACCCTCTATGATGTTTGCAAAAGATGGTAAGAATACCGCTGGTGGAAATCCATTTGTTGTAAGACGACCAAAGAATAATGCTGGCACCGCTAATATTGATGCCGAAGATATGATTATAAACAACGATGTTAATTTCAATCTAGGAGCTGCAACACGAAACGCAATGTTGGGAGTAGGGCGTAAATCATTTTCATGTGCGATTCCACTGCATCATATTTTTGGATTCTGTAGAAACGTCAGAAAAGTTATCTACGGGGCGAAGTATACAGTATCGCTTGTACGAAAGAGTGATGATAACGACGCAATTTGGAGGATTCCAGCAAACCCAGCTGCAGCACATATAAATGATGATGCCGGTAAAGTCAATTTAACAAAAATATCATTGTGGATGCCAGTGTTGACTCCAGCAATCACCGCAGAACAACGACTACTATCATTTATGGACCAAGGAGGAAAGTCGTTGTTGAGTTGGCTAACCGTGAGTACAGATGTGAAGCAATCAAATATCAACGGGTTATTCACTTGGAACCTAGCATCAAAACAAGGTGTTTCTGCGCCACGTCATATATTTATTGCGTTACAGGATAACGCACGAGTTGGCAATCAACTCTCCAGTCATATGATATTTGATCAATTAGGTGTGAAAGACGTCTCACTGAGAATAAACGGCCAGCAGGAACCATCTGAGGATATACAACTTAATTACACAGAAAATCATATTGCACGAGTTTATCATCGTCTGTTGTCATTTATGGCACGCGATCAAAATGTGGATACTGGTTTGCAAATATCACAATTTGATTTTAAAAATCTGTATCCGATCTACTACTTCTCACTGGAACATCTCGATTTGACAAGACAGTCAGTTGTTGATATACACTTTAGAGCTAATGTGACTCGTGGTGCTATTGCTGATTATAGAGCGGTTGCTGTCATTCTCAGTGATAAATCAATGCTACTCGAAGGTGTTGGTGGAAGAATGAGAGTGGTAGATGCCCCAGTAGAAAATCTTTGAACGATTTTTCTCGATTTTTCATTGAATTAGAATCAATCAATTATATATAATGTCATATAGTGTTATTAGTGTTACGTTAACTCCTGGTCAAATCAAAAAATTGCAATCAGAATCGGCTAAAAAATGTGGAACCACAATCACGTTGAAACCCAGCCAAATGACTGGTGGTGAAAATAAATTATCGCTGACAACTCGTCAGGTGAAACATTTCAATGATGCTTTCAAGGATAAAAAGGGAGTTCAGATTACTCTCTCTGCGGCTGCTATTAAAAATATGATGAAAACGGGTGGTATATTTCCATTGTTAGCTGCAATACCAGCATTGATTGCAGCAGCAGCCCCAGCGGTGGCTAAAGCAGCAGCGTTAGGAGCCGTTGGTACTGCAGCAGGAATGGCACTTAAGAAGGCAGCTGGACAAGGATATAAAAAAAAGAGACGATCCGTTCAAGGATTGGGTCTAAGACTACCAGGAACCCCGTATTCGTGGTACAGCGGAAAAGGTCTAAGACTACCAGGAACCCCGTATTCATGGTACAGCGGGAGATCCGTTCACGGATCAGGCCTGAGACTACCAGGAACGGTTTATTAATTCAGAAATCTTCTATGGTTCCCATGTCCAATTTTGATTTAATGGATGCTGCTAAAAAACTAGTGATTAAAAATTTCAGAGGAGTTTTTATGAAAGATCAATTACCACATCAACCAAACAAAACTGAAACAGGTATTATTAATCTCGATAACAGCACCGGACCTGGAACTCACTGGGTTGCATACGCTATTGATCCACGTGGGATTGTCTATTTTGATTCATATGGATTAGCCCCACCAAAAGAGTTTATGCGGTATATAAAAACCCTTCCAATGAAGACTTGGTATTCTACGCTACCAACACAACAAATCAATGACCCACCAATATGCGGCAGTGAAGTATTAAATGTCCTTGATGCTATTTCAGCATCTAGAAAACCACCTCATATTGTCGTAAATGACTACACTAGTAATCGCTTTTTAGAGAGAGATATATAAAATATCATGATTGATATTTGGGGAAGACCTCTGAAACCCAAACCCGATGACACTGCAACTCCTGATTCTATCAAGGATATACAAAAAAAAATTAAAGATGAAATCGCTGAGACGTTGAACTTAACAAGTGTTGACCCGAATGAAATAGTTGTATTTCAAGACAAACAGGGTAAATTGAAATCCAGTAATATTTCTCTGGATGATATTTTGGTTAAACAACAAAACGCAATCGAGGATACTATCGCGTTATTTTCCGATCAGGGTAAACTCAAACCGGGTGTACTTTTTTCGACGATTACAGATCGATTCACTGAATACAATAAAGAATTTGACGATCATTTGAGAAACTACAATGGTTTCCGTAGAAATGTCGTTCATAAGTTCTTTGGATCTCCGATTGTAGTTACACCATCTATCGCTGAAATTAAAACGTTTGTTGATGATCAAAAGGTTATCAACGAAGCAACAAAAACAACAACCGACGCCATTGATAAATTTATTGGAACCCCGTTAGATAAAATTGAACTAAAACTCCCTGATATTAAAAAATCCATTGATGAGACGAAAACTTCCATCGAAGGCATCAAAGGTGATCTTTCGAGGATGATAACAGCCATTGAAAAAACAAAAATTCCTCATGAGAAAACCACCAACTTAGTATACACAATCCAACACGGATCATTTGAGTGGACACCTACAAACAACACATTAGATATCACTGCAACCGTCAAGGGTATTTATCGATTAACACTAGTAACACCATCGTCTCAATTTAATATTTCATCGTCCAGTTCATCTGGGGTCAATAATACGATTTCAACGATCATCGACAAGAATACAACTGAAAAGTTCACAATCACATCTACTGATAAACATTTGGTTAGGGTCTCAACAACGTGGTATGTGGAATTCGTAGCGAATTTAAGTAAATCGTAATTGAAAACGCTAGCGTATTTAAAATAAAAATGATTTCATCATCGCAATATCGCTATGATCAGGTCAGAGAATATCAAACTAGACTCAAAACCTTGTCTGAGGAGTATGAATTGAAAATTAAAAAATATCGCAGGAGAATTACCGCAATTGATGTTACTGTGTACGCTGTGAGTGGTGTAATCACCGGAGCTGGTATTATACTGTCTTCAGTGACAATGATGGCCCCGATAGCTGTTCCAATTTGCATTTCTGCGGCAACAACAATCGCTGGAATTATTTCAATAATCACCAAAAAAATATCCTCATGCAGCCAACGGAAACTACAAGACTACATAATTCAATTTCATGTTGTGTCTACTGCATACTCGCAATTATCCTCATTGATATCGTCATCTCTCGATGATACAATTATATCAGAGAGTGAGTTTTCAGCGATGGTAGATATATATGATTCTGCGATGTCAAAATTAGAAATACATCATGAATATAATAACAATGACAACACAGATGTAATTACTTCAACAAATAGTGGAGAACACAAAACCAGTACAAACAAGCATGATCTCAATAACCTCAACGAATCCAGAATTCAGTGTGAATTTCCCCTCTCCGGTCCCAGTGAAGGAGATAGCGCTAGCAAAATTACGAGTATACCACAGTTGGCCAAATATTAGGTCAAAATCATTTGGTGGTCAACAACCCAATAATTCACTGGTATTTGCAAATAAGAATAAACCCGACGGTACCCCAGACTGGAACGTTGTTTCCATACCAACCGGATCATATCAAATTGAAGAAATCAATGATGAATTCGCGCGTAGAATAAAATCGATTACTGGAAAAGAGTCAAAAATAGCTATAACGGTTCATGAGCCAACACTATCATCTGCCATTGAAATAAGCACAGAAGGATACGTCGTAGATATCTATCAGAGTTCTATTAGAACCGTACTAGGATGGCCTGAATTACCACCCGGTGGAAAAACCGTTAAATTACCAGAACCACAAAAAACCGATTATATCACCGACAGGATAAAATCTGATAATCCAATAAAAAGCTATAGATATTATGATAAGTCATATTTTTTCATTAGAGTAGAATATGATGAAAGAGTACGACTTATTCATCATCTTGCTAACCGGGATAAAATCAGTGAAAATTTCACAGCTTTCAATAACGATATTTCGTTGTTGTTTATATCACTTAGATCCGGCACTCTCACCCGAGATGAATTTATCAGTGTCGTAGAAACATGTAACAAAATCATCAATGACATGGAAACATTTCATTCACAAATTATTCAAGAAGTATTAGGTGACAGTAGTCCTAAAACAAGAGATTTATTTGCAATAGACTATAAGATCCGCATAGGAGATATTCCAACATTCAAACTTCCAGGATATAATATCTCAGAACTACAAAAATCTCTCGATGATGCCATCGATGAAGGTTTCAAAAAAATCCATGATACGTGGAAAAAAACACCATCACAACCACAAACAACTATCCTGACCCATAATAATGACCCAGACGGTGGTGGCAGGCATATTGCTCCGTTCAATGTGAATATTTCAACGGTGATTGCGCTCAATTTAATATGTGATGTGATCGAAGGAAGCTATCAAATAAATTTAGAACGATCAAATCAAGCTCAGCAGGGATATATTTTGTATTCATTTGCACCAACAGCTCCTCCAGGGTTTTTAATAATTGAGTCCCCGGTGAATCCAGTCTATATGCGATGTCATAATAATTCATTAACCAGAATTAATTTCAAACTCACTGACCAGTCTAATAATCTGATTGATTTACAAGAGGAGGTTTTACAAATTAGTCTATTTGTGAAATCGTAGTGATTTTCGTCGTAGTGATTTACATGTCCCCCAGACAAAGTCTGGAACACGATATCGTATCGGACTGGATCAAATATTCGGTTAACCCATAGCAGCAGAGAGGGTGAGTGACAACGATGTTGTAGTCCCTTTTTCCCAAAAAATGTAATAGTTGAAAAGTTTTTGATTTCATTAATTTCATTGATTTTTTCATATTTTTTTTTGGACCTAATCCATGATTCACACACATATTTGGGACCTGATGTCATTGACTTTTGGGCCTGATGTCATTGGTTTCATTGATTTTAAGCGTGATTTCAGTGAATACTTGTCTAAAAATGTTGTCCGGCTCACCCTCTCTGCTGCTGAAGCTAGTTTCTTTGTTTTATCTAATCAATTAGTAATGCCATGGATAAAACACCTTGACCATTGTATGTCATGGCTACAATATCTCCTGACCATTGAATGTCATGGTTACAACATCTTGACCAATGCATGCCATGGTTAAGACAATCTTGGACATTTAGACAATGAATGCACAGAAAATGCAAAAAACTGTCACATAAATGTGATCTTAGACAAATATGTTTAGGATTCCGTAAACCTGCTTGTATTAAACTAGGTTTAGAAGAAACCCTAAGAGAATTCTGGTTGCATTTGCATATAACAAGGTAATGCCGTCTTCCGGCCGATATAATTCTCAAAACACACAATTAAGCATTTATCTGGCATATACAATGCTCTTTACACAGAAACGGCCCTGTGTTATATAAAACTCGCAACAATAGCATATAACACATTACACCTAACATTGCCATTACGTTACTACTGATTGATGGCCCAGTGCTAGACATGACACTATATACACCATAGCGATATGACTGACAATTGCTAATTTTCCGTTTAAAACACACACACACACACACACACACACACACACACACACACACTATCAGGAATTGTTAAAGTGATTTGAGTTTTGAAAAATTTTATCCGACGCATTAATTATTGATTTCTCATAAAATTTGTATTTTTAGTTTTTGTAAGATGGCTCTTGTAAATCAATATAATGTACCAGAAAAGGTTATTATTCCAAAATAAATTACTAGTGAGGCTTTAACATACAAATATAATTTGCAATAAAGGCTTCATTATACCAACATTAGAAACTATCAAAGAAGTGAGTAACACAATCTGGCACTGAGATGGCCATTATAAAGACCTTCTCACCACAGTCAGAAAGAAAACGCTGCAATGGTATGACCATGTCACTAGAGCCAACAGTCTATCCACACCAATACTGCAGGGTAGCGTCCCGGGTGGCAGTAGGAGAGGTTCATAGAGTAACAAGTCAACATCACATAATGGACTAGAACAAGTTTCGCGGAGACACAGGCATTGGTAAAAGATCGAGACAAGTAAAGGAAACGGTCAGATGTTCAGCAGTACAGTCCCTCAACCACCACATCAGGTTAAGAGACTGATGATGATGATGATGATGATGATCATACACATAATTTACTATTAAGTTTTTAGTTTACCAATACAATTTACTAGTAAGGCTTTATCATACCAATATAATTTAGAATACGAATATAATTTACTAGTTAGGATTCAGTATACCAATATAATTTCCTTGTTAGGCTTTAGAATACGAATATGATATACTAGTAAGACTTTAGTATTACAAACTAATCTAGTAACTCTTTAGCTTACCAATATAAGTTACTAGTACGGCTTTTGTATACCAATACGATTTGCTAGTATGGCTTTAGTATACCAATATAATTTACAATTAAGGCTTTAGTATACCAATATGATTTGCTAGTATGGCTTTAGCATACCAATATAATTTACAATTAAGGCTTTAGCATACCAATATAATTTACAATTGAGGTTTTAGTATACCAATATAATTTCCTAGTACACCTTTAGTATACAAATATAATTTACTAGTTAGGCTTTAGCATACCAATATAATTTACTAGTAAGGTTTCATAATACCAATATAATTTCCTAGTACAGCTTTTGTATGCAAATATAATTTACTAGTTAGGCTTTAGCATACCAAAATAATTTACTAGTAAGGCTTTAGTATACCAATAAAATTTACTAGTAAGGCTTTAGCATACCAAATATAATTTGCTAGTACGGCTTTAGCATACCAATATAATTTGCTAGTACAGCTTTAGTATACCAATATAATTTGCTAGTACGGATTTAGTATACCAATATAATTTACTAGTAAGGCTTTAGTATACCAATATAATTTATTAGTAAGGCTTTAGCATACCAGTATAATTTGCTAATACGGCTTTAGTATACCAATATCATTTACTAGTACGGCTTTAGTATACAAATATAATCAACTAGTAAGGCTTTAGAATACCAATATAATTTACTTCTAAGTCTTTACCAATATAATTTACTAGTAAGGCTTTAGTATAGCAATATATAATTTACTAGTAAGTCTTTGGTATAGCAATATAATTTATTTGAAATGCTTTGATATACGAATATAATTTACTTGTAAGTATCTTGTCTTCCGACATAACTTAGTCGTATATATTTAAGATAGCGATATAATTTAGTAGTAAGGCTATAGCATACCAATCCAATTACTAGAATGACCATAGTGTTTCATATAATTTACTAGCTAGGATATACTGCACAATAAAAGTTACTAGTACTGCTTTACAGCACTGATATAATTGACTAGTAAGGCTCTAGTCTTTCGAGTTAACGTACTAGTATGGATTTATTAGACCGGATTAATTTACTATTGAAGGTTTTGTATAAAATACTATTAACAATTATGGCTAAGCGTATGGACATAATTGGCTAGCATGGCTTTATAATGCCAATATAATTTACTTGTAAGGCTTTATAATACGAATATAATTTACTTGTAAGGCTTTATAATACGAATATAATTTACTTGTAAGGCTTTATAATACGAATATAATTTACTTGTAAGGCTTTAGAAGAAGAATATAATTGACTAGCAAGGCTTTAGAATACGAATATAGGTGACTAGAAAGGCTTTAGAATACGATTATAATTTGCTTGTATGGCTTTAGAATACGAATAAAATTGACTAACAAGGCTTTAGAATACGACTATATGTAACTAGCAAGGCTTTAGAATACGAATATAATTTACTAGCAATGCTTTAGAATACGAATATACTTTACTAGTAAGTCTTTGAAAACCATACGATTCACAATATAATTTGAGGAACATTAGAACTAAAATCAAAGCTTTAATAATGTTTCTTACACTGTTTGGTCATCCCAAATCTGTCAAATGTGATCAAGGATCCAATTTTATGTTGTTTTTATTCCCCCAACAAGTTATGCATGAATTAGGCATCCACCAGTTTAAATATTCTGCTTATCACTCTAAGAGTCAGGGGGTATTATAATCGAGTTTTCAAAATTTGAAGAATATGAATAGGTGATATTGCTTTGATAAAGGAAATGATCGGGGTTTGGTTGTTGTTGTTTTAGAGTTTAACGACATTTTTAGCACACGATATATTATTGGTGGAGGAAGAATGCGAGTAAACCCCGGAAAGAACCACCGACCCACGAGAAGCTACTGGCAATCTTTCTCACATAACTACATTAGCCAAATATTAGACTCGAAACCAGGCAGAAGGAGGTGAGACGGCAGTGATCCGTAACGGTTAGCGCTTTAGACCACTCGGCCAGTCGGGGCCCATTCCGGGATTTCGTATTTATCGGGTGATTTGTGCTGTTACCTGTATAATATACTGATATCGGTTCTAACAACGGCGGTATTTTCCATATCTTAATTTGGTTATAAAACCCTAATATATGACTTACGGATGTGACATGTGACAAGGGTATACAATAATTTCCAATGTCAGAAATTTAACTCATTGCGTCAGCCAGTTCAAAGTCAAGATGCAAACATGAACATAAACACATGTAAACCACTTCCAACTATCTTCTCGTCAGTAAACCTTCTGGATCTGTTGGCAAAGTTCGTCCGTGACAAGGTACAAACAGTTAGAGATACTTTTGACAACACAATTACAATTGCGATACAGAATATCAGCGTCAACCGTTAGCAGCATTTGAACCTCTATGGATTTAGTACGGTCCATAGTGATGAAAAGTGTATCAAAGTCATGTGAACGTGATCCAATTCCAGCATCACTGCTGCTTGAGTGCTTAGATTCAATATTGCTTTCACTAACTGAAGTTAATAATACCTCTCTTTCATTTGGGAAATTCCTATCATTTTTCCAAAATACCAATGTAAAGCCTCAGCTGAAGAAACCAACACTCGACCATAACGATTTAAGGAACTACAGCAGCCCACTTTCCAATATCTAGAAAATCTTAGAATAAGATGTTACTGTGATACAGGATCGGGATTAGATGATGTTAACTGTATACTATGCTGATCTCGGTTCTGATGTTACAAAGGTATAATTTAATTTCTAATGTCAGAAATTCAGATCATTGCGTAAGCCAAGTCAAACTCAGGATGCAAACACGATTTTGCTTTTTAACTTTGATCCACAAAGACACCTGTTTATTTTCAAGGTCGTGGAAACGTAAAATATAAATTAACCGAGATACACGTTTAAAATCTCGTATCTTATCATTTAATGTGTCTGTAATGTACGGTGTTATATTTTTTCACTTTTGAAGTGAGCTGGATTCCACATAAATCAACAAGTGATTACTTAAATCTTTTACCACTGAAATTAGTTTTATTTTTGCAGTAAGCATGACTTCACAGAAGGTGACGATTGGAAAGATTTACTGTTGAAATTTTGCGTCCCGATTGCAAAGTCAACACGTCACCATTGGATCTATTTACGACCGAAGTTCTGCGTCCGGATTGCATAATAGATAGATAAACAGACGTACATACAGGCAGATAGATAGATAGATAGATAGATAGATAGATAGATAGATAGATAGATTGACAACTGACGAAACAAAACCGTTCATTACAAAATTTAGCTCAAATATGCAGTTTAATAAACAAGAAATATGATAAAATGTTCAACCACTGTGTAGCCGCTGTGCAATACCAATTGACGGTATTTCTGTAAAAGAAGAGAAAATGTAATGTTTGATTATATTTTAAAACTTAAATTACGACTGGGTGAATATTTAGTTCTTTTTTATATTAACAAGATTCTAAGTGTACATGGGGAAATATTTTGACTTCATGAGTTCGGTGATTGGCCTTGTTATTATGCATGGCTCAATAGCGTTCGTCCGTGTAATAGCGTTTATACAGTCGTCTGTGTAAATTGTATGCGATTGTATACACCATCTATGACTTTAAAACATCAACATCATTCAAAACTTTCCATTCATTACTCAGCTGTAAAATAACTGTTGAGAACAATGAAAATGTACAGTAAAAATACCTGCTTTACTAGTAACTTATATTAGCATAGTAAATCCATGATAGTAAATTATATTGCTATACTAGAGTTCTAACTAGCGAATTATACAGGTATACTAAACAGTTAGTAGGATTCTTTTTCGGTATACTAAATCCATATTACTATGTTATGTCGGTAAACAAGAAACTTAATCGTACATTATTGGGTATTCTAAAGCCTTTTTAGTAAGTTATACTCGTTCACAATAGCTGTATATTAAATTATATTAGAACACTATAGATTTTCTAGTAAATTATATTGGTATAGTTGAGCCTTATTAATAAATTATATTGTTAAAGCATAGACTAACTAGTTAATTTTATTTAATTAATATTAATTAGTTAATTATATACACTATAACCTTTACAGAAAATCATATTGGAAAAATAAAGCTTTACTAGTAAATTATATTGTTATTCAAAAGCCTTATTAGTAAATAATAATGTTATTCAAAAGTATTACTAGTAAATTATATTGTTATTCCAAAGTCTTACTAGTAAATTAGATTGTTTTTCAAAAGCATTACAAGTAAAATATATTGCTATTAAAAAATCTTACTAGTAAATTATATTGTTATTCAAAAGCCTTACTAGTAAATTATATTGTTATTCAAAAGTCTTACTAGTATAATAGATTTTCATACTAGAGCCTTACTAGCAAAATAATTGGCATATTAGAATCTCGTAGAAAATTATATTGGTATATTATATTATAGTAAATTATATTGGTATATTATATTATAGTAAATTATATTGGTATAATAAAGCCTTAATACTAAATCATATTGGAAACGTAAAATACAAATTATATGAGAAATCAATAATTAATGTGTCGTATAAAATGTTTCTATACGCAAATCGTTTTAACTTTTCCTGATAGTATGTGAATAGTGTGTGTGCGTGTGTGTGTGTGTGCGTGTGTGTACGTGTGCGTGTGTGTATTTTTAACGTAACTAGCAGTTTTTCAGTCATATCGCTACTTTGTCTGCGGCAACGTTCCCTCTAAGCGAATGGTAGATGTACACGCAGTGCTTGCTGCATTGCGCAAGCATTACGGAGACGAGCAAAATTTAACGTTGGATTAAGCAAAATTTGACAATTCAACTGCGCGGGGATGCCTGAGCAACTGCGCGCACGCAACTGCAGCTTATAGGGAACGTTGGTCTGCGGTGTGACAGTTTAATGCGATGTCTGGCACTGGGACATCAAACCGCATACCTGTGGCCCATCCAGTAAAATTATCTCGATTCCAGGCCGACCAGTCCTAACATTAACCACTTAATGCTAAGGTCCTAGTACCATTTGTATAAGTAATGGTATGACTTGGCTCCGGTTCAACCCAGAACCTTCCGCATCCGTGACGTACGCTCTAACTACTAAGCCACCGGATCGGTCTTTCCTGTTAGTGAACTCAATATAAATTCTGGACAAGTCCATTTTAAACACTGTATAAATGCTGCATAAATGCTCAGACAAATCTATATTAATTTTATGTGAAAATGCAAATGCTATATAAGCGCTAGATGTATTTAAATATGATATGAATAATTTATAAATACTATAAAAACCCTATAAGTGCTGTAAAAACACTATAAGTACTGTAAAAATACTATAAAAATGATATGTAAGGACTATATAAATATCGTAAAAATTCCATATAAAGACTATACAAATACTATTGGATTTTGATATAAACATTATATATATATATATATATATATATATATATATATATATATATATATATATATATATATATATATATATATATATATATATATATGTATGTATGTATGTATGTATGTATGTATGTATGTATGTAAACTTTATATATACTATGTAAATGATATGCAAAAACTTTATAAATAATATATAAATAATATGTAAACTCTATATAAATACTATATTGATGCTAAAGAAACAGTCTATCAACAAAATAATTTGGTAATGTTAGGTCTAATGTGTTATATGCTACTAGTATGTTATATACCGGAAGACCGTTTTACTGTTTTATCAGCATTTTATATACCAAATAACTGCTTAACTCTGTGTTATAAGAATTATATCGGCCGGAAGACGGTATTACTCTATGTTTGATACAAATGCAACCAGAATTCTCTTGGGATTTCTTCTAAACCTAGTTTAATACAAGCAGGTTTACGGAATCCTAAACATATTAGTCTAAGATCACAGTTTTTGCATTGTCTGTCTTTCAATGGTAAATATGTTCTAACCATAGCTTTCAATGGTAAATATGTTGTGACCATAGCTTTCAATGGTAAATATGTTGTAACCATAGCTTTCAATGGTAAATATGTTGTAACCATAGCTTTCAATGGTAAATATGTTGTAACCATAGCTTTCAATAGTAAATATGTTGTAACCATAGTTTTCAATGGTAAATATGTTGTGACCATGGCTTTCAATGTTAAATATGTTGTGACCATGACTTTCAATGGTAAATATGTTGTAACCATAGCTTTCAATGGTAAATATGTTGTGACCATGGTTTTACTAGATGATTCAGGAAAACTGAGAAACTCACTTCTTTCATTGGAATTCGTGTTGACAAACATTATTACAAACTACACTCGACCTATCAATCGCTGTCAATCAGTTAGTATTTAACGTGACTCCTTTCAACTGCTGACCACTCTTTATAAACGTATTATATGATGCTTAGCGTTGTCTCGTACATTCTTTGCTAGTTAGACTGCCTAAATTGTCATTCGTAGCGCGTATTAATTACAAAGTATTAGTATGAGGGAGACCTCATTATTCGTAGTAATACTTAGCAGTAACTCGAAGAGAGTCTTCACAATAAGATTTGAAATACCAAGCAGTTGGTATGAGGGAGTCTTCATTACGGATAAAAATACCAAGCAGTTGATGTGAGGTAGTCTTCATTATAAGTATGAGAGGGTCATGACTGATGATGGTACAATGTGATTCTACTATTTAACACTTTTAACTAAAGAAAAACAAATACTCATTACTTTATGCCGATAGATTCGCAATTTAAATGCGTGTCTAATAGCTGTGAAAAGTGGATTAGATTGTCTTACCGAGTAACTTTATACGATGATAGTAGTCGGTCATCCGCTCTAATCTTTCTTGGTCATCATTGGGAACAAAATGAGAATAAGGATGAGCAGAAATACTGAAATAATAATAATAATAATAATAATAATAATAATAATAATAATAATAATAATAATAATCTCAATAACAACTACAACACCTCACACAAATTATATTGATAGCTTCTTGTTATACGCATATCTTCTTCTAGGTCCAAGACACTTTCAATACCACTAACCTGTTTTTTATGCGCTATGTACCCAGTTATAGTTTTCTTAACACCATGAAATTGTTACAATATGACGCATACATCTGCATATGACCGCTGACAAGTTCTCATACATGAATACATTATTCTTTGCGGGCTTGGAGGTTGCGTTGTTTTGTTCAACTACTTTTATCACACACATACATTGATACATACATACATACATCGTGCGTGCGTGCGTGTGTACACACACACACACACACACACACACACACACACACACACACACACACACACACACACACATACATACATACATACATACATACATACATACATACATACATACATACATACATACATACATACATACATACATATGGATTAGAGAAAATTCAGTTAAGTTTCTTAATTTAATTTTATAGAGTTTAAGAAAGTTAACATTGACTTACATAAACTCGACGAACCACCTCCGACACCGGCTCCATGATAACCAGGGTAGCTAGAGCCAAACCCACCAGCCTTTCCATAGCCACTGTAGCCAGTAAGACCGCTATATCCACCATACCCACCATAGCCGCCGTAGCCGCCATAGCCACCATAGCCGCCGTAGTCTACACCGATAACAATGGCTAGAAAATTAGCTAGAAGAACGGCAACGATAACCAGTGACGACTTCATCTTGCTTCTTTTGTGATCCAGAAAAGAAATGTATATATATATATATATATATATATATATATATATATATATATATATATATATATATATATATATATATATATATATATATATATATATATATATATATATTCAACAAAATGCGTTCCTTAACATGAAAGATAAAACAGTATTAAAACTAGTACTAAAATTAAATACAACCAGTATTTAACATTCACAAAGGTACGTCCACTCAAGCAACACATATAATTTAAAGAAGTTATTACTTTCAAGAAACGACAAAAAGTGTTTAAATATTGGGTTTTAAGAAAATTATTGAAAACACGAGGACACTTGCTCAAATTTCTGATAGCAATGCATTGAACATTAAATTCAAAGCTCTGAACTAAACTATCAATACATTTGTGTCATCATAAAGGTGATTAGTTAAATACAGTAAATTAATAATCTCCACCAGTGGTTATTTGTTTGCCATTTACCCTTGATAGTGAATATCTTACTTTATTCAAGGAATGAAATTTCCAGTTTTCATTTTCAGCTTTTATTTTCACCATCTAACGGAAGTGAGAGAAGAAATATGTAGAATTATCGAACATTGAGTAATGCCATGATATAACGAATTATTTTTGAAAAGGAAGTGAAGTACTTCCTTCAATCCAGGAATAAGAAATTTGTTTAAAGGTATGTGACGAGTAATTTATTTCCTTGTTTGACTTATATGGCATGTTGGACAATGATAGATAAACGTATAATATTTTTAGATCTCGATTAATGTATCAAACTAATTTTTAACCGGATGCAACTAGTCTAACAGTCAACCAATGGTTGTTAGGTTTCTAGTCATTGAGAACAAGCCCTTCATGAAAAGTTTTGAACTTTTCATTTGTACAGAAAAATGAAGGTTCATCTTTGTATTTTATATACAGAAACAAATTGTATTTACTGCGTCCAGTCCCGTTATCATTTCAGCCTTTTTATTTTATATATTGAAACATTTCCTGTGTAGTTTTGAGCCACTCTCGTTATCAAATCAGCCTTTGAGTTGCTGAACGTATAATCGAGAAGTCGACACGTTTTGTTTGAAGTCATTGAAGGTGGTTCTAAATCAATTGCAAATAAATGAATTGTCAAAAACAAAGACATTAAACCGTAGCATGATCACTAATTCATCATTTAATAATTTTTAAAAAATTCAATTTGATTTACAAATGTAAGATATTGGCATCAAGGAGGTATTCAAACATTAATTACCTTCAACATACGTTAGTCATGATAGACGCAAAAAACACAAAATGCAACCAAGATTCATGCATACCTACCTACCTACTTACCGGCCTGCATGCATGCAAACATACACACACACACAAAGGAGCGTACACACACACACACACACACACACACACACACACACACATATACATACATACATACATACATACATACATACATACATACATACATACATACATACATACATACATACATACATACATACATACTGGTCAGCATATAAGGTAATATATTTTAAATTTAAAACGCCTATAACGTATCTGACTATTCCAAAACACATTTATATCAGCTAACAATATTAATTTTGCATAATATAACAGCAATGAACAAAATATACGTGATGCAGGTGAACACTTTAATCGATTTACTATAATGTATAAAATCGTAGTTGTGTGTCCACACATGTATTTGTTGTGTCCATCAATGCAGTTGTTGTTTCTGGATATAAAGCCGTTTATTATCGAATGTTTTTAGTCTAAATTTGGCGATATCAAACTGGGACTTTCTATCATTCCGTCTATCCATCTATCATTCCGTCTATCCATCTATCATGCCGTCTATCCATCTATCATTTCCAAATAAGTGCCATTCTTTTCGATTATAAGATAATTTTAGGATCCACCTTAATCAAGAAATTAATGTACACATCTAATTTGATTATAATTCACTAATACCAACGTAATACACAAATCAATATAGACACCTAATTTGGTTAAATTTCAAAATAATAAATGGGAATACAAAAAAATATACCTTCATAATTTGCTAAAATTCCAAATATAATTAGGTGTTATAGTCATTGGAAAAAATAGCGAGTGTGACTGGCAATTAGGAGCTGTGATTCAAAAAGTATGCAAACAAATGACAATGGACCGTAGCTAAATAAATATAATATAGCTCACATACACACACACACACACACACACACACACATATATATATATATATATATATATATATATATATATATATATATATATATATATATATATATATATATATATATATATATAGATATAGATCCATGTTTACCTATAAGGAAATCACATTAGAATACCTCAGCGTTGATTAATTACACGTTTAGCATATGCTATCATTCTTTGTGTGTTCATGTATGCCAATTGAATAGGGTCTAAGATACTACAGGCATAAAAATTACTGAAAATGCAAAAGTCGTCTAAGGAAGAACTTTAGGCCACAGTGACCAAGGTGTTTGCTTGACTATACATAGTAAAGTAGATCCACAATGAGAGTAGTGACATATTCAGTAATATAATAAGGGTCAAACAAATTGACATATGAAAAGGCAAACGTTTCTCTGGCATGAAAATTAGGTCCCAATCATAGTGAGTTACTTTGGGTTTGAATGAGATTCACCCTCGTAACAATTTGTATCAAGGACGTGTAAACTAGAATCGTTGATATTAAGTTTGTGATGAATGAATTGCTGAAAATACACAAGTCACTCAAGACTGAAAAATAGGTAGGAGTGACCTAGTCAATGTATGGTTGAGTTAATCGTCTAGACCAATTTACATGTGTTAGCACAATATTGTCTACGATACTGAAAGTGTATTAAAAAATGGCTGTAAAATACGTCACTAGAGATCAAATGTTATGTCACAATGACATAGTTTTCGTATTGATGAAATGCTATCCACATGTCAACTTGGATTAGCTTAGTGAAACAAACTCCAATATTCGGAGGTGATTATCATGAATATGAAAAAAAGACATTACAAAATAAACAAAACAATATTCTCTCTCAAGTTTATTGGCAAAGTGATAGTTGAGGAGCACTGGTCACGCTAGAAAAATATTGTTCTTCTTGAATAATAGCTCATTATTGAGATTGGACACGCATAGTTATACTTCTAAAAACATCAAGTTGTACTTTATTTTTTATACTTCATTGTACTTCTGGCATAGCAATTCATGGTTTTAACACAATATTGGTTATGTCGTGACAAGGACGTTGAACTAAAATATCTTTACCAAGGACACATTGGTCTGGAATGGCCTGAAAAAATATCTTTACCAAGGACACAGTGGTCTGGAATGGCCTGATAAAATATCTTTACCACGGACACAGTGATCTGGAATGGCCTGATAAAATATCTTTACCAAAGACACAGTGGTCTGGAATGGCCTGATACAATAATGAATCCACAGCTCTTGTATTGTGGTTCCAATGCTGTGCCAAAAGCAGTTTTAATGAGTCCAAGTTTTGGTTGGAAATCTGTTTACGAATGTGTATCTTTGCAAAACTAACTTTAATTAACATAATCACTATTACTATAGAAGGGTATAGAGAGAAAAAAATGAAACATTAACTTATATATAAATTAGTAAAAACATAACTGATATTGGAATGTTCGTTAATCAAGGAAATAGGAGACCTTAAGAATGAATACCAAATATTAGTAAAGGTCTGAATGTCTCTTTTCAACGCTGGAAAAACTTCAAAATATTTTAAAAGTTGAACTTGTTAATGAAGAAATAAGTATGTTCATGGTGGTAGTTATCAGCAGTAAATCCAATTATATTTGATATATTTTTCAAAACAATATATTGTTGAAGACAATACAATTGTTTCGGTCTTATAACTCGAATCTATAATGCTTGATTTTAAATATGTGATACTGTACTTAAAATTGCTTATCTAAAGACGTTTTTCTCTATTTGTATGCATTATTACCACTCTATAGGGGGTTTCACGGTTACTAGCTCATCAGAGGGCGTATCGGTGCAGCTCACTTCCGGATAGTTCAATAATTAGAGATGGCAGACGGAGATCAAGAAAATTTGACAAACCGCTCACATTTTGCAAACAGGATCGATATCTCACTATCTTAAAATGAAATTCTATCAATATAATAACAGTCTCTTTTTTAAAATAATACTGTTTGCAATTTTACATCCGGTCACGTGGATTAATATTGAACCAAAGTAGTAGGACGAAATCTATGAAATAATTGTATTTTTAAAACTTACAGCTTTAATGCAAGGAAAGTTAAACAGAATTAAGCTAATTTTAATAAGGCTGTTCTAAATGAATTGCAGGTGTCAATCTGAAATTTTGTTAAAGACCCTAGCAGATTTGAAAGTTATTGCATGTACCATCCGATACTTGATGTTCAAAATTCTAAACGAAAATGAAACAACATAAAACATCATTAATCTGAAAATTGTACAATTTTTACACCCAAATATGAAACAATATTCCATTAGCAATAATTACACTCCTTTATCGATAGCTAATTTAATTATTGCTTTGTCAAATTCATCTGAATACATTAATATACTGTTTCATTTTTAAAATTAAAAAAAACAAACAACAACGTTTCTGATTTAAAATATTTAGCATTACATATCAGCTGCTGGATTGAATTCGTATTATTATTTTCTAATCGAACTTGTGTAATAACTTTGTTAACTCGTGTTATAAACGAACTATTAGCCTTGCGAAAGTAACTGAGAAAGAAGAATATATCAACATATCAAAAATGCAAATTGTTGAGATTATTTTTCTTTAAAGTTATGTAGCCAAAAAGGTGCAAGAAATGTTTAAAATTGGAGAGCAAGGTGAAATGTTCCTACAAATGTGTCTGAAATTATGAATAGTGAATCTATACTATCAGGTATAATATAAATATGGACAGTGTATTTAATTTAATTAATTGACATTCTTAAAATATGGAAAGGAAATATTTAATTATCTGATATAATGTAAGTATGGACACTGAATCTAATTATCTGATTTATTGTCTATAATTATTCTCCTAGTATGAACAAAATAAGTTTGACATATATGATTGATTCATTGGTTTTCCTTTGTTAACTTTGTGTTTCGCTAATCAAGTGTAGAACAGTAAACTATCCGGAACTGGAGAGCGCATTGGGGCTAAGGGGGGTAATTTTAGGCGCTACGATCAGTAACTCCGTTGCAGCCGTGAAACCCCCTATAGTATTAATCTAATAGATAAGAGTGAAAACCAACAAGGTTTGTATAATTCAACCAAATATTAATTTCTCTAGAATACAATATAAAACATTTTTAAAATACTGTATCGTGAATGAAATCTAAATAGCCTAAATGTTGCATCAAAAGTTAAAAAGTAATGTGAATTCATAGTATTGCGAATGATGTTCTTTTATAACATTTACAGTACTTTATACGCATTCTGTTATACGCATACATAGTACTGTTCTTTTATATTATTACAGTCCTAGTACTGTTATTTTGTATCAGTACAGTCCCAATATTGTTCTATTTTTGTGTCATTACAATCATGGTATTGTACTATTCCTTTTCAACATTATTCATGATTGCCGGAAAAATGGCCGCCATCGCTTAACTGCTTGACGATGGTTCATCCGTCTTTGTGCTATTTTTCATGATATATGTGCTTGTTGTCTTTCTTCGTCTACATTATTGTGTTTCATCATGCATTGACTGTTCAGTTCGTATGTGTTTCTTCATCTCCTTGTTTTGGAAACGAGAACAATTAGAATTTTTCTCAGCTGTTTTGTTCCACTGTTAAGACGTCATTTGTTGCTGAATAAACCGCGATCACGTGATCAACAGTCAACCCGCTTACGTTATGATGGATCTTCATTAATTGCATTAAATGACTTCACCTTGGCTCTTGATACTACATTGTGCTCAAGACTAAACGAACTGGGACTACATTCATCATTACTTAATTGTAAACGGAAGCGGAAAAGAAACGTTGTTTCAAAGCTGGCTGGCGTTAAACAGGAAGAAGAATTGCAGTTATCTTCCTTTCGTCCGTAACAGATGAACAATTTAAAATTCAGCCGTTAATTTTGATAACCTGGTTCAAATTCATCTTAAATCGTCAACCGTTGTGTCAACTGTCCCATGGATGCCACTATGTATGTCATTATTCAACGCTCAGTCAGTATGATTACCGGAAAAGCCCACAAAAATAGTTAATTTTATCAACGACCAGAATATCGACGTCTTTTTCCTGACAGAAACATGGCTATAAACATCAGGCGATGAGCCCAAGTGTGCGGATTTAACACCCACGGATTACACCATCAAGTCGTTCGCCTGTAACTCTCGCGTAGGTGGAATTGCTGTCATCACAAATAATTCCATGATAAAATACCTTAAGTACAACACAAATTTCAATTTCTGACACACATCGTTTGAACTTGTCCAAACAACACTCACACTGGAACAAAGATAAGTCCATTTTTTCTGTCTCTACCGCCATCATTCGAGTAGAAGAAACAAGCTGACTGACTCTCTCTTTTTGGAGCAGTTTCCGAACTTCTGGAGTATGGAAATTCGATAGGTGGCAATTATTGTTGGAGATATCAACTGTCCCTTTGACTGTCCTGGAATCTTATACACGTCACAACTCCTAGATTCCATTCATGTTTTCAATCTTAAACAGTCAGTTAAACAACCCACCCATAAACATGGTCACATTTTAGACTGGTTTCTACATAGACCTGATGATAATATTCTGCAATCCACCCTAGTATCCCACGAACTTGCATCAGATCACCTCTGTATTATATGCAATCTCAACGTATCACTCACTAACCCTCCACCTTTATTTGCTATTAAGAGAAACCTCCTTATGATAAATAGACCCAAATTCATGCATGACATCCAAGAAACCCAAACAACTTACATCTGATAGCAGAACAACTTGATAACTGCCCGCGTTCATTGCTCGAAAAACATACACCAGCCACCAAATGCAGAGTATCAATAGAAGAGTGTTCTCCATTGTATAGGCATGTTCCATAAGGGTTGTTACCCCCCTTTGCGCGAGTTATCGTTATTTGTTAAATCTACTTCCGGTGAGCAAAAAAATCAACAACATCCCTCAACATTTGAACATATCCGGCCCTGTTGATACTGAGCTTCTATTCTGACTATTAATAAAATCACGTTTTATCTGCAGGAAACGAATATATATATATATATATATATATATATATATATATATATATATATATATATATATATATATATATATATATATATATATATATATATATTGATATAAGCCATTTATATTTATTTTTGTTTGTTTATCAGATTCAAATTTGACATTTTAAATTAAGTATTATTCATTGGGGGGTGACCTGTACTTTACAGAATAAACACCAGGTGTTGACCTCATTTCTGACCTGGCTTCAAAGTTGTAAACAAGCTTTTAAAATGATTGGTTGGTTCCAAGGACATTATGGAGTTTTGTATAAACATCTTTCTATTTTAAGTTGGGTCATACGGTGTTTACGTGATTTCTTAAACGTAAGTTTGTTCTGAGAGATTCTAGAAGAGCGTGACCCCTTTATTGTTTACGTAAAAACAGGTATATAAACTATCTTTTGGAGCGAGCTATTCAGTAGAAGTTGGGCTTTTAGAATATTAAGTTGTGTCTTTTTGAGTTATTATAAATTACCTTGTACGGGAAATTATGAAAATTCGTTTGGATCAAGAGGAATTATTTTGTAATTTATCTGGAAAAGAATTGTGCGCATAGACTTTTATTAACAAGAACTGACTTCATCAAGTGACATCGTCTTTGATCTTGAAAACTTCGCTGGAATTCGAACTTAGAATTATTTGGACATTTTATTACCAGGACTTTTGCAATCTCTCTAGTGGATAATATTTTGAATTATTTTTGGATTAATTTTGGAATTGATTCGTAAAACCGTAAGTTTAGTTTTCTTTTCTGGAAAATATTTGTGCTCAATAAATTGTTTATTAAGTTTTACAAGCTTGTTATTTTCACTCTTTCTATGTTACTGTTTATTCGAACCTAAGCACGTAAAATATAAATTGGGAGCTCGTCCGAAATTTCGATCGATTGCAATTTGGCTAGAATGTTTTTCAGAAAACGTTTGTTTTAAATTTGAATTCCCCTAGTTTTTGAAATTTTTAAAATCTTTAGTGAGATTGACAGGCTTGTATTAAAATGACATCTAAAGTAGAAATATTTCTTTCTAATCCTACTCAGGAGCAATTAGATCTTTTCAAAAAGGACGAGTTGATACAACTTGCCAGAAAATATGATCTTTCTGAAGTCAAGGCTTCTTTAACGAAACAAGATATCAAAAATATTTTGGTCCAATATTTGGTAGAAAAGAATGTTTTGGAAAAAAGTGCTTTGATTTCGGTAAGTAAGTCTGCATCAGACTCTGACATAAAAATGAAGAAATTAGAATTAAAATTCAAGATGGAAATAAAGTTGAAGAAGCTTGAATTTCAAGAAAGTTAGAGAGAAAGACAATTACAATATGATAAAGAGGAGAGAGAGACAGGAAAGGAAGACAGAAAGACAATTACAATATGATAAGACGAGAAAGAAAGACAATTACAATATGACAAAGAGAGGGGATAAAGGGAATATGAATATAGAATGAAAAAATTAGGACTGGCAAGTGAAAAACACTGTTATACCTCAAATCCAAATTTAAGTATTGATTTAGCAAGGAATATTGGATTAGAGCCCCGTTTCAGAGCAAGAGAAGTAGACAAATACTTCATTAATTTTGAAAAAGTTGCAGAAAATTTAAAGTGGCCAAGGGAGCATTGGACTCAGTTATTGCAATGTGTACTCACTGGTAAGGCTAGTGAGATTTACACTTCACTGTCTGTTCAGCAAAGTGGTGACTATGATGTGGTTAAAGAATGCATTCTAAGGGATTATGAGTTAGTCCCTGAAGCTCATAGGCAAAAATTCAGAAAGTACAGAAAAGAAGCTGGAAAAAACTCATGTCGAATTTGCTAGAGAAAAAAAGCAGTTGTTTGATAGATGGTGCGTAGACAAGAAAGTCAAACAAGATTATCAAAATCTCAAGCAAATGATATTAATTGAAGAGTTCAAAAACTGTGTCCATAGTGACGTTAAAACGTATCTCGATGAGCATAGGATTGAAACCATGGAGAATGCTGCTCGAGCTGCTGACGAATATTCTTTGACACATAAAGTTAATTTTGTTAACAAGACTTCTACTCAACAGTCTTCTGGCAAAAAAGTATTTCCGCCTAACTCAAACTAGCACAACTTTCAAAAATCAAACTTCAGAGAAGCTTGATTCTAGATTCTTGTCTCTTCCGACGTTTACCTATTGCAAGAAAAAAAGGACACGTTATTTTTGATTGCTACAAATTGAAAAATAGGCATCAGAATCAAGACAAATGCTCTTATTTCTAAGAAGGTCAAGGTCACGGTCATGTATTGAAAGCAATACATTTGTTGGGTCTAATAAATCCCAGTCTGATTTTATTATGGAAAACTATGAACCATTCATATCGAAGGGTTCTATATCACTCTTGGGTGATTCAGCCGATTCCACCCCTATTAAAATTGTAAGGCACACATGAGCTTCTCAGAGTCTTTTCTTGTCAGGTACTTTGCCTTTTTTCTGAGAAGTCTTCTTCTAATGAAAGTGTTCTTATTCAGGGAGTAGAGTGCGGCTTTGTTAATGTTCCTCTCCATTTTCTAAATTTGTCATCATTAGTGTCAGGACTTGTGACATTCGGAATAGTCTCGGTTTTACCCGTTGATGGCATTCATTTATTGCTAGGCAACGACTTAGCTGGATATAAGGTTGTGGTTAATCCACCTGTTACTGACAAGCCTGATTAGGATCAGAAAATTGATTTAATTGAAAAAGAATTCCCTGATATATTTAAAACTTGTGCAGTTACAAGAGCTATGACAAAGAAAGCTCTTGAGAATGATGTTAATGAAGCTAGTGTTCCTTTAGCTGACACGTGTATAGGTCAGTCTTGTGATGAGGTCACGTTTACTCCTTGTTTGGATCAATCAGAAGGTATTGATCGTAGTGATCCTTTTCTAACAACTCATTCTCTTTATTCTAATCAGGGCAATAAACGACAGTCACTTGTGGTCGAACAGGAAAAATATCCTGAGATTTTGTGTCTGTTTCAAAGGGTCATAAGTGAGACTAAAGCCACTGAAGTTCCTGTCTGTTATTTCATTAAAAATGGAATTCTTATGAGAAAATGGAGACCTCCCGAGGTACTTGCTGGTGATGAGTGGTCGGTGAACTATCAAGAATTAGTTTTAAAATCTTACAGACAGGAAATACTTAATTTGACCCATGAAAGTCCTTTGGCTGGTCATTTAGGGATTAATAAAACTTATCACAAGATCTTGACTCACTTCTATTGGCCAAAATCAAAAGTGATGTTGCCAAATACTGTAGATCTTGTAATACTTGTCAGATGGTAGGAAAACCCAATCAGAAGATACTTAAGGCTCATCTGCAATCTATTCCTGCCTTTGACGAACCATTTAGTAGAATTATGGTAGATTGTGTAGATCCCATACCCAAGACCAATTGAGGTAACCAATATCTGTTGACCATTATGTGTGCGTCAACAAGGTTTCCAGAGACAATTCCGTTGAGGAATATAAAATCTAAAACAATAGTAAAAGCTTTGATAAGGTTTTTTACTCAGTATGGCCTTCCCAAATCCGTTCAGTCTGATCAAGGTTCAAACTTCATGTCTGGAAGTTTCCAACAAGTTATGTATGAATTAGGCATTCAGCAATTCAAATTTTCTGCCTATCACCCTGAGAGCAAAGGGGCATTAAAAAGATTCCATCAGACTATGAAAAATATGATCCGATCATATTATTTTGATACTAATAAAGATTGGGATGAAGGCATTCATTTACTATTGTTTGCTGTTAGAGAATCAGCTCAAGAATCTTTAGGCTTCAGTCCCTTTGAACTGGTTTTTGGACACACTGTGCGCGGACCATTGAAGTTATTGAAAGAGAAACCTCTCTAATGAAGATACTGAGATCAATCTTCTTGATTATGTTTCCGATTTTAGATACAAGTTGTCAAAGGCTTATGAGGTCGCAAGAGCAAATCTGCACTCTGCTCAATCTAAAATGAAATTAAGATATGATAAACAAAATCGAAGGAAAGGAGTTTTCAGCCTGGTGATAAGAGTCCTGGCTCTCTTACTAATGCCAAAAAATCCTCTTCAAGCCAAATATTATCGTCCCTACACAGTTGACAGGAAAATTAATGACTTAAATTACATCATAAATACTCCTGGGAGGCGCAAACAAAAATAACTCTGCTATATAAACATGCTAAAAGAGTATATTGAAAGAGATAGCCATGTTAAACCTGTAATTAATTTAGTTTTACCTGTCCCACTCAGTGAAGGAATATCATCAGATTCTATTGGTACTGAAATGACGAATCTTTGTATTTCGGAAATTACGAAAGATCTAGACCAGAAACTTTCACATTTGCAAGTGCAAGAAAGAAATTATCTGAAACAGTTATTATTTGAATATGAGCACTTATTTCCAGATGTTCCTACAAGGACAAACACAATTTTTCATGACGTTGAAATTGTAAATTCCAAACCTGTTAAATAGCATCTATACAGGATGAATCCACTCAAACAGGAATGCTTAAAAAAGGAAATTCAATATTTGCTGGAGAATAATTTTATCGAGCCCAATAAAAGTGATTGGAGTTCACCATGCATACTTGTTCCAAAACCAGATAAAACTTTCCGTATGTGCACTGATTAAAGGAAGATGAACAGAGTGACAAAAACATTCATTCCCATTACCAAGAATTGACGATTGTTTTGATAAAATCGAGAATGCCAAGTATGTCACTAAATTTGACCTTCTAAAAGGATTTTGGCAGATTCCACTAACGGAAAGAGCAAAGGAAATTTCAGCATTTGTGACTCCAGATGGACTTTAGTAATATAAAGTAATGCGATTCGGGATGAAAGGGTCACCGAGTACTTTTCAACGTCTCATGAATATGATCACCTCTGGTCTAGAAAATTGTGATGCCTATAAAGATGACGTCATCATCTACAGCGAGACCTGGATAGAACATCTAGCAACAATTCGAAAATTCTTTGACAGATTCACTCATGCATGTTTGACAGTTAATTTATCTAAAAGTGAGTTCTGCCGTGCTAGTGTGACTTTATTAGGACATATTGTGGAACATGGACAACTTAAACCAATAGATGCTAAGGTTGAGGCTATTTCTAAATTCCCTTTGCCTGAAAATAGAAAGCAACTGATGCGGTTTTTAGATATGGCCAGATACCGGAAATTTTGTTCAAATGTTTCTATAATTGCAGAACTCCTGACAAATTTATTAAAGAAGAAAAACAAGTTCTTTTGGACTGAAAAATGTCAGGAGGCTTTTGACAAGTTAAAAGCCATACATGAAACAGCACCAGTTCTTGCAGCTCCAAATTTCAGTCTGTCTTTCAAATTATCTGTCGATGCAAGTGATGTTGGTGTTGGAGCAGTTTTAATTCAAGAAGATAAAAATGGTATTGAACATCCAGTGTGCTATTCTTCAAAGAAATTAAATCAGCACCAGAGAAATTATTCAACTATCGAGAAGGAATGTTTGGAATTGATTTTGGCTTTACAACATTTTGAAGTTTAAGTTCAGCTCCTTCTTCGATTATAGATTATATTGACCACAACCCACTTACTTTCATCGGCAAGATGAAAAATAAAAATCAAAGATTACTAAGGTGGAGTTTGTTATTGCAGGAATATAATCTTGACATTCGGCACATCAAGGGAAAATATAATATAATAGCAGACGCTCTTTCCCGTGTATACCAATATATTATATCATATACACTGTAATTTATACGAGTTATTTTAGCCTTAGGTGTAAATTGGTTTGTGGTAAAAAGAAAGTTTTATCATATAAACCTTTCTTTTTATTTTATGGTGTTACGCATATTTGATATAAGTCATTTATATTTATTTTTATTTTTGTTTGTTTGTCAGATTCAAATTTGACATTTTAAGTTAAGTTTTATTAATTGGGGGGGGGGACCTGCACTTTACAGAATAAACACCAGGTGTTGACCTCATTTCTGACCTGGCTTCAGAGTTGTAAACAAGCTTTTAAAATGATTGGTTGGTTCCAAGGACATTATGGAGTTTTGTATAAACATCTTTCTATTTTTAGTTGGATCATACGGTGTTTACGTGATTTCTTAAACGTAAATTTGTTCTGAGAGATTCTAGAAGATCGTGACCCCTTTCTTGTTTATGTAAAAACAGGTATATAAACTATCTTTTGGAGCGAGCTATTCAGTAGAACTTTGGCTTTTAGAATATTAAGTTGTGTCTTTTTGAGTTATTATAAATTACCTTGTACGGAAAATTATGACAATTTGTTTGGATCAAGAGGAAATATTTTGTTATTTGTCTGGAAAAGAATTGTGCTTTTACATTTTTATTAAGAAGAACTGACTTCATAAAGTGACATCGTCTTCCATCTTGGATACTTCGCTGGAATTCGAACTTAGAATTATTTGGACATTTTATTACCAGGACTTTTGCAATTTCTCTAGTGGATAATATTTTGAATTATTTTTGGATTAATTTTGGAATTGATTCGTAAAACCGTAAGTCTAGTTTTCTTTTCTGGAAAATATTTGTGCTCAATAAATTGTTTATTAAGTTTTACAAGCTTGTTATTTTCACTCTTTCTATGTTATTGTTTATTCGAGCCTAAGCACGTAATATATATATATATATATATATATATATATATATATATATATATATATATATATATATATATATGTGTGTGTGTGTGTGTGTGTGTGTATATATATATCTATATATATATATATATATATATATATATATATACATACATGGTCTCTGCTAACCTTGAGTGTGCCATTTATGTTCCCCAAAATTTTGGGATCAGGTCAATTTTATTTTCATATGTGAAGAGCATGCATGGGAAGTAATAAATCATGGGAGATAACAACCCTAATTGAGTAGTGTTAGGGACCAGCTTCGCACTGATTAAAGATATCTCCGAAAATCAGAGAGGCTTTGGCATTCCACCAGACTCACTATTCATAAACACATCTGTGAAGCCGCTAAGAAGAACGTCAAAAAAGTAGTCCATTTAGCCATATTATGCCACTACAGTACCAAGATCAAGGAGACTTTCAGCTGCAAAGAGCTCTACGAGATAACTAACAAAATAATGGCAAGGAACAAATGTATACCACTTCCAATTACCTTCTCTCCAGTAGACCTTCCTTACGTATTTGCAAATTTATTCCGTTACAAAATACAAATCATTGCAGATTCGCTGGACAACACAATTTCAATTGAGTCGTCACCATACAGTTATGATACATAATTTCAGCTGCAACCAGTAGGAGCATGTCCATTAGGAGCATTTGAACCTGTCTTTATTGATGTAGTACGCACAATCGTGATAAAGAGTGCACCAAAGTCATGTGAACTTGATACAATTCCGAAATCACTGCTGCTTGAGTGCTTAGACCTAATATTGCCTTCACTAACTGATGTTAGTAATTTCTCTCTCTCTCTCGCTCATTAAGGGAATTCCCATCATTTTTCAAAACTGCCATCGTAAAGCCTCTGCTGAAGGAACCAACACTTGACTATAACGATATAAGGAACTATGCAAGGCAGCATATCTTGAACTGAGTCTCATTAGGTCCATTCGCAAATATCTTCAGTTGATGCCACTAAAAAAACTTGTGTGTTCATTAGTACTTTCAAGACTGGACTATTGTATTCAGCTCTGTCTGGTTCGTCACAATATCTAATCCAGAAACTTCAAAAAGTTCAAAACACCGCGGCTCGGATAATCTTTAGAGTACCTCGATCAGAGCACACCTCACCACGGCTCTCTACCCCACAATGGCTATCCATTCGATACAGAATCAAACACAAAATTTGCTCTCTGTGCTATTCTTTCCGGCCTCACCCATGTGTATACACCAACAAGATACTTACGCTCCTCTTTTGACAATCCTATATTCATTGTTCCCACTTTAAAAGCAGCAGCAGAGTGGATGAATAGACTTTCTCTAATTGGGGTATATTTTAAGCAAAAATATTCTAAGGCTCCATTTGCCAAACTGAGACTTAACAATTTTAGAGCTCTGTTTGTCAAACGGAGCCTTCCTCAAGGGTAAAAAAAAAAGATGCCATTTAGTTGACGTTCACCTCCTCGGCTGCTAATGCGCTAACTAAATATTTGATCAAGTCCTTAAGATTTCACAAATAAACTAATTTGTAAAACCTCACCTCGTAAATCAATCAGATTATTAGATTGGTCAGTGAGTTTAAAATTAATTCTCGTTAACAAATTATTATGACATCGCATATAGACTAGATTAGTTGGGTCTTCAATAATTAGAAATCCTGGAGGAGCCGTTGGTGCAAATGAATATAAAATATATCCTTACTGAGCTTGATTTGATTGTTCGAGATTTATTTGATAATTTCCTTCGATAACATCACATACTAAATTGAGCGCAATCACCGTTGAAATATTCACATTGTTCGGAGCAATATGTCTACCGCCGCCTTCTGGATCATTATTATATTTCAGAATATTTTCTGTAGGATTCTTCGATTTTTTCCAATTATCGTGAATTCTTTTGAACCCAATATCAATAGCATCGTCAAGTTGTTTCTTTAGTTTATCCGGATTATATCCAGGGATTTTAAAATCTTTAATCTCCGTTTTATTAATCTTATATAGGTCCGCAAACTTATCATGTAAGATTTCTTCATTTAATACTTCTTGAATAATTTTCGAGTGAAATATTTTCATATCGTCGATGATTTTATTACCCGTTTCTACGACGTTAATAAACTCGTCTTTAGTGAGAGAGCCGGATTTAAGAGATATTAGCAGTCGTGAAAAATCATTATTCATTACTGTGAAATTTCCGTTGATGAGAGGGAGGTAGATTGAATGAAAAACTTTTTTATTTATGAACTTATCGGGGGTATAATCTTGATAATTTTTGACTTAATTGACGGGTTTTATTTTGTTGGTGATATAATCGGATTTTTTAGGTTCGGGTGGAAAATCCTTCGAATTTTCTCGCGAGTTATCCGGTGGTAATTCAGGCCATCCTAACACTGATCTTATAGAACTCTGATAAATATCTACAACGTATCCTTCTGTATTTATCTCGATAGCAGATGATAGTGTTGGTTCATGAACTGTTATAGCGATTTTTGATTCTTTTCCAGTGAGAGATTTTATTCTTCGTTGAAATTCAGCGTTGATCTGTTCGATTTGATATGACCCAGTTGGTATAGAAACAACCTGCCAATCTGGTGTTCCGTCTTCACGATTCTTGTTTGCAAATACCAAGGAATTATTCGGTTGTTGACCACCAAATGCTACCGATCTAATATTAGGCCAGCTATGATACACTCGTAGTTTTGCTAGTGCGATCTCGCTCACGGGAACAGGAATTGGAAAATTAACACTAAATTCGGGACGTGTTGAGGTTATTGATATCGTGCTTGTTTTCACTGGTGTTGTATTTGTTACTATTTGTTGAAGTAGTTCTTGCGACAACATTATTATTATTATTCTGCTCTAATTTCAGCATTGTTGATTTATACAATTGAGCCATAGTTGAAAATTCGCTATCTGATATTGTTGTGTCATCCAACGACGATGATATCAACGAGGATAATTGCGAGTAACCGGCAGGTGCAATATGATATTTAATTAAATAATCATGTAGTTTACTCTGGCTACACGATGATAGTTTTTTTGTGATCCCAGTTAATATACCAGCAATTGTAGCCACTGCGGAAATAGCGATTGGAACTACGACCGGAGCAATCATTGTAACCGAAGATAGTATTATTCCAGCAGCAGTGATTACTCCTGACACCGAGTACACGGTGATATCAACTGTGGTTATTCTTCGTTTGTATTTTTTGATTTTTATTTGATATTCTTCACAGAGAGAACTGAGTTTAGTTTGAAACTCTTTGACTTGATCATAGCGATACTGATTCGATGATGGAGTCATTTTATTTTAAAAGTGTTAGCATTTTCAATTACGAAATTCTGAAAGAATTTTTAAATCAATTTAATTGTTTACTTAAATCCACTACGAATTCTACGTACCACGTTACTGAAACCTTGGCTAGATTTCCATCTGTATTTGTTATCGTGAATTGTTCAGTTGTATCCTTGTCGATGATCGTTGATATCGTATTATTGACTCCAGATGAACTACTTGATGATATTTCAAACTGAGTCGGTGATACTATTATTAATCGATAAATACCCTTGACTGCTGCGGTTACGGTTAAAATATTGTTTGTGGGAGTCCACATAAATGATCCGTATTGAATCGTGTATACTACGTTGTTGACGATAGATTTATTATGAGGAATTTTTACTTTTTCAACAACGCTTATCATTCTCATTGCATCATCCCTTAGTGCGTTGTTGAATGTTTTAAGTTCATCGATGGATTTTTTAATATCGGGGAGTGTTATTTCAATTTTATCAAATGGGCTCCCAATAAACTTGTCCATGAGGTTTTTACGAAACGTCATAAATAGTTTCGTGTGTTTTTCATATTCGGATTGAAGAGTTGCTAGTTCCAATATAGAATCTTTTATTGTGGTGAGTTTTGGTGTGGTTACTGGTGGATTTCCAAAAAATTCTAGTATGGGTTTGTCAATTTTGTCAACTATATTTCTTTGTAATGCAGTAAACTGATCAAATGCAACTATATGATCGTCATACTTATCATTAAGCGATTTTAATGAATTCACCGTGTTATCGTATGTTGTTAATTTATCCGTAATTGTTGAAACAAGTACACCTGGTTTGAGTTTACCCTCATCAGAAAATAACGCGATAGTATCCTCTGCTGCGTCTCGTTGTTTAACCAAAATATCATTAAGAGAGATATTACTACTTTTCAATTTACCCTGACGATCTTGAAATACAACTATTTCACCAGGATCAACATTTGCTAGGTTTAATATTTCAGCTATTTCATCTTCGATTAATTTTTTAACATCCTTGTTATCAACGGTTTCAACTCCACTATCAGGTTTTTTCAGCGATGATAAAGATCGTCCCCAAATATCAATCATTATTATAGAAATATTTTCATCGTTTAAATCCGATGGATTTTCAATCTAAAGATTTTTAATCTAAAATTCTTTCAGAATTTTTTAAAGAGATTTGCCGCTAGTATACTCATTTACTACTATATGAGGTGGTTTCGAAAATCTTTTGGATATAGCATCAAGTACGTTTAATACTTCATTACCACATATTGGTGGATCAAGCATTGTTTGTGTTGGTAACGTAGAATACCAAGTCTTCATTGGAAAATCTTTTATATAACGCATAAATTCTTTCGGCGGCGCTAATCCATATGAGTCAAAATAAATAATCCCACGTGGATCAATCGCGTATGCAACCCAGTGAGTTCCAGGTCCGGAGCTGTTATCTAAATTAATAATACCGGTTTCAACATCATTTGGTTGTGCCGGTAACTGATCTCTCATAAAAACCCCTCTGAAATTTTTTATTTTTAATTTTTTAGCGGTATCAATTAAATCAAAATTGGACATAGGTACTATATCGTTCCTGGAATTCGAAGACCCTTTCCGCTGTACCATGAACTCGGGGTTCCTGGTAGTCTTAGACCATTTCCTTTTTTTTATACCCTTTTCCAGTTGCCTTTTTCAATGCCATTCCTGCTGCGGTACCAATAGCTCCTAATGCTGCTGCCTTCGCTACCGCTGGGGCTGCTGCGGCAATCAACCCTGGAATCAACCCTAACAACGGGAATATACCACCAGTCTTTTCCATGTTTTTAATCGCGCTCGTAGAAAGAGTAAAATGAACTCCTTTTTTTTCTTTCAGCGCTTTATTAAAATGATTAGTCTGAGTTTTTGTCAGCGATAGTTTATTCCCTCCGCCATTCATTTGATTAAATTTCAGCGTTATTGTGGTTCCACATTGCTTAGCTGATTTGGATTGTAATTTTTTTAGCTGACCAGGTGTCAACGTAACATTGATATTACTATACGACATTATACAAAATAGATTGATTCTAAATTCAAATTGCTTTGCAATTTTCAATGTAAGTATTTCTAAATTCAATTATAGATTTTCAACTGGTGCATCTACCAATCTCATTCGTCCACCAACACCTTCAAGTATCATTGATTTATCACTAAGAATAACAGCAACCGCTCTATAATTAACAATACCAGCAGGACGGGTTACACGAGCTCGGAAGTGTATATCAACTACGGACTGTTTCATCAAGTCAAGATGTTCTAGGGAAAAGTAATAAATCGGATACAGACCTTTAAAATCTAATTGTGATATTTGTAGACCAGTATCTACATTTTGATCACGTCCCATAAATGATAGCAATCGATGATAAACTCGTGCAATGTGGTTATTTTCATAGTTAAGTTGTATATCCTCTGATGGTTCTTGTTGTCCGTTTATTTTAAGTGAAACTTCATTACATCCGATTTGATCAAATATCATATGAGAACGTGTTTGATCATTTAATCGCGCTTTATCCTGTAGAGCAATAAAAATATGCCGTGGAGCTGAAACACCCTGTCGTGCTGCCAAATGCCATGTAAGTGTACCATCAATATTAGAATCCATGGTATCTGTGGACGTTGTCAACCAGCTTAATAATCTCTTTCCCCCTTGATCCATAAATGATAGCAACCGCGGTTCTACTGACAATGATGGAGTTAATACTGGCATCCATAATGTTAGTTTTGATAAAATTACTTTACCTGCATCATCATGTGGATGTGCAACATCTGCTGGAACCCTCCAAATTGCACCGTTATCATCACCTTTTCTTACTAGTGCAACTGTATGTTTTACTCCATAAATAACCTTTCTGACGTTTCTACAAAATCCAAATATGTGATGTAATGGGATTGCACATGAAAATTGTCTGCGAACTCCTTGTAACGTTGCTACTCGTGTTGCAAATCCTAGATTGTAATTGGGATTAGCGTCTACAACTAAATCTTCAATACCACCAGCACCATTAGCATCAAGAGCAGGAGCAGCAACAGTACCAGTAAGAGCAATAAAGTTGGCAGCAGGATCAACACGATTTAATGGTCTTCTTCTTATATATGGAGTACCATTAGGATGATCAGTAATATCCTTAGAGAACATCATAGATGGACCAGCCGATCTAGTATAATCATCAGAATATCTCGCTAACCCGATTATTCCCGTAGCAACATCAACTTCACGTTCAATAGATTCGATTTCTTTTCCATCAATGAGATATCTAGCACTTTCAAATAATGCCATGATACCATTATTGACAAAACCAACTCGAGCAGCTAGTGGATATGGTGTATTTAATGCAACATTTGTTACGAGTGCACCTTCAACTTCAATAAATGCTTCTGCAGGTAAAAAGTATTTACTTGTATCATGAACCTGAAGTTCAATTCTTCCACGAAGATCAGGTTGTACTGCGTGATAAGCAAAAAATTGATAATCGCGTACAGAAGTATCTTTAAGCACTGGGGCTTCCATGTCAAATGCAACATCAGGGTTTTGTTTGAACATTTTTATTATATATCCGATGGTCTAAATCAAAAATTCTGAAAGAATTTTGAAATTATTTTAAAATAGTTTCATATGAAAACCCCAGGAATTCATTTAGAGAAAATCGATTTCATGAAATTATGTCGACGGATTAGCCAAAAAATAATACAAAATCAATAAAAAAAACATCGAAAATTCGATGAAACAACATGATTTTAGCCTCACATGATAAAAAATCTGATCAAAATCGATTTTCTCTAAATGAATTCCTGGGGTTTTCATCCTCGATTTTCATGAAATTTTGTCGACGGATTGCATAAAAACACTAGAAAAATGAGTAAAAACACTAGAAAAATGAGTAAAAAAAAGTAAAAAATCTAACAAAATTAGCAAAAAATAAATATTTTATAATATAAAAAAATTATTTAGTTGGGTGTATTTTAATAATGATGATGAAAATATCTGATAATGAAGATAACGTAAGTAGAATCACAAGTGATTCTGATACAAGTGATTCTGACACAAATATTTCTAATGCTAGCATTTCTACAATAACCATAACAACTGAGCATCCTATTCAAATAAATAGAATCATAAGTGATTCTGACACAAATATTTCTAATGCTAGCATTAGAAACACTAGTGTTTCTACAATAACTATAATAATTGGAAATCCTGTTCAAATAAATATTTCTAACGTTTCCGGCGAATCTTCTTAAAACCACTTCCCGAAAGCCCACTTCCGGCTATCATATTTGCTGTTATATTATCCTGGGCGTTAGTCATTAACGACTGTAGTTTTTTATCCACGGCGTTATTTATTATTTTACTAACCTGTGTAGGCATTACTGCAGTAGATGGCAGTGAAGTCATTCTAGAAATGCTAGCATTTCCAGGTTTTGATTGGAAATTCGAAGAATTTCGTCGTCGAACTAGCGCTGTTAGTTTATCCCGAGCGGCTGAAAATGCCTTACTAGCAAGATCACCAACAGTGTTAATACCCTTATCTCGGATAACATCAATTGCTTTCATTGCTGCCTGTTTTGCAAATGGAGCCACTTTTGGAGCCATTCTTGAAAATAATCCCATTATAGTATTACCGAGACCATCTCCATAGTATACTCGGTATTTTGGTAATCGTGAGTTTACCACGTAGACGTTAGTTGGTTTATCATGGTTGTAGTGTATGATCATTCTTCTATATACAAAAACACTAGTGTTTTTCCAAATGCTTTAGCATTTCCAATTATCTAATCGCTATGATAACCGTAGAAATTCGAAGAATTTTCGGCTAACTCCTCAATGAAATCTCTATATGTTGCAATATCCATGATACCACCTTGAAATAATCTCCTACAGATATCAGCTGCTTCATTGATTATTTCCAGTGAGTTATTCCCGGCTCGTTTTCCTCCTACAAGTACTTCTAATCGTGCTATATCACCGAGAATATTGCCGGGACATGTTACACTAGAATTTCCAACACTAGAGTGAAAATCCATAGGTGAATATCCCTTTCCGGTTTTTTTCTTAGTTTTATTGCTTCTCTTTTTTCTTTGTTGTTCTTGTTGCTTTTCTTCTTCTTCTTGTTGTTTTTCTTCTTGTTGTTGTAAATCATAATCTTCAATTCCTCTCATAAACATTTTATACTCCATTTTTCCTTTTTTTAAACGATCAATATTTTGATTCATTTTAAACAACCAATCAACCCAGTCATCTCGTGATATTTTACTCTTTTTATAATCGTCCTTCAAAAAACTCTCTCTTGAATAATAGCTTTGGACAGCAAAATTACCAAAGGCGATATAATCGTTGGGTTTTATTAATTGAAATTGTTTTATTTCTATTATACCCGTCGGAGTGAATTTGTCTATAAAGGGAACACCACGAGAAGTGGAAACTGCGCCTTCTTGTTCTTCTTCTTCCTCTTCTTCTTGTTCTTGCTGTCGTTGTAGTTCTTCTTGTTCTTGCTGTCGTTGTAGTTCTTCTTGTTCTTGCTGTCGTTGTAGTTCTTCTTGTTCTTGCTGTCGTTGTAGTTCCATCTCCCCTGCGATTTCACCTGGAAGTATTTGTACAGCTTGTTTCGTTTGTTTAGTTCGTTTTGCTATTTTCTCCAACACAGGGAGAAGAGGCTTCTCTGTTCTAGGACCTTCTTTAGGGACATCTCCGTATATCGCCCGTTCAGTTGCTGTTTTCACACCCTCAGTTGCACTAACAATAGGTTTGAAGAGTTGTTCTGTATCCTCTGTGAAGTCAGTCTGAAATAATTGCCGTTGTTGAAGTTTTTCGCGGATTCTATCACGAAGGGGTAATATTTTCTTAAGAGCTTCAAGTCTTTCTCTAGCTAATCTCGTGGTTAATGATTCTCCTACCATTATTGAAAGAGTATTACTATTGTCAAATTGCTTTGCAATTTTTAATTAAAAAATCCAAAGTATTTTAGAAATGCAAATCATTTCGAAAGAAATCACTAACCTAAAAATGCAAATCATTTTAATACTTCCCCCTTACACACATAATTTTACTTCCTCATACCGTATCGGTTATACAAACAAAGGAGGCTCTCTACGCGTGGGCTCATCACCTTCAGAGTTTTCCATTAATGTTTTTAATTGTCTCACTTTACAATTAATAAGTCTCTTTTGTTCATATTCTAATCCTAATTGCTTTCGAACACGTTCAACGATGCTACATAATGGTACGAAGACATTAACATCTTCAGTATTTACTAAGCTCTCACGTATAAGCTTTTGGATATTCTTAATTAAAAAATATTTTTTAGATAGGACATATTTTCCGGTCTGTTCTGCAAATTGTATATCCTCGAAATTGGTCATAATTTGATCACAATCCAAACCTGAACATAATTTTACATTTTCATCCTTCAACTTGTTGATTTCAATAATAATCAATTTGAGATTTTCAATATTCATATATATATAAAAATATATTTGTTTAAATGCAAAGTATTTCAAATACAAAGTATTTTAAAATGAATTCTGGATACACTAAGGTGTTGATCATCTTAGTATACCCAGAAGCTTAATGCGATTATAGGTGATTATGATTATATATAATGAATGACGACGGCACATTCACCGTTTTGAACCCCCTTGGTGTTTTATACATCAAGCAGCGCTCAACGGTTACAACCGACAAACACATAACAATAGATTATAGGTGAACAATGAATGAATTGATTTCAATGACAATGACGACGGTACAACAATAGATTATAGGTGAACAATGACAATGGTATATACAATGAATTGATTTCAATGACAATGACGACGGTACAACAATAGATTATAGGTGACACAATGAATTGATTTCAATGACAATGGATGACGCGGGCTATTCTACATTCAAGTGTAAACAAAACCGCAAAATCGAAACTTTGGTTTTGAATGTCAATAATAACGTTCATACCACGTGTGACGGTGTGGTTTTGTTTACACTTGAATTTCGGCTAAATGCCCAATTATAATAAGAACGAATTTGTATATATACACTCATTACGACGAGGTGATATAAAATAGGTGTAGTGATTGTAATTATTTGTTTGTTTATTAGCGATCACTGACAACGTTGAAAACACATATAATACTTGAAACAGACATTAAAAATAATGTTTAAATACGACGTGTTTATAAAACAGTTCTGTTAATACTTGAAAAAAGACAAAATTGATTATGTTTTGTTCGGATTTATTTAATTATAACAGCCAATGAAAAATCGAAGATTTTCCAACACTAGCGTTTCCGTGTTTAAGATCCGTAACTCTGTCATTGGTGGAAATCCTATGGATTTCACACGCGTTATACCTAACGGAGTTATCTCCCTACGTAAGAAAACTGAATTTTGTTTTTAAAACGTTTTGAAAAAGCCGTCTTATAAATTCCCTCTGCTACTTTTTGTACTGAGAAGGGGTGAATATCGAAATACTTACCAGCTTCTGACATTGATTGAAATACCATCTCCGTGTCAGTATTAAACGATCTTACAGGTCTAGCAATTTTCGAGTATTTCCCAGTTCCTCCTCGTTTGGAGTTTTCACGCTGCGTTATAGCTTGAAGGTTGTTCAACTTGTTATTCTTGGGATTAGAATCAATATGATCAATAACAAAACCATCCTTGATTAATCCATTATGCACTTCATAAACGAAACGGTGATTAAGATACTTCTTCCCTTCAGCAGTAGTAAACATCAAATACCCTATACCATTATCCCATCCAACAGATTTCTTGAGTCTACAATGTCTGACAATACCATCACGAGAAGCTTCGTAATTTTTAATAACAGGATGTCTTTGAAATTCTTGGCTCATTTATATATAATATATCTATTTGTCTAATTCGTTAATTGGCTGAATTATAACATTAGCAAATCTTTTTATATAATCAGCCGTAGTTTTTATGATTTTGCCGTCATTGACGTCGTCAGGATTTTTGATTCTTCGCTTGTCATAATAACGTTTTAACTCTCTATAACGCTTACCCCCGCAATTAATGCATAACTGCGACTTGCCTCTTACACCCACCCCACAATGCAAGCATGGTAGAGGTCCCTCCGAACCGTTTCTCACACTCTGCATATGATACCCACAGAATTCATTTCTACATGATTTGTTACACGGAGTCTTTGATCCAATCATAAGCCATTTGCAATGATTCATTATATAAAATTTTCTTATTTAAATACTTGTTTTAATTATAATATGAAGGAGTTCAAGAGATTATCGAAAATTAAGCCTTGGAAAAATGTTAGATTTAATCTCGATAGAATCTCTGATATACCTAAAAGTCTAGTAGATGATAAACCACTATTGAGTAAAATCAGCGACTGTTTTAATGAGTTTAAGCGTGATGGAGCATCTCATACGTGGTCGACATTTCGAATTATTGATGAAGATGTCAATATACCCGTAATTGATGCTACTATGAATGATATAAGAGCAGCTGTGATACTTTCACACCTTGGCGGGAAATCCAAAGGATTTCTACGGAGGTATTTTTTTAGAATAAAATTTATTATCGAAGAGGAAGGTGAATGGATTATCAGAGATAAATTTGACCCAATCCTTAAGGATAAAAAAACTGTTATTGTGAGTAGAGATTCCAAACCAGGAATTCTAACTGGAATTGACAAACCATACTATGAGAAATCTTACCCTGTAACAGCAGTTGTGTATGGGTTATATCCAATAAATAATAATCCAAGTATTGCAAAACTAGCTCCGATGTTTTCATCATCAGTGGCTTTGCCACTTAATTGTGTAGCAACACGGTTAATAGAACACTTTACAAATGCATCCCGGGGAAACAAATTAACTGATCTACGAAGAAAAAAAATAACCGAATGGGAACTAACAGTGAATCAACATGGAGCAACGATTTCCGATATAGCTAAATTAGAAGCATTATTAAAATTTCCAATATCGGTAGCGACAATAACCGGAGAAGTATTATACGAACCGAAATATCAATCGCGAGGAGCTCCAATTGAAATTATTGATCATAACAAACACGCGTGGACACCCGCGGTAAATATATTTCCACGAGAAAGAACTGTTCGATATATCCCTAAAGAATTTTCTAGGGATGATTTCTATGAAGAGAAATTATTTGATGCTATTCACGCGTTAACCAAAGACGACCCTGTGTCAGTATGGTTATTCAGGAGTAATGAGGATCCGGAAATAGGATTTGATCAGTTTGTAAAACCAAATGGTGAATTATATCGAACTGAAGAATTAGATACTAGAATGAGAAAAATCGCTAATGAGTATTTAGAAGGAAACACTAGCATTTCTACAGAAAAACTACTTACGGATAGTTTTACTATTCCATCAGTGGTAGCTCACTTCGCACGAGAAAAGAATTCATGGCGTCCAACACGAAGTGATTTTCTCAATGACGTGAAGTTGAGTTGCGTCGAATTGGGTCATGGAGGATTGTGGAATACGAAATACTCACGTGATGGTATGATTTCAATTGATATATCCGCGTGTTATCCTGGAAGTTTTCTCGGATATGGAGAATGCTCTGAATATTTTAAACGATTTGGACATCCCACACATGAAATGACTCGTGTTGCGATTAATGGTCCATTGCCTGATTTTGATTTAACCGGGTTCGCTCGTGTGATATCATTCGAATTAGCTACAGGGTTACATCCGTGTAGTTATCTTTGGCTTGGTAGACATATGTATGAAAAAGCGTGGATGCCAATTGTGCTATTGCGGTATATGATCGATTGTGGTATGCTAATATCGTTAATTGTCAGTGAAGCGATTATTTGTTATAACGCTCAGAAAGATGTTTGGTTACCAAAACCCGATCTCGAAAAAATAATTAACGAACAACGAAAACAATTTCTAGATGGAAATTCGAAGAATTTCAGCGAGGAACAAATCATAGATTGGTCTAAGAAATTATTCGAAGGTAGTAATAGAGAGGCTAAAGATCTCGGACGAAAAATAATCGGTAAATTTACTCAAGGTGGAAGATTTGATAATGCAAAATACTCTTCGAGATTAATCATAGACGATGAAGAATACAATTTCATAATATCTGATTTAATAAAAAAAGGGAAATTTGTAACCCGTAAGAACGCTTTTCTATCAGGGGAATTAGATGAGGAAGCTTACAAATCTGCGAGCGGAACTAATAATGTTTGGGTAGATGATGTCCTTCGAAATGGTAAGAAACTAGGTACGGTTGTTACCTACTGTGATGGAAAAAGTTGTCAATACACACAATTGAGAAGTTCTATGCTCGCCTATTCTTGTATTAATCTATTCTCGATGATAAATAGATTTCCTAATACCGCGGTTAGAGTAGCTACTGATTCGATGTATATCCATGAGAAATACAAATCAGATGTAGCTAAATTCACAGATCCTAAGGAAGCGTGGGGGAATTGGAGGTTTAAAAAAGAAACACTACATGAGTATTGTAAATCCGCAGACGTTGCTATGGATGATAAATACTTGAAAAGTAACCATAATATCTCAGAGATTCAATCAGAATTTTCTACTGCACCGCCCGTATCAGATCCGATTTGTAGATACAAGACAGTTTATTTAAACGGCTGTGGTGGATCAGGAAAGACAACTCGTGCAATCGAATTATTTCGTCGTAAAAATCCTACGGATTTCACAAACATGATTGTGTTAACACCAACTCACAGACTCGCTAGAGAGATGATAGCGCGGGGGGTAAAAGCTTGTACTTATCACAGCTTCTTTCGATGGAAAGGCGATAATTGGACTCCTGATCGAATGGGCGATAAATTTATTCCTGAAATAATAATCTGGGATGAAATATGCACGGTATCATTGACAGTATTACAGATATTTCTTGAATGGTTGTTATTGAAAAATACAAAAGTCGTCATGTGCGGGGATCACGGCCAACCGCAGCCATTTGTTGGTGGATCTCCACATGAATGGTTAAAAGGATTTGTAGATTATTATGAAGAGATTAATACCGACCATAGATCACTTGATGAACAATTACGAGAATTCAAAGCGCTAATTAGATTACAACCGGATAAAATCCAATGTGAAATAGCGCGTGAAATAATCTCTGAAACTCCCATGAATGATTTTTGGGAAATGTGGAAGCCAAATGATTTAATAATCGCGAGTAGAAAAATAGTCAGAGACGCACTTCAGATGAAGTTGTTTGCGCTACATAAAGAAAAATTTGCAACGCTTCCAGTACCACTCTGTTATAGACCTAAGGATACACGAAAGCAGAATATCGACGTTGACATTCCTGGACAACAACAAAAGCAGAATTTAGTATTAAATGATATTGTGCTGGTTGATATCAGCGTCGTTAAAGATGCATTAGGTGCTGATAAATCCCCATGGACGTTAGGTTATGCAGCAACAATACACTCTTCACAGGGATTGACTATATCCGATACAACTCTTTGGATAGTAGATAATCATATTGAGTGGTCAAATTTAGTTTATCTCGCAGTATCCAGAGTACGGCGAATAAACCAACTTCGAAGAATTGTTGTTGACGATGAAATCATTGGTAACGATATTATCACTGGTGATTTTATCACTGGTGATATAATCAGAAAAAAACTCTCTGGCTATAAACAACAGGATAAAAAAAATAAACGAGAATTTGACATTGATGCTGAATTAATTAAGACGCTGAAACAGCAACAGAATAATCACTGCGCGAGTTGCAATTGTATAATGCGTTGGCAGTATTCGGATAAAGATCCTCGCCAATTCACCGTAGATAGAAAAGATAACAATCTCGGTCATGTCAGAAACAATGTGAGGTTGACTTGTCTTGAGTGTAATAGACGCCGGGGTGACAGCACTCTGGGTGCTAATTAAGACCACGCGGTGGTAATTGAGTATCCTCGGGAATCACTTGTAATTGTTCGCGTGTAAATCCTCGCTGAGGAGCAGTTGAATCCAGTCTATAGATTGGCGGTCTACCAGTTGATCGTGTTATACCGGATATATTATGCGTAGTGACACTCCAAATAGGATCAGTAGCTCTTTTTTTACCACCCTCAAGCTCTCCTGGTTCATATAAGTACCTTACAATGACATTACTACCAAGAATTGGTTCTTTTTGTGAAATTCCTTGGATTTCCATTTTGATAGACGCCTTCTTAATAGCGTTGACAGGTTTCATATTAATTGTTCTAGTAATCTCATTATTGATTGCGGTAATCACAGCTGGTAATCTCTTGACCCATTCACGGGATCGTTTATCCTGGATGAATTCTTTTGCGTATTGATATCCGAATAACCGCTCAGCAAGGGTTTTATTAAACCGTTCAACAATTGCCTGATCGCGATGTAGCGCAGTGTGTCCTCGTCTGATGGCGACATTATGATGTTTCATCGTAGATGTAACAACACCTTGAAATTCCTTGCCAGGATCAACTTGTAACAGATTTGGCCAGCGCAGAGGACCTCGTCGATAAATTTTTTCAAATGCAGAAGCTACTTCAGTAGATGATTTTGTTTTTAACGGTTCTGCTTCTTTGTATCGACTTGCAATATCAACTAACGTTAACGCGTATTTGTAACCGTTGTCATGCGGCAGAAATAGTATATCAGCTTGATGAACTTCATTAGGTGTTGTAACATCAAAATGCGAATAGTTAATTTGTTTAGGCGCTGGTAGATAAATTTGCCATATTGCCTGTTTAGATAACCAGTTTGCCGCTGTAGTTTTTTTCACCTTTGATGCACTAGCTAGTTTATTGATTGCTGCGTAACCTCTCCAGTATCCTCTCGGAGAATAATAAATAGATTCCATATTAAAATGCTAGCATTTTCAATTACCAGCACCTAACATCAATTTACCCTTCATAGCAGATTTTACCAACCACGAAGCCAATTTTTCTTTGAAGGATTTATCAGGAATAGCATTTAACGCATGAATTAATTTTACATCTGCGAGATGTCTGTGTTGAAGATTGCTGCTTTTATAAGCGACATCATGAACATGACACGCCTTATCAATAGCGTTTATTGGATATTCGCCGGGTCGGGGCTGATTTTGATCATCAAGTCTGATATCTAATCGTGTTCCCGGTCCACAGTAGCTATATCCTGGAAGGTGCTTTTCTCCTGGATACTTTGCCCACGGTGTTCCTGGGAGTTTTGTCAATTTGGCTGCAATATCACCTCCTCGTTTTTTTTTAAAGGTTTCGTGGAAGTAAATCTAAATTTTTTCGTACTACATTGTACGCATTTACCAGAAAGCGCTGATCGATTATTTTTCGTTGTAATCGTCGTCAAGTCATTTGTGCCAGTACGCGTCCTACACTTCACACAATATAGATCCATAATTTATATATAACAGTTATGAATGTAATTGATTATTCAGCTACTCGACGACGGGAACCTATTAGACACCATGCAATGTTACCAAATTCTATTCGCGCGATTATCATCGGACCATCTGGAAGTGGTAAAACACAATTGCTACTTAATTTGATAACGAGATGGATGAAGTGGGATAAATTGTACATGATTGCTCCGAGTGTAGACGATCAACGATGTTATGAAGTATTAAAGGATTTTAATGATGCCGCGCAAGAAATTAACGGCGATGGTGTTATTGAGTTTATAACCGATATCGAAGAGGCACCTAGTATTGATGATATTGATGGAAGTATTAACAATTTAGTCGTATATGATGATATTATGTTAGATAATCAAAAGAATCCTGCTAGAATATTTTCCAGAGGCAGACATAAAAACACCGATGTGATATATATCACTCAACGTTACACTCAAATACCAAAAGTGATCAGAGATAACTGCAATATGCTGTGTGTATTTAACGGAGTTGATACTCATACTCTTAGAAATATTTGGCAAACTTGGTGCGGTGGTGATATGGATCATAATCGATTTAGAAATTTCTTTAGCCACGCTCAGACAATCCCACACGGATTTGTGACGATAAATTTATCAGACCCTCGGACAAGATATCGTATCGGACTTGATCAAATATTTAGTTAGCGCATTAGCAGCCGAGGAGGTGAACGTCAACTAAATGGCATCTTTTTTTTTTTACCCTTGAGGAAGGCTCCGTTTGACAAACAGAGCTCTAAAATTGTTAAGTCTCAGTTTGGCAAATGGAGCCTTAGAATATTTTTGCTTAAAATATACCCCAATTAGAGAAAGTCTATTCATCCACTCTGCTGCTAAAGCGAATTCATATGGATAACGTTCTTTGCATAACAAGGCTCGGCGATGTGGAACGAATTGCCCATTAAAATTAAACACAAAGACACAGTGGTTCCTTTTAAGTGCTCTTAAAACACACCTTTCTCGACCGCAGGAACAAACTTAGAGACCTTACAATGTTTTGTTTCTTATATGTTTTCAGCATATTTTTATGTTTTCTAATTTCATAGTTTTTGTTATTTTTTGTCTGTAGTGTAGTCATATCATTATAGATGTTTTAAAGCGCTTAGAACTTCTAAAGATTATGCGCTATTCCTCATTATTATTATTATTATTATTATTATTATTATTATTTTAAAAAAACACTATAGATTTATACCATTATGAGCGAAGTAATGTTCTGTTGCATTCTTACAACCCTAGTACTGTGCTTTTGTAGCAACATAAATAGTACAGTCCTTTTGCCATTACAACCCTAGTACTGTCCTTATATAGCAACAGCAACAGCAATAGTACTGTTCTTTTGCATCATTGAAACCCTAGTACTGTCCTTTTGTAGCATCATAAATAGAACTGTCCTTTTGTAGCAACATAAATTTACTGGTCTTTTGTAGCAACATACATAGTAATCTTGTTTTGCATCATTACAGCACTAGCAATATTCTTTTGTAGCAACAGCACTAGTACAGCTTTTTTGTATAAAATAGCAATAGTATTGTTGTTTTGTATCAATTTTGTTTGCTTGTCCTTCTTTGACTTGTAGTTCATTTAATGGCAATTTCCAATTTGGTCCCATGTTTACAGACAGATTACTTTAAGTACGGACTCAAAACTTCATCATGTGTGGATGTTACTTAATAACAGTCAGTATATTGAGATATCTTGTTTTTGATGGATTGCTGATTAACCCAGCCGTCAGTCAACCATTACCAATCTGCAGCAGAAAACTTCCCATCTACCACTTCCGTCACGAACTTTGTATTTGTGTTATTTAATAACAGACAGGTTGAAAGATTGTTTCCGGGATTGGAGCTTTAGTTCCATCACTTACAGAAAAGCATTATATTAACTGTACAATTTCACATGTCATAATCTTATATTTAAAAAAAAACAATTTGTGCAGTTCCACCATATACTGGAAATTCTTTTAGCTTCGATGAACTTTTTTGGAACTATTGATAACATTGGATAAGTTTACAAATGATGCAAATTATGATTATTAATACATTCGAATTGGAGGATTTGTATATGTGTACATAATTACAATATAAGATACGTGATTAAAGCGTGTAAAAGTCCTTGTTTTTGCAAGTATCCACTCTCTATTAACCAATCCTCTGTTTTACGACAATAACGTTCTTGGGTACCTCAAACCAAATGCAATGACCCATCCCTCCAAACAAATTTCTACACAAATCACCGGGTCCCCTCCAACGAAATACAGTAACACTTTCTTTAATTAATTAAATCAGTGGGATCTCTCAAAATGAGATACCGAAACACTTCCCGTAAACATAATAAAACAGTGCAGTCTGTTTCACAGAGGCAGCCAGCAATAAGAGAATATTGTGATATCGTCTGCTATTATACAGACACCATAATTTCAAGGTAGTAAGACTACTCTCTCCAAATAAATCTCTTACAAACTTCCCTGCTTTTTCACCTACATTTGCAGGTATGTTTATGGTGTGTATATGTAATATTAATAATCGACCGATCTTTGCAAGTAGATTGTTGATATTTATATGCAATAAACATGATCTACCAACCTTTGCAGTTAGGCTTCTATGATTTGGTGACCATTATGGTTATATGTTGTCTTTCGCTTTGAATCGTAGTATACATTAATGTCTTAATGACTTCCATTCCTGAAAATCTAGATTCCTTTCACAATGTTGTCAACCACGTCAATAATATTGTGTGTCTTTGACAAAATCTTTGTGTATTTTTAATGATTAATGGTTGATTATTTGTTATTAGAATAACACATGTTATGTTTTGAAAAGATATGTCTTTATCGTTTATTTTAAACATTTCATCCATATCCATGCTCTTTGACATTTCGCTATCCCTAACCCTAAAATTAACATTCCGACCCAACACAAAATCGTAGGGATGTTTTACATTGCGTCCGCGGTTGAACAAGTTAAAGAGAAACAGTGTCCAGTCTAGCCATCCGTTATTGACCCACTCTCTTATGAAGATGTGTTCAAGACTAGCTAAGATGAACAAAGCTTACGTACATTTACATCGTGTCAGACAGTCTGAAACTGAAACCTGAAGAAATAGAGAATGTCAGAGTATTGAAAGTGACCGAAGACATTGATAGAAGACCTCTTGAGCAAGAACATTAGGACAGATACGGAAGAATGGACGGATAATTAGATACTTCAGAAGCAGCAAAGAGAGCAGAGATATCAGCAGCAGCAACAACAGCAACAACAAAAGAAACCAGACATGATTTATGGACAGATGTGTCTACACGAAAGAGTTCTCTTTCCGAAGAATTAGACCCTTCCCTGTGGGAAAGCCTGCCGTCAGACGGGGACGCAATATTAAATAATAAAATATTTTCATAACACCTTGTCGACAAAAACAGCACTTTTCAAGACTACCCCAATACTGCAGAAAAGATATTAATTCAGTTGCCTTCAATGCATATCTACGACAAACAAAATAGATGCGAGTCTATAAGCTATCTCCTGGTTTGACAATAAGACATTAATAGGACACCTGTTGGAATCGACAATTAATAAACCGTTCCTTGGATAGGCACTAGGGATTCAATTACCCAACTCTTGGAATCGACATTAGGGCCTTAATAGACCACTTCTTGGATGGGCACTAGGGATTGAATTACCCAACTGTTGGAATCTACATTAGGGCCTTAATTGACCTCTTCTTGGATGGACACAAGGGATTCAATTACCCAACTCTTGGAATCGACATTAGGGCCTTAATAGACCACTTTTTGGATGGACAATAGGGATTCAATTACCCAACTCTTGTAATCGACATTAGGGCCTTAATAGACCACTTCGTGGGTGGGCACTAGGGCCTTAATTATCCAACTCATGGAATCGACATTTAGGTAACATTTAATCATCTGATTCATTTATTATAATTTCGCTCCAAGGTATGGTGCATACATTCTGCATGACCCATTTATAATTAATGGATGAATGAAGTAAAGTTAAATTTGCTTACTCGTTAGCATATCAAATGACATAACACTCAAGGTCATCACTAAGGCAGACACATTCAGTGAAATTAAAGTAATTCCCAGTAAAGACCAGCCCCATATTATCTACCCCTACAAAACCATCCCCATATTATCACATCTAAAACAACAAGACCAGACAAATATTTAAATCCTTATTCCCATGCGACTAACCATATTCTCATGCCAACCCCCACAAGACCAGACCTGCAGATTCAAAACAGGTTAAGCAAAAACGCATGCTCTAACTGGCAAACGCAGGAAATCACTAAATTGTAGTTTATCTAAATCAAATTAAAGATTTTAACAGAGGAAATGGAGGTAAACAGGTCTGTCATTTATGATTCTAACTTTATCTTTTATTGTAAGAGTTACATAATTCTAACTTTAAATTTTATTGTAAGAGTTATATAATTCTAACTTATATTTTATTGTAAGAGTTACATAATTCTAACTTATCTTTTATTGTAAGAGTTACATAATTCTAACTATCTTTTATTGTAAGAGTTACATATTTCTAACTTTATCTTTTATTGTAAGAGTTACATAATTCTAACTTTATCTTTTATTGTAAGAGTTACATAATTCTAATGTTAACATTAGTGCTTGCCATTTTATAATGCCAACATACGTTGTTGTTTGTAATCATATCAACCTGTAAAATGAATTCCTGAAAGAAACTCGATTGTGTCTTACAGAAGATTTTTTCTTTCTTTCCGATGCTTTTTTACCGAAGCATGTGTTTGTCTTTTTGCAGCAAAAAGTAATACTAATAAACGGAAAATCAAAACATTACTTTGGAATGATACAAAATAACCGCATTGTGACTATAATGATACAAAACTTGTTTGGCTGTAATGGTACGGAAAATATACATTAGGGTTCTAATCAAACAAAAGAGCATACGAAAAGCTATAATGAAAAAAACGTATTAGAGCTGTAATGATACAAAAAAAACAGTATTAGGTATGTAATGAAACAAAAGAACAGTATTAGGCATGTATTGATACAAAAGAAACATTATTAGGTTGTAATGATACAAAACAACATTTTTATATATGTAATGATACAAAAGAACAGTAATAGGGTTGTAATGATACAAAAGTATTAGGGCTATAATGATACAAAATAACATTATTAGGTTTGTAATGATGCAAAAGAACAGTATTGGGGTTGTAATGATACAAAAGAAACATTATTAAGTTGTAATGATACAAAATAACATTATTAGGTTTGTAATGATACACAACAACAGTATTAGTTTGTAATGATACAAAATAACACTATTAGGGCTGTAATGATACAAAATAACGGTATCACGGTTGTATTGATGAAACATAACTGCATTAGGGTTGTAATGATACAAAAGAACAGTAGAACGGTTGTAAAGATGCAAAAGAAATGTATTAGGGTTGTAAAGATACAAAATGAAAAGTATTAGGGTTGTAAAGATAAAAAAGAAAAGTATTAGGGTTGTAAAGATACAAAATAACAGTATTAGAGTTGCAATGGTACAAAAGAAAATCGTAAAAGGGTTCTAACTATACAAAAGAAAAGTAGAATGTTTGTAATGATAGAAAAGAACAGCACCAATGATATAAAAGAACATAACTAACGGTTTTGAACATAAATAGGGTTGTAATGCTGCAAACGCCACTCATATATATATATATATATATATATATATATATATATATATATATATATATATATATATATATATATATATATATATATATATATATATATATATATAAATAAATATTTATATATATATATATATATATATATATATATATATATATATATATGTATGTATATATATATATGTGTGTGTGTGTGTGTGTGTGTGTGTGTCATATACAGACTCATGTCTCCAAATAATAATAAATACCTACTGTATATCTAATAATCCAGGCTGAATATTGATCATGGTTCACTTACACTACATATTATCCATGAATTTTTAATCAATGAATACATAATCATTTCGATATTTCGACAAAAATCTTTTATTTACTTTGACAGGAAGGAACGTAATAGAAAAACCAAGGTTTTGATAATAAACATGTATTTGTACCAGTTATACAGACCTGACGTTAAATTTTGTATACGATGAATCCAATTTGAATTGACTGTATATTTGCTTTAGTAATGTGGAGCCATATAGTTTTATTTTTCTATTCCCTTTTCATATCAGTAATCCAATAGCAGAGTTGAGTTGCCACTGTTATAAATATTTTTCTGTGGATTGATCTTGACGATTTACAATGGCTTGAAGCTTATGAACAAACTTGTATTTAAAGATATAGAACACGATTGGTTGTTGTATAGTCTTGTCCAGTTTTGCCGTTGTGTTTGTCATGGTCACTGATTCCACGATATGTACGGTTTCTGTATAGATGTTCTTAGTTGTAAACTCGGAAGTATAGTTTTTAGTTAATTCTGTTCTTGTTCTGAACCATTCTACTGTGAATTAACAACATTCCTTTTAATGTCAACTGGATGGTTTACTGATGCCTTGGAAACATTAAGAACATCTGTTTGTTATTGTCCAGTGTCGTAGTTATTTTCGGTTTAAAGAGTTCATTTCATGCTTTTATGTTCTCTCATCTGGTGGTGCTGTTTATTTGCTTTATTTGCTGATGGGTACGCATTACATACTGTTCTCTAATTTTATTGTCTCGCTGATCTCGCTCGTATTATCCTGTACTTAGTCGAATTTTGTATATGTTTTTGTTGAAACATCCGTCAAGTTTCTTCTTCAGTTGATTTTAGCACGTACCATTTTTCTATCACAAATGATCTTCTTCAAATTACATGGAAAGTGAAATGTATCCAAAAGATCTGCTACTGTAATCTTCCAATCTTTTTACCACAACCTCAGCTCTGAAGACCAATTTCTTTCCAATTTTCAGAACAAACTTTTTGAAGAACAAAGGAACTTAAAGTATTTGTCTTTGAACAGTCGTTTCGTTTATAATTTCTCTAAATGTGAACTGATTTAACTAAAGTGTTAATATGAAATTGCAGATGCTCTAGTATTCGAGTGGAGGAAGGCGTTCATAATACATGTGCTAAGTGAATGTACCACTAAGCTTGAACATTATAGAGTTTGCTTTACAACAGGCTTGCTGTTTGTTTCTTTATCTCAACGCATAGGCGACAAATTTAACATGAGTTTTATTATTTTTAAGATGATTAAATACTAATTTATATAGAAGTTGGTCTCAAATTTAGATGTATTTGGATGTTTTAGCTAACGACTGAGTGGAGTAAGTTTATTGGTCTCTAGTCTCAAAGAGGAAATATACTGCTTAAGAAACTTTATAAAAGATTAAAACTGAAGTGAAATATCTCCAACTACATTGAAATGATATTGTATGCAACAATAAATATGACTTTTGATTTCATACAACATAATGTGCATTATTTAGAAAGGTTTTGTTAAGCTTCAATCACTATTTTTTGGTATCTTATTTTTTACTAAAATAATAACTGCTCTCGATCGAATTGTATAATTAGAAAATGATTTCTAGGGATCAAATGTTATAGTAAAATAATGATTTATAGCGATTTCTTATTAAATTTAAAATAATAATTTCAAAAAATCAAATTGTATTGTAAAACAAAACGATTTCCACAGATCAAATTGTAGTGTAATTTAATGGTTTCTAGGGATCTAATTTTATTGTAAATTAATAGTTTCTAGGGATCTAATTTTATTGTAAATTAATAGTTTCTAGGGATCTAATTTTATTGTAAATTAATGGTTTCTAGCTTTCTAATTGTAGAAAAAAACCTGTTTTTTAGGGATCTAGCTCTACAGTAAATAAACGATTATTGGGATTAAATTTGACATTTAAAATGATCTTTCTTAGGGATCTAATTTTATTGTAAATTAATGGTTTCTAGCTTTCTAATTGTAGAAAAAAACCTGTTTTTTAGGGATCTAGCTCTACAGTAAATAAACGATTATTGGGATTAAATTTGACATTTAAAATGATCTTTCTTAGGGATCTAATTTATATACTAAAATAATGATTACTAGATATCTAATTGTATGGTTAAATAATGATTTGTAGAGAGTTAAATTTACAGTTATATGACAATTTCTTGGGATTTAATGTTATTAACAATAAAATACTGATTTCTAGGGAAATAATTCTGTACTAAAATAATGCCTGCTATAGTTCTAATTTTATAGTTAAATAATGATTTATATGGATCAAAGTTTATAGGTAAATAATGATTTCTACGAATCTAATTTTATAGATAAATAATGATTTCAATGGATCTAATTTTATAGTCAAATAATGATTCCTATGGATCATAGTTTATTGTTAAATAATGATTTTAATGGATCAAAATTTATAGTCAAATAATGATTTCTATGGATCAAGTTTATAGTTAAATCATGATTTTTATGGATCTAATTTTATAGTAAAGTAATGATTGCTGAAGATCTAATTTTATAGTCAAATAATAATTGCTGAAGATCTAATTTTATAGTCAAATAATGATTTCTAGGGATATAATTTTATAGTTAAATAATGATTTCTAGGGATATAATTTTATAGTTAAATAATGATTTCTACGGATCTAATTTTATAAATAAATAATGATTTCAATGGATCTAATTTTATAGTCAAATAATGATTTCTGTGGATCAAAGTATATAGTTAATTAATGATTTCTATGGATCAAAATTTATAGTCAAATAATGATTTCTATGGATCAAAGTTTATAGTTAAATAATGATTTCTATGGATCAAAATTTATAGTCAAATAATGATTTCTATGGACCAAGTTTATAATTAAATCATGATTTCTATAGATCTAGTTCTATAGCAAAGTAATGATTGCTGAAGATCTAATTTTATAGTCAAATAAAGATTTCTAAGGATATAATTTTATAGTTAAATAATGATTTCTATGGATCAAAATTTATAGTCAAATAATAATTTCTATGGATCAAAGTTTATAGTTAAATAATGATTTCTATGGATAAAAATTTATAGTCAAATAATGATTTCTATGGACCAAGTTTATAGTTAAATCATGATTTCTATAGATCTAGTTTTATAGTAAAGTAATGATTGCTGAAGATCTACTTTTATAGAAAAATAATGATTTCAATGGATCTAATTTTATAGTCAAATAATGATTTCTATGGATCAAAGTTTATAATTAAATAATGATTTCTATGGATCAAAATTTATAGTCAAATAATGATTTCTATTGATAAAGTTTATAGTTAAATCATGATTTCTATAGATCTAATTTTATAGTAAAGTAATGATTGCTGAAGATCTAATTTTATAGTCAAATAATGATTTCTAGAGATATAATTTTATTGTTAAATAATGATTTCTAGGGATATAATTTTATAATTAAATAATGATTTCTAGGGATATAATTTTATAGATAAATAATGATTTCAATGGATCTCATTTTATAAATCAATAATGATTTCAACGGATCTAATTTTATAGTCAAATAATGATTTCTATGGATCAAAGTTTATAGTTAAATAATGATTTCTAGGGATCAAATTTATAGTCAAATAATGATTTATATGAACCAAGTTTATAGTTAAATTATGATTTCTATAGATCTAATTTTATAGTAAAGTAATGATTTCTGAAGATCTAATTTTATAGTCAAAAAATGATTTCTAGGGATATAATTTTATAGTTAAATAATGATTTCTAGGAATATAATATTATAGTTAAAAAATTAATTTCTAGGGATACCATTTTATAGTTAAATAATGATTTCTAGGGATATAATTTTATTGATAAATAATGATTTAAATTTATCTAATTTAATAGTCAAAAAATGATTTCTATAAATAAAATTTTATAGTTAAATAATGATTTCTAGGGATATAATTTTATAGTTAAATAACAATTTATAGGGATATAATTTTATAGTTAAATAATGATTTCTAGGGATAGAATTTCATAGTTAAATAATGATTTTTATGGATATAATTTTATGGTTAAATAATGATTTCTAGGGATATAATTTTATGGTTAAATAATGATTTCTAGGGATATAATTTTATAGTATAATAATGATTTCTATGGATAGAATTTTATAGTTAAATAATGATTTCCAGGGATATAATTTTATAGTTAAATAATGATTTCTAGCAATATGATTTTATAGTTAAAAAATGATTGCTAGAGATATAATTTTATAGTTAAATAATGATTTCTAGGGATATAATTTTAAAGTAAAGTAATGATTTCTTTGGATCTAATTTTATAGTTAAATAATGATTTCTAGGGATATAATTTTATGGTTAAATAATGATTTCTAGGGATATAATTTTATAGTATAATAATGATTTCTAGGGATAGAATTTTATAGTTAAATAATGATTTCCAGGGATATAATTTTATAGTTAAATAATGATTTCTATGGATATAATTTTATAGTTAAATAATGATTTTTAGGGATATAATTTTATAGTTAAATAATGATTTCTAGGGATATAATTTTATTGTATAATAATGATTTCTATGGATAGAATTTTATAGTTAAATAACGATTTCTAGGGATATAATTTTATAGTTAAATAATGATTTCTAGGGATATGATTTTATAGTTAAATAATGATTTCTAGGGATATAATTTCATAGCTAAATAATGATTTCTAGGGATAGAATTTTATAGTTAAATAATGATTGCTATGGATATAATTTTATAGTTAAATAATGATTTCTAGGGATATAATTTTATAGTTAAATAATGATTTCTAGGGATATAATTTTATAGTTAAACAACGATTTCTAGGGATATAATTTTATAGTTAAATAATGATTTCTAGGGAAATAATTTTATAGATAAATAATGATTTGTAGGGATATGATTTTGCAGTTAAATAAAGATATCTAGGGATATAATTTTATAGTCAAATAATGATTTCTAGGGATATAATTTTATAGTTAAATAATGATTTCTAGGGATATAATTTTATAGTTAAATAATGATTTCTAGGGATATAATTTTATAGTCAAAAAATGATTTCTATAGATATAATTTTATTGTCAAATAATGATTTCTATTGATATAATGTAGTAGTACAAATAATTATTTCTACAGACCTAATTTTATAGTAAAGTAATAATTGTTATAGCTCTAATTTCACAGTAAAATACTGACTTCTATGGATCTCAGTTTTCAGTAAAATAACGATGTAATTTAATAGCATTTTTATAGTTAAATGATAATTTATAACAATCTAGTTTTACAGCAGCATAATATTTGTAATGATCTAATGTTATAGCAACATAATGATTATAGGAATCTAATTTTAAAATTAAACAATGAATTCATGGGATATATTGAATTGTAAATAACGATTTCCAGTAATACATTAATCGAATTTTATAGAGAGGAATAACTGAGTCCTTTACTTTAGAAATTATATGACATTTAGGTTTTATACCTTTTTTTAACTTACTCGTGTAATTTGAACCTAGCTATTGTGACGTCATATTCGTTTGACCCATCTGTTAGTCAGTATGATAACGTTTCATGATATTGTAATAAAATAGTAATTTTAGAAAGACCTATTACTTAAATTAAAAACAGCCGGTATCAGAATTATGTAAGATGAACGTCATGTTGTGTTTGACACATGTAACGCTCATTATGCAAACTTCTCACGATATAGTCCCCTGGTCATAACTACAGCACAAGCGATGTCCTAATTTCACCACAAGCTAGCTGCTAGACTTACTGGTTATGGAATTATGTAACTACCCATACTTTTAATATGCCCATTACGACAGGTGTACCAGACTGAAACTCAAAACGCTAAATATAACGAATTCAAATTAATTTATGACGATCATATGACGTATATATGTATTTTAGGTTCAGTCTTACCTGGTGTTAAGCTATTGTGAAAGTACTCAAAACTAACATGAAAATTAGTGTTGGTGTCTATTCATGTTTCATGTCCTAACATCGAATTATCAGGATTTACCAACGTAAAAAGTATATTTCTATCGTCAAAGCTCCTATGTCTCTTCATGCATGTTTCCGCACACGTTTACGACTTCTGTACAGATAGATATACGTTCTCCATACAGATATATACCTACTTTACAAGTACATGTCATCTGTACGTTTTCCATGTATATATTTGTTCCCCGTAGAGGTTATATTTGTTCCCCGGAGAGGTACACGTCCCCCTGTACAAATACATGCCTTTGGTACATCGATATATATAATACTGATGTCCTTATTTACTGACAAGACAAAGTTCCCCGTATAAATATGAGTCTTCAGTATAAAATATGTTCCCGGTACAGATAGTTCGCCCGTATGGATGATTGATTTCAGACAAGTACATATATCATATTACATATATCACATATATATTTCTCCCGTAAAGGAACAAATCCTCTGTACAGACACATGTCTTCCGTAGGGGTATGTATGTATGTATGTATGTATGTATGTATGTATATATATATATATATATATATATATATATATATAGAGAGAGAGAGAGAGAGAGAGAGAGAGAGAGAGAGAGAGAGAGACAGAGAGAGAGACAGAGAGAGAGAGAAAGAGAGAAAGAGAGAGAGAGAGAGAGAGAGAGAGAGAGAGAGAGAGAGAGAGAGAGATATATGGGGGGTTAATGGCTGGACAGACAGACAGACAGACAGACAGACAGATAGATAGACAGATAGATAGATAGAAAGATAGATAGATAGATAGATAGATAGATAGATAGATAGATAGATAGATAGATGTTTCCCGTAGAGGTAAATGTCCGTACGGGTACAATTTTAGCAGGTACAGATATATGTCTCCCGCAGACGTACAAGTGTATCATACAAATGCATGTATTCGTCAGATATATTTATCTCCTGTAGGTGGACATGTCTCTCTTGCAGATTTCTGTATCCGGTGCATATATTCCTCACCGTTAGAATTGCATGTCTTGCATAAGGAAGAGAACTAATCTAAGTATATCATTCTTCTATCTAAAATGGCCCTTTCTCTACAATTGCTCTTCTGATTGGAGATTAAGGTTTCTCTCTTTCACTCTCTGAATAGGCAATACAAGTAAACTAACAGGTAAGTAAACCGAAATATACAAATGTCTTATTCAACGGTTATAGGAAGTGCTTCATTTCCTTTTGTTTATAATTTCTACCATGAGGCTGTTACGAAATATTCACATAATTTACGTAATACTTCCGACTTTTCCTTTAGAGTGAAGACATAAAAGCTGACAAACAGACGAGATCTTTCCCATTCCTAGAATAAGGTAAGCTATTGAACGTCAAAGGCAAGCAGATGATCAAGGGTGTTAATTATTAATTTGCTTTATTTTGCAAAAAACATTTATGATGCCCACATTAGAATGATATTATTCCGCTGGTTTAAATTTAATTTTAACTGCGATGCTACGTCCGAAATTAGAGCGGCTGTTCTCCTGCTCCCTCTATTTTTAACAAGTACTAATACAACGTTTCCTTGTACTTAACTGAATTTTATTAGCTGCTTTTAAGCTTTGTAAAAAGTGAAGTAGTGGCTATAGTTTTAATTATTATGTCTTGAAAACGTTTTCTAAGATTGCGTACTTTATTTTACTTCAATCAGTTTGTTTTATTGATATAAATCTACATGTTTCGTTTCAGAGTCACAAGAAAAACAAGATGAAGGCAACATTGGTTATAATTGCCGTTCTTCTGGCTAATTTTCTAGCCATTGTTAGAAGTGTTGACTACAGTGGCTATGGTGGATATGGTGGCTATGGTGGATATGGTGGATATAGCGGTCTTACTGGCTACAGTGGCTATGGAAAGGCTGGTGGGTTTGGCTCTAGCTACCCTGGTTATCATGGAGCCGGTGTCGGAGGTGGTTCGTCTAGTATATGTAAGTCAATCTTCCCATTTCAAAATATCTATTTATGGTATAAAATAAATGCAAATCAAGTATCTAACTAGCATGAGCGCTTTCGGCTTTTAATGAGCATTTTGAAAGGAAAATACAAAAAAAAGACGAAAGAAGCAAATAAAACAAAGAAAAACAGATGTGTTTGAAATGTTTTACATGGTTATTTCTTCAGAAACGAAACATTAAATTTGTATTATGTTTCAACTAGTTTCCTTCAACTTGTCTCGTGGCCAGACTTTCAGTGATATCACACTGCAATTGCACACAATTCCAACTGGAGGTACGAATTCAGGAAAGAAACTGAATTTTACTGAATACGCCTCCTTAGACCATTAAAGTCATGCGGTGTAAACCAAGCAGGAAAAGGACAGCCATGCGGAAATGAAATTAGTCTTTTCGCAGCTGACAGGAGCTCGTTTAAACAATTTTCAAAATGTGCTTATTAAGCACACAATATCCTATAATTAATAACATCATAATTAAATATCCTCATCATAATTAAATATCCTGGATATAATTTGTGCTTTCATTAATTTACATAAAGCAACATATGTCGTTATGGCTCATGGATTTATTAGTCAATACAAAATAGTTTCCAAAATCCGCATCAAGTTGAAGTATACTAGGTAAAATGTATTAAAGTTAAGTCATGTAAAGCTTTGCAAACGAATTTTTTTTTTTAATTCCATTTGACTTTCTAGTCTGTTTTGCATTTGCCTTTGAAACAGACTCATTAAAGTTGAAAGATCCTAGGCTAGTTAGATACTAGTTTTGCATTGTATGTTGTCACTTTATTATATATATATATATATATATATATATATATATATATATAGAGAGAGAGAGAGAGAGAGAGAGAGAGAGAGAGAGAGAGAGAGAGAGAGAGTCGAGGCCGAATGTTTTATCATATTTCCAATGAAAGTCGTTGTGAACTGAACCGCAATGCAAGATACGATCCAAACACCGGATACATACAATTATTCCCATCTGAAATTGCTGAAAACAAGTTTATCTGACATATAAAGAGAATTCCTTATGTTAAAAATTAGGTCCCGTTTTACGAATACTTCTAAGCCGTCATAATAAAAGTTAGAAAATACCTTACAATATGATATCTGCTCCCAGCAACTGGCCAATTACTCATGTTGAGAACGTTTTTAGCATCAAAGGATATACTTAACCCAAAACTCATCACCAAAACGTCACAAAGCTATCAACGGAGATTTAAATTCAAATAGCATATACCCTTATAGGATTAATACATAACCCGTGTAGAAACATTCAGTCACAAAAGTACATTTAAGATTGATTATAAACAAGAATGGTCAGTAAGAAGAAGATATTTGACGTCTGAATTATATACCCAAGTCAACTCGTTCAAGACAACTATTAAATTAATAAAGATTATTGAAAAAAGAACAAGTACAAAAGAAAACAAAAACCTCCTAAACCAAACCAAACCAAATAAATATCAAAACAAAACATATTCATGAATAATAATGTCCTGATATTCATATGAACATTGACATTGTATTGAATCGCAATTACAATACCATGTTTGAAAGTACCACACGCATAAAAATCGGACGTGGTTTTGACTGTTGTATCATTGACCTCAAACGGGAAATGCGTGTAAAAGAAACGAGCAATAAATATTTTGAGAATGTGTAATTGTGATTATTATTATTATTATTATTATTATTATTATTATTTCAGTGTTTCTGCTCATCCTTATTCTGATTTTGTTCCCAATGATGACCAAGAAAGATTAGAGCGGATGACCGACTACTATGATCTTTTAAAGTTACTCGGTAAGACAACATAATGTGATATTTACTTTTAGTCTTATCCTAATTCTGTTTCTGACTCAAATTATAATATTTGTTGGTAATAATATTTGTTTTGATTTTGTTGTATCTGATTGTAATGTTTATTTTAATTTTGCTTATACTATTTAGTTTTATTCCGAATCTGATTATGATACAGATTAAATAATTTAGTGTGATTTTAGAAGCTTTCACATACATAAGTGGAGTCCATAATTCCAACGGGATCGATGGTCAATTAAAACTTCACGTGTCAATGCGGGACATACATATTTGATTATAAGGAAATGTTCCGAATTGATGATTTGAAAAATGAGACTTCCATCAGGTCTGAAAATGGTTCAACTGACCCAAATGAAAAATTAGTGTGATTTTGTCGATTCGGGATATATATTCCCCTGATTATTGTCAGGGTCTGACATACAAACTTAACGTCAAAAAGCATCTCTTAAAGGTCAGTAAGTCTGAAATGTATCCGTGATAACAGATAAGTATACCATCGCAGATAAACCGGATTAACAGACACAGACTCCAGGTTTAACTGTGCCTGCCTGGATATTTCAAGGTCTACTCCAGATCTAGACTGCGTGTGGTAGCTGTCATCGATGACATCACACACCATATTGACTACTATCGTTGATGCGATATTGATAACACTAGATGAGATAAAACGACCACCGACGTTGACATACCTGGAGGAGGGAATATTTTTCTCCATGATTTTATTATCTTAAAAAAATATTCATCAATTATATCACATACTGTTTCTGTCATCTCCTCAACGTTAAGACATCGCATTATAAAAGTAGACAGATCTGACTCTCTGATCTTTAAAGTATGCAAGAACTGTTTCCTGGCATGTTTGACAGGGATAAAGTGTAGCGGGGTTAGCTATAAGGCCTATTCTTTTTTGATATCCTTTATGAGTTAGTGTCTTTATCACATATTTATTAAATATTTCACAGATCTGGTTCAGATATTGTGTCCATATAATTATTTATTTTTTGTTTTAGATTATCATGTGTGTGCTGGTGAGATAATTGTTATAAATAGTCACGTACGCGTTCATGCTCTTTTGGTTTTTCTTTAGCCAGCGCATACATGGAACTACCCTCCTTAATTTTCTATTTTAGGATTTTTTAGTTAAACATATTTCATATTATGTCCATTTGATATAATTTGTACCATCAACACGGAACGTTTGGTATATCATTATATGCCGTAACATTCTAATATTCTGGGTATTTTTTAACGCGAATTTGCTTGTGACATAATCAGATCGTTGAGGACGCGGTGGTCCTTGATCAACATGTGCTATCTCTGGCATTCCTCATTCAGTTCGGATAGACTACCGATATATATCGACGTTGTTGTTTAATATCGATATTTCGAAGAACGGCTGATAACTTTGGCTCATCAACCATGATGACGATCTTGGATTCTTTTTCTGTGATAGATTTGATTCTGCGCTGAAACTCAATGTTGATCTGTTTGAACTGATAACTGCCCGATTGTATGTCTACACTATTCCAGTCTGATGTTCCATCATACTTTTTTGAAATGGCAAATGCACTTGAATTACGTCCTTGCAACGTACTAATATTGGGCTAGCTGTAATATACTAGTAATTATGCTAGTGCTATTTCCTTGGCGGAAATTGCAGTAGGAAAGTTTACGTCGAACTCAGGCTTGGTTGACAATTGCTTATATAGTCATTTTTTATGTTGCTGTGTTAGCGAAAATGTGTTCTATCTATCGGAGTGATTGATCAAGCGACATTATTATTTTAATAAGGGATTTAAATATTTGTCTTTGTCAGAGACTTTGACTTTATCAGGGGATTCTAATATTTTGCAGTTAAGGGGTTGGTTTTCAGTTGCTTCAAAATAAACATTAATTTCTGCGAATGCCTGATCTGATATACACCATGATTGAGACCCGATAATATCAGATATGATAATTTAGCGTGTGATTGTGCTCCAGCTGATAGGAACTTTGCATATTCATTTTCACATAATTCAGCCGACCGCGCATGATGTTTTTGCAATGATATTAAATTATGAGCAACACCGGTTATAACAACAACTCCAATTCCTGTTACTGGTGCTCTTATGTATATGGCTGACGAAGCGAAATTAAAATTAGATAATGTAAATGTTGTAACGACGAGAACTGAGAACCTGCACACACCAGTAATCTCAGCAGTATAGTTGATGGAATTATGGAGTGGTGTCCATAATGCCGATCCCGACGTTCCAGTATGTAGTTCGTTGATTGGGGTAGGATAAACTGCACCATCGCTAATATTTTAGATATCAGAGAGTGTAATGTCGATGACTGCTGAACATCAATGGTTTTATTTGTGTTTCTATGAAAATTGTTTAAACAGGGTTACATGATTAGCATATTCGGATCTAAGCATGTTCATTCCATCATTAATTGTAATTATGATTTGCTTTTCTAAGATCAGTAACATTATTATTAAACATATTGAGTGGACCAGTCATTGCATCACCGATTTTTTTTAACGCATTTATTGATTTATCAATGTCGTTTGCTGGTATACTCATGCACAATTCGATAAGACGGTACCCCTTATGACGTCAATACAGACTAGAGAACAGCGAGTACTTCTAAGTTATATATTATGCGCCGGTGATTTATTTTTTAAATGTAATCGACTATTTCATTGTTCTTTTTTTTCAGAAATACTGTGTATTGGCTTTGGACAGCTGTCGAAAGAACGCCATATTCCTGATTTTGTTAAAAATAAATAAATAAATAAATAATATATTTGTGCTAATATTAAATACAGACATATTTGTTTCCGTCTATCCATCTAGCTGTCTGTCTATCTATCCATCCCTCCCTCACTCCTTCCCACCATCTATCTATCTATCTATCTATCTATCTATCTATCTATCTATCTATCTATCTATCTATCTATCTATCTATCTATCTTTGTGTTTTTATTGATGCCTGTCTATCTATCATGTTTGAACACTAAAAAAAATGTTTAATTATATATATATATATATATATATATATATATATATATATATATATATATATATATATATATATATATATACATACATATTGAATGGCGAATATTAATACTTATAGCTTTACTCAAGAAAGATGACTAAGATAGCCAAATATTTACATATTAATTAATTTTGTACCTTGAAAAGTTGAGCATTAGGTAAGATCAAAAGATAGCATTTTATTGGTGTTAAGAAAAGAACATGATATTATACATTGATCATATTTATTTAAACATTAATTGAGAAATATCTTTGCAGTATAAATGGTAATTAGGACACACAGAGGATCTCAATGAGTAATGATTTAATATTGAATTTATGGAACGAGTTGAATAATTTCCTACTGGATAAACTTCTGTCAGTTTGGAGACCGTTTTATGTCCATGTTTGTCGGTAAACAGATGTAGTTTACGTTGACATTTGTAAGTTAACATTTAAACCACTTCTTGTATATTGGGTGGGTTTCATGCTTCAGATGTACCAACCTCTTCGAACCCCAACTTTACAATGTAAAGCAATAATTGTACCATTGTAAAAGAACAAATATATCAATGTAAAAGAAGATCTGTATCATTGGTAAACAACACCTGCTTAATTGTAAACCACCAACCGTATCAGTCTAAAAGAACAACTGGATCAAAGAAAAATTACTGCATAAATGTTAAACAGCAACTGTATCGTTGGGGAATAAACCCAACTCCATCAATGTAAAACAACAACTGTATCATTGTACAATATCATTTGTATGTATTATTGTTAAACAGCAACTATATCATTGTAAAAACAAGAACTGAATCACTATAAAACAACAATTGTATCATTGTAAAAAAATATATATATTATTGTAAATCAACAAGAATATAATTGTAAAAGAACTTCATCAATGTACAACAGCAAGTTTATCATTGTAAAAGAACAACTGCATCAATTTTAAACAACAATTTTATCATTGTAAAACAACAATTGTGTCAATGTAAAATACAACAGTATCATTGTAAAACAACAACTGTATCAATGTAAGACAACAACTCCGTCAATATAAAACAACTGTATCATTCTAAAACTGTATGTATTATTGTTAAACAACAACTGTATCATTGTTAAAAGCAAATGTATTATTCTAAATCAACAACTGTATCAATGTAAAACAAACAATTGAATCATTTAAAAATAGCAACTCTATGTGTGATTGTAACAACTATATCATTGTTTAAAACAACTATATCAATGCAAACCAACAACTATATCATTGTAAAAAAAACTATTTTTGTAAAACAACTGTATCAACTGGAATAAACATATGCTTCTTGACCCTTGTACAGTCGCACAATTCATCCACCGATAAACCGAACAGTTTCACCACGTTCCTCGGGTTGAGAAACTCTTGTATCGGCTGTTCACACCTTTAACGAATCCACTACATGTACAGTCAGTCATACGTATACACGTACAGAAAGCATACAGCACCATTGTATAGCTACGTCAACAATCGTGGCTTCACCACATGTACAGACATACGTACATACATATAGGGATTCAATTACCCAACTCTTGGAATCGACATTAGGGCCTTAATAGACCACTTCTTGGATGGGCACTAGGGATTGAATTAGCCAACTCTTGGAATCGACATTAGGGCCTTAATAGACCGCTTCTTGGATGGACACTAGGGATTGAATAACCCAACTCTTGGAATCGACATTAGGGTCTTAATAGACCGCTTCTTGGATAGACACTAAGGATTCAATTACCCAACTCTTGGAATCGACATTAGGGCCTTAATAGACCACTTCGTGGATGGACATTAGGGATTCAATTACCCAACTCTTGGAATCGACATTATGGCCTTAATATACCACTTCTTGGATGGGCACTAGGGATTCAATTACCCAACTTTTGGAAACGACATTAGGGCCTTAATAGAAAAATGGGCACTAGGGCCTTAATTACCCAACTCATGGAATTGACATTTAGGTAACATTTAATCATCTGATTCATTTATTATAATTTCGCTCCAAGGTATGGTGCATACATTCAGCATGACCCATTTATAATTAATGGATTAATAAAGTAAAGTTAAATTTGCTTACTCATTAGCATATCAAATGACATAACACTCAAGGTCATCACTAAGGCAGATACATTCAGTGAAATTAAAGTAATTCTCAGTAAAGACCATCCCCATATCAACCGCTACAAGACCATTCCCCTATTATCACATCTAAAACAAGGAGACCAAACAAATATTCTAATCCCTATTCCCATGCGACTAACCCTATTCTCATGCCAACCCCCACAAGACCAGACCTGCAAATTCAAAACAGTTTAAGCAAAAAACGCGTGCTCTAACTGGCAAACGCAGGAAATCGCTAAATTGTAGTTTATCTAAATCAAATTAAAGATTTTAACAGAGGAAATGGAGGTAAACAGGTCTGTCATTTATGATTCTAACTTTATTTTTCATTGTAAGAGTTACATACTTCTAACTTTATATTTTATTGTAAGAGTTACATAATTCTAACTTTATCTTTTATTGCAAGAGTTACATAATTCTAACTTTATCTTTTATTGTAAGTGTTACATAATTCTAATGTTAACATTAGTGCTTGCCATTTCATAATGCCAACATACGTTGTTGTTTGTAATCATATCAACCTGTTAAATGAATTCCTGAAAGAAAATCGATTGTGTCTTACAGAAGCTTGTTTGTGTCTTTCCGATGCTTGTTTTACCGAAGCATGTGTTTGTCTTTTTGCAGCAAAAAGTACTACTAATAAACGGAAAATTAAAACATTACTTTGGAATGATATAAAAGAACTGCATTGTTACTATAATGATGCAAAACTTGTTTGGCTGTAATCGTGCGGAAAATATGCATTAGGGTTCTAATCAAACAAAAGAGCATACGAAAAGCTATAATGAAAAAAAGTATTAGGGCTGTAATGATACAAAATAACAGTATTAGGTATGTAATGATACAAAAGAACAGTATTAGGGTTGTAATGATACAAAAGAAACATTATTAGGTTGTAATGATACAGAATAACATTTTTAGATATGTAATGATACAAAAGAACAGTAATAGGGTTGCAATGATACAAAAAGTATTAGGGCTATAATGATACAAAATAACATTATTAGGTTTGTAATGATACAAAAGAGCAGTATTGGGGTTGTAATGATACAAAAGAGCAGTATTGGGGTTGTAATGATACAAAAGAAACATTAAGTTGTAATGACCCAAAATAACATTATTAGGTTTGTAATGATACACAACAACAGTATTAGTTTGTAATGATACAAAATAACACTATTAGGGCTGTAATGATACAAAATAACAGTATTAGTTTGTAATGACACAAAATAACAGTATTAGGTTTGTAATGATACAGAATAACATTTTTAGATATGTAATGATACAAAAGAACAGTAATAGGGTTGCAATGATACAAAAAGTATTAGCGCTATAATGATACAAAATAACATTATTAGGTTTGTAATGATACAAAAGAACAGTATTGGGGTTGTAATGATACAAAAGAAACATTAAGTTGTAATGACACAAAATAACATTATTAGGTTTGTAATGATACACAACAACAGTATTAGTTTGTAATGATACAAAATAACACTATTAGGGCTGTAATGATACAAAATAACGATATCACGGTTGTGTTGATGAAACAGAACTGCATTAGGGTTGTAATGATACAAAAGAACAGTAGAACGGTTGTAAAGATGCAAAAGAAAAGTATTAGGGTTGTAAAGATACAAATGAAAAGTATTAGGGTTGTAAAGATAAAAAAAGAAAAGTATTAGGGTTGTAAAAATACAAAATAACAGTATTAGAGTTGCAATGGTACAAAAGAAAATCGTAAAAGGGTTCTAACTATACAAAAGAACAGTAGAATGTTTGTAATGATAGAAAAGAACAGCACCAATGATATAAAAGAACATAGCTAACGGTTTTGAACATAAATAGGGATTTAATGCTGCAAACGCCACTCATATGTATGTATGTATGTATGTATGTATGTATGTATGTATGTATGTGTGTGTGTGTGTGTGTGTGTGTGTGTGTGTGTGTGTGTGTGTTTCATATACAGACTCATGTCTCCAAATAATGATAAATACCTACTGTATATCTAATACTCCAGGCTGAATATTGATCATGGTTCACTTACACTACATCTTATCTATGAATTTTTAATCAATGAATACATAATCATTTCGATATTTCGACAAAAATCTTTTATTTACTTTGACAAGAAGGAACGTAATAATAAAACCAAGGTTTTCATAACAAACATGTATTTGTACCAGTTATACAGACCTGACGTTAAATCTTGTATACGATGAATCCAATTTGAATTGACTGTATATTTGCTTTAGTAATGTGGAGCCATATAGTTTTATTTTTCTATTCCCTTTTCATATCTGTAATCCAATGGCAGAGTTGCCACTGTTGAAAAGATTTTTCTGTGGATTGATCTTGACGATTTACAATGGCTTGAAGCTTATGAACAAACTTGTATTTAAAGATATAGAACACGAATGGTTGTTGTATAGTCTTGTCCAGTTTTGCCGTTGTGTTTGTCATGGTCACTGATTCCACGATATGTACGGTTTCTGTATAGATGTTCTTAGTTGTAAACTCGGAAGTATAGTTTTTAGTTAATTCTGTTCTTGTTCTGAACCATTCTACTGTGAATTAACAATATTCCTTTTAATGTCAACTGGATGGTTTACTGATGCCTTGGAAACATTAAGAACATCTGTTTGTTATTGTCCAGTGTCGTAGTTATTTTCGGTTTAAAGAGTTCATTTCATGCTTTTATGTTCTCTCATCTGGTGGTGCTGTTTATTTGCTTTATTTGCTGATGGGTACGCATTACATACTGTTCTCTAATTTTATTTTCTCGCTGATCTCGCTCGTATTATCCTGTACTTAGTCGAATTTGGTTTATGTTTTTGTTGAAACATCCGTCAAGTTTCTTCTTCAGTTGATTTTAGCACGTACCATTTTTCTCTCACAAATGATCTTCTTCAAATTACATGGAAAAAGAAAATGTATCCAAAAGATCTGCTACTGTAATCTTCCAATCTTTTTACCACAACCTCAGCTCTGAAAACCAATTTCTTTCCAATTTTCAGAACAAATTTTTTGAAGAACAAAGGAACTTAAAGTATTTGTCTTTGAACAGTCGTTTCGTTTATAATTCCTCTAAATGTGAACTGATTTAACTAAAGTGTTAATATGAAATTGCAGGTGCTCTAGTATTCGAGTGGAGGAAGGCGTTTATAATACATGTGCTAAGTGAATGTACCTCTAAGATTGAACATTATAGTTAGAAAACATCGCAAAAAGAGTTTGCTTTAGAACAGGCTTGCTGTTTGTTTCTTTATCTCAACGTATAGGCGACAAATTGAACATGAGTTTTATTATTTTTAAGATGATTAAATACTAATTTATATAGAAGTTGGTCTCAAATTTGGATGTATTTGGATGTTTTAGCTAACGACTGAGTGGAGTAAGTTTATTGGTCTCTAGTCTCAAAGAGGAAATATACTGCTTAAGAAACTTTATAAAAGATTAAAACTGAAGTGAAATATCTCCAACTACATTGAAATGATATTGTATGCAACAATAAATATGACTTTTGATTTCATACAACATAATGTGCATTATTTAGAAAGGTTTTGTTAAGCTTCAATCACTATTTTTTGGTATCTTATTTTTTACTAAAATAATAACTGCTCTCGATCGAATTGTATAATTAGAAAATGATTTCTAGGGATCAAATGTTATAGTAAAATAATGATTTCTAGCGATTTCTTATTAAATTTAAAATAATAATTTCAAAAAATCAAATTGTATTGTAAAACAAAACGATTTCTATAGATCATATTGTAGCGTAAATTAATAGTTTCTAGGGATCTAATTTTATTGTAAATTAATGGTTTATAGCTTTCTAATTGTAGAAAAAAAACCTGATTTCTAGGGATCTAGCTCTACAGTAAATAAACGATTATTGGGATTAAATTTGACATTTAAAATGATCTTTCTTAGGGATCTAATTTTATTGTAAATTAATGGTTTCTAGCTTTCTAATTGTAGAAAAAAAACCTGATTTCTAAGGATCTAGCTCTACAGTAAATAAACGATTATTGGGATTAAATTTGACATTTAAAATGATCTTTCTTAGGGATCTAATTTATATACTAAAATAATGATTACTAGATATTTAATTGTATGGTTAAATAATGATTTGTATGGATCTAATTTTGTAGTAAAGTAATGATTTCTAGGGATATAATGTAGTAGTACAAATAATTATTTCTACAGATCTAATTTTATAGTAAAGCAATAATTGCTATAGCTCTAAATTTCACAGTAAAATAATGACTTCTATGGATCTAAGTTTACAGTAAAATAACGATGTAATTTAATAGCAATTTATTTTTTTATAGTTAGATGATAATTTATAACAATCTAGCTTTATAGCAGCATAATATTTGTAATTATCTAATGTTATTGCAACATAATGATTATAGGAATCTAGTTTTAAAATTAAACAATGAATTCATGGGATATATTTAATTGTAAATAACGATTTCCAGTAATACATTAATCGAATTTTATAGAGAAGAATAACTGAGTCCTTTACTTTAGAAATTATATGACATTTAGTTTTTATACCTTTTTTAACTTACTCGTGTAACTTCAACCTTGCTATTGTGACGTCATATTCGTTTGACCCATCTGTTAGTCAGTATAATGACGTTTCATGATATTGTAATAAAATAGTAATTTTAGAAAATGCTATTACTTAAATTAAGAACAGCCGGTATCAGAATTATGTAAGATGAACGTCATGTTGTGTTTGACACATGTAACGCTCATTATGCAAAATTTTCAAGATATAGTCCCCTGGTCATAACTACAGCACAAGCGATGTCCTAATTTTACCACAAGCTAGCTGCTAGACTTACTGGTTACGGAATTATGTAACTACCCATACCTTTAATATGCTCATTACGACCGGTGTGTCAGACTGAAACTTAAAACGCTAAATATAACGAATTCAAATTAATTTATGACGGTCATATGACGTATATATGTATTTTAGGTTCAGTCTTACCTGGTGTTAAGCTTTTGTGAAAGTACTCAAAACACACATGAAAATTAGTGTGGGTGTCTATTCATGTTTCATGTCCTAACATCGAATTATCAGGATTTACCAACATAAAAAGTATATTTCAATCGTCAAAGCTCCTATGTCTCTTCATGCATGTTTCCGCACAAGTTTACGACTTCTGTACAGATAGATATACGTTCTCCATACAGATATATACCTACTATACAGGTACATGTCATCTGTACGTTTTCCATGTATATATTTGTTCCCCGTAGAGGTTATATTTGTTCCCCGGAGAGGTACACGTCCCCTGTACAAATACATGCCTTTGGTACATCGATATATATAATACTCATGTACTTATTTACTGACAAGATAAAGTTCCCCGTATAGATATGAGTCTTCAGTATAAAATATGTTCCCGGTACAGATAGTTCGCCCGTATGGATGTATGATTTCATACAAGTACTTATATCATATTACATATATTACATATATATTTCTCCCGTAAAGGAACATGTCCTCTGTACAGATACATGTCTTCCGTAGGGGTATATGTATGTATATATATACATATATATAGATATAAATAGAAAGAGAGAGAGAGAGAGAGAGAGAGAGAGAGAGAGAGAGAGAGAGAGAAGAGAGAGAGAGAGAGAGAGAGAGAGAGAGAGAGAGAGAGAGAGAGAGAGAGAGAGATATGGGGGTGGATGGCTGGACAGACAAACAGACAGACAGACAGACAGGTAGACAGATAAATAGATAGAAAGATGTTTCCCGTAGAGGTAAATGTCCGTACAGGTACAATTTACCTGGTACAGATATATGTCTCCCGCAGACGTACAAGTGTATCATACAAATACATGTATTCAGCAGAAATATATATCTCCGGTAGGTGGCCATATCTCTCTTGCAGATTTCTGTATCCGGTGCATATATTCCTCACCGTTAGAATTGCATATCTTGCGTAAGGAAGAGAACTAATCAAAGTATATCATTCTTCTATCTAAAATGGCCCTTTCTCTACAATTGCTCTTCTGATTGGAGATTAAGGTTTCTCTCTTTCACTCTCTGAATAGGCAATACAAGTAAACTAACAGGTAAGTAAACCGAAATATACAAATTTCTTATTCAACGGTTATAGGAAGTGCTTCATTTCCTTTTGTTTATAATTTCTACCATGAGGCTGTTACGAAATATTCACATAATTTACGTAATACTTCCGACTCTTCCTTTAGAGTGAAGACATACAAGTTGACAAACAGACGAGATCTTTCCCATTCCTAGAATAAGGTAAGCTATTGAACGTCAAAGGCAAGCAGATGATCAAGGGTGTTAATTATTAGTTTGCTTTATTTCGCAAATAACATTTATGATGCCCACATTAGAATGATATTATTCCGCTGGTTTAAATTTAATTTTAACTGCGATGCTACGTCCGAAATTAGAGCGGCTGTTCTCCTGCTCCCTCTGTTTTTAACAAGTACTAATACAACGTTTCCTTGTACTTAACTGAATTTTATTAGCTGCTTTTAAGCTTTGTAAAAAGTGAAGTAGTGGCTATAGTTTTAATTATTATGTCTTGAAAACGTTTTCTAAGATTGCGTACTTTATTTTACTTCAATCAGTTTGTTTTATTGATATAAATCTACATGTTTTGTTTCAGAGTCACAAGAAAAACAAGATGAAGGCATCATTGGTTATAATTGCCGTTCTTCTGGCTAATTTTCTAGCCATAGTTAGAAGTGTTGACTACAGTGGCTATGGTGGATATGGTGGCTATGGTGGATATGGTGGATATAGCGGTCTTACTGGCTTCAGTGGCTATGGAAAGGCTGGTGGGTTTGGCTCTAGCTACCCTGGTTATCATGGAGCCGGTGTCGGAGGTGGTTCGTCTAGTATATGTAAGTCAATCTTCCCATTTCAAAATATCTATTTATGGTATAACATTAAGAATCTCTCTCTGTCTCTGTGTTTTATATGTATATATATATATATATATATATATATATATATATATATATATATATATATATATATATATATATATATATATATATATATATATATATAACAATACAAACCATATGACCAATAGCAGTCGTTTCAATTTAACTGGATGCAGAAAGGATAGCATGTGTCAGGTATTGATTAAGATAAATACAATAAATGCAAATCAAGTATCTAACTAGCATGAGCGCTTTCGGCTTTTAATGAGCATTTTGAAAGGAAAATACAAAAAAAAAGACGAAAGAAGCAAATAAAACAAAGAAAAACAGATGTGTTTGAAATGTTTTACATGGTTATTTCTTCAGAAACGAAACATTAAATTTGTATTATGTTTCAACTAGTTTCCTTCAACTTGTCTCGTGGCCAGACTTTCAGTGATATAACACTGCAATTGCACACAATTCCAACTGGAGGTACGAATTCAGGAAAGAAACTGAATTTTACTGAATACGCCTCCTTAGACCATTAAGGTCATGCATTGTAAACCAAGCAGGACAAGGACAGCCATGCGGAAATGAAATTATTCTTTTCGCAGCTGACAGGAGCTCGTTTAAACAATTTTCAAAATGTGCTTATTAAGCACACAATATCCTATAATTAATAACATCATAATTAAATATCCTCATCATAATTAAATATCCTGGATATAATTTGTGCTTTTATTAATTTACATAAAGCAACATATGTCGTTATGGCTCATGGATTTATTAGTCAATACAAAATAGTTTCCAAAATTAGCATCAAGTTGAAGTATACTAGTTAAAATATATTAAAGTTAAGTCATGTAAAGCTTTGCAAACGAAATGGGTTTTTTTAAATTCCATTTGACTCTCTAGTCTGTTTTGCATTTGCCTTTGAAACAGACTCATTAAAGTTGAAAGATCCTAGGCTAGTTAGATACTAGTTTTGCATTGTATGTTGTCACTTTATTATATATATATATATATATATATATATATATATATATATATATATATATATATATATATATATATATATATATATATATAGAGAGAGAGAGAGAGAGAGAGAGAGAGATAGAGAGAGTCGAGGCCGAATGTTTTATCATATTTCCAATGAAAGTCGTTGTGAACTGAACCGCAATGCAAGATACGATCCAAACACCCGATACATACAATTATTCCCATCTGAAATTGCTGAAAACAAGTTTATCTGACATATAAAGAGAATTCCTTATGTTAAAAATTAGGTCCCGTTTTACGAATACTTCTAAGCCGTCATAATAAAAGTTAGAAAATACCTTACAATATGATATCTGCTCCCAGCAACTGGCCAATTACTCATGTTGAGAACGTTTTTAGCATCAAAGGATATACTTAACCCAAAATTCATCACCAAAACGTCACAAAGCTATCAACGGAGATTTAAATTCAAATAGCATATACCCTTATAGGATTAATACATAACCCGTGTAGAAGCATTCAGTCACAAAAGTACATTTAAGATTGATTATAAACAAGAATGGTCAGTAAGAAGAAGATATTTGACGTCTGAATTATATACCCAAGTCAACTCGTTCAAGACAACTATTAAATTAATAAAGATTATTGAAAAAAGAACAAGTACAAAAGAAAACAAAAACCTCCTAAACCAAACCAAACCAAATAAATATCGAAACAAAACATATTCATGAATAATAATGTCCTGATATTCATATGAACATCGACATTGTATTGAATCGCAATTACAATACCATGTTTGAAAGTACCACACGCATAAAAATCGGACGAGGTTTTGACTGTTGTATCATTGACCTCAAACGGGAAATGCGTGTAAAAGGAAACGAGCAATAAATATTTTGAGAATGTGTAATTGTGATTATTATTATTATTATTATTATTATTATTATTATTATTATTATTATTTCAGTGTTTCTGCTCATCCTTATTCTGATTTTGTTCCCAATGATGACCAAGAAAGATTAGAGCGGATGACCGAACTACTATGATCTTTTAAAGTTACTCGGTAAGGCAACATAATGTGATATTTACTTTTAGTCTTATCCTAATTCTGTTTCTGATTCAGATTATAATATTTGTTTGGTAATAATATTTGTTTTGATTTTGTTGTATCTGATTGTAATGTTATTTTAATTTTGCTTATACTATTTATTTTTTACTCCGAATCTGATTATGATACAGATTAATTTATTTAGTGTGATTTTAGAAGCTTTCACATACATAAGTGGAGTCCAGAATTCCAACAGGATCGATGGTCAATTAAAACTTCACGTGTCAATGCGGGACATACATATTTGATTATAAGGAAATGTTTCGAATTGACGATTTGAAAAAGGAGACTTCCATCAGGTCTGTAAATGGTCCAACTGACCCAAATGAAAAATTAGTGTGATTTTGTCGATTCGGGATATATATTCCCCTGATTATTGTCAGGGTCTGACATACAAACTTAACGTCAAAAGCATCTCTTAAAGGTCAGTAAGTCTGAAATGTATCCCTGATAACAGATAAGTATACCATCGCAGATAAACCGGATTAACAGACACAGACTCCAGGTTTAACTGTGCCTGCCTGGATATTTCAAGGTCTACTCCAGATCTAGACTGCGTGTGGTAGCTGTCATCGATGACATCACACACCATATTGACTACTATCGTTTATGCGATATTGATAACACTAGATGAGATAAAACGACCACCGACGTTGACATACCTGGAGGAGGGAATATTTTTCTCCATGATTTTATTATCTTAAAAAAATATTCATCAATTATATCACATACTGTTTCTGTCATCTCCTCAACGTTAAGACATCGCATTATAAAAGTAGACAGATCTGACTCTCTGATCTTTAAAGTATGCAAGAACTGTTTCCTGGCATGTTTGACAGGGATAAAGTGTAGCGGGGTTAGCTATAAGGCCTATTCTTTTTTGATATCCTTTATGAGTTAGTGTCTTTATCACATATTTATTAAATATTTCACAGATCTGGTTCAGATATTGTGTCAATATAATTATTTATTTTTTGTTTTAGATTATCATGTGTGTGCTGGTGAGATAATTGTTATAATTAGTCACGTACGCGTTCATGCTCTTTTGGTTTTTCTTTAGCCAGCGCATACATGGAACTACCATCCTTAATTTTCTATTTTAGGATTCTTTAGTTAAACATATATCATATTATGTTCATTTGATATAATTTGTACCATCAGCACGGAACGTTTGGTATATCATTATATGCCGTAACATTCTAATATTCTGGGTATTTTGTAAACGCGAATTTGCTTGTGACATAATCAGGTCGTTGAGGACGCGGTGGTCCTTGATCAACATGTGCTATCTCTGGCATTCCTCATTCAGTTCGGATATACTACCGATATATATCGACGTTGTTGTTAGACATCGATATTTCGAAGAACGGCTGATAACTTTGGCTCATCAACCATGATGACGATCTTGGATTTTTTTTTCTGTAATAGATTTGATTCTGCGCTGAAACTCAGAAAGTCAATGTTGATCTGTTTGAACTGATAACTGCCCGATTGTATGTCTACACTATTCCAGTCTGATGTTCCATCATACTTATTTGTAGTGGCAAATGCACTTGAATTGCGTCCTTGCAACGTACTAATATTTGGCTAGCGGTAATATACTAGTAATTATGCTAGTGCTATTTCCTTGGCGGAAATTGCAGTAGGAAAGTTTACGTCGAACTCAGGCTTGGTTGACAATTGCTTATATAGTCATTTTTTATGTTGCTGTGTTAGCGAAAATGTGTTCTATCTATCGGAGTGATTGATCAAGCGACATTATTATTTTAATAAGGGATTTAAATATTTGTCTTTGTCAGAGACTTTGACTTTATCAGGGGATTCTAATATTTTGCAGTTAAGGGGTTGGTTTTCAGTTGCTTCAAAATAAACATTAATTTCTGCGAATGCCTGATCTGATATACACCATGATTGAGACCCGATAATATCAGATATGATAATGTAGCGTGTGATTGTGCTCCAGCTGATAGGAACTTTACATATTCATTTTCACATAATTTAGCCGACCGCGCACGATGTTTTTGCAATATTAAAAAAATGAGCAACACCGGTTATAACAACAACTCCAATTCCTGTTACTGGTGCTCTTATGTATATGGCTGACGAAGCGAAATTAAAATTAGATAATGTAAATGTTGTAACGACGAGAACTGAGAACCTGCACACACCAGTAATCTCAGCAGTATAGTTGATGGAATTATGGAGTGGTGTCCATAATGCCGATCCCGACGTTCCAGTATGTAGTTCGTTGATTCGGGTAGGATAAACTACACCATCGCTAATATTTTAGATATCAGAGAGTGTAATGTCGATGACTGCTGAACATCAATGGTTATATTTGTGTTTCTATGAAAATTGTTTAAACAGGGTTACATGATTAGCATATTCGGATCTAAACATGTTCATTCCATCATTAATTGTAATTATGATTTGCTTTTCTAAGATCAGTAACATTATTAATAAACATATTGAGTGGACCAGTCATTGCATCACCGATTTTTTTAACGCATTGATTGATTTATCAATGTCGTTTGCTGGTATACTCGTGCACAATTCGATAAGGCGGTACTCCTTATGACGTCGACACAGACTAGAGCACAGCGAGTACGTCTAAGCTATATATTATGCGCCGGTGATTTTGAATATCAGACGAATTCACTAGCAATTATACGGACATATTTTAAACAGATTTATTGTCAGCAACCAATATATAGTTATTAATATAACGTTTCTAGGATGTATGTATAACTAAAGATATTTGTTAGTGCAATTACACATGACAATTCTTCATGACGTTTAATATTGACCAACGTGAAGTGAATCCCTAGTTGAAATGTTCTACTGCAGCATGTCTAACATCAAGTTCAATTACATTTCTGCGCTCGGGCTGATCAGTTGCATTCTTTGAGAACAGGATTGACCTCGAGTAATCATCGCTGTATCTTACAAGACCAATTATATTCATATCAACATCAATATTTTTGAGACATAATTCAGTATTCTTTGCGTCAATTATGTATGCGACATTGTTATAGTACGCCATGACTAAATTTGTAACAAAACCACTTCTATCACACATTCTCGCGAATTATCACCCTGACCATTCATTACACGTCCACGTTGAGCATTATGTATGATCATCCTATTGTTTTTGTCACTGATCTAATTGCATAACCTTGCTCACTGCAGTAATCATCAACAATTTCATAAATTATACATATTAATGTCCATGATATCACCTGTAAATAGTCTCTGACAAATAAGCAGCTGCTTCATTAATGATTTATGAGGAATTATTACCAGTAGCACTGGGACCCGGATTTGTTTCTTACCATTTTCATCCTCATCTCTTTCGAGCTTCGTCTGTTTTCTTTCTTCCCTAATATTAAGGATGATTTCCTTTCTATTCATGCTTTCTCCCGTTGATGCTTGATTCCTTCGCATCTTGGCTCCAATTCTTGCCTTACTCGTTGAATATACTCACTTACGACCTGGTTAAAAAATGGTAAAATGATTAATATCTTCCTCAGATTTGATCTGCGGAATATCAGCAACGATGCAATATACAGTACAAACCCAATCGTCAGATCTCAGAGGTTTAACATATTCGTGTTTTAAATACCCACCTCTATAATGATATTCATATGTTGTAATAACAAGTAATTGATCTGGATTCTTGATAAAGGCAATATTTTCCAGCGTAAATTTATTTATAAATTTGGTTCTAACGTTTGGCAGCGGCAATGTCTCATATTCTACAGTGTGTCAATATAATATGCTAGTAAGTATTTAATATGCAAATGCAATTTACTAGTAAGGCCGTTAATTGTACTATATGTTTTCTATTCGCCGAGAAGTTATTGGTCATCTGAGAAGTAAATGATGTTTACCCTAATTAAGATCATATTAATATAATCCAAACTAAGTTTATTTTGTAATATTTTACTTTTTATATGTAAAAGACTATTTCATTGTTCTTTTTTTTTCAGAAATACTGTGTATTGCCTTTGGACAGCTGTCAAAAGAACGCCATATTCCTGATTTTTAAAAAAATAAATAAATAAATAAATAATATATTTGTGCTAATATTAAATACAGACATATTTGTTTCCGTCTATCAATCTAGCTGTCTGTCTATCAATCCATCCCTCCCTCACTCCCTCCCACCATCTATCTATCTATCTATCTATCTATCTATCTATCTATCTATCTATTATTGTGTTTTTTTTATGCCTGTCTATCTATCATGTTTGAATACTAAGAACAAATGTTTACTTATATATATATATATATATATATATATATATATATATATATATATATATATATATATATATATATATTGAATAGCGAATATTAATACTTATAGCTTTACTCAAGAAAGATGACTAAGATAGCCAAATATTTACATATTAATTAATTTTGTACCTTGAAAAGTTGAGCATTAGGTAAGATCAAAAGATAGCATTTTATTGGTGTTAAGAAAAGAACATGATATTATACATAGATCATATTTATTTAAACATTAATTGAGAAATATCTTTGCAGTATAAATGGTAATTAGGACACACAGAGGATCTCAATGAGTAATGATTTAATATTGAATTTATGGAACGAGTTGAATAATTTCCTACTGGATAAACTTCTGTCAGTTTGGAGACCTTTTTATGTCCAAGTTTGTCGGTAAACAGATGTAGTTTACGTTGACATTTGTAAGTTAACATTTAAACCACTTCTTGTATATTGGGTGGGTTCCATGCTTCAGAGGTACCAACCTCTTCGAACCCCAACTTTACAATGTAAAACAATAATTGTACCATTGTAAAAGAACAAATATATCAATGTAAAAGAAGATCTGTATCATTGGTAAACAACACCTGCTTAATTGTAAACCACCAACCGTATCAGTCTAAAAGAACAACTGGATCAAAGAAAAATTACTGCATAAATGTTAAACAGCAACTGTATCGTTGGGGAATAAACCCAACTCCATCAATGTAAAACAACAACTGTATCATTGTACAATATCATTTGTATGTATTATTGTTAAACAGCAACTATATCATTGTAAAAACAAGAACTGAATCACTATAAAACAACAATTGTATCATTGTAAAAAAAAAATATATTATTGTAAATCAACAAGAATATAATTGTAAAAGAACTTCATCAATGTACAACAGCAAGTTTATCATTGTAAAAGAACATCTGCATCAATTTTAAACAACAATTTTATCATTGTAAAACAACAATTGTGTCAATGTAAAATACAACAGTATCATTGTAAAACAACAACTGTATCAATGTAAGACAACAACTCCGTCAATATAAAACAACTGTATCATTCTAAAACTGTATGTATTATTGTTAAACAACAACTGTATCATTGTTAAAAGCAAATGTATTATTCTAAATCAACAACTGTATCAATGTAAAACAAACAATTGAATCATTTAAAAATAGCAACTCTATGTGTGATTGTAACAACTATATCATTGTTTAAAACAACTATATCAATGCAAACCAACAACTATATCATTGTAAAAAAAACTTTTTTTGTAAAACAACTGTATCAACTGGAATAAACATATGCTTCTTGACCCTTGTACAGTCGCACAATTCATCCACCGATAAACCGAACAGTTTCACCACGTTCCTCGGGTTGAGAAACTCTTGTATCGGCTGTTCACACCTTTAACGAATCCACTACATGTCAGTCAGTCATACGTATACACGTACAGAAAGCATACAGCACCATTGTATAGCTACGTCAACAATCGTGGCTTCACCACATGTACAGACATACGTACATACATATAGGGATTCAATTACCCAACTCTTGGAATCGACATTAGGGCCTTAATAGACCACTTCTTGGATGGGCACTAGGGATTGAATCAGCCAACTCTTGGAATCGACATTAGGGCCTTAATAGACCGCTTCTTGGATGGACACTAGGGATTGAATTACCCAGCTCTTGGAATCGACATTAGGGCCTTAATAGACCACTTCGTGGATGGACATGAGGGATTCAATTACCCAACTCTTGGAATCGACATTAGGGCCTTAATATACCACTTCTTGGATGGGCACTAGGGATTCAATTACCCAACTTTTGGAAACGACATTAGGGCCTTAATAGAAAAATGGGCACTAGGGCCTTAATTACCCAACTCATGGAATTGACATTTAGGTAACATTTAATCATCTGATTAATTTATTATAATTTCGCTCCAAGGTATGGTGCATACATTCAGCATGACCCATTTATAATTAATGGATTAATAAAGTAAAGTTAAATTTGCTTACTCATTAGCATATCAAATGACATAACACTCAAGGTCATCACTAAGGCAGATACATTCAGTGAAATTAAAGTAATTCTCAGTAAAGACCAGCCCCATATCTACCCCTACAATACCATCCCCATATTATCACATCTAAAACAAGAAGACAAAACAAATATTCTAATCCCTATTCCCATGCGACTTACCCTATTCTCATGCCAACCCCCACAAGACCAGACCTGCAAATTCAAAACAGTTTAAGCAAAAAACGCGTGCTCTAACTGGCAAACGCAGGAAATCGCTAAATTGTAGTTTATCTAAATCAAATTAAAGATTTTAACAGAGGAAATGGAGGTAAACAGGTCTGTCATTAATGATTCTAACTTTATTTTTTATTGTAAGAGTTACATAATTCTAACTTTATATTTTATTGTAAGAGTTACATAATTCTAACTTTATCTTTTATTGTAAGAGTTACATAATTCTAACTTTATCTTTTATTGCAAGAGTTACATAATTCTAACTTTATCTTTTATTGTAAGTGTTACATAATTCTAATGTTAACATTAGTGCTTGCCATTTCATAATGCCAACATACGTTGTTGTTTGTAATCATATCAACCTGTTAAATGAATTCCTGAAAGAAAATCGATTGTGTCTTACAGAAGATTGTTTGTGTCTTTCCGATGCTTGTTTTACCGAAGCATGTGTTTGTCTTTTTGCAGCAAAACGTACTACTAATAAACGGAAAATCAAAACATTACTTTGGAATAATACAAAAGAACCGCATTGTGACTATAATGATACAAAACTTGTTTGGCTGTAATGGTACGGAAAATATGCATTAGGGTTCTAATCAAACAAAAGAGCATACGAAAAGCTATAATGAAAAAAATTATTAGGGCTGTAATGATACAAAATAACAGTATTAGGTATGTAATGATACAAAAGAACAGTATTAGGGTTGTAATGATACAAAATAAACATTATTAGGTTGTAATGATACAGAATAACATTTTTAGATATGTAATGATACAAAAGAACAGTATTAGGGTTGTAATGATACAAAAGAAACATTATTAGGTTGTAATGATACAGAATAACATTTTTAGATATGTAATGATACAAAAGAACAGTAATAGGGTTGCAATGATACAAAAAGTATTAGGGCTATAATAATACAAAATAACATTATTAGGTTTGTAATGATACGAAAGAGCAGTATTGGGGTTGTAATGATACAAAAGAAACATTAAGTTGTAATGACACAAAATAACATCATTAGGTTTGTAATGATACACAACAACAGTATTAGTTTGTAATGATACAAAATAACACTATTAGGGCTGTAATGATACAAAATAACGGTATCGCGGTTGTATTGATGAAACATAACTGCATTAGGGTTGTAATGATACAAAAGAACAGTAGAACGGTTGTAAAGATGCAAAAGAAAACTATTAGGGTTGTAAAGATACAAATGAAAAGTATTAGGGTTGTAAAGATAAAAAAGAAAAGTATTAGGGTTGTAAAAATACAAAATAACAGTATTAGAGTTGCAACGTACAAAAGAAAATCGTAAAAGGGTTCTAACTATACAAAAGAACAGTAGAATGTTTGTAATGATAGAAAAGAACAGCACCAATGATATAAAAGAACATAGCTAACGGTTTTGAACATAAATAGGGTTGTAGTGCTGCAAACGCCATTCAGAAATATACATGTATGTATGTATGTATGTATGTATGTATGTATGTATGTATGTATGTATGTATGTAAGAATGTATGTGTGTGTGTGTGTGTGTGTGTGTGTGTGTGTTTCATATACAGACTCATGTCTCCAAAAAATAATAAATACCTACTGTATATCTAATACTCCAGGCTGAATATTGATCATGAATCACGTAATAATAAAACCAAGGTTTTCATAACAAACATGTATTTGTACCAGTTATACAGACCTGACGTTAAATCTTGTATACGATGAACACAATTTGAATTGACTGTATATTTGCTTTAGTAATGTGGAGCCATATAGTTTTATTTTTCTATTCCCTTTTCATATCTGTAATCCAATGGCAGAGTTGCCACTGTTATAAAGATTTTTCTGTGGATTGATCTTGACGATTTAAAATGGCTTGAAGCTTATGAACAAACTTGTATTTAAAGATATAGAACACGATTGGTTGTTGTATAGTCTTGTCCAGTTTTGCCGTTGTGTTTGTCATGGTCACTGATTCCACGATATGTACGGTTTCTGTATAGATGTTCTTAGTTGTAAACTCGGAAGTATAGTTTTTAGTTAATTCTGTTCTTGTTCTGAACCATTCTGCTGTGAATTAACAACATTCCTTTTAATGTCAACTGGATGGTTTACTGATGCCTTGGAAACATTAAGAACATCTGTTTGTTATTGTCCAGTGTCGTAGTTATTTTCGGTTTAAAGAGTTCATTTCATGCTTTTATGTTCTCTCATCTGGTGGTGCTGTTTATTTGCTTTATTTGCTGTTGGGTACGCATTACATACTGTTCTCTAATTTTATTTTCTCGCTGATCTCGCTCGTATTATCCTGTACTTAGTCGAATTTTGTATATGTTTTTGTTGAAACATCCGTCAAGTTTCTTCTTCAGTTGATTTTAGCACGTACCATTTTTCTATCACAAATGATCTTCTTCAAATTACATGGAAAGTGAAATGTATCCAAAAGATATGCTACTGTAATCTTCCAATCTTTTTACCACAACCTCAGCTCTGAAGACCAATTTCTTTCCAATTTTCAGAACAAACTTTTTGAAGAACAAAGGAACTTAAAGTATTTGTCTTTGAACAGTCGTTTCGTTTATAATTTCTCTAAATGTGAACTGATTTAACTAAAGTGTTAATATGAAATTGCAGATGCTCTAGTATTCGAGTGGAGGAAGGCGTTCATAATACATGTGCTAAGTGAATGTACCACTAAGCTTGAACATTATAGAGTTTGCTTTACAACAGGCTTGCTGTTTGTTTCTTTATCTCAACGCATAGGCGACAAATTTAACATGAGTTTTATTATTTTTAAGATGATTAAATACTAATTTATATAGAAGTTGGTCTCAAATTTAGATGTATTTGGACGTTTTAGCTAACGACTGAGTGGAGTAAGTTTATTGGTCTCTAGTCTCAAAGAGGAAATATACTGCTTAAGAAACTTTATAAAAGATTAAAACTCAAGTGAAATATCTCCAACTACATTGAAATGATATTGTATGCAACACTAAATATGACTTTTGATTTCATACAACATAATGTGCATTATTTAGAAAGGTTTTGTTAAGCTTCAATCACTATTTTTTGGTATCTTATTTTTTACTAAAATAATAACTGCTCTCGATCGAATTGTATAATTAGAAAATGATTTCTAGGGATCAAATGTTATAGTAAAATAATGATTTCTAGCGATTTCTTATTAAATTTAAAATAATAATTTCAGGAAATCAAATTGTATTGTAAAACAAAACGATTTCTATAGATCATATTGTAGCGTAAATTAATAGTTTCTAGGGATCTAATTTTATTGTAAATTAATGGTTTCTAGCTTTCTAATTGTAGAAAAAAAACCTGATTTCTAGGGATCTAGCTCTACAGTAAATAAACGATTATTGGGATTAAATTTGACATTTAAAATGATCTTTCTTAGGGATCTAATTTATATACTAAAATAATGATTACTAGATATCTAATTGTATGGTTAAATAATGATTTGTAGAGAGTTAAATTTACAGTTATGTAATAATTTCTTGGGATTTAATGTTATTAACAATAAAATACTGATTTCTATAGAAATAATTCTGTACTAAAATAATGCCTGCTATAGATCTAATTTTATAGTTAAATAATGATTTATATGGATCAAAGTTTATAGTTAAATAATGATTTCTACGAATCTAATTTTATAGATAAATAATGATTTCTATGGATCTAATTTTATAGTCAAATAATGATTCCTATGGATCAAAGTTTATTGTTAAATAATGATTTCAATGGATCAAAATTTATAGTCAAATAATGATTTCTATGGATCAAGTTTATAGTAAAATCATGATTTCTATGGATCTAATTTTATAGTAAAGTAATGATTGCTGAAGATCTAATTTTATAGTCAAATAATGATTGCTGAAGATCTAATTTTATAGTCAAATAATGATTTCTAGGGATATAATTTTATAGTCAAATAAAGATTTCTAGGGATATAATTTTATAGTTAAATAATGATTTCTACGGATCTAATTTTATAGATAAATAATGATTTCAATGGATCTAATTTTATAGTCAAATAATGATTTCTATGGATCAAAGTATATAGTTAAATAATGATTTCTATGGATCAAAATTTATAGTCAAATAATGATTTCTATGGATCAAAGTTTATAGTTAAATAATGATTTCTATGGATCAAAATTTATAGTCAAATAATGATTTCTATGGACCAAGTTTATAATTAAATCATGATTTCTATAGATCTAGTTTTATAGTCAAGTAATGATTGCTGAAGATCTAATTTTATAGTCAAATAATGATTTCTAAGGATATAATTTTATAGTTAAATAATGATTTCTAAGGATCAAAATTTATAGTCAAATAATAATTTCTATGGATCAAAGCTTATAGTTAAATAATGATTTCTATGGATCAAAATTTATAGTCAAATAATGATTTCAATGGACCAAGTTTATAGTTAAATCATGATTTCTATAGATCTAGTTTTATAGTAAAGTAATGATTGGTGAAGATCTAATTTTATAGTCAAATAATGATTTCTAGGGATATAATTTTATTGTTAAATAATGATTTCTAGGGATATAATTTTATAATTAAATAGATTTCTAGGGATATAATTTTATAGATAAATAATGATTTCAATGGATCTAATTTTATAAATCAATAATAATTTCAATGGATCTAATTTTATAGTCAAAAAATGATTTCTATGGATCAAAGTTTATAGTTAAATAATGATTTCTAGGGATCAAATTTATAGTCAAATAATGATTTCCATGAACCAAGTTTATAGTTAAATCATGATTTCTATAGATCTAATTTTATAGTAAAGTAATGATTGCTGAAGATCTAATTTTATAGTCAAATAATGATTTCTAGGGATATAATTTTACAGTTAAATAATGATTTATAGGGATATAATATTATAGTTAAAAAATTAATTTCTAGGGATATAATTTATAGTTAAATAATGATTTCTAGCGATATAATTTTATAGATAAATAATGATTCAAATTTATCTAATTTAATAGTAAAAAAATGATTTCTATCAATAAAATTTTATAGTTAAATAATGAATTCTAGGGATATAATTTTATAGTTAAATAACAATTTATAGGGATATAATTTTATAGTTAAATAATGAATTCTAGGGATATAATTTTATAGTTAAATAATGATTTTTAGGGATATAATTTTATAGTTAAATAATGATTTCTAGGGATATAATTTTATAATTAAATAATGATTTTTAGGGATATAATTTTATAGTTAAATAATGATTTATAGGGATATAATTTTATAGTTAAATAATTATTTCTAGGGATATAATTTTATGGTTAAATAATGATTTCTAGGGATATAATTTTATAGTATAATAATGATTTCTAGGGATAGAATTTTATAGTTAAATAACGATTTTCAGGGATATAATTTTATAGTTAAATAATGATTTCTAGAAATATGATTTTATAGTTAAATAATGATTTCTAGGGATATAATTTTATAGTTAAATAATGATTTCTAGGGATATAATTTTAAAGTAAAGTAATGATTTCTTTGGATCTAATTTTATAGTTAAATAATGATTTATAGGGATATAATTATATAGTTAAATAATGATTTCTAGGGATATAATTTTATAGTCAAATAATGATTTCTAGGGATATAATTGTATTGTATAATAATGATTTCTATGGATAGAATTTTATAGTTAAATAACGATTTCTAGGGATATAATTTTATTGTTAAATAATGATTTCTAGGGATATGATTTTATAGTTAAATAATGATTTCTAGGGATATAATTTTATAGCTAAATAATGATTTCTAGGGATATAATTTTAAAGTAAAGTAATGATTTCTTTGGATTTAATTTTATAGTTAAATAATGATTTCTAGGGATATAATTTTATAGTTAAATAATGATTTCTAGGGATATTATTTTATAGTTAAATAATGATTTCTAGGGATATAATTTTATAGTTAAATAACGATTTCTTGGGATATAATTTTATAATTAAATAATGATTTCTAGGGATATAATTTTATAGATAAATAATGATTTCTAGGGATATGATTTTGTAGTTAAATAAAGATATCTAGGGATATAATTTTATAGTCAAATATTGATTTCTTGGGATATAATTTTATAGTTAAATAATGATTTCTAGGGATATAATTTTATAGTTAAATAATGATTTCTAGGGATATAATTTTATAGTCAAAAAATGATTTCAATAGATATAATTTAATAGTCAAATAATGATTTCTATGGATATAATGTAGTAGAGTACAAATAATTATTTCTACAGACCTAATTTTATAGTAAAGTAATAATTGTTATAGCTCTAATTTCACAGTAAAATACTGACTTATATGGCTCTCAGTTTACAGTAAAATAACGATGTAATTTAATAGCATTTTTATAGTTAAATGATAATTTATAACAATCTAGTTTTACAGCAGCATAATATTTGTAATGACCTAATGTTATAGCAACATAATGATTATAGGAATCTAATTTTAAAATTAAACAATGAATTCATGGGATATATTGAATTGTAAATAACGATTTCCAGTAATACATTAATCGAATTTTATAGAGAGGAATAACTGAGTCCTTTACTTTAGAAATTATATGACATTTAGGTTTTATCACTTTTTTAAATTACTCGTGTAATTTGAACCTTGCTATTGTGACGTCATATTCGTTTGACCCATCTGTTAGTCCGTATGATAACGTTTCATGATATTGTAATAAAATAGTAATTTTAGAAAAAGCTATTACTTAAATTAAAAACAGCCGGTATCAGAATTATGTAAGATGAACGTTATGTTGTGTTTAACACATGTAACGCTCATTATGCAAAATTCTCACGATATAGTCCCCTGGTCATAACTACAGCACAAGCGATGTCCTAATTTCACCACAAGCTAGCTGCTAGAGTTACTGGTTACGGAATTATGTAACTACCCATACTTTTAATATGCTCATTACGACAGGTGTACCAGACTGAAACTCAAAACGCTAAATATAACGAATTCAAATTAATTTATGACGGTCATATGACGTATATATGTATTTTAGGTTCAGTCTTACCTGGCGTTAAGCTATTGTGAAAGTACTCAAAACAAACATGAAAATTAGTGTGGGTGTCTATTCATGTTTCATGTCCTAACATCGAATTATCAGGATTTACCAACGTAAAAAGTATATTTCTATCGTCAAAGCTCCTATGTCTCTTCATGCATGTTTCCGCACACGTTTACGACTTCTGTACAGATAGATATACGTTCTCCATACAGATATATACCTACTATACAAGTACATGTCATCTGTACGTTTTCCATGTATATATTTGTTCCCCGTAGAGGTTATATTTGTTCCCCGGAAAGGTACACGTCCCCCTGTACAAATACATGCCTTTGGTACATCGATATATATAATACTGATGTACTTATTTACTGACAAGACAAAGTTCCCCGTATAGATATGAGTCTTCAGTATAAAATATGTTCCCGGTACAGATAGTTCGCCCGTATAGATGCATTATTTCAGACAAGTACATATATCATATTACATATATCACATATATATTTCTCCCGTAAAGGAACATTTCCTCTGTACACACACATGTCTCCCGTATGTATGTATGTATGTATGTATGTATGTATGTATGTATGTATATATATATATATATATATATATATATATATATATATATATATATATATATATATATAGAGAGAGAGAGAGAGAGAGAGAGAGAGAGAGAGAGAGAGAGAGAGAGAGATATGGGGGATTAATGGCAAGGCAGACAGACAGACAGACAGACAGATAGATAGATAGATAGATAGATAGATAGATAGATAGATAGATAGATAGATAGATAGATAGATAGATGTTTCCCGTAGAGGTAAATGTCCGTACAGGAACAATTTTAGCAGGTACAGATATATGTCTCCCGCAGACGTACAAGTGTATCATACAAATACATGTATTCTGCAGCTATATTTATCTCCTGTAGGTGGACATGTCTCTCTTGCAGATTTCTGTATCCGGTGCATATATTCCTCACCGTTAGAATTGCGTGTCTTGCGTAAGAAAGAGAACTAATCAAAGTATATCATTCTTCTATCTAAAATGGCCCTTTCTCTACAATTGCTCTTCTGATTGGAGATTAAGGTTTCTCTCTTTCACTCTCTGAATAGGCAATACAAGTAAACTAACAGGTAAGTAAACCGAAATATACAAATTTCTTATTCAACGGTTATAGGAAGTGCTTCATTTCCTTTTGTTTATAATTTCTACCATGAGGCTGTTACGAAATATTCACATAATTTACGTAATACTTCCGACTCTTCCTTTAGAGTGAAGACATACAAGTTGACAAACAGACGAGATCTTTCCCATTCCTAGAATAAGGTAAGCTATTGAACGTCAAAGGCAAGCAGATGATCAAGGGTGTTAATTATTAATTTGCTTTATTTCGCAAAAAACATTTATGATGCCCACATTAGAATGATATTATTCCGCTGGTTTAAATTTAATTTTAACTGCGATGCTACGTCCGAAATTAGAGCGGCTGTTCTCCTGCTCCTTCTGTTTTTAACAAGTACTAATACAACGTTTCCTTGTACTTAACTGAATTTTATTAGCTGCTTTTAAGCTTTCTAAAAAGTGAAGTAGTGGCTATAGTTTTAATTATTATGTCTTGAAAACGTTTTCTAAGATTGCGTACTTTATTTTACTTCAATCAGTTTGTTTTATTGATATAAATCTACATGTTTCGTTTCAGAGTCACAAGAAAAACAAGATGAAGGCAGCATTGGTTATAATTGCCGTTCTTCTGGCTAATTTTCTAGCCATTGTTAGAAGTGTTGACTACAGTGGCTATGGTGGATATGGTGGCTATGGTGGATATGGTGGATATAGCGGTCTTACTGGCTACAGTGGCTATGGAAAGGCTGGTGGGTTTGGCTCTAGCTACCCTGGTTATCATGGAGCCGGTGTCGGAGGTGGTTCGTCTAGTATATGTAAGTCAATCTTCCCATTTCAAAATATCTATTTATGGTATAACATTAAGAATCTCTCTCTGTCTCTGTGTTATATATATATATATATATATATATATATATATATATATATATATATATATATATATATATATATATATATATATATATATATATATATATAAACGATCCATACCATATGACCAATAGCAGTCGTTTCAATTTAACTGGATGCAGAAAGGATCACATGTGTAAGGTATTGATTAAGATAAATACAATAAATGCAAATCAAGTATCTAACTAGCATGAGCGCTTTCGGCTTTTAATGAGCATTTTGAAAGGAAAATACAAAAATAGACGAAAGAAGCAAATAAAACAAAGAAAAACAGATGTGTTTGAAATGTTTTACATGGTTATTTCTTCAGAAACGAAACATTAAATTTGTATTATGTTTCAACTAGTTTCCTTCAACTTGTCTCGTGGCCAGACTTTCAGTGATATAACACTGCAATTGCACACAATTCCAACTGGAGGTACGAATTCAGGAAAGAAACGGAATTTTACTGAATACGCCTCCTTAGACCATTAAAGTCATGCTGTGTAAACCAAGCAGGAAAAGAACAGCCATGCGGAAATGAAATTAGTCTTTTCGCAGCTGACAGGAACTCGTTTAAACAATTTTCAAAATGTGCTTATTAAGCACACAATATCCTATAATTAATAACATCATAATTAAATATTCTCATCATAATTAAATATCCTGGATATAATTTGTGCTTTCATTAATTTACATAAAGCAGCATATGTCGTTATGGCTCATGGATTTTTTAGTCAATACAAAATAGTTTCCAAAATCCGCATCAAGTTGAAGTATACTAGTTAAAATATACTAAAGTTAAGTCATGTAAAGCTTTGCAAACGAAATGGTTTTTTTTTAATTCCATTTGACTCTCTAGTCTGTTTTGCATTTGCCTTTGAAACAGACTCATTAAAGTTGAAAGATCCTAGGCTAGTTAGATACTAGTTTTGCATTGTATGTTGTCACTTTATTATATATATATATATATATATATATATACATATATATATATATATATATATAGAGAGAGAGAGAGAGAGAGAGAGAGAGAGAGAGAGAGAGAGAGAGAGAGAGAGAGAGAGTCGAGGCCGAATGTTTTATCATATTTCCAATGAAAGTCGTTGTGAACTGAACCGCAATGCAAGATACGATCCAAACACCCGATACATACAATTATTCCCATCTGAAATTGCTGAAAACAAGTTTATCTGACATATAAAGAGAATTCCTTATGTTAAAAATTAGGTCCCGTTTTACGAATACTTCTAAGCCGTCATAATAAAAGTTAGAAAAATACCTTACAATATGATATCTGCTCCCAGCAACTGGCCAATTACTCATGTTGAGAACGTTTTTAGCATCAAAGGATATACTTAACCCAAAATTCATCACCAAAACGTCACAAAGCTATCAACGGAGATTTAAATTCAAATAGCATATACCCTTATAGGATTAATACATAACCCGTGTAGAAACATTCAGTCACAAAAGTACATTTAAGATTGATTATAAACAAGAATGGTCAGTAAGAAGAAGATATTTGACGTCTGAATTATATACCCAAGTCAACTCGTTCAAGACAACTATTAAATTAATAAAGATTATTGAAAAAAGAACAAGTACAAAAGAAAACAAAAACCTCCTAAACCAAACCAAACCAAATAAATATCAAAACAAAACATATTCATGAATAATAATGTCCTGATATTCATATGAACATCGACATTGTATTGAATCGCAATTACAATACCATGTTTGAAAGTACCACACGCATAAAAATCGGACGTGGTTTTGACTGTTGTATCATTGACCTCAAACGGGAAATGCGTGTAAAATAAACGAGCAATAAATATTTTGAGATTGTGTAATTGTGATTATTATTATTATTATTATTATTATTATTATTATTATTTCAGTGTTTCTGCTCATCCTTATTCTGATTTTGTTCCCAATGATGACCAAGAAAGATTAGAGCGGATGACCGACTACTATGATCTTTTAAAGTTACTCGGTAAGACAACATAATGTGATATTTACTTTTAGTCTTATCCTAATTCTGTTTCTGACTCAGATTATAATATTTGTTTGGTAATAATATTTGTTTTGATTTTGTTGTATCTGATTGTAATGTTTATTTTAATTTTGCTTATACTATTTAGTTTTATTCCGAATCTGATTATGATACAGATTAAATAATTTAGTGTGATTTTAGAAGCTTTCACATACATAAGTGGAGTCCAGAATTCCAACGGGATCGATGGTCAATTAAAACTTCACGTGTCAATGCGGGACATACATATTTGGTTATAAGGAAATGTTCCGAATTGATGATTTGAAAAAGGAGACTTCCATCAGGTCTGAAAATGGTCCAACTGACCCAAATGAAAAATTAGTGTGATTTTGTCGATTCGGGATATATATTCCCCTGATTATTGTCAGGGTCTGACATACAAACTTAACGTCAAAAAGCATCTCTTAAAGGTCAGTAAGTCTGAAATGTATCCGTGATAACAGATAAGTATACCATCGCAGATAAACCGGATTAACAGACACAGACTCCAGGTTTAACTGTGCCTGCCTGGATATTTCAAGGTCTACTCCAGATCTAGACTGCGTGTGGTAGCTGTCATCGATGACATCACACACCATATTGACTACTATCGTTGATGCGATATTGATAACACTAGATGAGATAAAACGACCACCGACGTTGACATACCTGGAGGAGGGAATATTTTTCTCCATGATTTTATTATCTTAAAAAAATATTCATCAATTATATCACATACTGTTTCTGTCATCTCCTCAACGTTAAGACATCGCATTATAAAAGTAGACAGATCTGACTCTCTGATCTTTAAAGTATGCAAGAACTGTTTCCTGGCATGTTTGACAGGGATAAAGTGTAGCGGGGTTAGCTATAAGGCCTATTCTTTTTTGATATCCTTTATGAGTTAGTGTCTTTATCACATATTTATTCAATATTTCACAGATCTGGTTCAGATATTGTGTCAATATAATTATTTATTTTTTGTTTTAGATTATCATGTGTGTGCTGGTGAGATAATTGTTATAATTAGTCACGTACGCGTTCATGCTCTTTTGGTTTTTCTTTAGCCAGCGCATACATGGAACTACCATCCTTAATTTTCTATTTTAGGATTTTTTAGTTAAACATATATCATATTATGTCCATTTGATATAATTTGTACCATCAACACGGAACGTTTGGTATATCATTATATGCCGTAACATTCTAATATTCTGGGTATTTTTTAACGCGAATTTGCTTGTGACATAATCAGATCGTTGAGGACGCGGTGGTCCTTGATCAACATGTGCTATCTCTGGCATTCCTCATTCAGTTCGGATAGACTACCGATATATATCGACGTTGTTGTTTAATATCGATATTTCGAAGAACGGCTGATAACTTTGGCTCATCAACCATGATGACGGTCTTGGATTCTTTTTCTGTGATAGATTTGATTCTGCGCTGAAACTCAATGTTGATCTGTTTGAACTGATAACTGCCCGATTGTATGTCTACACTATTCCAGTCTGATGTTCCATCATACTTTTTTGAAATGGCAAATGCACTTGAATTACGTCCTTGCAACGTACTAATATTGGGCTAGCTGTAATATACTAGTAATTATGCTAGTGCTATTTCCTTGGCGGAAATTGCAGTAGGAAAGTTTACGTCGAACTCAGGCTTGGTTGACAATTGCTTATATAGTCATTTTTTATGTTGCTGTGTTAGCGAAAATGTGTTCTATCTATCGGAGTGATTGATCAGGCGACATTATTATTTTAATAAGGGATTTAAATATTTGTCTTTGTCAGAGACTTTGACTTTATCAGGGGATTCTAATATTTTGCAGTTAAGGGGTTGGTTTTCAGTTGCTTCAAAATAAACATTAATTTCTGCGAATGCCTGATCTGATATACACCATGATTGAGACCCGATAATATCAGCTATGATAATTTAGCGTGTGATTGTGCTCCAGCTGATAGGAACTTTGCATATTCATTTTCACATAATTTAGCCGACCGCGCATGATGTTTTTGCAATGATATTAAATTATGAGCAACACCGGTTATAACAACAACTCCAATTCCTGTTACTGGTGATCTTATGTATATGGCTGACGAAGCGAAATTAAAATTAGATAATGTAAATGTTGTAACGACGAGAACTGAGAACCTGCACACACCAGTAATCTCAGCAGTATAGTTGATGGAATTATGGAGTGGTGTCCATAATGCCGATCCCGACGTTCCAGTATGTAGTTCGTTGATTGGGGTAGGATAAACTGCACCATCGCTAATATTTTAGATATCAGAGAGTGTAATGTCGATGACTGCTGAATATCAATTGTTATATTTGTGTTTCTATGAAAATTGTTTAAACAGGGTTACATGATTAGCATATTCGGATCTAAGCATGTTCATTCCATCATTAATTGTAATTATGATTTGCTTTTCTAAGATCAGTAACATTATTATTAAACATATTGAGTGGACCAGTCATTGCATCACCGATTTTTTTTAACGCATTTATTGATTTATCAATGTCGTTTGCTGGTATACTCGTGCACAATTCGATAAGACGGTACCCCTTATGACGTCAATACAGACTAGAGAACAGCGAGTACTTCTAAGTTATATATTATGCGCCGGTGATTTACTTTTTAAATGTAATCGACTATTTCATTGTTCTTTTGTTTCAGAAATACTGTTTATTGGCTTTGGACAGCTGTCAAAAGAACGCCATATTCCTGATTTTGTTAAAAATAAATAAATAAATAAATAAATAATATATTTGTGCTAATATTGAATACAGACATATTTGTTTCCGTCTATCCATCTAGCTGTCTGTCTATCTATCCATCCCTCCCTCCCTAATTCCCACCATCTATCTATCTATCTATCTATCTATCTATCTATCTATCTATCTATCTATCTTTGTGTTTTTATTGATGCCTGTCTATCTATCATGTTTGAACACTAAGAAAAAATGTTTAATTATATATATATATATATATATATATATATATATATATATATATATATATATATATACATACATATTGAATGGCGTATATTAATACTTATAGCTTTACTCAAGAAAGATGACTAAGATAGCCAAATATTTACATATTAATTAATTTTGTACCTTGAAAAGTTGAGCATTAGGTTAGATCAAAAGATAGCATTTTATTGGTGTTAAGAAAAGAACATGATATTATACATAGATCATATTTATTTAAACATTAATTGAGAAATATCTTTGCAGTATAAATGGTAATTAGGACACACAGAGGATCTCAATGAGTAATGATTTAATATTGAATTTATGGAACGAGTTGAATAATTTCCTACTGGATAAACTTCTGTCAGTTTGGAGACCGTTTTATGTCCATGTTTGTCGGTAAACAGATGTAGTTTACGTTGACATTTGTAAGTTAACATTTAAACCACTTCTTGTATATTGGGTGGGTTTCATGCTTCAGATGTACCAACCTCTTCGAACCCCAACTTTACAATGTAAAACAATAATTGTACCATTGTAAAATAACAAATATATCAATGTAAAAGAAGATCTGTATCATTGGTAAACAACACCTGCTTAATTGTAAACCACCAACCGTATCAGTCTAAAAGAACAACTGGATCAAAGAAAAATTACTGCATAAATGTTAAACAGCAACTGTATCGTTGGGGAATAAACCCAACTCCATCAATGTAAAACAACAACTGTATCATTGTACAATATCATTTGTATGTATTATTGTTAAACAGCAACTATATCATTGTAAAAACAAGAACTGAATCGCTATAAAACAACAATTGTATCATTGTAAAAAAAATATATATTATTGTAAATCAACAAGAATATAATTGTAAAAGAACTTCATCAATGTACAACAGCAAGTTTATCATTGTAAAAGAACAACTGCATCAATTTTAAACAACAATTTTATCATTGTAAAACAACAATTGTGTCAATGTAAAATACAACAGTATCATTGTAAAACAACAACTGTATCAATGTAAGACAACAACTCCGTCAATATAAAACAACTGTATCATTCTAAAACTGTATAAATTATTGTTAAACAACAACTGTATCATTGTTAAAAGCAAATGTATTATTCTAAAACAACAACTGTATCAATGTAAAACAACTCGATAATTATAAAATAAACAATTGAATCATTTAAAAATAGCAACTCTATGTGTGATTGTAACAACTATATCATTGTTTAAAACAACTATATCAATGCAAACCAACAACTATATCATTGTAAAAAAACTATTATTGTAAAACAACTGTATCAACTGGAATAAACATATGTTTCTTGACCCTTGTACAGTCGCACAATTCATCTACCGATAAACCGCACAGTTTTACCACGTTCCTTGGGTTTAGACACTCTTGTATCGGCTGTTCACTCCCTTAACGAATCCACTACATGTACAGTCAGTCATACGTATACACGTATAGAAAGCATACAGCATCATTGTATTTGTTACGTCAACAATCGTTGCTTCACCACATGTACAGACATACGTACATACATATAGACATCTAGATAGCTCGTTACATCACCTCGTAACCACGTAACGTCGTAACCACCTCGCAACCTTGTAACCTTGTAACCTTGTAATCTTGTAATCTTATAACCTTGTAACTTTGTAATCTTGTAACCTTGTAAGCTACAATAAAACCAAACTGCTAATAATAATGATTTCTGGAAAATACTAACACATTAAACTTGAAATTCACAGTTCAAAACGTTCAAATAAGCGTTGTAATAAATGAATGATTACACGATATTGCAATACAAATTCAATTAACTTCACATATCAAATGAAATACATTTAACACTCATCCCTATGGCTTTTAGAAACAACACGTGAAAATACGTGCTCTCTTCACTAGATCCAAAAGACCACTGCGTCGATTATACATTAAACTTGCTTAATTTAAAGGACAGTGGGTAATATTCACGGTAAAATACCTGTGCATATCGTGATAATGATGTTTGCAGCCGCAAGAAGTTTACGGCGGCGCGAGACATATGTTTGTTTTGTCGCTCGTCTAAAAAAAAAAAAACCTGTTAATCCCAGACAGCGCTATTAGAGTGCACAACACAAAAATTAAATATTTCTCAGGCAAAACAAAGTTGTTATTTTTTCTTTCTAATTCTGTGACAAATTGTTTCAATGTAAAACAAAAACAGTATCATTGTAAAGCAAAAACTGTATCATCGCAATAAAACAAATATATTTTTGTAAAACATCAAGAATTGAATTGTAATATAACTGCATTCAATGTAAAACAGGAAGTGTCTCATTGTAAAAGAACTGCATCAGTTTTAAACAAAAACGTTATCATTGTTAAACTACAATTGTTTCAGTGTAAAACAACAACAGTATCATTGTAAAACAACAAATATATCAACGTAAGACAACTCCGTCAATATAAAACAACAACTGTGTCATTCTAAAAATGCATGTATTATTGATAAACAACAACTATATCATTGTAAAAAGCAAATGTAGTTTTATAAAACAACAACTGTATCATTCTACAACAACTATATGATAATAAAACTTAAATTGAAGCATTTAAAAATAACAACTCTATGTGTTATTGTAACAACTATATCATTGTTAAAAACAGCTATATCAATGTAAAGAAACTATATCATTGTAATAAAACAAAATATATTACTATAAAACAACAACTATATATATGTAAAACAACTAAACAACTGCATCAATGTTAAACAGCAAGTTTATCATTGTTAAACAACAACAGCATCAATTTAAAACTAAAACTGTATTATTGTAAAACAACAATTGTTTCAATGTAAAACAACAAGAGCATCATTGAAAAACAACAACTTTGTCATTGTAAGACAACAACTGTATCATTGAAAACAACAACTGTATCAATGTAAAAGCAGCAACTGTATCAATGTAAAATTGCACGCGTATCATTTTTAAAAAAAACTCCATTATTGTAAAACAATTACTGTTTCATTGTAAGACAACATTATCATTGTAAAACAACTGTAGCACTGTAAGACAACAACTGTATCAATGTAAATTAACAACTGTATCAATGTAAAACAACAAATGTATCAATGTAAGACAACAACTCCGTCAATATAAATCAACAACTGTATCAATGTAAAATGGCACGCGTATCATTGTAAAAAATCAACTCCATTATTGTGAAACAATTACTGTTTCATTGTAACATAACAACATTATCATCGTAAAACAACAACTGTAGCACTGTAAGACAACAACTGTATAACAACGACTCTATCGATGTAAAATAACAACTGTATCATTGTAAAATGGTACGTGTATCATTGTAAAATAGGAACTATATCATTGTAAAATAGAGTAAAAACCAGTCAGGGTCTAAGATGGACACTCACCGGTTTTTGACGAAGCAAATTATTTTAATCCATGCTTTCAAAGCTTGGTCAAGAATTTCTGTGCCTTAGGCTTCGATTACTGACATCATTTTTCCAGCTGTTATAAATTTATTAGTTTTAATTGCAGATAATTCTTACGTGGATAAAGCGCTGAGAAATGGCATATGCAGAAATTATTTCATCTACCTCACGATAACGTACATGTTATTATCTTGATGATGATGATGATGATGATTACTATTATTATTTTTATTATTATTATTATTATTATTATTATTATTTTAAAATATGAATGTTAATATATGGTGTGTATGGGATTGTTTAAAATTATTAATAATTGATAATTGGTTGTAAACATGGAAAATAATTCAAATATCGTCGAACGAGACATTGTTCACGGAACAAGAATTCGACGACCTATGTCTCGCTATATGCATGGATTATAAATATTCTATTTGGATTAAAAGTATTCATGCACAATCCTATCCAGGAACATTCAAATTTTTTGAATAAAGATCAATTGCTTCAACGTGCCAGACAATATTTCTAAGGTGAAATACAAAATATCATGGTCCAGCATCTGCTAGTGATAAATGTTTCAGATAAAAGTGTTTGGGTTCCATCAATAAGTCTCTATCAAACTCTGACATAAACGTCTTCTGGTCAACTTCTATGGTCAGTTCTACAGCTGTTACCAACTCCGATCACTCCACTAACTCTAATTTCTCTCACTCCAATCACTCCAACCACTCTGGTCAAATGAAAATACATCTAACACTGTGTAATATGCATGACACGGGTATATACAATACAAAGCAATGACGTTAAATATGCTAAGCTATTCAGATTACAGTATCGGCACAATAATTCCAAAACAATACACAAGTTCAAAAGTGAATCTAACCGTGCCCGATAAGAATCCTACGGTATTAACCATTTCTTAAAAGTGCAACTTTCTATTTCTAATATAAATCGCTTGCTAAATCAGGAACAAAAATATAAATTATTTGCATTACACCTCATAAGCTGAAACTACATGGAAAATATACAAAAATATAAGTTGTAGTACGATAGTTATAACTTATGCACGAGAAATTAATAACGCACAGACCTCTACAGCTGAAGATGTGCAAGTCCGTTTTTGGTGTGGTCCCTCTCAGACTCCATCTTAGTGTTGAAATTTGAATAATTCTATATTTTTTTGCATATTTAGTGCCTATATATAATTTTGTACACTGTCCTACCTTCACTTCAGTGCTTTGATTCCCTATCTAATGTTAAAATAATGTTGTTAGAATAGAAGAGGTTTGATTAAGTTTGAAAATAAAAATAGCTAAGAAGAGTGTCACGTTGCCCTGCTCGCAATTGCGTATGTCAGGGGAACACGGAAAAGGTTCGAGGCCTTGTGTATATATTAGACACCGCTGCTATAGCAGATTCCTCTTCGTAAGGGTACGAGAACCGAGATTGCTAGAGTGAACAGTCGCACGTGGATGTTGAAACCATTGTTCAAGAAAAAAGACCCCTTTAGGCATCGTAATTTTCACCACGTTGACGGACGGAAGAGATTCATTGCCTATTTAATTGAATAGAACAGTGTAGAATCTATATCCAAATCATAATTTAGATAGAGTATAGCCACCATTTCAATCCATATTTAATTTAATATTTTCGAGCTAGAAACTTAATAATTGCCCAAACATCGTACTGGAAGGTTACATTACAATGCCACGAGAAAGCGACTCTTAATTTGGCGGAGAAACTTAGGAAATGCTAAGAAAAACAAAGCATAGAAAAATTTAGTATGTTATTGACTATATTCTTGCAGAATGGTATGACGGTGTAATTGTAATTATGTGAAGTATGTATACATTATTACAATAATCGTAGTACGTACAACTACCCTTGTAGTGTTTAATTTACATGCATATTTAAGAAATGAGCTATAGTTATGCAATAAATTATGTAGACCGCGAGCTAATGGCCAGATATAAAGTTATAATTCCCTACTTGGTTACTTCACATTAAACTAGTGCATTTATTCATGTGATATTCTATATGTTGAATTGAACTGTTACGTTGGGAAAGGATTGCCGTGTGTAAAAATGGTAGGAAACCCAATCAGAATATACTTAAGGCTCTTCTGCAATTTATTCCTGTATTTGACGAACCATTTAGCAGAATAATTGCAGATTGTTTTGGTCCCTTACCTAAGACTAAATCATATAACCAATACTTATTGACCATAATGTGTACGTCAACAAGGTTAACTAATTTGGCCTTCCCAAACGAGTTCTACCAGATAAAGGGGAAATACTATGTCTGAAAGTTTCCAGGTAGTATGATTGAGTTTGATATTCAGCAATACAAGTCTGAAGTGAAATTGTGGTTTGACAAAAATTCAATGGAAAAAACTTTTGGGTCTGGTAAAATAGTTCTGTCTCTGTTGCTCATTCTTAAAGTCATTCTTAAAATTAGGTATTAGGGCCCTTATAAAGTTAGGAAGAAAGTGAATGAGTTACATTATGATGATAGTACTCATGGTATGCAAATAAATTAAAGGATTACCCGTATGTTGAGAGACATAGCCATTTTAATCATCCAATTAATTAAGCTGTACCTGTCCCACCAACTATATAAGAATTTAAGCGAAAGGTGCAATAAAACTTAGGAGTTTAGAGTAACAAATCTTTCGAATTCAGAAAATATGAATAATATGGTCAAGACACTTCCACATTTGCAACAATAAAGGAAAAACGTAAACATTTATTACTTGAATATGAGCACTTATGTCCAGATGTTCTTACACAAACAATCAAAATTTACCATAACGTTGAAATTGTAAATTCCACACTGTGAAACAACACCAGTACAGGATGAATCCTGTAATACCGGAGTACTTGAAAAATATCAGTATTTGCTAGAGAATGATTTCATTGAGAAATGTGAAAGTGACTGCAGAGAACCATGTATACGTGTTCCAAAACCAGAAGTAAACATTCCGTATGTGCGCTGAGTATAGAAAGGTGAACAGTGTTGACTAGAACAGATTCCATTTCCAACAGTTGATGATTGCAGTGATAAGATCGGAAATGCCACGTATTTCACCGAAGTCGACCTTCTGAAAGGATTTTGGCACATTTCACAGATGGATAGAGCAAAGACAAGTTTCGGCATTCGTGGCTCCAGATAGCATTATCAATATAAAGTGATGCCGTTTTTAATGAAAGGCTCACCAGGTACTTTGCAACGTGTAATTTATATGGTTACCTCTGGTCGAGGTAACTGTGTTGCTTACATCGATGCTGTCACCATCTACAAAGACTTCTGGTGAAGAAGAAGATAAATAACATTTAGCAACAATACATGCATTATTTGACAGGCTGTCGGATACAAATGTGACAATTGAGTTCTGTCGTGCTTGTGTTACTTTTCTAGGACATATCTTGGGACACCGACAGGTTAAATATACATATCCTAAGGCCACGTTTGTCTCTGATTTTCCTTTGCCCGTTAGTAAAAAGCAACTGGCGCTATTTTAAGTATGACGGAATACTATCATAAATGTTTGTTCCAGTTTTTCCATAATTGCTCCCCCCCCCTCCCCGAATTTACTGAGCACGAAACACAAGTTTCGTAGAATTGAAAAATTTCAGGACGCCTTTGATAAGTGAAAAGCCATATCTACGAGTGCACCAGTTCTTACAGCTCCAAATTACATTCAATCATTTAAACTGATGTCGGGCTTGGAGCAGTATGGTTCAAGAAGGTAAGAATAATTGATCATCCGGTGTGCTCTATTTATAAGAAATTAAATAAGCGCCAAAAAGGTATTTTACATATGAGAAGAAGTATCTGGCTTTGATATTGGCATTGCAGCATTTTTAAGTTTACATTTGTTCACATCCTTCTTCGAACATTGTGCTTTTTGATCAAAACCCACATACTTTAAATAAACGGCAATGTGTAAACCAAAATCAAAGACTATTAAGGTAGAGTTTGTTGTTAAAGGAATATAATATTTACGTCAGGCACATCAAGTGAAGAAAAAAAACAATTTAATAGCATATGCTATTTCTAGTGTAATAAATTTATTATTTAATGTATACTATTTAATGTGTGCTATTTCTAGTGTCATAAATTTATTATTTAATGTATACTTTGCATTATTCTTACGATTTAGCTTTGTGCCATTTGTTTAATATAAACCGTTGATTAAACAAATAAAACTTTAATATAGAAATATTTTCTTTTCTTGTATGGGATCATGTTATATAAAATTAATTTAATTTAATTATTTGTCTGATGTTTTAGTTGTTTATATTATTCAATTGCGTGCTATTGTAATTTAAAATTATTTATTGGACTTAATGTTTTTAGAATTAAATTCAGTTCTACTTTACATGATTCGTTTAATATTCATTGGTAAACATCTAATTACAGACCTTGATTCATAACTAATGACAGTTTTAGGAAACAACCTTTTCACTCTTTTTAGTATTTCTCAGAGTAAGAATTATTAAGTAAGGCCAAGACAACACCTGAACGACGTGATAATCATCATGTAACAAACTTCCAATCCTTCTAGTAAGATGAACTCTTGACCCCCATCCGAGAATCCGTTAGTCATATATAACTGTTATATCTATAGATAGTAGTCAGTCGGGTTCCAACATATGATGTGACCAGTCGGAGTTGAAATTGTATTTTATTGAACTACAAGTGATTATCTTCCCTGGAAATGTATAACTACTACTACTGAATTCTCGGATAACAGCATTTATTAGAAGTTATATTGAATTCAAAATTGGAATAATATTTGATGTGATTCAACAAGAAACTGTCGACACGTCTCACTTTCAAGGCTACAACATACTTGATTTCCTTCTATTTGGAATTTCGTTTATGACATTTTATTTCAATTACTTTCGTAAAACCGAAATTTCTTTTTTCTTTTTTGTCACATTTTTGTCTTGATAGTATTAATATTACCAATCGTTAAAATATTACTTTGTGTGATCTGATTGGTCCAAACATTATTGGCCTAAATTATTTTGGAGAGTTGCGAAAGGGAATTAAGGAAAAATGGTATCATCTGTTTCAAGATTGCAATTGTTCCCCTCACGTGTTTGTTAGTTCATGTATGGCATGTGATAATATGCAAAATGCCAAAACTATTAAGACAAAACAATAACAGCAAGTAAAACTACGGGTTTTGCTCAAATGATAGTGATGGTGGTGGTTGAGGTGGGGACGAAGATGCGATACATATGTAGGATAAAATACACCAAATATATACAAGCTTCCTTTAAATGTGAACTTACTGAAGTAAACAAACCTTTGTTGACAAACAAATGTAGTCATAAACCGGTCTCGCCAGCTGGCAGAACTTTATCCACGCACAGCTTACTTACGCGGTAAATATGTGGTGCGTGTCCGACTAAAATAAAGATTTGTTTACGTCGTCTGTACAATCGTATGTTCTAAATCAAATGCTTCAAATATCCAGTCAAAAATACATTAAACCTGTGTATTAATGCATCATGTAAACCTCTTTTTACAAAAACATCACAATTATGTAATATTTAGTTTTGATATGGATTTCAACATCAACACTCACACCGTGTTGTGTGGATCAATTCAAACCGATACTGTGCACCGTAGTTAACAATTTGATAACAATGCAAAGGACATTTTATGTTGTCATTTGTGTTCTCTTTTGTAAAAGGTTCTGTTGTTTCTGAACGACGCTTATTCTTATTCTCTGATCTATAGTAACAAAACGTTATAATATACATTTACTATTTCAACTTTGGTTGGGATTATTTTGTGCGCTAAACAAATTAAGTACAACGTCTGGCAGAAAGAATGAAATTATTAATTCTACCTTCCATCAAATTACTTTTTAATGAACCATGTGACCAAATGAATCTGAAATAGCTAAATATGTACTATGATATTTATCAAATTCGTTTAATAATAGTATGCTGTTAATCGACAAGGCTTCCAAAATTAAACATTCAATAGTAAAGCGTTACCTATTTGAGATCCTCTGTATGTATATATATATATATATGTGTGTGTGTGTGTGTGTGTGTGTGTGTGTGTGTGTGTGTGTGTGTGCTATTTAGACGATATACATTTAAATACTGTATAAATACTATATAAACACTATATGAATACTCTTTATACACTTCATCAATAATATATGCAGTGTAACTAAACCCAGATACAATAGGTGTCTTAAACAATTATAACGAAAAGTCTATTACAAATGTAAAATCATTGCTCTCTCATTCCTTTTTAAATGGCTCGTTTTGTCAAGTAAACTTTTCACTCAATGTATATACATGGTATGAAAATACCTAAGACCTTATCTTGGTAACATTTGCTAGCAAATATAATAGAGTTGTGTTTCTAAGAGCTTAGTTGATATCCTAACTAATATCTAAACTGCTTACCCAATCATAATACGATGCTGTAGTTACATCTAACACATAGGCAATAGTCAATGGAGTTTAAATCCATCACATCTAACTTATTAAATAATATAATTACAGATATTACCAATATAATATTGTTAACTGAAATTGTTTTTAAATTGAGGACGAAATGAATTATTAATCTAGGCAACTTTACAAACTTAGACTTTTATAAATCAAATTACTGAAACAAGAAATAATTTCGTACGACAGATGTATGACTCTGCTAATAATGTGGATCTCCTCCTCTAATAGCAAAAACATACGACTGATTATTAATAATTTGCAACTGATATGTATAAAGGTTTCGTTTTTAGGAATGTAACTAAAACTTTACTTTCCTTTATAAATTAGAAAATAGGGTTCTAATAAAAGCATTAACTAGATTCAACATAGTAGTGTGACATACAATTCATGTCCCGATAGTTTACATTTTTTCGAATCTCTCTAATCGAACTTATTTACGATCAAAATAATTGGCAATAACTTACTGGATGAATTTTTTTAAGTGTTTAGCTCAGATAGCCACATAGCATAACCATATTCTTATCGGACTTACGGCCAAAGAAGATATTCGAAAATCAATCAAATATGATGGATTTCAATAAATCTCTGGGAAGTATTGACTAAAGAGTTTTATGCCATATTTTGTTTTTCGTTAGGTTAGAATCAAAGAGGGCGATCCGATTAACTTTTATAAGGTCTTATTTTCTAAATTAAGGCTTCTTACGAAAATGAAACTATATGGTCATTAACGCCAAACCGATGCTTCTAACTAACCGAGAGGTTCTCTGATGTTTAAAACCCCAGTCAATAAAATATAACCGACGATAATCATATTAAATGTTTATATCGCATATATTACAACAAAACAACGGAGATTATGATTAAAGATTCAGAGAACTTGATGAAAAAGTAAAGCGACTGTATAATATAGAAATAGCAAAAGGGCAACAAAAACAATCGTCTTCACCACAGCAACTGATAGAACAACAACAATCTCTTTCACAAATTCCCCCACAACAGAAATAATTAGAATCTTCTAGAACAAAACGAAACCTTTTACGATTCGCCTGACACCAGCGCTATTGGAAGTGATTTTACTTCTGTAACTACATCTGGTGGAAGTGTTTCTTTTTTTTTGTTTTAACATATTATCGTTACGTCAAACATATGTAAATCCTCAGTGGAGGCGAACGAGCTGGAAATAAATACCCAGAAATAATTAATGATGATGCTGATACGTGTCAATGATTATGTACAGGTGATATATATATTAGCATTATCAGGAACGTATCAATGAACCCATTGATAATTATCAAAGTGATTAGAAAAATAAATAATAAATAAGATGATCATATACATTGAACATCATCGACCTATAATGGTCGGGTGATAAACTTTATAGTGCCAGTCTATAAAGCAATTTACAGAGATAGACTCGGTGATGTTGTTCATGTTTTTATTTTAAAAAAAAAGATTGCCAGAAAAGCAGCACGGGTCGCAAAACACTTATCAATCAACGCTATTGACGTTGATCGTGACAATGCTTATTTTCGGCAATCAAGAATAGACTAGCACGATTAATACGCCGAAATGATTTTGTGCTGAAGTTATGCCTGCAAGTGTCAGTAAAATAATAAATCAAGCCGCAAATCAGAAATTATCAAAATAAGCTGTTGTACCACCATCAGAAAATGGTCAAAATTATCAGGAAGTGGTCGCTTCGTGTTAGACGAAAACACTTATAATAACATGTTTAAATTTGTATCTGATCCCGCATTTGACATGTACGCACATTAAAGATAAATATATACGAGATTATCAATTTGCTATTGGTAATAATTATTATGAAGCACGAGAACCACATCAACGTCGACCTATCGAATTCAGGATACAAGTAGACATTTCTTATCAGCTGAAGCATTTATTGAAGTAGTAGGTGGACGTTTAAAAGCATCATTTAACAGTGCCGCATACATGATTGACATAAACAATACTGAATCATGTCGTAAAATATATTGAAAATGTTACAACAATAATCGGTTTAGCAAGATGTTATGATGATTACACGTGATCAGCTGGTCCGTCGATGATGTGTGCAAAGAATAGCACTAATCAACCAAGAAAACAATGACGCGAGAATGAATGCAGCTGGAATTGAAAATGCATCGCTGAATGAAAATTTCAACATAGGATTTTCCTCACGTAGATCCGTTTTGAACGATGATGAATTATTTGTATGTCAAATGCCTTTTTATCACACATCTCTGGATCTCGTAGAAATGTTAGAAGGGTTATTTCGGACCTAATAGTTTTTGTACGGAAAGCCACCGACAATGAATCAATCTGGTGGGTGGCTGGTGTTGCTGATACTAGTCAAGTAATATTAACAAAACGCTCGTTGTGGATGCTGCTGAAGAACAAAACTAGGTTATGGATCAAGGCATTTAATCGAAGTTATCATGGTTGAGAATAACAACCGATAGTGCTCAAAGCGCTGTTAACAGTTTACTTATTTGTCGTATAGCATCACATCAAGGTATGCCTTTACCACGACATAGTTTATTTTTGCTTTGCAAAAAAATATTCGATTAAACACTCAAGAACGTAATCCAATGGTGTTTGGCACATTTGGAGTTTATAAGGTTTCTTTGAGGATATGGTCAACAGTGAACCATCTTAGGATATATTATAACATTTTTAAATAATCTTATAGCACGTGCATTTCATCGTTTGTTGACTTTTATGGGACGTGATCAAAATATATACACGGGCTTGTATATATTTCAACGGGATTTCACAACGCTGTATCCAATTTATTATTCTTGTTTGAAACATCTTGATTTTATCTGACAAACGGTCATTGATATACAACCGACCTCGTGTCAACAGAAATGCTGTAGTTCCTTATTAAAGAGCAGTTGTTATACTCAGCGACAAAAGCGATCTTACTTGAAGGTGTTGTTGGACGAATGTGAATTATTGATGTCCCAGAAGAAAATACGTAATATTTTCCAAATTAGATCACTGTATGTATCATACATGTCATATCATCATGTAAATGTTCCTCTGACTCTGGGACATATTTTAAAAAATACAAACAGTGTCAGTGCAAACTTCTAAAACCACAATAACGCTAAAAAAACAAAACAAATTACAGATGGTCTAAATAAGCTATCACAGAAAGAATGACAGTGTACAAAGTGCAATGATGCTAGACAAGACCTGGGTGTTATTTCCGACATATCTAAATCAGGTTGTATATTTCCACTTCTTGCAGCTATTCCATAGTTAATAGAAGCTACCGCCCCATCTGTCTCAAAAGCTACAGCGTTGTGGGATGTCGGAACAGCTGTGGGAATAGCACTAAAAATATCAACAGGAAAGGGAATTTTACACTCAGAGAACATAAAACAACAAAGAGCACACCAACAAACCCTAGAACGACGTCCAAAAAAGACCATTATGCCTCACCTTGATCGTCTAAGATTACCGACAGAACATTAAGGGAAGGGTCTAAGACTACCAGGAACTCCGCAATCATGGTACAGAAACGGTCAGACTTCCAGAGATGGTTTAATTCTTCCAATAACAAATTTTGATTTGCTCAATCTTGCTGAAAAATTAAAAGTACAAAACTTTAGAGCTGTTTTTATGTTTCCATAGTTAATAGAAGCTACCGCCCAATCTGTCTCAAAAGCTACAACGTTGTGGGATGTCGGAACAGCTGTGGGAATAGCACTAAAAATATCAACAGGAAAGGGAATTTTACACTCAGAGAACATAAAACAACAAAGAGCACACCAACAAACCCTAGAACGACGTCCAAAAAAGACCATTATGCCTCACTTTGATCGTCTAAGATTACCGACAGAACATTAAGGGAAGGGTCTAAGACTACCAGGAACTCCGCAATCATGGTACAGAAAGGGTCAGACTTCCAGAGATGGTTTAATTCTTCCAATAACAAATTTTGATTTGCTCAATCTTGCTGAAAATTAAAAGTACAAAACTTTAGAGCTGTTTTTATGGAATACTAAATACCTAATCAGTAGTTTTAACCCGAATATTTAACCTTGACAATAAAATTGGTGAATGAACTCACTGGGTTGCATACGCGACTGATCCACGTAGAATTGTTTATAGGGATTCGTACAGAGTAGCCTCACCAACGAAACTGGTGAAGCATGTCAGATCAGCAAATACTCCAGTCTGGTATTCAACATTACCAACGCAGACAATAACTGTCCCACCAATCTGCGGCCATGAAGTAATTGCTGTGCTTGACACCGTATCAAAATCAACCAAACCACCTCATAAAGTAGAACATGAATACACGAGTATAAGCTATCGTTTTAAATAGATATTAATTGTTAGAAGGAATGAATTAAATTATAAGTTACGTCAAACATAAAGTTTTATTGAAGAAATCAAGAATGTTTTAGCCATACTGCAAGGAGAGAAGCATCATTTTCATTTAGGACCATCTATACATTGTAAATTGACTTTTGGTAAAAACTCAGAGTAGCATAGAAAGCATATACATTATTATGTATTGTGCAGTTGTTATTATTATCTTATCAGAAATAGGATAACGGTATATATTTACTGAAGATCTTCCCTTAAACAAAAGCTTACAACTGACGGAAAATCTCACGAAAATGTAAACAAAAATCATTAGCGAAGAAATATCCGAATCCCTAAATTTTGCAAATGTGGATTCATACGAAGTAGTTGTATTTCAATATAGGCAAGGAACATTGAAAACGAGTAATCTTTCAGTGCATGATATTATCGTCAGAATTAATGGAGTAACCGAACTCAGTATAGCCGTGTTTGATGACAACGGAAAAATTAAATCTGGTGTTCTTATGTCAATGATATTTGTTAATATTCGCGCGCGACTACTCAAATCAGGTTACTATGACCGGTCGTCTCATAACGTATATTTAATTTTTGGCCTTCTGACTTTAGAATTTGATAGGTGTTTGGTAATTATTATTTACTGTCAATGAGGCTGTATTGAGAGGAAGGTTACAGAAGGTAATAGGAGTGAGGGTAGGTTCCTATACTTATTTTATGGGCTGTTTAAAAAAAGAACTTATTTGTTATTATTTGTTATTATTTGTTTGTTTATGTTTTGCCTTTTACATGGTGTTTTTATTCCCTAATTGTCTTCATTATCTGTCCGTTTGAGTACCCCTATTACTTTATCTTTCATCTACTTTGTTGACTTATTATGTCTAGAGGGATTTGATTACTAAAAGGGCTTTTGAGTAATTTTTCCAGGTTCCCTAGTTTCTTTCTAGGGTTACTCGCATCTTTATTTTTCGGTTTGGCTGCTCAATGTATGAGTCTTGGTGATCTAATGCCCACCGTCGTGTATGTGGGTTCCAAGGACTGTTCAGATCTACCTGCTCATTCCTGGTGGTGCTTCCATTCTTTAAAGACACTTTCTTTTAGGCTGCCTACCCCGGGAATACTCTAGTACTAGTTTTTATGTAATCTGTTTGGTCTCCCTTTTTTGTTTATAGGGTTATTCGCATCTTTAATTTCCGTTTTGGTTGCTCAATATACGAGCCTTGATCATCTCATGCCCACCATAGTGTATGTGGGTTCCAAGGATGGTTGAGATCTACCTGCTCACACCTGGTGGTACTTCAATCCCTTAAAGAGGCTTATTTTATGATTAGGTTTGGTTTGAGCTCGTACTAGGTTACTTTCTTAGCTGTTTTTGTCCCTATTATGTTCTTTATTTTCATATTTTCTAAATTTTCTCTAGCAGCCTGTTGTTTTTCAAAAATTCAGTTATATTTTAGAATGTTGTTTGTGGGTTGATATTTGTTAATTGAATTATTTCTGTGTATGTATATGGGGCGGCTATGATTTCTTGTTCGGATCTGAATATGTTCCTTTCCGTCTTGGTTATTCTACAATCATTAAAGATGTGGTGTTAATCTTCTGGGGTGTTACTTTTACGTTGATACACGTGTTGCAAATCCTAAGTTGTAAGAAGCACTAACACCATTTATACTATCAAACGCACCAGATTGCCTATCTTCATTTTCAAAATCAATTATTTTTGGTTCAGCTGCAATATTATGTGCTGTCCGTAATTATATATACTGAACATGATCAGCAGTACAATTAATATATGCAAACATCATTGATGGACCAGCTGATCTTGAATAATCATCACAATATCTCTCTAACCCTATTACTGTGGGATAATATCGACATCCTTATGAACAGATTCAATCTCTCTTACATCAATCATATATAAAGCGCAATTAAACAGCGCCATAATCCCGTTGCTAACAAAACCAACTCGCAAAGTCGAAGCATATGGCGTATGATCTGCAACATTTGTTACAAGTTCATCAAATGCTTGGTCAGATACACGTTTACATGTAATAAATTTCTCAATCTAAATCAGGATCACGCTGACCTTGTCAAACCACATCTGCTATTAAATTTGCAGTAATATTTCTTTGTACTTCATCCGATCATTGATTCATTAACTTTGCTAATTTATTAGCTGACATTCGCATAGATTAATTGAGTAGATGGTAATTATGCTGTCGGTGGTTTTCTTCTTATTTATCGTGTTAGTGTTTACTTGGTTGCAGTAAAGGCCTTACAAGCAACATTACCAAAAACACCAGGAGTTTTTTTCACCAATAACATTAATAGCTTTCATCGATAATTGTGTTGCGATTAGTGATATTTTAGGAGCTATTCTTGCAAATAACTATTCGATAGCATTATCAAGACTATCGCCGTAAGTTGCTATATAGACAGGTAAGTGTGAATTTGTTAATCTGACCATCATGATCATCTTATTAGTATCAGCATATCTAATCGCTGTAATAGTTATCAACGAGTTCAAAAATAAGTTCCCGGTACATGCTAATATCCATTATACCACCTTGAACTTACAGCGGCTTCATTATTAATTTTTGGTGAGTTATTTACAACTCGTTTTCCCCCTGTAAGAATTTCTAATCGTGCTATGTATGAAACAATATTATTAGGGCAGGCAATAAGACCACTTCCCCAGTGCTTGGAATACCAATTCCAGTAGCACCAAAATAATCATAATATTCTTTTCTTTTGTCTTTAGTTGATCTACTTTTGAGTAAAACTTTAAAATCTCTAGATCATACCTACTTATAATACCCTTATTATAAGGACTTTTAAAGATCATCTTATGATATACATCTTCGCTAAGTCCATGATATTTTTGAATCATATTAGAAAAAAATTCGTATCATCTGCAGTATATTTAGCTAATCGAACGTTATCCGTATCTTTATATTTTTCATAACTTCCTGGTTCAATTGATTTTTGAACGGACGGAAGAATTTCTCTCTCTTATGGTTTCCGCTGTTTTTGTTCTTTTCGTTATTTTATTTGTTGCTGTTCTCGTTCTTAATATTGACATTACACATCGTTTACCGCATCGATGAATCATATTTCCCGATGCACGTTTTGTGTCGAATCGACGTTTAGTTTTAATTTTATAAAACACATCAGCCAAGTACTGTAGATTGGAAATATATTTTCCATATGTTGGTCTGTACATTTTCGTTCCTTTTCATAAAGCGAAACAACAAGAGCTGGAATCTCATTGGATTAATGTTATCAATTGCTTTTAGAGCATATTCGGTACAATCATTACGCAATGTTTCGATTATGTTTTGATCTGTTGTTTTTTTCTCTTCAGTAATAGCTTTTTTATTTAGTTGCAGCATTCGACCAGGAAGAAGATATCAGTTCACGAACCAACATTTACAGCTGTGATAGAAATAAATTCACAAGAGTCAATCGAGGATTTTTATCAATCAGCAATTAGAGCTGTTTTAGGATGGCCTGACGTTGCCAGGGAGGCACCACCACCATTAGCAGAACCAAGTCGTCTTACTTTCCACGGACAAAAAATCACATTGTGAAGTTACTCCATCATAGAAACAACATTTACTTGATATAAAAATGCAGTTTAGAATAATAATCTGATTAATATTATTCGGAGTTCTAAAAATAATTTTGTGATGACGTGGTCATCTCACGTATGGTTCACTTTCAAATTATAAGCGACGACAAAGTCACGTACGCTACCATGAACGATGAGCGAGCAAAAACAAGTATTGATTATCTTGGCAATCAAAGATGATTTGTCAGAATAAAAGATATTATGCAATTAGAGACATATTCGACTGTGGATTATCCATGACAAACGTGACCGTTTTCTTTTATAAAGAAAACACGCTTTGTTAAGCACAAAAATCTCTGAACCAGTCATGATGATTGGGATTGATGAACCATATTATATACGAGCATACCCTGTAACTCCGGTTTTTTATGGGTATATCCGTTAAGTGATAAACCTGATATTAATGATCTTGCTACAATGAAATTTTCAAAACTAACTGTGTCGCTGAGCGAGTAATTCAACATGTTACATACGCGGTACGTAGAAATGGAATAACTGATATAAGACGTAAAGAGATAAACGAGTGAGCTGAATTAGTCAGTGATATCAGAGCTACAATTAATGATGTAACTAAGTTAGAAAAAAAAACACTAAACTTTCTAATAAAAGTAAAAACTATACTAGGAGAGATTTTACACAATTTAAAACAAATAAATGGAAAGGAGCGCCAAAAAGTACCATTGAGCATTATGCGCAGTAACAATATTGCCACGAAAGCGAATCGAATTGCACAAGTTTATAATGATGTTATATTTGATGTTATCGCAACAATTTGTAAACACGATCCTGAATCATTATGGTTAGTTCACCCGATGACGACAAAATATGATCTATTTACAAGAGATAATGGCGAAATGTACCGTCTAGAATTGATCCATTAAGAAATAAACAATCTTGCACATAAATGTTTAACTGACAATGCTCAACAATTACTGAATAATTGTTTTACGTTCTGTAAGTTCCTGCTCACGTTGCCAGAGAAATGAATTCGTGCAAACCAACACGGTTGGAACTTCTTGATGATGTTAGACTTAGTTGTGCGAAATACGGGAACGGTGAATCATATAACTTGACATGGTAAAATAACGAACATCTACCAGAAAATAATTCCAAATCAACTTACACATAACATTTGATGATTTGGAATCATTTAACAGCTGACTTACACTAATTCGGAATCACAAGTTTTGATGAGATTTCATCATCCCATTAAATGTATTTTACATATACTCCACAAGATGCCTCATACATTATTCAGCATGTTCCTTTTTTATTATTGATTGATTATTAAATTATGTCCCATACATTCTGCAAGACAAATTTGTAATTGATAGATTACTAAACTATTCCCGTACATTAAGCACCACCAGCTGGTAATTAATAGATTGCCAAGCAAAGATTGCTTTGACTTCTCATTAGCCTAGCAAACTACGTAACTCTTAACAATATTTCAAAACGTTTAGTGACGCTTTAAGAAGTTCAAGTATACAGTGAAACTGCACAAATTGATTAATAAATTGTGAAGTTATGACGTGTGAAATTGTACAGTTAATAAAGCGGCTTCCAGTAAGCAATGAAACTATAGCGGACGTTCCCGGAAAGACTTTTTCAGTATGGCGGTTATTAAGTAACACGCGCACAAAGCTCATAATAACAGTGCAAGATGGGTAGTCATTTGCTGAAGATTACTAATGGTTGACTGACATGTGTGTTAAATAGCAACCCATCCACTAGAAGACACCGCATAATACTGACTTGGATATAATCAAATTTCAAATGTCATGCAGGAAAAAAATTCATTTATATGGATATAACAGTTTGCAACATAATATGAAATCGTGTGTTACAGTTTTCGGAGACATTGTCTTTTGCATTTCGACATAAACATGAGCAGCAGAGAGGGTGAACCCTATAACTTTTACAGGCGTCAATTTAGTAAACTGAGGCTTCCCAAAATTGTTGATATAGGCCTCAATTTAGTAAACTGAGGCTTCCTTGAAAATATTATAATTTTTTAAAAAATAATTTGAGCAAAAAATAAAATAAAAAAAATTTAAAAAAAAAAAAAGACGCCATTGTCGTTGGCATTCACCCTCTCTGCTGCTATTCGTTAACCGAATATTTGATCAAGTCCGACGCGATATCTTGTCCGAGGATCTGATAAATTTATCGTTATAAATCCTTGTTGGATTGTCTGAGCGCGGCTAAAGAAATTTCTAAATTGATTATGATCCATATCACCGCAGCACCAAGTTTGCCAAATATTTCTTAGCGTATTTCTCAACACCGTTAAACACGCATAACAAATTGCAGTAATCTCTGATGACCTTCGGGATTTGAGTGAGCAGCAGAGAGGGTGAACAGACCACGATTTCAAGCAAAAATAATGCTTCCTACGAAACCTTATTTTAACCCAAAAAAATAAGTCTCCATTTAGCAAACAGAGACTTTACGATTTTTTAATCAATTTTGGTTGCAACGATGTGGTCATCCACCCTCTCTGCTGCTTAGTGATTTCATCACTGGGTTAACAAAAATAATAAATGATTTCAACCAAATATTTGATCGAGTCCGATACGATATCGTGTCCGAGGATCATGTAAATTTATTGTTACAAATCCATGCGGGGTTGACTGAGCATGACTAAAGAAATTTTTAAATTGATTGAAGTCCATATCGGAACACCATGTCTGCCAAATATTTCGTAGCGTATGTGTATCAACGCCGTTAAACACAGCAAGAATATTACAGTTATCTCTGATCACTTTTGGAATCTGAGTGTAGCGTTGAGTGACATATATCACATCAGTGTTTTTGTGACGCCCCCGGGTAAATATTCTAGCTGGTTTTTTTTGATTGTCTAACATCACATCGTCGTATACGACTAAATTGTTAATACTCCCATCAAGGTCATCCACGGATGGCGCCTCGTCAATATCAGTTATAAAATTAATGGTATTCTCACCTTTAATTTCTGATGCATTCTCGTTAAAATCCTTTAACACTTCATAGCATCGTTGATCATCTACGCTAGGAGCAATTAAATACAACTTATCCCACTTCATCCATCTCATTATTAAATTGAGCAATAATTGAGTCTTGCCGGATCCAGATGGCCCGATTATAATTGCACGGATAGAGTTTGGTAGCGATGCATGATGCTTAACTGGTTCTCTTATTTTAGTCGCTGAAAAATCAATTATATTCATATCTCTATACATAAATTATGGATCTATATTGTGTGAAGTGTAAAACGCGTACTAGCACAAATGATGTGACGACGGTTACAACTAAAAATAACAGATCAGCACTAACTGGTAGATGTGCAACATGTGGTATAAAAAGTTTAGATTTATTTCTACAAAATCAAAGATTTTACAATTCGGAGATGTTTTTAAAAAAAACGAGGATATGATATCGCAGCCAAATTGGCAAAGTTCCCTGGAACCCCATTGGCAAAGTACCCCGGAGAAAAGCACCTTCCAGGATATAGCTACTGTGGTCCCGGAACACGATTAGATATCAGACTTGATGATCAAAATCAACCCCGATCCGGCGAGTATCCGATAAACGCTATTGATAAGGCGTGTCATGCTCATGATGTTGCATATAAAAGCAGCAATCTGCAAAACAGGCATCTAGCAGATGTGAAATTAATCTATGCGTTAAATGCTATTCCTGATAAATCTTTTAAAGAAAAGTTGGCTTCGTGGTTGGTAAAATCAGCCATGAAAGGCAAATTGATGGTGGGTGCTGGTAATTAATAATATGGAATCAATTTATTATTCCCCAAGAGGATACTGGAGGGGTAAATCAGCAGTCCATAAACTCGCTAGCGCTGCAAAAGTGAAAAAAACTACAGCGGCGGATTGGTTATCCAAACAGGCACTATGGCAAATTTATCTACCACCACCTAAACAAATTCAATTCTCGCATTTTGATGTGACTGCTCCTAATGAAGTTCATCAGGCTGATATATTATTTTTGCCACATGATCGTGGTTACAAATACGCGTTAACCGTAGCTGATATTGCAAGTCGATACAAAGAAGCAGAACCGTTAAAAACAAAATCAGCCACTGAAGTTGCTTCTGCATTTGAAAGGATTTATCGACGAGGTTCTCTGCACTGGCCAAATCTATTGCAGGTTGATCCTGGCAAGGAATTTCAGGGTGCGGTTCTATCTACAATGAAAAATCATAATGTCACCATACGACGAGGGCATACTGCGCTACATCGCGATCAGGCCATTGTAGAACGATTTAATCGGACGATTGCTGAGCAGTTATTTGGATATCAATACGCAAAAGAATTCATTCAAGAAAAGCGATCCAGTGAATGGGTTAAAAGATTACCATCTGTGATTACTGCACTTAATAACGATATTACTAGAACAATCAACATGAAACCTATCAACGCGATTAAAAAGAAGTCAATACCCGTACAACCACAAAAAGATTTCCCTAGAAACGCTAGCGTTTCCCAACCAATTCTTGGTAGTAGTGTCATTGTGAGGTACTTATACGAACCAGGAGAGCTTGAAGGGGGTAGAAAAAGGGCTACTGATCCTATTTGGAGTGTTACTGCACACAAGATATCTAGTATAACACGATCAACTGGTAGACCAGCAATCTATAAACTGGATTCAACTGCCCCTCAGCGGGGTTTTACTCGACAACAACTACAAGTGATTCCCGAGGATACTCAATTACCACCGCGGGGTCTTAATTAGCACCCAGGGTGCTGGCACCCCGGCGTCTGTTGCACTCAAGACAAGTCAACATCACATTATTTCTGACATGACCGAGATTGTTATTTTTTCTGTCTACGGTAAATTGGCGAGGATCCTTATCCGAATACTGCCAACGCATTATACAATTGCAACTCGCGCAGTGATTATTCTGTTGTTTCATCAAAGTGATTATTAGTTCAGCATCAATATCAAATTCTCGTTGTTTTTTTTTGTCCTGTTGTTTGTAACCGGAGAGTTTTTTTATTAATGATGCTAACATCAATATCACTTATTGTTGTGTCATTATCATCGCCTGACTCTGTCAGGACAATTCTTCGAAGCTGATTTATTCTTCGTACTCTGGATACTGCGAGATAGACTAAATTCGACCATTCGATGCGATTATCTACCATCCAAACAATTGTATCCGATATAGTTAATCCCTGTGAAGAATGTATCGTCGCTGCGTATCCTAGCGTCCATGGGGATTTATTAGCACGCAATGCATTTTCGACGACGCTGATATCAACCAGCACAATATCATTTAACACGAGAATCTGCTTTTCACTCTTCCCTGGAATATCAACTTCAATATTCTGCTTTCGTGTATCCGAAGGCCTATAACACAACGGTACTGGAAGTGTTGCAAATTTTTCTTTATGCGTTTCAAATAACTTCATCTGAAGTGTGTCTCTGACTATTTTTCTACTTGCTACTATCAAATCATTTGGTCTCCACGTTTCCCAGAAATCATTCATGGGAGTTTCTGAAATTATTTCACGCGCTATTTCGCATTGGATTTTATCCGGTTGTAATCTAATCAGTGCTTTGAACTCGCGTAATTGTTCATCAAGTGATCTATGGTCAGTATTAATTTCTTCATAATAGTCTACAAAACCCTTTAGCCATTCATGTGGAGATGCACCGACAAATGGTGGTGGTTGGCCGTGATCCCCGCACATGACGACTTTTGTGTTTTTGTTTAACAACCACTCAAGAAATGTTTTTAATACATCTAATGACACTGTGCATATTTCATCCCAAATTATGATTTCAGGAATGAATTTATCACCCATACGCTCAGGAGTCCATTTGTCACCTTTCCATCGAAAGAAGCTGTGATAAGTGCAAGCATTTACCCCTCGTTGTATCATCTCTCTGGCGAGTCTGTGAGTCGGTGTTAACACAATCATGTTAGAAACGCTAGCGTTTCCACGACGATATAATTCAATTGCACGAGTTGTCTTTCCTGACCCACCACAACCGTTTAAATAAACTGTCTTGTATCTACATACTGGATCAGATACCGGTGGTGCATTAGAAAATTCTGATTGAATCTCATCACATTTTAAGTACTCTTCATCCATGGTAACATCTGCCGATTCACAATACTCATGTAGCGTCTCCTTTTTAAATCTCCAACATCCCCACGCTTCCTCCTGGGATGTGAATTTAGCTACATCTGATTTGTATTTATTGTGTATATACATCGAATCAGTAGCTACTCTAACCGCGGTATTAGGAAATCTATTTATCATCGAAAATAAATTGATAGAAGCATAAGCTAGCATAGAACTTCTCAAATGTGTGTACTGGGAATTATATCCATCACAGTAGGTAACAACCGTACCCAATTTCTCACCATTGGATAGAAAAGCATCCTTACGGGATACAAGTTTTCCCTGTTTCGTTAAATCCGTTACAAGAAAATCGTATTCAGCGACGTCTATGATCAACCGCGAGGAAAATTTTGTATTGTCGTATCTTCCACCCTGGGTAAATTTACCGATTATTCTTCGTCCAAAATCCTTTGCTTGTTCTTTTTTAATTTCAAATAACTTCTTAGACCAATTCATGATTTGTTCTTCTGGAAACTGTTTTCGCAGTTCGCTAATTATACGATCTAGATCGGGTTGTGGTAGCCAAACTTCTTTCTGAGCTCGATAGCATATAATAGCTTCGGAAACAATCAACGATATCAGCATGCCACAATCAATCATATATCGTAGTAACACTATTGGCATCCAGGCCTTTTCAGATATATGTCTACCAAGCCAAACATAACTACACGGATGTAACCCTGTAGCGAGTTCAAATGATATCACACGAGCGAATCCGGTTAAATCAAAATCAGGTAATGGCCCATTAATCGCAACACGAGTCATTTCATGCGTGGGGTGTCCAAATCGATTAAAATAGTTACTACATTCTCCATACCCGAGAAAACTTCCAGGATGACACGCGGATATATCAATTGAAATCATACCGTCACGATGATATTTTGTATTCCACAGTCCTCCATGACCAAATTCGATGCAACTCAATTTAACGTCCTCGAGAAAATCACTTCGTGTGGGACGCCATGAGTTTTTTTCTCTTGCGAAGTGAGGTACCACTGATGGAATAGTAAAACTATCCGTCAATAGTTTTTCATGGGAACTCTCCGGTGAAAAATCATTAGCGATTTTTCTCATTCTGTTATCTAATTCTTCAACGCGATATAATTCACCATTTGGTCTTACAAATTGATCAAATCCTGATTCGGAACCAGCACTACTAAGTAACCACACTGACACAGGATCATCTTTACACAACGCAACAATAGCATCAAATAATTTCTCTTCATAGAAAACATCCCCGGAAAATTCCGCGGGGATATATCTCACGGTTCTATCTCGTGGAAATATTGTTACTGCAGGTGTCCACGCGTGTTCGTTATGATCAATAATTTGTATTGGAGCCCCTCGCGATTGATATTTCGGTTCGTATAATACTTCTCCGGTTATTGTTGTTACTGATATTGGGAATTTTAATGATGCTTCTAATTTAGCTATATCAGAAATCTTTGCACCGTGCTGTTTCACTGTCAGTTCCCATTCGGTTATTTTCCTACGTCGCAGATCAGTTAGTTTATTTCCTCGGGATGCATTTGTGAAGTGTTCCATTACCCGTGTTGCTACACAATTGAGCCTTGACGAAGTTAACGGTGAATATTTCATAGGAGCTAGTTTTGCAATATCGGGTTTATCATTTAACGGATATAACCCATAAACAATTGCTGTTACGGGATAAGATCTTTCGTAGTATGGTTTGTCAATTCCAGTTAGAATTCCTGGTTTGGAATCTTTACTTACAATGACAGTTTTTTTATCCTTGAGGATTGGTTCAAATTTATCCCTAATAATCCATTTGCCTTCGACTCCGATAATGAATTTTATTCTGAAAAAATACTTCTGATTGGAGTTGCTTTGCTTGAAATCCTTTGGATTTCCACCTTTGGATTTTCCACCTTTGGATGGAAATTGCTTTGCAATTTCACCAAGGTGTGAAATTATCTCAGCTGCTCTTTTATCGTTCATAGTAGCATCGATGATGGGTACATTGACACCGACAACATCTTTGATGTTGTTGTTGATAATTCGAAATGTCGACCAACAGTATGCTGCACCGTCTCGGTAGAATTCATTAAAACACTCCCTGATTTTACCGAGTATAGTTCTATCACCGATTAGACGTTTTGGTGTATCAGAGACTCTATCGAGATTGAATTTAGTATTTCTCCAAGGTTTGATTTTCGATAATCTTTGGAACTCCCTATCAAGATTGAATTTAGTATTTTTCCAAGGTTTGATTTTCGATAATCTTTGGAACTCCCTATCAAGATTGAATTTAGTATTTTTCCAAGGTTTGATTTTCGATAATCTTTGGAATTCTTTCATGGTATAATCAATGAATTTAGTATTTCTCCAAGGTTTAATTTTCGATAATCTCTTGAACTCCTCCATGTTATAATTAAAACAAGTATTTAAATAGAAAAATATAGTATAATGAATCACTGCAAGTGGCTAATGATTGGATCTACAACCCCGTGTAACAAATCATGCAGAAGCGAATTCTGTGGGTATCATATGCAAAGCGTGAGAAACGGTTCAAAAAGCCCTCTCCCATGCCTCCAATGTGAGGTGGGTGTTAGAGGAAAATCGCAATTATGCCTTGCTTGTGGGGGTAAACGATACAGGGAACTAAAACGCTACTATGACAAACGAATCATTGACTCCGTCATCCTTGATAAAATCAAGGACAAAGTCATCAAAACCCCTCAAGATTATAACCAGAGATTTATAATTAAAGCAGATAATAAATTAGACAAGTAGTATTATTATACAAATGAGCCAAGATTTCAGACCTCACCCAGTGCTTGCTAATTACGAAGCCTCTAGTGATGGTGTTGTCAGGAACCGCAGACTCAAAGAACCGGTTGGATATCTGAATAATATGGGGTATTTGATGTTTTCAGCTGGGAGGAAGAAGTATCTCTGTCACAGAGCCATCTATGAAGCATTTTACGGATTAATCGAAGACGGCCTTGTGACTGATCATATAAATGGCAGGAAGACTGATAATTGTCTTGGGAATCTTCAAGCCGTCTCGCAGCGCGATAACCTTTTAAAAAGCAACGCTGGTAGGCACGCAAAACACCCCAAGGGTGTGAAATTGTTAAATTTAGAAAATAATGAAGAGAGAAGCTTTCAGTCGATAAATGCGGCTGGAAAATATTTCGATATTTGTAGTACTTCAATTCGATTTGTTGCTGAAAAAATCATTAAAACATCTCTGTCTAAAAAAAATGGTCATAAAATAAAGTTCGTATACACTGAAACTATTTAAGGGAGATAAATCCTTTATGGATAAATCCGCCGCATTTTTACACTCTACCTACTAAGTTCCCTTGTATTATGACGTCAAAGGAATTTGTCGCCTGCTATATTACCTGTACTTGACTAGGCGCGCCCACGTGAATGTAATGGAGATATAATGCATGAGTTTTCGATAGAGAATAAAACTTTTTATTGTCGCTTGTAGGCTAAAACTGCATTATTTTTTTTATTTATCTACATATCTCATGTGTGGGGGGTGGGTGGACTAGCAGTAAAGCAGACAGCTAACTCGTTCTTTTCAGTACAAACATTCTTTATAATCTAACGCATTACCTATGTTCGCTCAGCCAGAACGCGAGTGTTTCCTATTCATTGAAGTAAGTAGGTGGGTGTGGTTAAAATCACTATGTGCGAGTTGTATTTTTCTGTGTGTAAAAGTATTTTATTTTCCTTTTTTCTGTATGCATTTTTATAAATATAATGAAAACTCTCTTATTGTTAAGTATACATGTCTTCCCTCCTCTATATTGATCGGTATTCATGTGACCTTCAGTACAAACGTACTTCTGTTTCCCACCCTGTATGATCGGTATTTCACTGACGCAGGCATGCGTGATTGATATTTACAAACAGTTAAATTAATTTTTTTTGTGTACTTAGTATTTTATATTCCTAAATACGATGGATACAGTAAAATTGTCTATTTTAAAAATCTCTTATTGTTAAGTATATCAGATATATATATATTAAAAAATCTCTATTCTGTATGACTAGTCCGTGGTGTAATGGTATCGTGTTTGTCTTGTAAACATAGATCTATCAACTACGTGTTCGGTCCCCATAGCAGATACATTATTTGATGGCGAAACGGAAGATGTTTTTTTCTATTAATTGGGGGGTGGAGGGCGGTCCCCCTCAGCCAAACCAACATGGCAACCCATGCTATCGCATTCTCGGTAGCGTGGGTTGGTGTTTTTTCTAACTCATGCAACCATGAATTCGATTTCATGGGTTGCCATGTTGGTTTGGTTTACCACGCCCACATCATTATCATCATCGTTCCATTGAATTATAATCCATCCTTAATTAAGTTAATTAATGTTATGCCTAAAATTTGCCACAACACTCGAGTGGAAATATCTGGCATTGTGCCGTCCATGTTGTGACGTTACCTCAAGCATATCTTCTGGGCGGTCTAAGATGGCGTTTGCCACCTTAGGCCTCCCGCCGGAGATGTATGTTTCGGGTCCCCTTGGGCTTACTTGGATGCGAAGGCACCCAATGAGTTCCAAAGATGTGTTGTCATATATGTTTTTTTTTAATAATTAGAGATACAGTATACTATATTTATAAATAAATTTATTTATAAATAAATATAAATAATGGATATCAATGATGTAAATGCTATAATTGCAGAAATCTCAAATTTAAATAATAAAGGGGTATTATTATCTGAAAGTCTCGACGTTGACAAGATTACCTCGGAATATGAAGATATTAAATATCAGTCTAGTAAGGGTCGTTATGTTTTACCTAGGATGTACAGGCTCGTGAAAGGAATTCAAAAATCCATCAATGGTTGTTTGTACGGTAACGACATTAATTTATTTATAACGCTATTTAGCACCGTTGAAGCAATACGTCAAAAGCTCGGCCAAGAATATCAAAAACGAGCTGAAATTGGTTCTAAAGTTCGTGATCTTAGAAAAATGTTAAACGAGGAGCGACCCGTATCTTAACCACGTGGGTGTTACTAAAAAAAAAATAATAGGCTTTCGTAAATAATTTAAATAATTTATTTATTTTTTTTTTTTAGCGTTTTTTGTAACACTTGTTACACTTGTCACATAGGATTTTCTCCTGAAAGGATACTCATCAGTCTGGACTTGCTCATGCAGTTATGTGCATAATGGATGATCTGGTCGTAGTAGCAAGTAATCACCGCGACGCCTCCGTTTTCACGTAATTGTTCTTGTTGCCGCGTCGTTAACACAAATCGTTCATCGCCATTCTCAGATATTACAATTCTGAAATCCCCAGCGATGTTATTTCTGAAACACTCGCGGATAGCGTCGTACAGTTTAACCCTGTCGAAGATGAATACGTTAGCTTGATGGTACATTATTTAATAACTAAGTTATTTAATAACTAAGCTTTTAATTATGATGGAAACCCTTTGGGTTTCACATTTGAAAATTTAGTTCACAAACAATATATGGTTGGTGAATCGCTTACAACTAAATTAGCCCGAGAGCGGCTAGCAGCAATTAAAAAGTTTATACCGGTTCGAGACAGACTTCGCGAGAAACTTCAACAACGACAACAAGCGCAGACTGACTTTTCTGTGTCAAGTGAACAACTGTTTACTCCGATAACAAGTGCGACCAAAGATGTGAAAACAGCAACTGAACGAGCAATATACGGAGATATTCCTAAGGAAGGCAAGCGACGAGAAGTGCCTGTTCTTGGTGTGCTTGAAAAGATAGCAGCAGAGACCGGACAAACACGCGCAGGGATACAACAGTTATCCAGTGATATAAAAACTCAGCGTGAGTATGAACGATTAGCTGATATTGATGATGAAAATCTACAATTTTCCGCACCTGAACAAAAACCTGTTGATGTCACCCCAAGAGGTGTTCCCTTTATAGACAAACTCACCGAAGAAGCTATAAAGGAAATCAAACGTCCTGAATTAATAAAACCCAAAGATTATACGACTTTTGGTGATTTTGCCGCCCAAAGCTTTCATTCTAGAAAGGACTTTTTAAAAGACGAGTATAAAAACAGTAGAATAAGCCGAGATGAATGGGTTAATTGGTTGTATAAAACGAATAAGGGGATTACTGGTAATTTGAAAAAGGATACAATTGAGTATAGATCTTTTAAAGTAGGAGTTGATAGTTATGGTATACAAAAACAACAAGAACGAGAAAAACAAAGTCGAGGCCGACAAAGGCAATTACTTGATGATAGTCAGGGCGCAACTGGTACAACTGAGGAAACAAGCGGAAAAGGATATTCGATTAAAAATCCAAAGGATGTCTTTGACTCTACCGTGACATGTCCTGGTAATATTCTCAGTGATATATCACGGTTAGAGGTTCTCATCGGAGGGAAACGAGCCGGAAATAACTCACCGGAAGTAATTAATGAAGCAGCTGATATCTGTAGACGATTATTTGCTGGCGGTATCATGGACATTAATGTATATCGAGAACTTATTGCTGAATTAGTTGAAAATCACAACGATGAAAATCTTATGGATGTAAGCGATTGATCACTAATTGAAAAACTACTAGTTTTATAACAAGATGATTATACACTACAACCATGATAAACCAGTAAGCGTCTACGTGGTGAACTCACGATTGCCTGTTTATCGCGCGTGGTACGGAGATGGTTTCGGCAATACCATTGCGGGGTTATTTACAAGAATGGCTCCCAAGGTGGCGCCGTTAGCTAAACAATTATCAATGAAAGCCATTGATGCTATCCGTGATAAGGGAATCAATTTCGTTGGAAATCTTGCCGGAAAGGCATTTTCTGCCGCGAAAGATAAAATAGCATCATTGGTGCGAAAGAAACCAGGAATGACTTCGTCAGTGGTGAAACCACGAATGACTTCGTCATTAGTGCTGCCATCAACTACAGTGATGCCTGCAAAAATCAGCAAAGTAATAAATAACGCAGTGGAAGAAAAACTAACGCAATTGACTTCGTCACAATTGACAGCTTCACCGGTAACAGATAGCGCTATCATGAACGCGATAGCAGGAAGTGGTTTGAAACAAAAAAGAAATTCGAAGAATTTTCAACGACGATAATTACAATTGAAAACGCTAGTAATGTTATAAATGTTTAAACGAACAGCTGATCCCGCGTTAGATATGGAAGCCCCAGTGCGCAAAGATGATTCCGTCCGCGATTATCAATACTATTCCTATCATGCAATACAACCCGACCTACGATCGCGAATTGAACTTCAAGTTCAAGATACCAGTAAATACTTTTTACCATGTGAAGCATTTACTGAAGTAGAAGGAAAACTTGTAACAAATGTTGCAGCTGATACCCCATATGCAAATGATTCAAATATCCGAGTTGGTTTCGTCAACAATGGTATAATGGCGTTATTTGAAAGTGCAAGATATCTCATTGATGGAAAAGAAATTGAATCAATAGACCGCGAGGTTGATGTTGCAACAACAATAATCGGACTAGCAAGATACTCCGATGATTATACAAGATCGGCTGGTCCATCTATGATGTTTGCAAAGGATACCTCTGATAACGCTGACCACCTTCAATACATTAAAGTGTTAACACCGCAAGACACTTCAGTTGATAATCAACGAGAAACAACTAATCCAGAACGTCGAGCTAGACCCGGAGCTGCGTTTGATATTCTCGGAGGTGTTAATGGTAATTTCAATTTAGGATTTGCAACACGAAAATTAGCATTGGAAGGACAAGAGAAAAAGTTTTCATGTGCGATTCCACTCCATCACATATTTGGATTCTGCAGAAATGTCAGAAAAGTCATCTATGGAGCCAAACACACAATCGCATTAGTGCGAAAAGGCAATGACAATGATGCAATTTGGCGTACTGGTGCCGATGAAGGTAAAGTTGTTTTGAGTAAAATAGTATTATGGATGCCAGTAATGACTCCATCAATAACCACGGAAGAGCGGCTACTTTCGTTTATGGAAACCGGTGGTAAATCATTGCTAAGTTGGCTAACAACAACGACTGATGCTAAAGAGGATAATGTTAATGGTACATTTACATGGCACCTGGCATCAAAACAAGGCGTTTCAGCTCCACGTCATATATTTATAGCGCTGCAGAATCGGAATCGATTAGGTTCCCAAGAACGCAGTCATATGATATTTGATCGGTTAGGGGTAAGTGCGGTTTCACTGAGAATAAACGGACAACAAGAACCATCTGAGGATATACAGCTTAATTACGGAAACAACCAAATAGCACGTGTGTATCATCGGATGCTGTCATACATGGGTCGTGATCTAAATGTTGATACTGGTTTGCAAATATCTCAGCTCGATTTTAAGAACTTGTATCCAATTTATTACTTTTCACTGGAACATCTTGATTTAACAAGGCAATCCGTTGTTGATATACATTTTAGGGCTCGTATAGATCCTGGTGGTGTTGATTATAGAGCGGTTGCTGTTATTCTCAGCGACAAATCAATGTTGTTAGAAGGGGCTGGCGGACTCGTTGATGCACCAGTGGAAAATCTGTAAATGTAAATGAAACTTGAAAAGTTTCCATAGGATTTTCCCAAATTAAATCAATTGAAAGCATAAATGTGTTTTACAATAAAATGCCATATAGTGTTGTTAGTGTCAAGCTGACTGATGGTCAGGTCAAGAAATTAAAATCAAAATCCGCTAAAGAATGTGGAACAACAATAACGTTAAAACCAGCGCAGATGTCCGGAGGTACACATAAAATATCATTAACGTATCGTCAAATAAAACATTTCAATGATGCAATGAAAAATAAGCGAGGAGTTCAAATAGAATTTTCGAAAGCTGCAGTCACGAACATGATAAAATCAGGTGGTATATTTCCATTGTTAGCCGCAATACCAGCATTGGTTGCAGCGGCTGCCCCAGCGGTGGCGAAGGCGGCAGCGTTGGGAGCCGTTGGGACCGCAGCAGGGATGGCGTTGAAAAAGGCAACTGGTGGATCCACTCGTGGATCTGGGTATAAAAAAAAGGGAAAGGGGTTGTACCTACCAGGAACCCCGTATTCATGGTACAGCGGCAAATCCGTGAACGGATCGGGTCTAAGAAAAATACCAGGAACGGTTTATTAGTTGAAAAATCTTCGATTTACAAATCTTCGATTTCCGAACCTATGGTTGAGGAACCTATAGTTCCCATGTCCAATTTTGATTTAATTGATGCTGCTAAAAAACTAGCGATAAAGAACTGCAGAGGGGTTTTTCTGAGAGATCAATTACCGAGAAAACCAAATAACGTTGAAACCGGTATCATCAATCTTGATAACAGCAGCGGATCGGGAACTCACTGGGTTGCATACGCGATTGATCCACGTGGGATTGTCTATTTCGATTCATATGGGTTAGCTCCGCCAAGCGAGTTTATGCGGTATATAAATTCCTCGATGAAACTCAAAGGGTTTCCGATTTTTTATTCCACGCTGCCAACACAACAATTAAATGATCCACCGATATGCGGCCGTGAAGTATTAAATGTCCTCGCGGAGATTTCATTAAAATCCTTTGGATCTCCGTGGAAACCACCTCATATTATTGTAAACGAATACACGAGTGGGAAATTACAAGGATCAATAAATTGAAAACACAAGTTACGCTAACAATAATGATCGATATTTGGGGACAATCTCTGTCAATGTTGGAACCCACCGAGGAAACATCTGCGGGTTCTATCGAGGATGTAAAAAAAATAATAGAAGATGAAATCGCTGAGACGTTAAATTTAACAAGTGTTGACCCGAACGAAATAGTTGTATTTCAAGATCGCCAGGGTAAATTGAAAAGCAGTAATATATCCGTGAATGACATTTTGATACGGCATCGCGCTGCCGCTGAAAACTCTATTGCACTGTATTCCAACGATGGACAACTTAAACCAGGCGCACTTGTGTCTACGATCACCGACGCGATTGCTACCAACGAACGTGAGCTGAATGATTTTATACGAGGTTATAATAGTTTTCGCAAAAATGTCGTACATAAATTCTTTGGAACCCCGCTTGTGGTTGGCATGACTCTCGCTGAAATTAAAAACTATCTATCGCTATTCTTCGCTAACAAGGACGCGGGAAGGATGATGAATGAAAATGAAATCAAGGCAAATTATCTCGAGATTTCTAAACTAATAGAAGATCAAAAACCCATTAACGACGTCATTGTTAGATTTTTTGGATCCCCACCTGTGGCAGACTCGACTCTCGCTGAAATCAGTGAGTTTATTATCAGGCATACTCATAATGCCTACGTCGCTAATAATTTCTTTGGTGTCCCGGTTACATCTACAATGACTCTCAAAGATATTAATATGTTTATGGTGTGACAAACAACACTTAATACCATCGTGGATAAATTTTTAGGGAGAACACCTGTGTCTGAAACCACATCGTTGAAAGGCATGACTCTCGCGGAAATTAAAAGCGCGTTTGACGAACAAAAACGCATCAGCGAAATGGCTAAAAATTTCTTTGAGGGCTCTGAAAGTTATAATATCACGACGACATATTCTCAACTCAACGGGCATTATGTCATTCAAAAAGGTTTGGAATTTAACCACCTTTTGATTTCATTTTTTAGTCGCCGCGATAAAACGATGATAAAATATACCGAAATCAAAAAAACCTATCTCGACGTTTACGACGATATTCTTAAACTAAAAGAAAAATCTGAAAGGGTAAAGCATGGGACCTTTGATTGGGTAAAAGAATCTAATGCTAAATTGAAAGTCAATATCGAGAAGTGGCCTCATGGTATCTACAGGATGACGTTAATCTCTGACAAGCAATTTGATATCATCGTGAAAGGTAAAACCTACTTTGGTGGCACCGCGACAGTAATTATCGCGGGGGGAGAAGAAGAATTTGAGATTGTCGCAGTTGATAACACCATTAGAAAAGAAATATCCTGGTGCTTAGAATTCGTAGCGGATTAGAGTAAATAATAAAACCACTAGTGGTTTCAATTGAAAGGAAAATCCTTTAGATTCACAATTGAAAACGCTAGCGTTTTTAAAATAAAATGATTTCATCAACGCAATGTCGCTATGATCAGGTCAGAGAATTTCAGAATAGACTCAAAACCCTCACTGAGGAGTATCAAATAAAAATAAAAAAATACCGACGAAGAATCACCGCAATTGATGTTATTATATACTCGGTGTCAAGCGTTCTCACTGGCGCCGGAATAATACTTGCATCGGTTACAATGATTGCCCCGGTCGTAGTTCCAATTTGCATTTCTGCGGTGGCTACAATCGGGGGTATATCAACCGGGATAGCAAAAAAGATATCATCATGCAGCCAGAGTAAACTGCAGAATTACTTAATTCAATTTCATATTGCATCAACCGCATATTCGCAGTTATCCTCGATGATATCGTCGTCACTCGATGATACAATTATATCAGATAGTGAGTTCTCAGCGATGGTCAGTATTTTTGATTCAGCGATATCAAAATTAGAGCAACAACATGAATATAATAACAATGACAACACCGATGGAATTAGAAAATACGAACCCAAAAAACAAAATGATCTCAATAATATCAACATTACCAGATTGTGAGTTCTCAGTGATGGTCAGTATTTATGATTCCTCGATACCAAAATTAGAAATAAATCATGAGTATAATAACAATGACAACACCGCAGGAATTACTTCAACGAATAGTGGAGAACACGAACCCAGTACAAACAAGCATGATATCAATAACATCAACGAATCCAGAATTCAGTGTGAATTTCCCCTCTCCGGTCCCAGTGAAGGAGATAGCGCTAGCAAAATTACGAGTATATCATAGCTGGCCTAATATCAGATCGGTTGCATTTGGTGGTCAGCAACCCAATAACACACTGGTGTTCTCGTATAAGAATAAACCCGATGGTACTCCAGAGTGGGAAACTGTTTCGTTACCAACTGGGTCGTACCAAATTAAGCAAATCAATGCTGAAATTCAGCGTAGAATAAAATCAATCACTGGAAAAGAATCAAAAATAGCTATTAATCTTCATCAACCGACGCTCTCGTCATCGATCGAAATAAGCACAGAGGGATACATTGTAGATATATATAACAGCTCGTTAAGAACAGTGTTAGGATGGCCTGAAAAACCACCGGAAAAATCCGCCACCGACTTAACCACGGACATACAATCATATCATGAAATCAATCCCAGTTATCGAGATAATTTATCTGATATAAGAAAAGGAAGAATCGCCGATAGATTTATATTTACCAACAAAGACACATTGCAATGGGATTTTATCATTAAAAGAACAACCGACTCATCTGTTACTATTTCATTTACGCTAACTGACGTCCGTGATTATTTTAATGAAATTAATCGATTACAACAAGCACAACTAGAACAACTACGGAAAACAAAATCGCAAAAACACGTTGAAATAATAAATCAACTTATATCTGACATGAAATATATCTATGAACTAATTATTCAAACAATAATTAATGACAACAGCGACAATAAACAACGATTCTTAACCGATTACAATATCACAGAGGACAATCTGCGTAATTTCAAGTTTCCCAAATACAACGCTGATGAACTAGCAAGAATTGTTAAAACCGATATCAAGGCGCTAGAAAAATCAGATTCAGCTGTCCTCTTCAAGTATAATAATGATCCAGATGGTGGCGGTAGGCATATTGCCCCTCATAATGTGAATATTTCAACGGTGATTGCGCTCAATTTAGTATGTGATGCAATTGAAGGAAGCTATCAAATTAATCTCGAGAAATCAAATCAAGCTCAGCAGGGATATATTCTTTATTCGTTTGCACCAACAGCTCCTCCAGGATTCCTAATTATTGAAAACCCAATTAATCCTGTCTACATGCGATGCCATAATAATTCGTTAACGAGAATTAATTTCAAACTCACCGACCAGTCAAATAATCTGATTGATTTACAAGAAGAGGTGTTAGCGATTAGTTTGTTTGTGAAATCCTAAATTGCTTTGCAATTTCAAAGGATTTTCGTCCTAAGGACTCGATCAAATATTAGGTTGAAATCATTTATTATTTTTGTTAACCCAGTGATGAAATCACTAAGCAGCAGAGAGGGTGGATGACCACATCGTTGCGACCGAAATTGATTAAAAAATCGTAAAGTCTCCGTTTGCTAAATGGAGACTTATTTTTTTTGGTTAAAATAAGGTTTCGTAGGAAGCATTATTTTTGCTTGAAATCGTGGTCTGTTCACCCTCTCTGCTGCTGAGTGTAACGTTGAGTTACATATATCACATCAGTGTTTTTATGTCTACCTCGTGAAAATATCCTAGCAGGGTTTTTTTGATTATCTAACATTACATCGTCGTATACGACTAAATTGTTAATATCACCATCAATATCATCAATGCTCGGTGCTTCTTCGATATCTGTTATAAACTCAATGATATCATCGCCGTTAATTTCTAATTTCGCTTTCTCGTTAAAATCCTTTAACACTTCATAACATCGCTGCTTTTTGATTGGAGCAATCAAATACAACTTGTCCCACTTCATCCATCTCGTTATCAAATTAAGTAGCAATTGTGTCTTACCACTTCCAGATGGTCCAATGATAATCGCACGAATAGAATTTGGTAACATTGCATGGTGTTTAATAGGTTCCCGTCGTCTCGTAGCTGAATAATCAATTACATTCATGTTGTTATATATAAATTATGGATCTATATTGTGTGAAATGTAGGACGCGTACTGGCACAAATGACTTGACGACGATTACAACGAAAAATAATCGATCAGCGCTCTCTGGTAAGTGCGTACAATGTAGTACAAAGAAATTTAGATTTACTTCCACGAAACCTTTAAAAAAAAAAAGGAGGTGATATTGCAGCCAAGTTAGTGAAACTCCCAGGAACACCGTGGGCAAAATACTCAGGAGAAAAGCACCTTCCAGGGTATAGTTATTGTGGACCGGGAACAAGACTCGATATCAGACTCGATGACCAAAACCAACCCCGACGTGGTGATGAACCAATAAACGCTATTGATAAGGCGTGTCATGTTCATGATATTGCTTATAAAAGCAGCAATCTTCAACATAGACATCTCGCGGATGTGAAATTAATTCACGCATTGAATTCTATCACTGATAAATCCTTCAAAGAAAAATTGGCTTCGTGGTTGATAAAATCCGCTATGAAGGGTAAATTGATGTTAGGCGCTGGTAATTAATAATATGGAATCTATTTATTATTCTCCAAAAGGATACTGGAAAGGCAAGGCAGCAATCAATAAACTCGCTAGCGCTGCAAAAGTAAAAAATACTACTGCAGCTGATCGGTTATCCAAACAGGCGATATGGCAAATTTGTCTACCATCGCCTAAACGAATTAACTACTCGCATTTTGATGTTACAACACCTAATGAAGTTCATCAAGCTGATATACTATTTCTGCCGCATGACAACGGTTACAAATACGCGTTAACAGTAGTTGATATTGCTAGTCGATACAAACAAGCAGAACCACTGAAGACAAAATCATCTACTGAAGTAGCTTCTGCATTTGAAAGGATTTATCGACGAGGTCCTCTGCGCTGGCCAAATCTGTTACAAGTTGATCCTGGCAAGGAATTTCAAGGCGCTGTTTTAACAACGATGAAACATCATAATGTCATCATACGACGAGGGCATACTGTGCTACATCGCGATCAGGCAATTGTTGAACGATTTAATCGGACACTTGCTGAGCGGTTATTTGGATATCAATACGCGAAAGAATTCATCCAGGATAAACGATCCCGTGAATGGGTTAAGAGATTACCAGGTGTAGTTACCGCAATCAATAATGAGATTACTAGAACAATCAACATGAAACCTAACAACGCTATTAAAAAAAGTATATACCCGTACAACCACAAAAAGATTTCAAGGAACAAATTCTTGGTAGTAATGTCACTGTAAGGTATTTATACGAACCAGGAGAGCTTGAGGGTGGTAAAAAAAGAGCTACCGATCCTATTTGGAGCGTCACTACGCATAAAATATCCGGTATAACACGATCAACTGGTGGAAACGCTAGCGTTTCTAGACCAGCAATCTATAAACTAGATTCAACTGCTCCTCAGCGAGGATTTACACGCGAACAATTACAAGTAATTCCTGACGATACTCAATTACCACCGCGTGGTCTTAACTAGCACCTCTGCGTCTGTTGCACTCAAGACAAGTCAGCATAACGTAATCGTTGGTATGACCAATGCTGCTATTCTTTCTGTCTACGGTAAATTGGCGGGGGTCTTTATCCGACCAACTCCAACGCATTATACAATTACAACTCGCGCAGTGATTATTCTGTTGTTGCTTTAGTGAAATTATCAATTCAGCATCAATGTCAAATTTTCAATTATTTTTTTTATCCTGTTGTTTATAACCAGAGAGTTTTTTTCTGATTATATCACCAGTGATATCATCGGCGCTTATAATAGTGTCAAAATCGCCAACGACAATTCTTCGAAGCTGATTTATTCGCCGTACTCTGGACACTGCGAGATAAACTAAATTCGACCACTCAATGCGATTATCTACCATCCAAACAATTGTGTCTGTGATAGTTAATCCTTGTGAAGAGTGTATTGTTGCTGCATAACCTAACGTCCATGGTGATTTATCAGCGCGTAATGCATCTTCAACGACACTGATATCAACTAGCACAATATCATTTAACACTAAATTCTGTCTTTGAAATCTTCCTGGAATATCAACTTCAATATTTTGTCGCCGTGTATCCGAGGGTTTATAACACAACGGTACTGGAAGTGTTGCAAATTTACACTAATGCAATTCAAATAACTTTATCTGAAGTGCGTCTCTGACTATTTTTCTACTCGCGATTATTAAATCATCTGGCTTCCATGTTTCCCAAAAATCATTCATGGGAGTTTCTGAAATTATTTCACGCGCTATTTCACATTGGATTTCATCCGGTTGTAATCTAATTAGCGCTTTGAACTCTCGTAATTGTTCATCAAGTGATCTATAATCAGTGGTAATTTCTTCATAATAATCTACAAAACCCTTTAGCCATTCGTGTGGAGATCCACCAACAAATGGCGGTGGTTGACCGTGATCCCCGCACATGACGACTTTTGTAGTTTTCAATAACAACCATTCGAGAAATGTCTGTAATACACTCAACGATACAGTGCATATTTCATCCCAGATTATGATTTCAGGAATGAATGTATCACCCATTCGATCAGGAGTCCATGTATCGCCTTTCCATCGAAAGAAGCTGTGATAAGTACAGGCTTTTACTCCCCTCGCTATCATCTCTCTGGCGAGTCTGTGAGTTGGTGTTAACACAATCATGGTTGACTTGGAAACGCTAGCGTTTCTACGGAATTATTCAATTACACGAGTTGTCTTTCCTGACCCACCACAACGTTTAAATAAACTGTCTTGTATCTACATACGGGATCAGATACCGGTGGTGCATTAGAAAATTCTGATTGAATTTCAATACGGTTACAACAAAGATATTTATCGTCGTTGGCAACGTCTGCGGATTCACAATACTCGTGTAGTTTTTCCTTTTTAAATCGCCAACGTCCCCACGCTTTCTCGGGATCTGTGAATGCCGCTACAGCTGATCTATATTTCTCGTGTATATACATCGAATCAGTAGCTACTCTAACCGCGGTATCTGGAAATCTATTTATCATCGAAAATAGATTAATAGAAGCATAACCGAGCATAGAACTTCTCAAATGTGTATACTGGGGGCTATATCCAATACAGTAGGTAACAACCGTACCTGATTTCTCACCATTGGATAGAAAAACATCCCTACGGGATACAAGTTTTCCATGTTTCGTTAAATCCGCCACAATAAAATCGTATTTTGCGTTGTCTATGATCAACCTCGAAGAGTTTTTTGCATTGTCATATCTTCCACCTTGAGTGAATTTACCAATTATTTTTCGTCCGAAATCTTTGGCTTGCTTGTTTTTAATTTCAAATAACCGCATAGACCAATTCATGATTTCTTCTTCATTTAAAATCTTCGATTTTCCATCTGGAAAATGCTCTCGCTGTTCGCGTATTATACGATCTAAATCGGGTTGTGGTAGCCAAACTTCTTTCTGCGCGCGATAGCATATAATAGCTTCACTGACAATCAACGATTGTAACATCTCACAATCAATCATATACCGCAATAACACAATTGGCATCCACGCCTTTTCAGATAGGTGTCTACCAAGCCAAACATAACTACACGGATGTAACCCTGCAGCGAATTTGAATGATATAACACGAGCGAATCCGGTTAAATCAAAATCGGGTAATGGACCATTAATCGCAACACGAGTCATTTTATGCGTGGGTTGTCCAAATCGTTTAAAATACTCAGAGCATTCTCCATACCCGAGAAAACTTCCAGGATAACACGCGGATATATCAATTGAAATCATACCATCACGTGAGTATTTTGTATTCCACAGTCCTCCATGACTAAATTCGACGCAACTCAATTTAACATCCTCGAGAAAATCACTTCGTGTTGGACGCCATGAGTTTTTCTCTCTTGCGAAGTGAGCTACCACTGATGGAATAGTAAAACTATCCGTGAGTAGTTTTTCATGGAAACTCTCCGGTGAAAAATCATTAGCAATTTTTCTCATTCTGTTATCTAAATCTTCAATACGATATAATTCACCATTTGGTCTTACAAATTGATCAAATCCTATTTCGGGATCTTCATTACTGCTAAGTAACCACACTGACACGGGATCATCTTTACACAACGCGTGAATAGCATCGAATAATTTCTCTTCATAGAAAACATCCCCGGAAAATTCCTCCGGGATATATCTCACGGATCTATCTCGTGGAAATATTGTTACTGCAGGTGTCCACGCGTGTTCAGTTAATTTGTTACCCCGGGATGCATTTGTGAAGTGTTCCATTATCCGTGTTGCTACACAATTCAACGTTGAATTCGACGATAGTTTCATAGGTGCTAGTTTTGCAATACTTGGCTTATCATTTATCGGGTATATTCCGTAAACAACTGCTGTTACAGGGTAAGATCTCTCGTAGTATGGTTTGTCAATTCCAGTTACAATTCCTGGTTTGGAATCTCTACTCACAATGACAAATTTGTTATCCTTGAGAATTGGATCAAATTTATCTCTGATAACCCATTCACCTTCGTCTTCGATAATGAATTTTATTCTAAAAAAATACCTCTTTGTGCCAAGGTGTGAAATTATCTCAGCTGCTCCTGTATCATTCATGGTAGCATCTATTACGGGTACATTGACATCTTCATCGATAATTCGAAATGTCGACCAACAGTATGCTGCACCGTCTCGGTAGAATTCATTAAAACACTCTCTGATTTTACCCAGTATAGTTCTATCATCGATTAGATGTTTTTGTATATCAGAGATTCTATCTAGATTAAATCTAGCATTTTTCGAAGGTGAAATTTTCGATAATCTCTGAAACTCCTTCATATCGAAATTAAAACTAGCATTTTCCCAAGGCGAAATTTTAGATAATCTCTTGAACTCCTTCATGCTACCGTCGTTTAGCCGTTTTGGTTTAACAGAAACTCTATCCCGATTAAATCCGGGATTAATTTTAGATAATCTCTTGAACTCCTTCATGCTATTGTCGTTTAGACGTTTTGGTTTAACAGAAATTCTATCGAGATTAAATCGAGGATTAATTTTAGATAATCTCTTGAACTCCTTCATGCTATCATTTTTCAAAGGCGTAATTTTCGATAATCTCTTGAATTTCTTCATATTATAATTAAAACAAGTATTTAAATAAAAAGTTTTTTATATAATGAATCATTGCAAATGGCTTATGATTGGATCAACAACCCCGTGTAACAAATCATGCAGAAATGAATTATGTGGGTATCATATGCAAAGCGTAAGAAACGGTTCAAAAGGTCCTCTCCCATGCATCCATTGCCGGGTAGGTGTTATAGGCAATTCACAATTATGTGTCAATTGCGGGGGTAGGCGTTATAGAGAGTTGAAGCGTTATTATGACAAGCGAAGAATAAAAAATTCTGACTCTGTCAATGACGTCAATGACGTTGCCAACGGCAAAATCATAAACACCACCCAAGACTACATAGAAAGATTTCTCAATGTTATATCTCAACCAAATAATGAATTAGACAAATAGAAGTATATTAGTATACAAATGAGCCAAGAATTTCAACAACATCCTTTTATTGAAAACTACGAAGCCTCTCGTGATGGTGTTGTTAGACACAGTAGACTCAAAAAGTCGGTTGGTTCTCTGAGTAATCAAGGATATTTGATATTTACTGCTGGAAAGAAGAATTATTATTGTCATAGATTCATATTCGAGGTGTTTAATTGATTTATTAAGGATGGTCTTGTTATTGATCATATTGATCGCATTAAGACTAATAATTCTTTATCGAATTTACAAGCTATTTCACAACGTGAAAACACAAAACGAGGTGGGACTGGGAAACACTCGAAAAATGCTAGACCAGTAAAGTCGTTTAATACTGACAACGTAATAAAAATATTTCCGTCTAGAAATAGCGCCGGTAGGTTTTTTAATATTTGTCCGACCTCAGTACGATTTGTTGCAGAACGAGTACAAAATTCGGCGATTTCCAAAACAAATGGACAAAAAATTCAATTTACTTATGTAACTATATAATCTTGCATTGGAAATTGCTTTGCAATTTCAGGAGAATAACTCCGTTAGGTAACGCGTGTGTGACAAATCACCAATGACAGAGTTATCGTTGAAACACTGTTGTTGTTTTGGTGGTTTTTGATTGGTTGGTTTCGCTATTATGAATCTCAATAACACATAATCAATTTTGTCTTTTTTCAAGTATTAACAGAACTGTTTTATATACTCATCGTATTTAATTCTTTTTTTTTAGTGTCTGCTTCAAGTATCATGTGTACTTCAACGTTGTCAGTGATCATTATTAAACACAACAAGGAATAAAATCACTACACCGCGCTGTACTGTTAGTCTCTAACGGCGGCTTATATTCCTTAAAATCGTTTTATACTATTGGGGTTTTCGTGTTCGAAAATCATACATGTGATCATTACAGCCCATACACTTCCTGGTGTATGGATATCTTTTGTTATTCATACAACCTAGGTTTTATATAGGTTGTAATGATCACGTATGAATGTAGACCCACCCCGTCATCCATTGTCATTGAATCAATTCATTGTAAATACCATTGTCATTATAATCTATTGTTGTGCCGTCGTCATTCATAACCATTGTCATTGAATCAATTCATTGTAAATACCATCGTCATTATAATCCATTGTCATTGAATCAATTCATTGTATTATACCATATCACCTATAATCTATTGTTGTGTATTGTCTGTGCGTCCACGCATCAAACGTATCCTCTTGTAGGTCAAACCCGCTATCCGAGTTAGACTTACTCAGGGGGGCATACGTTTCGTGATTATATGTAACTGTTGAGCGCCGCTTGATGTATAAACACCAAGGGGGTTCAAAACGGTGATGTGTAATTGTGCCGTCGTCATCCATTGTATATAATCATAATCGTTATAATCGCGCTAAGCTTCTGGATATGCTAAGATGACCAACACCTTAGCGTGTCCAGAATTCATTTTGTTGAATTTGAAATCGAAGATTTTCATTGCAATTAAATAAATATATTTTTTCATATATATGAATCTTGAAAATCTCAAATGTGTTATTGTTAAAATCAACAAGCTTAAGGAGCAAAATATTGAGTTATGTTCAGGGTTAGATTGTGATCAAATCATAACCGATTTCGACGATATACAATTTGCAGAGCAGAATGGAAAATACGTACTCGCTAAGAAATATTTTTTAATCAAGCGCTTAAAAAAACTTATCCGTGAGAGTTTAATTTATCATGAAGACATTAATATATTTGTACCATTATGTAGTACTATTGAACATATTGGGAAGCAATTAAGTTCAGAGTATGAAAGCAAAAAACTTATCAATTGTAAGGTGTGACAATTAAAAACGTTAATGGAACAAGCTGAGCCCCACGCGTAGAGAGCCTAACCGGTACGAGTAAATTGTATGACATGTGTATCATGTAACGAGGAAGTAAAATTATGTGTCCCGTACAACAACAGGGAAGTATAATCTAGTGATTTCTTTTGTTTTTGCTCGGTGAATTGTCTACAATTTAACAATACTGATACTATTTCAATAATGGTAGGAACATCGCTGACCACACGTAACACAAAGCAGCGTTTGAGTGATATTAATAAATTATTACCTATTCGTGATCGAATACGCGAAAAACTTCAGCAGCGGCAGTTAACTCAGACTGATTTTTCTACTGATACACAGGAACTCTTTAAACCGATTGTTGCTGCAACTGAGGGTGTAAAATCAGCAATTTCTAAACAAGAAAGCGCGCAGCTCCCTGTGTTAGAGAAAATAGCAAAACGAACTAAACAAACAAAAAAATCATTACAAACACTTCCTGGTGATATAATAACTACTGCAAGACAACAAAGAGAACTTCAGGAAGAGGAAGAAGAAGAACGATTAGGTGATATTGATATTCCCCCACCACCTGAACGAGAATTCGAAGAATTTCAAGAACAAGAACAACAACCACAAAAAAGTAAAACGGCACGAAGAGATCTTAATCCGGAAAAAATATTTAAAAGTGATACGATAAATAAGATTGAGAAAAAAGCTATGACTGATGCACAATTTGCTAGATTTATCGTCGATTCATTTCAAAAGGGTCAACGAGAACAGTATGTGAATCCTGGATATGAAGAGACTTTAACCACTAGGAATGACTGGACAAAAAAATTGTATTTAGCAAGAATTAAAAAGTCTACACTACCACATAATGATACAGAATTTAAAAACATTAAAAAGTTTGTATCTCGAATAGAAAACCCAATAACCCCAATTAGACCCCTTATAACCCAACCCACCCTAACTGAAGGCGCAACTGGTACAACTAAAAAAAAGGGTAGCGGTTTAGTTGGAAACTCTAGTGTAACATGTCCTGGTAATATTCTTGGTGATATAGCACGATTAGAAATACTTGTAGGGGGAAAACGAGCTGGAAATAACTCACCAGAAATAATCAATGAAGCTGCTGATATTTGTAGGAGGTTATTTTAAGGTGGTATCATGAATATTGCAACATATCGAGATTTCATTGAAGAGTTAGTGGACGGTCACCATAGTGACTAATGTCACCCCGATTAGATAAATAGCAATTGAATAGAGAATGATCATACACTACAACCATGATAAACCAACTAACGTCTACGTGGTAAACTCACGATTGCCAAAATACCGAGCATACTATGGAGATGGTCTCGGTGATACTATAATGGGATTATTTTCAAGAATGGCTCCAAAAGTAGCGCCGCTAGCAAAACAACTATCAATGAAAGCCATTGATGTTATCAAGGATAAGGGTATTAGCGCTGTTGGTGATCTTGCCACGAAGGCGTTTTCAGCCGCGAAGGATAAACTAACAGCGCTAGTTAGACGGAGAAATTCGAAGAATTTCCAATCAAAGAAACCACGAATGACTTCACTGCCATCTACTGCGGTTATGCCTGCAAGTGTTAGTAAAATAATAAATAACGCAGTAGATGAAAAACTACAGTCAATGATGTCATCGATGACCGCCCGAGATAATAACACAGCAAATATGATAGCGGGAAGTGGTCTTGGAAATTCAAGGAATTTCTACAAAAGTCAAAGACGTCGATGAAAATTGCTTTGCAAATTATAAAAAAAAAATAATTATTATAATAAATGAAAAATCTGCGATTTTCAATTCTGTATTTTTCACTGGTTTACACTGAATTTTGATGATTTTTTGACTGATTTGGGTGATTTTTCATCGTGAAATCACATTTTTTGTGATTTTATTGATGATTTTCGTGAGAATTAGGAAGAAATTCGTAGGGTCAAGTGGTCGAATTTGCATGGGATTTTCCGTTGGAAAAAGCTGTTAGGAATTATTTTTATTGTTTTCGAAGCAAAAATGATCAAAAATGATAAAAAAAATCAGCAATTTTCGATGAAAAATTTTAGAAGGACTGGAATTATTCCGTGAAAATCTCTTTGAGATTTTTCGGGTCAAGTGGTCGATTTTGCATGGGATTTCCCATAAGGAAAAGCTGTTAGGAATTATTTTAAAATAATTTTTACCTTCAATTTAGACCAGCGGGTATATAATAAAAAATGTTCAAACAGAACCCTGATAGTGCATTTGACATGGACGCCCCAGTACTCAAGGATGATTCTGTACGCGATTATCAATTTTTTGCTTATCACGCAGTACAACCTGATCTTAGAGCACGAATTGAACTTCAAGTTCATGATACCAGTAAATACTTTTTGCCTTGTGAGGCCTTTATTGAAGTCGAAGGTGAACTTCTACAAGCGGATGATACACCATATGCAAATGACCCAACTATCCGAGTTGGTTTTGTTAACAATGGCATCATGGCGTTATTTGAAAGTGCTAGATATCTCATTGATGGAAGAGAAATCGAATCTATTGAACGTGAAGTTGATATTGCTACGGGAATAATCGGGTTAGCGAGATATTCTGATGACTATACTAGATCAGCGGGTCCATCAATGATGTTCTCGAAGGATATTACTGATAACGCTGAACACAACCAGTATTCTAGAGTAAAAGCAACACGAGCTACAGCAGTTAATCCAGCACCAGCCGGATATGTAAGACCAGCTGCTGAATTTGATGTCGTAAATAATATTATCAATTACAACCTAGGATTTGCAACACGAGTATCAATGTTGCAAGGGGAGCGTCGACGGTTTTCATGTGCGATTCCGTTGCATCACATATTTGGATTTTGTAGAAACGCCAGAAAAGTTATCTATGGAGCAAAGCATACGGTAGCACTAGTACGAAGAGGTACTGATGATAATCCAATCTGGCGCACTGGTGTTGTCGCTGGTAAGGTCGTTTTATCAAAACTAACACTGTGGATGCCAGTGTTGCCTCCGTCGTTGTCAACAGAACCGCGATTGTTATCATTTATGGATCAAGGAGGAAAAACATTATTGAGTTGGTTGTCAACGTCCACAGATACCATGGATTATAATATGGGTGGTACAATTACATGGCATCTAGCATCAAAACAGGGTATTTCAACTCCACGTCACATATTTATTGCGCTCCAGAATACTGCGCGATTAAATAATCAAGAACGTTCCCATATGATATCACTGGTCAACAGTGAAATCATTGCTGACTTGAAAAGGCCCTAATCTGTAGTATTTTGGTGTGCCGAACACGAATATAACCGTGAATTTTTTTTATTGGCTCTCGTTTTGAAGATATTCATATACCTCATTTTCTATGTTTCACTGTGTAAATTTCTCCAGTAGGACTGCAGCAACATCCGGAATAATGATGTAACATTGCATAATAAAATCATGCTCACATCATCCACAGTTGATTGCATCATTTTCTGATGCAATGCAATACTAATGCCATGCGGCTGCTGAAGTAAGTTGACGTCAGCTGTGTACTATAAATGTGTAGGCCTATTATACTAATGTCAGGCGGCTGCTGAAGCTGACGTAAGCAGTGTACTATATAAAGCCCAATCAGATAGGTTCAGCATTTAAAATATTTTAGACGTTGTGTGAGACAGTTCAAGCTACTGTTACATAAAACTTATTATTTTATCCATTTACGTACAATAAAGAACACTAATGCCTCGAAAGTGTGTTAATACCGCGGACAATTTTTGCTATATTTGTGGGGAAGTGACATTTGCCAACCAGAAGAAAAGTATCAATTCTCAAGTGAAGAAGGCATATAATCTTTACTTCGGATGCAAGGTTGGTGACCAAGACAAGCCTTGGGCTCCGCATATATGCTGTGCTACATGTACAACACAGCTTTCACAGTGGTTGAATTGCAAAAGGTCATCAATGCCGTTTGCAGTCCCAATGGTGTGAAGAGAGCCAAGCAACCACCTAAATGACTGTTACTTCTGCTTGGTTCCTCCTCTTTCCGGCGGAATAACGAAGCGAAAGAAGTCGAGAATAGTCTACCCAAACATTCCGTCTGCATTGAGACCAGTTCCACATGGTGAGGGACTTCCTATTCCAGAACCTCCAGCAGAATATTCTCTTGATTCATCTGACGAAGACAAAGGTGAGTCGACCTGTTCTTCTCCTGGTCCATCAGCATGCAGTGATCCAGATTTTCACTGTGGTGCATCATCAACCCCACACAGAATAACACAGGAAGAACTAAATGACCTGATTCGTGATTTGGACTTATCAAAACACAAGGCAGAATTGCTAGGATCAAGACTCCAACAATGGAATCTTCTAGAAGAAGATGTCACAATTACTGCATATCGAAAGCGCCACCAGCAATTGGAGGCTTTCTTCAGAAAGGAAAGTAATCTGATATTCTGTTCCGATATTGAGGGCCTCATGAATGCTTTAAAAATCACTCATGACCCACAAGAATGGAGACTATTTGTGGACTCTTCGAAACTGAGTCTCAAGGCTGTGCTTTTGCACAATGGAAACATTCTTCCATCTATTCCAGTAGCGTATGCTGTCCACATGAAAGAGACATACGATAACTTAAGGCAGCTACTGAATTCCATTGAGTATAACAAGTACAGCTGGCACCTCTGTGGTGATTTGAAGGTAGTTGCCCTTTTAATGGGACTGCAGCAAGGATATACAAAATACATGTAATTCTTATGCGAGTGGGATAGCCGAGCAAGGGAAATGCACTACATGAGGAAGGAATGGACTCACAGGCAGAATGTAGCCATTGGAGAGAAGAATATCCAACACCCAGCTCTGGTTGAGGCTCAGAAAATCTTGCTACCACCCCTTCACATCAAACTAGGTTTGATGAAGAACTTCGTGAAAGCCATTGACCGGACTTTGCCAGCATTCCGATACCTGCATGAAAAATTCCCTCGACTCAGCGAAGCAAAGATTAAAGAAGGAGTTTTTGTGGGTCCTCAGATTCGAGAGCTTTTCAAAGATGACCGGTTCAACAACTTGCTGGAAGGTGACGCGAAACAAGCATGGAATGCTTTTCGCCTAGTTTCTACAAACTTCCTCGGAAATGTTAGGGCAGAAAACTATAAGGAACTAGTAGAAGACATGTTGATCAAGTATAAGAAACTTGGCTGCAATATGTCTCTAAAGATTCACGTCCTTCATTCCCATTTGGATTTCTTTTCTAGCAACTGTGGTATTGTTAGTGATGAACACGGCCAACGTTTTCATCAAGATATCGCAACAATGGAACAAAGATACCAAGGAAAATGGTCCACTACAATGCTGGCTGACTACTGCTGGAGACTCCTCAGAGATGCTCCCGAACAGCTGTACAAGAAACAGGCGAAGAAAACTAAGATGTAGTCAATGACTTGATTTTTTATAGGTAGGTTATTACAGTTGACCTTTTACTATTGGAATGCATTTCGTTATGTAAACATTAATTTATTGCAGATTACAAAAAAACTAGAGTCAATTTTGCAATTTGACTGTCATATTCGTGTTCATCACATAAAAATTGATAAGAATTGACTAATTTTATTTCAGTAACATGACTTTTGTAAAAATTTGTTGTCCAGTGTATTTGATCAAATTGGGTGTAATGAAGTCTCGCTGAAAAAAAAACGGACAGCAAGAACCATCATAGGATATACAACTAAATTACACAGAAAACCATATTGCACGAGTTTATCATAACCTGTTGTCGTATATGGGACGCGATCAAAATGTTGATACTGTTCTACAAATATCACAGTTGGATTTTAAGAGTCTATATCCGATTTATTACTTTTCGTTGAAACATCTTGACTTGATGAGATAGTCCGTCGTTGATATACACTTCCGAGCTCGTGTAACCCTTCCTGGTGTTATTGCTAATTATAGAGCGGCTGCTGTCATTCTCAGTGATAAATCAATGCTACTCGAAGGTGTTGGTGGACGAATGAGAATCGTAGATGCACCAGTGGAAAATCTGTGATTGATTACTTCGTAATTGATTGCATATTTCCATCTCTCTCTCTGCGATTTAGAATCAATCTGTTTTGTATAATGTCGTATAATAATATCAATGTCACGTTGACACCCGGTCAGTTAAAAAAATTACAATCCAAATCAGCTAAGCAATGTGGAACCACAATAACGCTGAAACCTAATCAAATGAATGGCGGAGGGAATAAACTATCGCTGACGAAAACTCAGGTTAATCATTTTAATTAGGCGCTTAAAGGAAAAAAAGGAGTTCAGGTTACTCTTTCTGCGAGCGCGATTAAAAACATGGAAAAGACTGGTGGTATATTCCCGCTGTTAGGGTTGATTCCAGGGTTGATTGCCGCAGCGGCCCCAGCGGTAGCTAAAGCGGCAGCGTTAGGGGCTATTGGTACCGCGGCAGGAATGGCACTAAAGAAAGCAACGGGAAAGGGATATAAAAAAAGGGGAAAGGTCTAAGACTACCAGGAACCCCGTATTCATGGTACAGCGGATCGGGTCTAAGAATCCCAGGAACGGTTTACTAGTGAAAAATCTTCCAATGTCCAATTTTGATTTAATTGATGCCGCTAAAAAACTCGCGATTAAAAACTTCAGAGGTGTTTTTATGAAAGATCAGTTACCGGCACAACCAAATAATGTTGAAACCGGTATTATTAATCTAGATAACAGCGATGGACCTGGAACCCACTGGGTTGCATACGCGATTGATCCACGTGGGATTATTTATTTTGACTCATATGGACTAGCGCCTCCGAAGGAATTTAACCGCTATATCCTTGATTTATCAACACGCTTAAAAATACCCCGTTGGTATTCCACGTTACCAACACAAACGATGATTGACCCACCCATATGTGGCAATGAAGTATTAAACGTACTTGATGCTATTTCACGAGGACAAAAACCACCCCATGTAGTAGTGAATGAGTATGCTAGCAGTCGTTGGATTGAAAATCTTTAGATTTTAAACAGAGAAAAGATTTCTATGATAACAATGATTGATATTTGGGGACGACCTTTATCAGCGCTGAAGAAACCGGATACTGATGGAGTTGAAATCAAGGATGTTAAAAAACTAATCGAAGATGAAATAGCCGAAACGTTGAACCTAGCAAGTGTTGATCCTAAGGAAATAGTTGTATTTGGCGATCGTCAGGGTAAATTGAAAACTAGTAATATCTCCCTCGATGATATTTTAGTTAAACGACGAGATGCAGCAGAGGATACTATCGCGTTATTTTCCGATCAGGGTAAACTCAAACCAGGTGTACTTGCTTCAACGATCACGGATAAATTAACAACACTCGATAACACGGCGAGTTCATTGAAATCGCTCAATGATAAGTATGATGATCATATAGTTGTATTTAATCAGTTTACTGCAATACAAGGAAATATAATTGACAAAATTGATAAACCCATACTAGAATTTTTTGGAAATCCACCAGTGACTGCACCAAAACTCACAACGATAAAAGATTCTATAGTAGAACTAGCAACTCTTCAATCCGAATATGAATAACACGTGAAACAGTTTTCAAAGTTTCGTAAAAACATCATTGATAAATTTATTGGAACCCCATTTGATAAAATTGAAATAACTCTTCCTGATATTAAAAAAGCCATCGATGATCTAAAAACATTCAACAACGCAATGAAGGATGATACAACGAGGATGATAGGTGTTATTGAAAAAATAAAAATTCCTCATAAGAGCACCAACAATATCGTATACACAATTCAACACGGTTCATTTGCGTGGACTCCCACAACCAATATTTTACACGTAACCGCAGCAGTCAAGGGTATTTATCGATTAACAATAGTATCACCGAATCAATTCAATATATCATCAAGTAGTTCATCTGGAGTCAATAATACGGTATCAACGATCATCGACAAGGATGTATCTGAACAGTTCACGATAACGACCGCAGATAGAAATCTAGCCAGGGTTTCAGTAACGTGGTACGTAGAATTCGTAGTGGATTTAAGTAAACAATTAAATTGAAAACACTAATGCTGCTAAAATAAGATGACAATCCCTTCAGTGTATCAGTATCGCTATGATCAGGTCAGAGAATTTCAAACTAAACTCAGCTCACGCTGTGAGGAGTATCAAATAAAAATAAAAAAATACAAACGAAGAATAACCGCGGTTGATATCACCGTATATTTGGTGTCGGGTGTAATCACTGCTGCTGGAATAATACTATCTTCGGTTACAATGATTGCTCCGGTCGTAGTTCCAATCGCTATTTCCGCGGTGGCTACAATCGCGGTTATATTAACCGGGATCACAAAAAACTATCATCGTGTAGCCAGAGTAAACTACACAACTATGAAATTAAATTTCACATTGCATCTACCGGTTACTCGCAATTATCCTCGTTGATATCATCGTCACTCGATGATACAACAATATCAGATAGCGAATTCTCAACGATGACTGAATTGTATAAATCTTACAATGCTGAAATTAGAGCGGGATAATAATAATAATAACAATGTCGTCACAAGAACTGCTTCAACAAATAGTAGAAAATACAACACCGGTGAAAACAAGCATGATATCAATAACCTCAACGCGTCCTGAATTCAGTGTGAATTTCCCAACCCTCGTTCCTGTGAGCGAGATCGCGCTGGCAAAACTACGAGTGTATCATAGCTGGCCCAATATCAGATCGGTAGCATTTGGTGGTCAACAACCAAATAATTCTTTGGTGTTCTCGTGGAAAAATCGTGAAGACGGAACCCAGTCTGGAACGTTGTCTCGTTACCAACTGGGTCATATCAAATCGAACAAATCAATAACGAATTACAACGAAGAATAAAATCTATTACTGGAAAGGAATCAAAAATCGCTATAACGATTCACGAGCCGACGTTATCATCTGCGATTGAGATCAAATCACCCGGATATGTCGTTGATATTTATCAGAGTTCTATTAGAACCATACTAGGATGGCCTGAACTACCACCTAGACGAGAAATTGTTATACCAGATGAACCCGTAAAGGCCAATTATATCACCGACAGGATAAAACCCATCACTGAAGTGAAAAGTTATCAAGATTATTCTAACAAGTTCATGGGATATCACAACAATAATTTCTTTATTCACGCTGGTTTAATCGAAGAAAATTTAACAGCGATGAATAATGATTTTTCATTATTGTTAATATCCCTTAAATCCGGCTCTCTCACCCAAAATGAATTTATTATTGTAGTACAAACAGGTAACAAAATCATCAACGATATGGAAACATTTCATTCGCAAATTATTCAAGAAATATTAATGAACGACGACAATAAAGAGATATTTACGGAAGCATATAATATCCGCATAGAGGATACTTAAACATTTAAAATTCCTGGGTATAAACCCGACGAATTAACAAAATATCTCAGTTATGCCTTCGATATTGGGGGTAAGAAAATCCACGACGATTGGAAGAAATTATCACGACAACAAACAAATATTCTGACATTTAATAACGACCCAGATGGCGGTGGGAGACATATCGCTCCTCAAAATGTAGATATATCCTCAGTGATTGCGCTGAATTTAGTATGTGATGTTATCGAAGGAAGCTATCAAATAAATCTCGAACGATCAAATCAAGCTCAGCAGGGATATATTCTATATTCATTTGCACCAACAGCTCCTCCAGGATTTTTAATAATTGAAGACCCAACTAATCCAGTCTTTATGCGATGTCATAATAATTCTTTAACGAGAATTAATTTCAAACTCACTGACCAATCTAATAATTTGATTGATCTGCGAGGTGAAGTTTTACAAATTAGTCTATTTGTGAAATCCTGAAAGGATTTTCATCCTAGGACTTTCAATCATAAATGATTTTCATTGTAAAAAAATTGTTACGAATAGCAGCAGACTGGGTGAACGCCAACGATAATGGCGTCTTTTTTTTTTTTTTTTTAAATTTATTTTATTTTTTGCTCAAATTATTTTTTAAAAAATTATAATATTTTCAAGGAAGCCTCAGTTTACTAAATTGAGGCCTATATCAACAATTTCGGGAAGCCTCAGTTTACTAAATTGACGCCTGTAAAAGTTGTAGGGTTCACTCTCTCTGCTGCTACATGACTCCAGATATTATAAATGTAACTGTAATATTAAATGTACATTTGCTAAAGGATGATGGGATATGTAGGAATTATATGCATACGTGTACTTAATATCAGCTGCCCTTTTACATGGTTGCAAACTAATAAAACAAAAATATGGTAATACATGAAGACGTATGACCGAATTAATATATGAATTGCGTCTGAACACACCTAACAATCGTATCGATTAATTTGGAAAGGTTATTCTGCCAAAGTTCTTTATGTCATAACGGTTAACGGTTTGTTTGGAAAGGTAAAATTGACCAACTCTGTTATGTCGTATAATTGTAAATGAATTGGTATGTTGTTGAATCGTGTATAGGTGTAAATTCATAATTACGCAAATTTGAGGAGTCAAGTGTTTGGTACTTGATCTAAACTTTTGCACTTCAAATGTTTAAGTTATTGAGACAGTCCCTTCACCGCAGTCAAAACCAGCCTTGCATTCCCCCCTCCCCACAAGACCAGCCTTGCATTCTTCCCCCCCCCCACACACACACACAATACAAGCCCTGCATTCTTACACCTCCCCCCCCCCCCCCACAAGACCAGCCATGCATTCTCAATATATTTTAAGATAGAAAACTAGGTTCAATATACCAAGCTTATATATAACAGTTGGTTTATAGTTTATATTCAGTACTGAAAGTATATGTATATATATATATATATATATATATATATATATATATATATATATATATATATATATATATATAGAGAGAGAGAGAGAGAGAGAGAGAGAGAGAGAGAGAGAGAGAGGGGGAGAAGGGCAGACGAAATCTTATACAATACAGAAAGTTATGATTCTAATATTATTCTAATATTGAGTGTTATTATTAATGTTATATAATTTCCAAAATATCTGTCTTAAACGTGTTCGGATATTATCAAAGTTAATCTTAACATCTAATCCAATTCAACTTGTAAACAATCTGCTCATAAAAGCGCGATTTTATACTATGTAATTTAAATCTAATTAGCTTGTTTGCATAATTTGATGATTGTTCTCATCAGGGTTTTATATGCTATTTGATTTAAAACGCATTAGAGTGCCAACATAGTTTACGGATTGTTTTCATATGCTATTTAATTTAAATCTAATTAGCTTGCTTCCGTAGTTAGATGCATGTTTTAATTAGCGTTTTATATCTTATTAAATTTAGATCGAAATAGATTATTTGCATTGTCTAACGATTGTTTTACATAGAGGTCTGTATGCCATTTAATTTAAATCTATGTAGCTTGTTTGCATAAATTGCTGAATGTTTTCATTAGCGTTTTATATGCTATTTGATAAAAGATCTAATTAGGTTGTTTACGGAGATTGCTGATTGTTTTCATTAGAGTTTTATATGCTATTTAATTTAGATCTAATTAGCTTGTTTACGGAGATTGATGATTGTTTTCGCCGGCGTTTTATAATTTAAATATATTTTGGTTGTTTGTATAGTTTGCTGGCTGTCTAAATTAGAATTTTAAGTTTTTCAATATTTAGATGTTGTTTAATATATCACACAAGGCGATCTTGCGTAAAAATGACGCTGTTTGCATTTTAAGGCGTTTATACTTTATTCTCCAAAATTAGTAATGTATTACTGATGTGGCTAAGCACTGATTCTATACTGAACTAAATAAATAATATTTCTCAGTACAAAATGGGACAAATTTGAGAAACTGCCATTAAAAGATCTTTTATGACTATGGTTTTGGCATCATCCATACCAACATTTATGAGAATATTGGTCTCATAAAGTGGCGGTACTAATTTTGGGATGCCGGAATGAAAGAGAGAGAAGAAAAATGAGCTCTTTAAAGAAGGTGTCACTACGATGATAAAACGTAGCTACGTCTGCGAATGAAGTATGCAGTCTGTAATGAGAGAGACAAATCTTTTTAGTTTCAGAATGAAAGAACTGAGTTGGGCGGTCTGAGCCGCTTTTTTATATGTAATCTGGGCGCAACACATGACCAAATATGGCCATCCCTCAGTAATCTTCATCCTAGCTAGAACGATGCTGTCATTTACACTACACAAGAACGTTCATGTTGTTTTTACATGATTCGAAATAACGTTGACTTAGTTTCTTAGTCACTAGATTGGAATTCTACAAATGTAAATATGTAACCTAAGATATATAGCATGATGTCCCACCCATTCACATTATCCTGACACCAAGCCGACCAGTCCTAACACAAAGGATCAAGACTAGAGCTGAAATGATGCAAAAGAATAGTACAAGGACTAATGCGAATGAGCATGATCAGTGCTGTTTGATACAGAAAGAACCGTACTTAGGATTGTAATGATACAATAGCACTAGGAACTGGGTATGTAAATGTAATGATGCAAAATAACTACTTTTGCTATAATGAAGGAAAAAAAACACATTACTAGGGATGCATAGTATTATGACTGCACTGATACAAAAAGACATCATTATGGCTGTAATGATAAAAAAAGATATTTTATGACTGTAATGATACAAAAAGATATTATTATGGTTGTAATAATACAAAAAGATATTTTGTGGCTGTAATGATACAAAAATATATTTTATGCCTGTAATGATACAAAAAAGATATTTGTATGGCTGTAATGATAAAAATAGATATTATTATGGTTGTAATGATACAAAAATATATGTTATGGCTGTATTGATACACAAAAGATATTTGTATGGCAGTAATGATAAAAAAAAATATTATTATGGTTGTAATGATACAAAAAGATATTATTATGGTTGTAATGAAACATAAAAAAGATATTTGTATTGATGCAATGATGGAAAATATACTTATAGGGATGTAATGATGAAGTAATTCTAGTTCTGCCATGATATAAAAATACATGATTATTGCTGAATGATACAAGACATTATTATGGCTGTAATGATAAAAATATATTTTATGCCAGTAATGATACAAAATATACTTATAGGGATGTAATGATGCAGGGACGTAATTCTAGTGCTGTTGTTGATACAAAAATACATTATTATTACTGTAATGATACAACAAGACATTATTATGGCTGTAATGACACAAAAATATATTTTTATAGTTGTAATGATATAAAATATACTTATTGGGAATGCAATGATGAAGGAAAGTATTCTAGTGCCGCTATGATACAAAAAGAAATTATTATGGCTGTAATGATACAACAAGACATTATTATGGCTGTAATGATACAAAAATACATTATTATGGCTGTAATCATACAATAAGACATTATTATAGCTGTAATGATACAATAATACGTTATTATGGCTGTAATGATACGTCAGACATTTTGCTTTGCCTTAATAATGCAAGAATAGTATTAGGGCTGTAATGATGCAACATAACATTGCTTCGCTCATAACGGCACAAATCAGTAGTGTTGTTTTAATGATGAAAAGGAACAATACAATACCATTGCTGTAGTGACATAAAAAGATAGGACAATACTGGGACTGTACCGATACAACATATCAGTAGTAGGACTATAATAATACAAACGAACATTACTAGGTCAGTGTCGACAGAATATGTAAAGTACTGTAAATGTTACAAAGGAATAGTATGAAACTCATTTTTAATACACATTACTTTTAGACTTTCTTTTGATGGAATATTAGGGCTAATTATAGGATTTCATTCACCGTACAGTAATGTTTTAAATGTTTCATATTGTATTCTACAGAAATTAATATTTGGTTGAATTAAACAAAAATTGTTGGCTTTCACTCTTATAATTTACTTCGTGTAAGACCATATAGTGGTAACAATTCATAAAAAAGGAAGAAAACGTCTTAAGAGAAGCAATTTTAATATAAGTATCACATATTTAAAATATATTTTAAATATTTGATTTTATATAAATTATAATTACCTTTAAATAATTCTTATAGAACGAAATATAAGACCAAGGCAATCGTATCTTTTTAATAAATACAGTGAATGCATAATTTAATTTACTGATGACATTGATTTGGAGAATTATCACCATGAACATACTTATTTCTTCATCAAATAGCTTAACTTTTTAAACGTTTTCAATTTTTCCTAGCGTCTATCGTGTCAACTTATCGAGTGTACTTACAACAAGGCAAAGGTGATAAAGTGACTGACTCATAAATCGATACAGGGACAAGTTGGATATCAAATTTGTTTTAGAATATTAAAAATGACATTTCACCTATATTAAATTTTAATGACACTAATAATTCATTAAAACGTCATCAGTGAACGGTTAATGCAAATAACCGCAATCCTGCTGTTATAAGAATATAGAAGTTCGGTATTTTAATTAAAAACGCCCCTTGCCGAGTGCTCTAAGCTTAGATCTAAGGTGTTAAACTAAAAGCCTAATACTTCCTTGGTGAAAGAGTTCCAAAATTCACACAAGGTAATCTGAAACAAATACATTTCTTCCATGGGGTCTTTCTAAGCTACAGTATAAAAGTATGTCATGAAAAATATTCTCTAGGAGATCAAATATTTTGCAAATACAATAAAATTGCCATCCATCCCCGTAGAAGGTCGTGCGGTTGGAAACCCGGCCTAGATATACAAAAACGTCTTAGTTTTAAGAGATTAGTTTTCGGAATAATCACCTTGGTTTCAGGATAATGTGACTGGATGGGACATCATGTTACATGTCTACGTCATGATGCCCCAGTGCTAGCCATCACTATAAACTGTCATACTGCAGACATCGTAGAGATAAGACTGATAAATTACTTAGCTACGTCACAAATCCAAATCGCACGAACATACCTTCCTGGTATCTAGCCTTTTAACTTAAGGAGTAAAATTTAGCGCATCTCTTTTCTCAAACTGCGGAAATAAACCTCTAATGTATGTTGTTGATTTGATACAAGTTACGATCCTAAGTTATGGTATGTCACATCAATCAACTATTTTAGCCACTCATTTCCAAACGGATCAGTTAAAGAAATCCTTAATCTCAGAGCATCACCAACTAACTTCATCCTAGAATATACGGTCAATATAAATTATTAACCACCGAGTTCAGAATCCTCACTCTGCCATATTTCACTAAACAACTATCTATTAAATAATATTTTGAGATACTATGCTAAACTTGTAACATGAATGGATCCGACTCCACTAAACACAACATTAAATTGAAAAAAATAACTGATTCCCAAGGAATCTTAAGCTCCCGATACTGTTAAACAAATACTATTACAATTATAGCACCAGCCTCATAGGAGGCGGTGACTATACTATCTATGCCACATATATATGACAAAGTATTATGTTGATAAAGATAGGACTATTCAAAATTCAGTCGACTATCTTAAGCTCTTGATGCAGTTAAAAATGTGCACATACAATGTAGGAGCAGAGAGGGTGAGCCGGACATCTTTCAAACAAAAAATCACTTTTAACCGTCAAAACAGCAAATAGAGCCTTCCTACGATTTTTCATGCTTTAAACAAAAAAAAATAAAGTCTCCATTTGCCAAACAGAGCCTTAGTCATTTTTGTCTGAAAACATGATCTTGCAGAGAGGGTGAGCCGGACATCTTTCAAACAAAAAATCACTTTTAACTGTCAAAACGGCAAATAGAGCCTTCCTGTTTTAACCCCCCAAAAAATAAAGTCTCCATGTGCCAAACAGAGACTTAGTCATTTTTGTCTGAAAACATGATCTTGCAGGGGCTTCAAAATGAGTAAAAACTCACCAACCGAATATTTTATCAAGTCCGATACGATATCGTGTCCTCGGGTCTGCTAAATTTATCGTCACAAATCCGTGTGGTATTGACTGAGCGTGACTAAAGAAATTTCTAAATTGATTATGATTCATATCACCGCTGCACCAGGTCTGATGAATATTTCGTAGCGTATGAGTATCAACGCCGTTAAATACACACAGCAGATTGCAGTTATCGCGAATCACTTTTGGTATTTGTGTGTACCGTTGAGTGACATATATCACGTCAGTGTTTTTGTGCCGCCCCCGGGAAAATATCCTAGCAGGATTTTTTTGATTATCTAACATGATATCGTCGTATACGACCAAATTGTTAATACTTCCATCAATAGCATCAATACTCGGTGCTTCATCAATATCAGTAATAAATTCAATGATATCATCATCGATTTGAAATTCTTTTACTTTCTCGTTAAAATCCTTTAGCACTTGATAGCATTGCTGATCGTCTACACTCGGGGCTATTAAAAACAATTTGTTCCATTTCATCCATCTCGTTATTAAATTCAGTAGCAGTTGTGTCTTTCCGCTTCCAGATGGTCCGATTATAATCATTCTAATTGAATTTGGCAACATTTCATGGTGTTTAATAGGTCCCCGTCGTCGGGTAGCTGAATAATCAATTATATCCATGCCGTTATATATAAATTATGACGACGATTACAACTAAAAATAACCGATCAGCGTTTTCTGGTAAATGCGTACAATGTAGTACAAAGAAATTTAGATTTGTTTCCAAGGATTTTAAAAAAAACAAGGAGGTGACATTGCTGCAAAAATGTCAAAACTCCCTGGAACCCCATGGGCAAAATACCGCGGAGAAAATCACCTTCCAGGATATAGCTACTGTTGCCCCGGAACACGATTAGATATCAGACTCAATAATCAAAATCAGCCCCGACCCGGTGAAGAACCAATAAACGCCATTGATAAGGCCTGTCACCTTCATGATGTTTCTTATAAAAGCAGCAATTTGCAGCATATACATCTAGCAGATGTGAAATTAATTCATGCGTTAAATGCTATTCCTGATAAATCCTTCAAAGAAAAATTGGCTTCATTTTTGATAAAATCGGCTATGAAAGGTGAATTGATGTTAGGTGCTGGTAATTAATAACAACATGGAATCTATTTATTATTCTCCGAAAGGATACTGGAGAGGCAAGGCAGCAATCAATAAACTGGCTAGCGCTGCAAAAGTGAAAAAAAAAACACTGTGGCTCATTGGTTATCCAAACAGGCACTATGGCAAATTGATCTACCACCGCCTAAACAAATTAATTACTCGCATTTTGATGTGACTGTCCCTAATGAAGTTCATCAAGCTGATATATTTTTTCTGCCACATGATGGTGGTTACAAATACGCATTAACCGTAGTTGATATTGCAAGTCGATACAAAGAAGCAGAACCGTTAAAAACAAAATCGGCCACTGAAGTTGCTTCTGCATTTGAAAGGATTTATCGAAGGGGTCCTCTGCACTGGCCAAATCTGTTACAAGTTGATCCTGGCAAGGAATTTCAGGGTGCAGTGTTATCAATAATGAAAAATCATAGTGTCACCATCAGACGGGGGCATACTGCGCTACATCGCGATCAGGCAATTGTAGAACGGTTTAATCGAACACTTGCTTAGCGGTTATTTGGATATCAATACGCAAAAGAATTCATCCAAGAAAAAAGATCCCGTGAATGGGTTAAAAGATTACCAGCTGTAATTACCGCACTGAATCATGAGATTACTAGAACAATCAACATGAAACCTATCAATGCTATTAAAAAGAAGTCTATACCCGTACAACCACAAAAAGATTTCAAAGAACCAATTCTTGGTAGTAATATCACTGTGAGGTATTTATACGAACCAGGAGAGCTTGAAGGTGGCAGAAAAAGGGCTACTGATCCTATTTGGAGTGTTACTGCACACAAAATATCTAGTATAACACGATCTAGCGTTTCTAGACCAGCAATCTATAAACTGGATTCAAATGCCCCTCAACGAGGATTCACTCGACAACAATTACAAGTGATACCCGAGGATACTCAATTACCACCGCAGGGTCTTAATTAGGATTTTCAAAGACAATTCTTCGAAGCTGATTTATTTTTCGTACTCTGGATACTGCAAGATAGACTAAATTTGACCATTCGATGCGATTATCTACTATCCAAACAATTGTATTCGATATTGTCAGTCCCTGTGAAGAATGTTTCGTTGCTGCGTAACCTAGCGTCCATGGGGATTTATTAGCACGCAATGCATCTTCAACGACGCTGATATCAACCAGCACAATATCATTTAATACGAGAATTTGTTTTCTTGACTCTGTCCCTGACTTTGTCAGGCCTGGAATATCAACTTCAATGTTCTGTTTTCGTGTATCCGATGGCCTGTAACAAAGGGGTACTGGAAGCGTTGCAATTTTTTTTATGCAATTCAAATAACTTCATCTGAAGTGTGTCTCTGACTATTTTTCTACTTGCAATTATCAAATCATTTGGTCTCCATGTTTCCCAAAACTCATTCATTGGAGTTTCTGAAATTATTTCACGCGCTATTTCACATTGGATTCTATCCGGTTGTAATCTAATTAGCGCTTTGAATTCTCGTAATTGTTCATCAAGTGATCTATAATCAGTACTAATTTCTTCATAATAGTCTACAAAACCATTTAGCCATTCATGTGGGGATGCACCGACAAATGGTGGGGGTTGGCCGTGATCACCGCACATGACGACTTTTGTAGTTTTCAATAACAACCACTCAAGAAATATTTGTAATACATCTAATGACACTGTGCATATTTCATCCCAAATGATGATTTCAGGAATAAATTTTCGCCCATACACTCAGGAGTCCACTTATCTCCTTTCCATCTAAAGAAACTGTGATAAGTACAGGCATTTACCCCTCGCTGTATCATCTCTTGCAAGTCTGTGAGTTGGTGTTAGCACAATCATGTTTGGGTTTTTCCCACGGAATAATTCAATTGCCCGGGTTGTTTTTCCTAACCCACCACAACCGTTTAAATAAACTGTTTTATACCGGCATATTGGATCGGATACCGGTGGTGCATTAGAAAATTCTGAACACTGATTGCTTTCTAAATAATTATTTTCAATCGTAACATCTGCTGATTGAATATAATCATGAAGCATTTCTCGCTTAATTCTCCATGATCCCCAATTCTCGTTGCTAGTAGCCTTACTACTGCTTATACAATCAGCCATATCGCTTTTTATGTAAAATGAATCAGTGGCGACTCTAACTGCGGCGTTAGGAAATGTATTTATCATTGAAAATAAATTAATAGAAGCATAACCGAGCATAGAAGCTCTTAAGTGTGTGTACTGGGCATTGTATCCATCATTGTAAGTAACAATTGTACCCAATTTGGTTCAATCGGACAGAAATGCGTCTTTTCGAGTGACATATATCCCCTTATTCGTTAGATCCGCGATTACAAAATCGTATTCAGCTTTGTCTATAATTAATCGTGAAGAATATCTTGTATTGTCATATTTGCCACCCTGGGTGAATTTACCGATTATTCTTCGACCAAGATCTTTTGCTTCGTTGTTTCTGATTTCAAATAGCTGTTTAGACCAATCCATGATTTGATGTTCATTAAAATCAGGAAACAGTTTTCGCTGTTCGCTAATTATTTTTTCTAGATCAGGTTGTGGTAACCAGACTGATTTCTGTGCTCGATAGGATATAATCGCTTCACTGACAATTAATGATTTTAACATCCCACAATCAACCATATACCGTAACAACACTATTGGCATACAGCGTTTTTCAGACATGTGTTTACCAATAAAAACATAACTACACGGATGAAGTCCTGTAGCCAATTAAAATGATACTACACAAGCAAATCCTGTTAAATCAAAATCAGGCAGTGGACCATTACTCGCAACACGGGCCATTTCGTGTGTGGGGTGTCCAAATCGTTTGAAATATTCGCTACATTCTCCATGCCCGAGAAAACTTCCTGGGTAACACGCAATCAAATCAACGGAAATAACGGTTTCAGTGTCATATTTTGTATTCCATAACCCTCCATGACTGTATTCAAGACAGCTCAATCTGACATCTGATAAAAACTCACTTCGTGTTGGTTTCCACGCGTTTTTCTTCCTAGCAAAATGTGCTACAACTGATGGTAGTGTAAAACAATTTGTTAATAATTGTTCGTTGTCTTCCCCCCCCCCCCCCCCAGAATTCTGGGGAGAAAACTCACTAACCAGTTGTTTCATTTGATTATGAAGCGCTTCAGTACGGTACAATTCTCCGTTGGGTCTTACAAACTGATCGAATCCACATTCATCGTCTGCAGCACTGTGAAAAAGCCACATCGACACAGGATCGTTTTTACTCAGATTGTAAATAGCGTCAAATAATTTCTGCTCGGAAAAAAACTCTTCGGTTCCAAACAGAGTTTGGGGGATATATTTTACGGTTCTATCCCGCGGTAATATTGTTACTGCGGATGACCACGCGTGTTCGTTATGATCAATAATCTGTACTGGAGTTCCTTTTTCTGATTGATATTTTGGTTCTTTTAATACTTCACCGGTTATTGTCGTTACTGATATTGGAAATTTCAATGATGTTTCTAATTTAACTATATCCTGAAGTGTTGCCCCATGCTGTTTCACTGTTAATCCCCATTCGGTTATTTTTTTTTCGTCTTAAATCAGTCAAATTATTTCCCCGGGACGCATTTGTGAAGTGTTCCATTATTCGTTCTGCTACACAATTGAGCCCTGACGAATATTTCATGGGTGCTAGTTTTGCAATATCAGGTTTGTCATTTAACGGATATATCCCGTAAACAACTGCTGTTACAGGATAAGATCTTTCGTAGTATGGTTTGTCAATTCCAGTCAAAATTCATGGTTTGGAATGTTGATTCACGGTGACAGTTTTTTTGTCCTTGAGAATGGGTTTGTATTTATCCCTAATGATCCAATTTCCAGTATCATCACGGATAAGGAATTTTATTCGAAAAAAATTCCTTTCTCGCCCAAGATTTGAGATTATCACTGCTGTTTTTTCATCATTCATGGTAGCGTCAACAAGGCCATCAATTCGAAATGTTGACCGACAGTGAGATGCCCCATCACGCTTGAATTCATTAAAACAGTCTCTGATTTTACTAATCATGGTTCTATCAGGAATTTTATTCTTTGGTGTATCAGAAACTCTATCAAAATTGAATTGAACATTTTTCCAGGGCTTAATTTTAGATAATCTCTCAAACTCTTTCATACTATAATTGAAACAAGCATTTAAATGAAAGATTTAAGTATAATGAATCATTGCAAATGGCTCATGATTGGATCAGTGACTCCTTGTAACAAATCATGCAGAAATGAGTTCTGTGGGTATCATATGCAGAGTTTTCGACGTGGAAGCCTTGGTCCGTTACCCTGTATTCGTTGTGGGGTTGGGGTCAGGGGAAAATCACAATTGTGTCTAAATTGTGGTGGCAAACGATACAGGGAATTGAAGCGTTATTATGATAAAAGAATCAAAAATGGAAAATCAATCAAAAATTCTGACACTGACTGTGCCCCTGACACTGACACTGTCAGCGACAAAATCATAAGAACCCCCTAAGACTACATTGAAAGATTTATTATTAAACCAAACAATGAATTAGACAAACAATAATATAGTATATAAATGAACCAAGAATTCAGACCACATCACTTGATTAAAAATTATGAAGCATCCAGTGATGGTACTGTCAGACACTGTAGGCTGAAGAAATCAGTTGGTGTTGTGAGTAATCAAGGGTATTTGAGATTTACTGTATGGGGGGAAAAAGAAAAGAAAACTTATCACAATCATCGTTTCGTATTTGAATGCTTTTATGGATTGATTGAGGGTGATTTTGCTATTGATCACAAGGATTCTAATCCGAAGAACAATTCTTTATCAAATCTGCAAGCTGTTACCCCAAGTGAGAATTCCAAACGGGGGAAGACTGGGAAATACTCGAAAAAAGCGAGACCTGTTAAATCATTTAATACAACAACTAAAGAAGAAAAAATATTTTAATCCATAACAAGCGCCGGTAGGCACTTCGATATTTGTTCACCTTCTGTTCAAAAAGTTACAGAGGGGATAACCAAGACGGCGATTTCAAAAAAGAGCGGATAAAAAATTCAATTTAGTTATGTCTAATGTGTCATATTTTTCAATTCGAAATATGTAATTATTATAGAATATGAATCCTGAAAAAATGAATAGCATTATTGATGAAATAGCAAAATTGAAAAATCAGGATATCAAACTATTAGATGGCTTAAGAATACGGAGTAAACAACAATAAATATATGCTACCAAAGAAATATGCGCTCATCAAAAAAATTCAAAATTCTATTCGGGACTCTCTTGCATTTTCCAGTGAAGTAGGTGTGTTCGTTCCGTTATATACTATCGTAGAGGGAATACGAAAAGAATTAGGTAACGAATATCAATTGAAAAAGGAAGTTAATTCTAAAATTAGAAATCTACGGGCGTTAATTCAAGAAAATGAACGATTTTGATTGACCGGCCCTCAAGGAGATTTTGTCATTTTTTGATTGAAATCGACCCTCAAAGAGATCTTCATTTTTTTAGCCGACCCTCAAGGGAAATGTCAAAAAATCAGTGAACAAATCGATGGACGATCAAAATAGAATGAGGGAAGTGCCAGTATTATTTATTTTTATAACAATTTTGGCACTTCCCTCAAATATGATAGAGCCGTTAAAATAACAAAAAAAGACTTCCACGGTGGTGTTAAAAATCATCCGACATGTCATTGATGAAAAAAAAAATGTGAAAAGTGCCAGTATTATTTATTTTTATAACAATTTTGGCACTTTCCACAAACACGATAGAGCCGTTAAAATAACAACAAAGACTTCCACGGTGGTGTTAAAAATCATCTGACATGTAATTGATGAAAAACAAAGTGGGGAAAGTGCCAGTATTATTTATTTTTATAACAATTTGGTCACTTTGCCCATCGATGGTAGAAGCTGTTATAGGATGAAATAACACTTCCCTGACTGTCCCACGATCGCTGCGGAATCGGCAGATTACAGTTTTATTTATATGAAAATCTGCCGTTTCCACATCAATGATAGAAGCTGTTTTATGATGAAATAACACTTCCACGGTGGTGTTGAAATCAGTGAATAAAAAATATTTCATACTGAATAAAATTATCAAAATGAATCCTAACAGCTTTTCTCTACGAAAAATCACGTGCAAAATTGACTACTTGACCCTACGAGGTTTTTGATGAAAAATCAGTGAAAAATGACCAAATATTGATGAAAACAGGCAAAAATTGATGAAAAATGGCTAAAAATCATCAAAAATCAATCCTAACAGCTTTTCTCTACGGAAAATCACGTGCAAATTCGACTACTTGACCCTAAAATCTCAAAGAGAGTTTCAACTGAAAACCATCAAAATGGCACAAAATGGCACAAAAAACCACCAAAACTGTCAAAAAATCAGTGAAAAACAAGCAAGATCAGTGAATAAAAAATATTTCATACTGAATAAAAAATATTTCATACTGAATAAAAAATATTTCATACTGAATAAAAAATATTTCATACTGAATAAAAAATCGATGGACCGTTAATGGATGGCTCTCTCGATATGATATGTCAGATTGATCAAAAGAGAATGAGGAAAGTCACATTACTATTTATTTTTATAACAATTATGTGACTTTCCTCATACCTGATAGAGCCGTTAAAATAACAAAAAATGACTTCCATGATCGTGTTAAAAATCATCTGACATGTCAAAAAGTGGCGAAAGTGTGGTATTAATTATTTTTTATACAATTTCCACACTTTCGCCATCAATGATAATGCCCTTAAAATGTCAAAATAACACTTCCACGGTGGTATCAAAAATCATCCGACATATCAAAATAGAATGAGGGAAGTGCCAGAATTATTTATTTTTATAACAATTTTGGCACTTCCCTCAAACATGATAATGCCCTTAAAACATCAAAATAACACTTCGATGGTGGTGTTAAAAATCATCCGACATGTTATTGGTGTATAAAAAATGGGGAAAGTGTCAGTATTATATATTTTTTATACAAATTGGACACTTTCCCCATCGATGATAACGCCGCTAAAACATCAAAATAACACTTCCACGGTGATGTTAAAAATCATCCGACATGTTATTGGTGTATAAAAAATTGGGGAAAGTGTCAGTATTATATATTTTTTTATACAGATTGGACACTTTCCCCATCAATGATAACGCCGCTAAAACATCAAAATAACACTTCCACGGTGGTGTTAGGTCGGATTGAAAAATTGTTTTGCAATTGAAAAATTGTTGTACAATTGAAATCTACGATTTTTAATAATGGTCAATGAAGCATTAACGACCCGATTGGCTCGTGAACGACTAGGTGCAATTAAGAGATTTATACCAATTCGTGACTCTGTAAGAAATAAACTGCAAGCTAGACAGAGTCTTCAGACTGATTTTGCTGAGGGGTCTGAAGAATTGTTTAAACCAATAACCACAGCAACGAAGGAGGTAGTGTCAACAATCTCTGAACAAGGAAAGACCTTTCTCCCTGTTTTCGAAAAAATAGCAAAAGAGACTAAACAAACAAAAAAATCATTAAAAACACTTCCTCAGGATATATCAAGTAGACTACCTAAATCAAAGAAATTAGCGGAACTATTTACCGATGAAGCTAAACAACTGATTCTCAATGAGAAGGAGGGTAATTTAAGTGAATATGCTGCTAACAGCTTTGATTCACAAGAGCAGTTTTTCACGGACAATTATACGGATTATAGAATGTCACTTAATGAATGGGATGATATAGTATATGAAATAAATACTGGGAGTATAGATAGAAGGAAGACGAAATACCGAGAATTTAAGAGAAATTTTGATTATCATTTACAACGTCAAACAAAACAAGAAGAACTTGATGATGATGAAGCAACTGGTTTTAGCGGGAAGGGATTAGGGACTCCAAGTAGGGTATGTCCTGATAGTGTTATCAATGATATATCACGATTAGATGTCCTCATCGGAGGGTTCCGAGCTGGAAATAATTCACCGGAAATAATTAATGAAGCAGCTGATATCTGTAGACAGTTATTTCAAGGTGGTATCATGGATATCAAAACATATCTTGGTTTCATTAGCGATTTAGTGGAAAATGGGTATCATAGTGACTGAAATCACTAGTGATTAATTGAAAAATTATTTTACAATTGAAAACTTGCTAGCAATTTCAAATAATGATTATACACTACAATCCTGATAAACCAGCCAGTGTCTATGTAGTTCATTCACGTTTTCCGGTTTATAGAGCATATTACGGAGATGGTTTCGGTGATACCATTGCAGGGTTATTTTCAAGAATGGCCCCAAAAGTGATGCCGTTAGCTAAACAACTAGGAATGAAAGCCATTGATGTTATTCGTGATAAGGGTATTAGTACTGTTGGAGATCTTGCCGGAAAAGCGTTTTCAGCTGCGATGAATAAATTAACATCATTAGTTAGACGAGAAAAGAAACCGTTACCATCTACAGCAGAGATGCCTGCAAGTGTTAGTAAAATTATAAATAACGCAGTAGATGAAAAATTAGCATCGCTGGTGACTCCAAGTGACCAAGATAACATGATAGCAAACATGATAGCGGGAAGTGGCTTTAAAAAAAACACGACGATGGAAAATCTTTTACGATGAAAATCGTTTACGATTTTACGATTTAGACTCTAATAAATAGAATAAAATGTTCAAAAGGTCACCTGATCCAGCATTTGATATGGATGCCCCAGTGCTCAAGAATGATTCTGTACGCGATTTTCAATTTTATTCTTATCACGCAACACAACCAGATCTCCGATCGCGAATTGAACTTCAAGTTCATGATACCAGTAAATACTTTCTACCGTGTGAGGCATTTATTGAAGTAGAAGGAGAACTTGTAACAAATGTTGTAGCTCATACCCCATATGACAATAACCCAACTATCAAAGTTGGGTTTGTTAATAACGGTATCATGGCGTTATTTGAAAGTGCAAGATATCTCATTGATGGAAAAGAAATTGAATCAATAGACCGTGAAGTCGATGTTGCCACAACAATCATAGGGTTGGCAAGATATTCTGATGATTATACAAGATCAGCGGGTCCATCTATGATGTTTTCTAAGGATATTACTGATCACCCTGAACACGTCCAGTATTCTAGAGTAAAGGCAACACATGCTTCTTCAGTTAATCCAGCACCAGCCGGATATGTAAGACCAGCTGGTGATTTTGATGTCATAAATAATATTACTAATTACAACCTAGGGTTTGCAACACGAGTAGCAACATTACAAGGACAGCGTCGACAGTTTTCATGTGCGATTCCACTGCAACATATTTTCGGATTCTGTAGAAACGTCCGAAAAGTTATTTATGGAGCCAAACATACAATAGCGCTTGTACGAAAGGGTACTGATAATGATGCAATCTGGCGTGATGTTGGTGTTGCTGATGGTAAAGTCATTTTATCAAAAATATCATTATGGATGCCAGTGTTAACTCCATCAATCACCGAAGAACAGCGACTACTAGAATTTATGGACCAAGGAGGAAAGTCGTTGTTAAGTTGGTTATCAGTGACTACGGATATTAAACAGGATAATGTTGATGATACATTCACATGGCATCTGGCATCAAAACAAGGTGTTTCAGCTCCACGTCATATATTTGTAGCGTTACAGAATAATGTGCGGGTTGGTAATCAAGAACGATGCCATATGATATTTGATCAGTTAGGTGTTAATGAAGTATCGCTGAGAATAAACGGTCAGCAGGAACCATCCGAGGATATACAACTTGATTACACCACTAACCATATTGCGCGTGTATATCATAACCTGTTGTCATATATGGCACGTGATCAAAATGTCGATACTGGTTTGCAAATATCGCAACTTGATTTTAAAAGCCTCTATCCGATTTATTACTTTTCGCTGGAACATCTTGATTTAACAAGACAATCTGTCGTTGATATACACTTCAGAGCCCGTGTAACCCGTCCTGGTGGTATTGCTAACTATAGAGCGGTTGCTGTCATTCTCAGTGATAAATCAATGCTACTTGAAGGTGTTGGTGGAAGAATGAGATTTAGAATCAATTTATTAAGTATAATGTCGTATAGTGTTATTAGTGTTGCGTTAACCCCCGGTCAAATAAAAAATTGCAATCAGAGTCTGCTAAAAAATGTGGAACCACAATCACGCTGAAACCTAATCAAATGACTGGTGGTGCAAATAAATTATCGCTGACAACTCGTCAAATAAAACATTTCAATGATGCTTTTAAGGATAAAAAAGGCGTTCAGATCACTCTCTCTGCGGCTGCTATCAAAAATATGATTAAAACAGGCGGTATATTCCCGTTATTTGCTGCGTTACCAGGATTAATTGCAGCGGCTGCACCAGCAGTTGCAAAAGCTGTCGCATTGGGGGCAGCGGGAGGCTTGGGAGCAAAAGCGATACAAGGCATTACTGAATCATATGAACCGAAGAAGGGACGAAGGTATAAAAAAAGGGAAAGGGTCTAAGACTACCAGGAACCCCATATTCATGGTACAGCGGAAAGGGTCTAAGACTAGGACCGGTTTACTAGTTGAAGAGTCTTTGATTCCTATGTCCAATTTTGATTTAATTGATGCCGCTAAAAAATTGGCGATTAAAAACTTCAGAGGTGTTTTTATGAATGATCAGTTACCGGCACAACCCAATGATGTTGAAACCGGTATTAATAATTTAGATAACAGCACCGGACCTGGAACCCACTGGGTTGCATACGCTATTGATCCACGGGCAATCATCTATTTTGATTCATATGGATTACCCCCGCCAAAAGAGTTTATGCGTTACATAAAAAAATTTCCAATGAAGACTTGGTATTCTACGCTACCAACACAACAAATGAATGATCCACCAATATGCGGCAGTGAAGTATTAAATGTCCTTGACGCTATTTCAGCATCTAGAAAACCACCACACATTGTCGTAAATGAATACACCAGTAATCGCTGGAACGACGAAGTCGTCAAAAACGATTTTAGAGAAAGGTGTATAAAATATCATGATTGATATTTGGGGGAGATCTTTGAAACCCAAACCCGATGCCACTGCAAAAATGTCTGCAAGCGGTGATATAAAAAAAATAATCGAAGATGAAAAAGCTGAAACGTTGAATCTTTCAAGTGTTGATCCTAATGAAATAGTTGTATTTCAAGACAAACAGGGTAAATTGAAAACTAGTAATGTGTCGTTGGATGATATTTTGGTTAAACAACGAAACGCAATCGAGGATACTATCGCGTTATTTTCCGATCAGGGTATACTCAAACCGGGTGTACTTTTTTCGACGATTACAGATAGATTATAAACTCTCAACGATGAGTTGAAAAATTCTCTGTTGGAACTAACAACACTTCAATCTAAAACCGAAGAACATGGAAAACAATTTACCTCATTTCGTAGAAATATCATTGATAAATTTATTGGAACCCTGTTGGATAAAATTGAAATAAAACTCCCTGATATTAAAAAATCCATCGATGAGACGAAAAACTTCATCGAAGCCATCAAAGGGGATGCAACGAGGATGATAACAATTATTGAAAAAACAAAAATTCCTCATGAGAAAACCAACAACGTAGTTTACACAATATAACACGGATCATTTGCGTGGACACCTACAAACAACAAATTAGATATCACTGCAACCGTTAAGGGTATTTATCGATTAACACTAGTGACAACGACTCAATTTAATATTTCATCGTCGAGTTCATCCGGGGTCAATAATACAATTTCAACGATCATCGACAGGGATACAACTGAAAAGTTCACAATAACATCTACTGATAAAAAATTTGGTTAGGGTTTCAACAACGTGGTATGTGGAATTCGTAGCGGATTTAAGTAAATAACGGTTTCAATTGAAATCGTAAACTGATTTAAAAATAAAATGATTTCATCATCGCAATATCGTTATGATCAGGTCAGAGAATTTCAAAATAGACTCAAAACCCTCACTGAGGAGTATTAAATAAAAAAAAAAAATACCAACGAAGAATTACAGCAATTGATGTTACTGTGTACGCTGTGAGTGGTGTAATCACCGAAGCTGAGAATGATTGCCCCGATAGCTGTTCCAATTTGCATTTCTGCGGCAACAACAATCGCGGGAATAATTTCGATAGTAACAAAAAAAATATCATCATCCAGCCAGCGTAAACTGCAAGACTACGTGATTCAATTTCATATTGTGTCCACTGCATACTCGCAATTATCCTCGTTGATATCGTCATCGCTCGATGATACAATTATATCAGATAGTGAGTTCTCAGCAATGGTCAGTATTTATGATTCTGCGGTGTCAAAATTAGAGCGACAACAACAGTATAATGACAACACCGATGGAATTACTTCAACGAATAGTGGAGAACACAAACCCAGTACAAACAAGCATGATCTCAATAACATCAACGAATCCAGAATTCAGTGTGAATTTCCCTACCCCAGTCCCCGTGAAGGAAATCGCGTTAGCAAAATTACGAGTGTATCACAGTTGGCCTAATATCATATCAAAATCATTTGGTGGTCAACAACCCAATAATTCACTGGTGTTCTCGTATAAGAATAAAGACGACGATACCCCAGACTGGAACGTTGTTTCGATACCAACCGGATCATACCAAATTGAACAAATCAATGCTGAATTGCAACGTAGAATAAAATCAATTACTGGAGCAGAATCGAAAATCGCTATAACGGTTCATGAGCCAACACTATCATCTGCCACTGAGATAAGCACAGAAGGATACGTCGTAGATATCTATCAAAGCTCTATTAGAACCGTACTAGGATGGCCTGAATTACCACCCGGGGGGAAACCGTTAATTTACCAGAACCCAAAAAAAATGATTATATCACCGACAGGATAAAATCTGATAATCCAATAAAGAGTTATAAAGATCAGATTATTACTATAGATTTTTTGGTCTTGTATTCAATCAAACTGAGGAGGTGGAGGAGGAGTGGGATGGGGGAGTAAAATAGAAGGATATAATGTTGTTCACGAATACTAAAATTATCGAAAATTTCACAGCAATGAATAATGATTTTTCACTGTTGTTAATATCTCTTAAATCCGGCTCTCTCACCCGGGATGAATTTATCAGCGTCGTAGAAACATGCAACAAAATTATCGACGATATGGAAACATTTAATTTGAAAATTATTCAGAATATATTAGATGATTATAATCCCCTATCGAGAACAATATTTGCATCAGACTATAAAATCCCCGTCAAAGATATTCCAGTATTTAAACTACCAGAATATAACGTGCCAGAACTAAAAAAACTTCTCAATGATGCCATCGATATTGGTTTTAAAATAATTCATGATACGTGGAAAAAAACATCATCACCGGAAAAAAAAATCCTCAAACATAATAATGACCCAAATGGTGGCGGCAGGCATATTGCTCCTCAAAATGTGAATATATCCTCGGTGATTGCGCTCAATTTAGTATGTGATGTTATCGAAGGAAGCTATCAAATAAATCTCGAACGATCAAATCAAGCTCAGCAAGGATATATTTTATACTCTTTTGCACCAACAGCTCCTCCAGGGTTTCTAATTATTGAGTCTCCGGTGAATCCAGTCTATATGCGTTTTCATAATGATTCGCTAACAAGAATTAATTTCAAACTCACTGACCAGTCTAATAATCTGATTGATTTACAAGGCGAAGTTTTACAAATTAGTCTGTTTGTGAAATCCTAGGACACGATATCGTATCGGACTTGATAAAATATTCGGTTGAAATCAGAGGTAAGTTTTTACTCATTTGGAAGCCTCCTGCAAAATCATGTTTTCAGACAAAAATCACTAAGGCTCCATTTGCCAAACGGAGACTTTGTTTTTTTTTTTTTTTGGGGGGGGGGGGGTTTAAAACAGGAAGGGTCTATTTGCCGTTTTGACAGTTAAAAGTGATTTTTTGTTTGAAAGATGTCCGGCTCACCCTCTCTGCAAAATCATGTTTTCAGACCAAAATGACTAAGGCTCTGTTTGGCAAATAGAGACTTTTTTTTGTGTTTAAAACATGAAAAATCGTAAGAAGGCTCTATTTGCTGTTTTGACGGTTAAAAGTGATTTTTTGTTTGAAAGATGTCCGGCTCACCCTCTCTGCTGCTAATGTTATTGTACATTTTTAATTTGCTGTTTTGACAACGGAACAGATCTGACGTGAGAGGCTGATTAAATAAAATACAAAAGATGAAGATGAACCTCTCTCTGTCTCTGTCTCTCTCTCTCTCTCTCTCTCTCTCTCTCTCTCAATAAGCTATACAAGTAAAACAAGGAAAGAAATTACGCGTCACATATCTTTACATAAATATCTTATCCCAGGGTTGGAGGAAGTCCTGCATTTCCTTTTCAAGTATTATTTGTTACATCATGGCGTTACTCAATGTTCGTTAACATCGTATTCCTTCTGTCACTTCCGTCATTTAGCTGGAATAAAAGCTAATGATGAAAACGGGAGATTTCATTCCTTGAATAAGGTACGATATTCACTATCAAAAGGTAAATAGCAGGCAAATAAACGCGGGTTGGTTTATGAATTTACTGTACTTCTCGAATCACTTTCATGATACCAGAAATTCATTGATATGTTTGAGCTCTTATTCTCGTGTTTTCTCGAATCTTAACAAAACAGTAAGAATACCTACTTTTGTAATTTTGTAAAAATAATAAAATATTTTTTAATTTTTACGTGTTGCTTAAATGGTCGTAACTTTGTAAAGGTTAAGCACTGGTTGTTTTTCGTGTTCTTAATATTTATATTAAGGTTATGTCCTTTATTTTACGTCACTCATTTTGCTGTATTCATATACATGTACACTTAGCTTTTCTGGCTCACAACAGAATCAAGATGAAGTCATCATTGGTTATCGTTGCCGTTCTCGTGGCTAATTGTCTAGCCATTGTAAGTGGTGTTCCCTCCGGGGGCTTTAGTGGTTATGGCGGCTATGGTGGGTATGGTGGATATAGCGGTCTTACTGGCTACAGTGGCTACGGAAAAGCTGGTGGGTATGGCTCAAGCCACCCTGGTTATCATGGCTCGTGGAATTTGTGTAAGTCAATCTAACGTTCTTAAAGTATAAAAACAAATTAAGAAACTTACCTGATTTATTCTCTAAATCCATATGTATGTATGTATGTATGTATGTATGTATGTATGTATGTATGTATGTATGTATGTATGTATGTATGCATGTATGTATGTATGTGTGTGTGTATATATATGTATGTATGTATGTATGTATGTATGTATGTATGTATGTATGTATGTACGTACGTACGTACGTACGTACGTACGCACGCACGCACGCATGCATGTATGTATGCATAGTTACGCACAGCATGTCTGTCTACGGATTTAATCAAATACAGTCGTGCATTTGCCGATTGTTTTCTAATATTTTCAAGGCCGTCAATAGAACATATGTTGTTTACAACAAGAAAGCAAGACAGAAACTAAAACAGCCTATTCATATCTCAGATTACTAAACCTGTATACCTAAACATATCCAGAGAATTCCATGTTATGAAATTCGGAAAGGTGTATATTACAAAACAAATCTATGATTTTATGTTATAAGATCTCGAAAAGATATTATGTTATGGCATAAATTTGGTACTTAATTTGGCTGATAAATATATTCACAACGCCGACATTCCATAATCCAATAAATAAATTAAGATCTAGCAAAGCCATAAACGGTGAAGTTAATACAAATATCATGTAGCCGTGGCTTATACATAATTTCCCACGAAATATATGCATGAATGAACGACTACATTTAAAAATGATGGGGGGTAAAATGGTTAAAATGTCTGTGAATAATGAAGGCAACTTTAAACTCATGAGGCCAATGTTGCAATTTATAAATAAATTGTTCAAAAAACGCAATTTTACTGCTACAAATGTAACATTTCATAGTTTCAACCAAGCTGAACTGAGTGAATCACGCATTTAAACAGGTACATATTGGTATTGAAAGTATCTTGGATTTAAAAGGGGATATAATAACAAGAAAGTATCGATATAATTTAAGAAATTTTATTTGTTATTATTATTATTATTATTATTATTATTATTATTATTATTATTATTATTTCAGTCTTTCTGTTCATCTTGATTCTTCTCTGGTTTCCAATGATGACCATGAAAGAAAAAAGCGATTGACCGACTACTATGATCGTATAGGGTTACTCGGTAAGACAACATAATCCACGTTTCACAGCTGTTAAACTCGCATGGAAATTGCGAATCTATCCACATAAAGTAATGAGAATTTGTCTTTCTTTAGTCAAAAGTGTTTAATACTGGAATCATATTGTGCCATCCGATTCCTCTCATACGTTCATTTCTATAATAATAATGAAGTCTCCCTCTCATCAATGGTATAACTACGTATTATGAAGACTCCCTCCGACCAAATACTGATATTTATACCCTATCATGGAAACTCTCTTCCACCAAATGATTGTATTACTACGTATAATAAAGTCCCCTTCGTACTAGTTGTTTGTAATTAATATGCGTGTCGAATGACATATACGTTTTGCGTTTCTCCACTTTATGATTTCAGTAATCAGATAATCTGATGTCTCTCAAAGCCAAATTATGGACTATTTCCTTAAACTACTGTATGAGTAATATATATTATTAACTTAAAGACCTAATAATGTTTTGTCCCGTACAATTTTTCAGTATGTGTTATCTTTTCTAATTTCATGGTGTTTTTAATTTTTTTTATAGTCATATCATTATAAATGTTGTAAAGAGATTAGAGCTTCTAAAGATTAGGCTTTATACCAATTCTTCATTTATATATATATATATATATATATATATATATATATATATATATATATATATATATACTGGGGATACTATGCGCTTAAATCTACAACTTATTCGTCCGAATATCCTCTATTTGAAACACTTTAGGTAGCATGACAATTATAGGATATATAAGAAACAGCGCTAATTTTCAAACAGTACTTGTAAAAAGATAGGCCAGCAGTTGATGTGGGTCGCGTAAAACCATGGTAACATCATCTTGACCATTGAATGCATTGGTTACAACATCTTGACCATTGAAAGCCTTGTTTACAACATCGTGACCATTAAATGCCATGGTTACAACATCTTAACCACTGAATACCATGGTTACAACATCTCTTGACCATTGAATGTCATGGTTACAGCATCTTGACCATTGGATACAATGGTCAAGACAATCTTGGACATTTAGACAATGAATGCATAAACTGTCAAAAAAATGTGATCTTAGACTACTATGTTTAGTAGTTGTTTAGGTTTAGGTTTCCGTAAACCTGCTTATATTAAACTAGGTTTAGAAGAAACCCCAAGAGAATTCTTGTTGCATTTGCATGTTACACAAAATAAAGCGGTCCGACAGAATTCTTATGACAAACAATTAAACAGTCATTCGGCATATACAATGCATTAAAACAGTATAACAGTATTTTGGTATATAATATGAGCACATATAGCGTATAACACATTTTACCTAATGTTACTGGATTATTGTGTTGACAGATTGTTTTTCTAAAGTATTAATATGGTTATTGTATAATATTTACATCACATTTATATATTATTTATTAAGTCTTTGCATATCATTTACATAGTGTTTATACAGTTGGTATATATCATTTATATAATGTACATATAGTAATCCTATATTATTTATATAGTCTTTATATGGCAAGTATACGGTATTTATATACATGTAGCCATTAAATATCATTTGCTTAATGTTTATACAGTGCTTATAGCGCTTATACGGAATTTATATATTATTCATACAACATTTAAATACATCTAGCGGTTATATAGCATTTGTATTTTCACATAACATTAATATAGTATTGTTTCAGTACTTATGCAGCATTTATATAGTGTGTATATAACACTTGAACAAAATTTAGATTGAGTTTACTATAATGTTGAGCGTCCGTCTCGGATGCAGAAGGTTGCGGGTTCGAACCCCGGCCGATTCATACCTATACTTATAAAATCGTATAAGTGGTTTCCTCACTTAACACTCAGCATTAAGTATTTAATGTTAGGATAGGTCGGCATGGCGCCAGAATAATGTTACTGGGTGGGACATGATGCCACATGTCTTTTGTTTTGATGGCCCAGTTCCAGACATCATTATGAACTGTCACACTGTAAATCTCGTAGCGATATGACTGAAACATTGCTAAAGTAAAGTTTCAAATAGACACAAAGTAAGACTTTAGTATACCGATATTATTTACTAGTAACCCTTTAGTATACCGATATTATTTGCTAGTAAGGCTTTAGTATACCGATATTATTTACTAGTAAGGCTTTAGTATACCGATATTATTTACTTCTAAGGCTTTAGTATACCGATATTATTTACTAGTAAAGCTTCAGTATACCGATATTATTTACTAGTACGGCTTTATTATATCGAAATTATTTATTTGTAAGTCTTTATTATACCGATATCATTTACTAGTAAGGCTTTATAATACCGATATCATTTACTAGTTAGACTTTCAAATACCAATATAATTTACTAGTAAGGCTTTAGTATACCAATATAATTTACTAATAAGGCTTTAGTATACCGATATAATTTACTTCTAAGGCTTTAGTATACCAATATAATTTACTAACAAGGCTTTAGTATACCAATATAATTTACTAGTAAGGCTTTAGTATACCGATATTTTTTACTAGTAAGGTTTTAGTATACCGATACTATTTACTAGTAAGGCTTTAGTATACCGATATTAGTTACTAGTAAAGCTTTGTTATACCGATATTATTTACTAGTAAGGCTTTATTATACCGATATTATTTACTAGCAAGGCTTTAGTATACCGATATCATTTACTAGTGAAGCTTTAGTATGCCGATATTATTTACTAGTAAGGCTTTAGTATACCGATATTGTTGATTAGTAAAGCTTTAGTATACCGATATTATTTACTAGTAAAGCTTTAGTATACCGATATTATTTGCTAGTAAGGCTTTAGTATACCGATATTATTTATTAGTAAGGCTTTAGTATACCGATAGTATTTACTAGTAAGCTTTGATATACCGATATTGTTTACTAGTAAAGCTTTAGTATACCGATATTATTTACTAGTAAAGCTTTAGTATACCGATATTATTTACTAGTAAGGCTTTAGTATACCGATATTATATACTAGTAAGGCTTTGATATACCGACACTATATACCATTAAGCTCTAGTATAAGTATACAAAAATGTGCTAGAACGGCTACTGTGTATCAGTATAATTTAGTAGTAAGGCTTTAGTATACCAATATAATATCGTACTAAGGCTTTAGTATCCTAATATAATTTAACAGTAAGGATTTATGTTATCGGTATAAATTACTTGTAAGGATTTAAATTACGGATATAAATGACTAAGAAGGCTCTATTATATGGACATAACTTATTGGTAAGGATTTTTAAAAAAGAAAAAGAATAATTACTAAAATGGCTTTATAATAGCAAAATTAATTTACTAGAAAGTCTTAAGAATAGCAAAATAATTTAGTAGTAAGTCTTTAGTATAGCAAAATAATTTAGTATTTGGCTTTAGTATACGAATATAATTTAGTAGTAAGGTTTTAGTATACCAATATTGTTTACTAGAAAGGCTTTAGAATAACAATATAATTTAGTAGTAGGGTTTTAGTATAAAAATATAATTTAGTAGTAGGCTTTAGTATAACAATATAGCTTAGTCGTAGGCTTTAGTATAACAATAAAATTTAGTCGTAGGCTTTAGTATAATAATATAATTTAGTTGTTAGGCTTTAGTATACCAATATCATTTACTAGAAAGGCTTTAGAATAGCAATATAATTTACTAGAAAGGCTTTAGAATAGCAATAATTTACTAGAAAGGCTTTAGAACAGCAAAATTAATTTACTTGAAATTCTTTAGAATAGCAAAATAATTTAGTATAAAGGCTTTAGTATAACAATATAATTTAGCAGTAAGGCTTTAGTATACCAATATAATTTAGTAGTAAGGCTTTAGTATAACAATATAATTTAGCAGTAAGGCTTTAGTATACCAATATAATTTACTAGAAAGGCTTTAGATTAGCAATAATTTACTAGAAAGGCTTTAGAATAGCAATATAATTTGGTAGTAAGGCTTTAGCATACCAATATAATTTAGTAGTGAGGCTTTAGAATAGCAATATAATTTACTAGAAAGGCTGTAGAATAGCAATATAATTTAGTAGAAAGGCTGTAGAATAGCAATATAATTTACTAGAAAGGCTTTAGAATAGCAATATAATTCACTAGAAAGGCTTTAGAATAGCAATATAATTTAGTAGTAAGGCTGTAGAATAGCAATATAATTTACTAGAAAGGCTTTAGAATAGCAATATAATTTGGTAGTAAGGCTTTAGTATACCAATATAATTTAGTAGTGAGGCTTTAGAATAGCAATATAATTTAGTAGAAAGGCTGTAGAATAGCAATATAATTCACTAGAAAGGCTTTAGAATAGCAATATAATTTAGTAGTAAGGCTGTAGAATAGCAATATAATTCACTAGAAAGGCTTTAGAATAGCAATATAATTTGGTAGTAAGGCTTTTGTATATCAATATAATTTAGTAGTGAGGCTTTAGAATAGCAATATAATTTACTAGAAAGGCTGTAGAATAGCAATATAATTCACTAGAAAGGATTTAGAATAGCAATATAATTTAGTAGTAAGGCTTTATTATACTGATATAATTTAGTAGTGAGGCTTTAGTATGACAATATAATTTAGTAGTAAGGCTTTAGAATAGCAAAATAATTTAGTATTTGGCTTTAGTATACGAATATAATTTAGTAGTAAGGTTTTAGTATACCAATATAATTTAGTAGTGAGGCTTTAGAATAGCAATACAATTTACTAGAAAGGCTGTAGAATAGCAATATAATTTAGTAGTAAGGCTGTAGAATAGCAATATAATTTACTAGAAAGGCTTTAGAATAGCAATATAATTTGGTAGTAAGGCTTTAGTATACCAATATAATTTAGTAGTGAGGCTTTAGAATAGCAATATAATTTAGTAGAAAGGCTGTAGAATAGCAATATAATTCACTAGAAAGGCTTTAGAATAGCAATATAATTTAGTAGTAAGGCTGTAGAATAGCAATATAATTCACTAGAAAGGCTTTAGAATAGCAATATAATTTGGTAGTAAGGCTTTTGTATACCAATATAATTTAGTAGTGAGGCTTTAGAATAGCAATATAATTTACTAGAAAGGCTGTAGAATAGCAATATAATTCACTAGAAAGGATTTAGAATAGCAATATAATTTAGTAGTAAGGCTTTATTATACTGATATAATTTAGTAGTGAGGCTTTAGTATGACAATATAATTTAGTAGTAAGGCTTTAGAATAGCAAAATAATTTAGTATTTGGCTTTAGTATACGAATATAATTTAGTAGTAAGGTTTTAGTATACCAATATAATTTAGTAGTGAGGCTTTAGAATAGCAATATAATTTACTAGAAAGGCTGTAGAATAGCAATATAATTTAGTAGTAAGGCTGTAGAATAGCAATATAATTTACTAGAAAGGCTTTAGAATAGCAATATAATTTGGTAGTAAGGCTTTAGTATACCAATATAATTTAGTAGTGAGGCTTTAGAATAGCAATATAATTTAGTAGTAAGGCTGTAGAATAGCAATATAATTCACTAGAAAGGCTTTAGAATAGCAATATAATTTGGTAGTAAGGCTTTAGTATACCAATATAATTTAGTAGTGAGGCTTTAGAATAGCAATATAATTTAGTAGAAAGGCTGTAGAATAGCAATATAATTCACTAGAAAGGCTTTAGAATAGCAATATAATTTAGTAGTAAGGCTGTAGAATAGCAATATAATTCACTAGAAAGGCTTTAGAATAGCAATATAATTTAGTAGTAAGGCTGTAGAATAGCAATATAATTCACTAGAAAGGCTTTAGAATAGCAATATAATTTGGTAGTAAGGCTTCAGTATACCAATATAATTTAGTAGTGAGGCTTTAGAATAGCAATATAATTTAGTAGAAAGGCTGTAGAATAGCAATATAATTCACTAGAAAGGCTTTAGAATAGCAATATAATTTAGTAGTAAGGCTGTAGAATAGCAATATAATTCACTAGAAAGGCTTTAGAATAGCAATATAATTTAGTAGTAAGGCTGTAGAATAGCAATATAATTCACTAGAAAGGCTTTAGAATAGCAATATAATTTAGTAGAAAGGCTGTAGAATAGCAATATAATTCACTAGAAAGGCTTTAGAATAGCAATATAATTTAGTAGTAAGGCTGTAGAATAGCAATATAATTCACTAGAAAGGCTTTAGAATAGCAATATAATTTAGTAGTAAGGCTGTAGAATAGCAATATAATTCACTAGAAAGGCTTTAGAATAGCAATATAATTTGGTAGTAAGGCTTTTGTATACCAATATAATTTAGTAGTGAGGCTTTAGAATAGCAATATAATTTACTAGAAAGGCTGTAGAATAGCAATATAATTCACTAGAAAGGATTTAGAATAGCAATATAATTTAGTAGTAAGGCTTTATTATACTGATATAATTTAGTAGTGAGGCTTTAGTATGACAATATAATTTAGTAGTAAGGCTTTAGAATAGCAAAATAATTTAGTATTTGGCTTTAGTATACGAATATAATTTAGTAGTAAGGTTTTAGTATACCAATATAATTTAGTAGTGAGGCTTTAGAATAGCAATATAATTTACTAGAAAGGCTGTAGAATAGCAATATAATTTACTAGAAAGGCTGTAGAATAGCAATATAATTCACTAGAAAGGCTTTAGAATAGCAATATAATTTAGTAGTAAGGCTGTAGAATAGCAATATAATTCACTAGAAAGGCTTTAGAATAGCAATATAATTTGGTAGTAAGGCTTTAGTATACCAATATAATTTAGTAGTGAGGCTTTAGAATAGCAATATAATTTAGTAGAAAGGCTGTAGAATAGCAATATAATTCACTAGAAAGGCTGTAGAATAGCAATATAATTTAGTAGTAAGGCTGTAGAATAGCAATATAATTTACTAGAAAGGCTTTAGAATAGCAATATAATTTGGTAGTAAGGCTTTAGTATACCAATATAATTTAGTAGTGAGGCTTTAGAATAGCAATATAATTTAGTAGAAAGGCTGTAGAATAGCAATATAATTCACTAGAAAGGCTTTAGAATAGCAATATAATTTAGTAGTAAGGCTGTAGAATAGCAATATAATTCACTAGAAAGGCTTTAGAATAGCAATATAATTTGGTAGTAAGGCTTTTGTATACCAATATAATTTAGTAGTGAGGCTTTAGAATAGCAATATAATTTACTAGAAAGGCTGTAGAATAGCAATATAATTCACTAGAAAGGATTTAGAATAGCAATATAATTTAGTAGTAAGGCTTTATTATACTGATATAATTTAGTAGTGAGGCTTTAGTATGACAATATAATTTAGTAGTAAGGCTTTAGAATAGCAATATAATTTACTAGAAAGGATTTACAATACCAATATAATTTACTAGTAAGACATAAGATATACCAATACAATATTGCAACAACCGCAGTAATATTCCAACAAAATTTACTAATAAGGTACTAGCATAATCATTTCTTTACTAGTATGGATGTAGTATGCTAATGAAAAAAGTAGTAGGACTTTACAATACCTATATAAGCTACTAGTAATGGTTTAGTTTTCCAATATACTTTACTGGTAAGGCGCTAGTATCAAATATAATTTAGTAGAAATAATGTAGTATACCAATATAATTAACTAGCTAATCTATACTGTAACAATATAATTTGCTAGTAAGTCTGCAATATACCGATATTATTTGCTAGTTAGCCTGTTGTGTAGAATATAATTTAGTAGTAAGGTTCTAGTATAGTAATATCATTTCCTAGAAAGTATATAATTTTTCCAGAATAATTTACCGTATCAGTATAATGTACTAGTATGGCTTTAAAATTATAGTATTATTTACATGTAAGTTTCTTGTCTACCGACATAACTTGCTAGTTTGGGTTTAATATACCGGAAACATTTCCTAGTAAATGTTTAGTATACCTGTATACTTTGCTAGTTAGGAGTCTAGTATTCCACTATTAATGATTTAGTGCGCTAATATAAATTGCTAGTAAAGCAATTATATTTACTCTATATGTTAATTGCCTTCAGAAGTTACTTGATAGCTGAGCTGTTGATCTGTAAAAGTCATAAACGTTGTATACAATTGCATACAATTTACAGAGACGACTGTATTAACGCTATTTACACGGACAACTGCATTAACGCTATTGACAAGGACGACTGCATTAACGCTATTGACACAGACGACTACATTAACGCTATGGATCCATGCATAATAACAAGGACAATCATAATAACAAGGACAATCACCGAACTCATTAAGTCAAAATATTTACCCATGAGCACTTAGGATCTTGTCATTATAAAGAAAACTAAATATTCACTCAGTCATAATTTAACTTTTTAAATATAATCAAACATTCCTTTAATCTTCTTTTACAGAAATATTGTCTATTGGTATTAGACAGAGGTCGCACAGAGTTGATTTTTGCCTTGCCATAGTTCTTGTCTATTAAATAAATAAATGGTATATTTGAGTTGAGTCTTGTAATTTCGTTCCGTCAGTTGGCTATCTATCTATCTATCTATCTATCTATCTATCTATCTATCTATCTATGTATCTATCTATCTATCTATCTATATATATATATATATATATATATATATATATATATATATATATATATATATATATGACCGTTTCAACTAGGATTCAGATCCTCAGTCGTGAACGTTTACAATTTTACAATGGTCAAGTGTTGATTGTAAAACTGTCCAGTTGTTATGGGTTGACTTTAAAACCGGATGCAAAATGTCACTAGTCAATTTTTCCAATCTTCACCTGGTGACTTCTGTAGAACCTAACTCACTTGAAAAGTAAAAGGAATTTCAGTGGTAAGAGTTTCTAGTCATCACGTGTTGATTTCTGTGGATCCCAGCTCACTTCAAAAGTAAACGAATATACCAACACATTACACATTTCCCTTAAATGAGGAGATACAGATTTGAAACATGTTTGTTAGTTAAATTGTATTTGACTTATTTTGGCAACAATTAAAATAAACATGTGTCCATGTGGATCCAAATTGAAAAACAAATGCATGTTTGCATCCTGAGTTTGAAGTTCTGACATTAGAAATTAAAGTATACCCTTGTAATATTAATAGTTCCGAAACAAGGGCTTTGAAATCCAAGTGAGGCAGATACGGAATATACAACCGTAAAGCAACGATATATGTATATTCTACACGTAACAGCAAACATCAACGTCTGTAAGATAGTTTATCTTTTCCCTTGGAATTCGACATAAGGTTTTGCAGTTTTTTTAATAACTCGTAACCGTACGTGAAGCACATCATAATTATCACTTTATTATACCGACATTTAAGTGTAGATTTCACGATCTTTGCCTACATCATGTCCAGAGCTGAGTAGTTTAGACTTCAATAGCTTTTCAAATAAGGACACCTTGTAATGGCAAAGTAAAGTCCTCTGCTCTCTTGGCCATTTCATGTTGTCAGCAGTTGTCTGTAAGTAAGTGAAACATTCATTTACAAAGGGGTACTAACCTAACATCTCTGCTGATATCAATCATGAGCTTATATGTAACGGGGATGGAGCGTTTATGTAACATTTTTCTTTCTTCTTGTTTTCCTGTCTGCTTCCGCTTTTCCGTCTGCTTTTACTCTCTTTGAATTTTCGATTTGAAAAATGTATATCATTTTAAACGTATTATAAAGCATATAGACAGTATTGGACTTGCATTTCTGTACTACAGAGAAATGATAACAGAATATTGACATAAGCGGAGAGTATGTATGTATGTATGTATGTATGTATGTATGTATGTATGTATGTATGTATGTATGTATTATAACAGCCCAACAAGGTCCTGATAATGCTATATAGAAGTAGGGCACCAGGGATGAGTGTGATTCTTATCAGCTGACTAACGAGTGGAGAATGGAGAAAACTCGAACTCTTGATTTCTTTCAACAATACCCAACATGATTTATTTATCAAAAAACTTGGAATACTGTCAGTTCATAGCCACGGAAGTCTTGTGGTTTGTATATAAGGCCAGACTATACTCATTGTCTTGAGGTACAGTTTGGTATATAATAATTTCGCACAATGACAACTCCTTATTACTCCTTTTGATGAATTAAATTTATATAAGATTTACTATATTCGTTTAGTTGAAAAAAAATTTACTACCGAAGAGAACATATGACTTTAAGCAGCAGAGAGGGTGAATCCTACAACGTTTTCAGACAAAATTTTGATTGAATCATTAAAACGAGCCTTCCTACGATCTTATTTTAACCAAAAAAAGGCGAACCCTACAACGTTTTCAGACAAAAAATTGATTGAAATCTCCCTACGAAATCATTTTAACTAAAAAAATGAAAACGATTTTTTAATTAATTTTGGTCGCAACTTGTTGTCATCTACCCTCTCTGCTGCTTAGTGATTTCATCACTGGGTTAACAAAAATAATAAATGATTTTAACCGAATATTTGATCCAGTCCGATACGATATCGTGTCCGAGGATCATGTAAATTTATTGTTGCGAATCCGTGCGGAGTCGACTGAGCATGACTAAAGAAATCTCGAAATTGATTGAAGTCCATATCAGAACACCATGTCTGCCAAATATTTCGTAGCGTATGAGTATCAACTCCGTTGAATACAGAAAGAATATTGCAGTTATCTCTGATGACTTTTGGAACCTGAGTGTAGCGTTGAGTGACATATATCACGTCAGTGTTTTTGTGACGCCCACGGGAAAATATTCTAGCAGGATTTTTTTGTTTATCCAACATTATATCGTCGTATACGACTAAATTGTTAATATCTCCATCAATATCATCAATACTCGGTGCTTCATCGATATCGGTTATAAAATCAATGGCGTTCTCACCCTTAATTTCTGATGCATTCTCGTTAAAATCTTTTAGCACTTCATAACATCGTTGATCATCTACGCTAGGGGCAATTAAATACAACTTATCCCACTTCATCCATCTCATTATTAAATTGAGCAACAATTGCGTTTTACCGGATCCAGATGGCCCGATTATAATCATCCGGATAGAGTTTGGTAGCGCTGCATGATGCTTAATTGGTTCTCTTGTTTTAGTCGCTGAAAAATCAATTATATCCATATTTCTATACATAAATTATGGATCTATATTGTGTGAAGTGTAAAACGCGTACTGGCACAGATGATGTGACGACGGTTACAACTAAAAATAACCGATCAGCGCTTTCTGGTAAATGCGTGCAATGTGGTACAAAGAAATTTAGATTTGTGTCTATGAAATCTGATTTAAAAAAAAACGAGGAGGTGATATCGCAGCCAAATTAGCAAAACTCCCTGGAACCCCATGGGCAAAGTACCCCGGAGAAAAGCACCTTCCAGGATATAGCTACTGTGGACCGGGAACAAGACTTGATATCAGACTCAATAATCAAAATCAGCCCCGACCCGGTGAAGAACCAATAAACGCCATTGATAAGGCCTGTCACCTTCATGATGTTGCTTATAAAAGCAATAATCTGCAACACAGGCATCTAGCAGATGTGAAATTAATTCATGCATTAAATGCTATTCCTGATAAATCTTTCAAAGAAAAATTGGCTTCATTTTTGATAAAATCGGCAATGAAAAGCAAATTGATGTTAGGTGCTGGTAATTAATAACAACATGGAATCTATTTATTATTCCCCAAGAGGATACTGGAAGGGTAAAGCAGCAGTCCATAAACTCGCTAGAGCTGCAAAAGTGAAAAAAACCACTGCGGCTAATTGGTTATCCAAACAGGCACTATGGCAAATTTATCTACCACCGCCTAAACAAATTCAATTCTCGCATTTTGATGTGACCGCTCCTAATGAAGTTCATCAGGCTGATATATTATTTCTGCCACATGATCGTGGTTACAAATACGCGCTAACCGTAGTTGATATTGCGAGTCGATACAAAGAAGCAGAACCCTTAAAAACAAAATCGGCCACTGAAGTCGCTTCTGCATTTGAAAGGATTTATCGACGAGGTCCTCTGCACTGGCCAAATCTATTGCAGGTTGATCCTGGCAAGGAATTTCAGGGTGCAGTGTTATCTACAATGAAACATCATAATGTCACCATACGACGAGGGCATACTGCGCTACATCGCGATCAGGCCATTGTAGAACGATTTAATCGGACGATTGCTGAGCGGTTATTTGGATATCAATACGCAAAAGAATTCATTCAAGAAAAGCGATCCAGTGAATGGGTTAAAAGATTACCATCTGTGATTACTGCACTGAATAACGAGATTACTAGAACAATCAACATGAAACCTATCAACGCGATTAAAAAGAAGTCAATACCCGTACAACCACAAAAAGATTTCCCTAGAAACGCTAGCGTTTCTCAACCAATTCTTGGTAGTAATGTCATTGTGAGGTACTTATACGAACCAGGAGAGCTTGAAGGGGGTAGAAAAAGGGCTACTGATCCTATTTGGAGCGTCACTACGCATAAGATATCTAGTATAACTCGATCTACGGGTAGACCTCCAGTCTATAAACTGGATTCAACTGCCCCTCAGCGGGGTTTTACTCGACAACAACTACAAGTGATTCCCGAGGATACTCAATTGCCACCGCATGGTCTTAACTAGCACCGTTGCGTCTATTGCACTCAAGACAAGTCAACATCACATTATTTCTGACATGACCGAGATTGTTATTTTTTCTGTCTACGGTGAATTGGCGAGGATCCTTATCCGAATACTGCCAACGCATTATACAATTGCAACTCGCGCAGTGATTATTCTGTTGTTTGTTCAAAGTGATTATTAATTCAGCATCAATATCAAATTCTCGTTGTTTTTTTTTTGTCCTGTTGTTTGTAACCGGAGAGTTTTTTATTAATGATGCTAACATCAATATCACTTATTGTTGTGTCATTATCATCACCAATGATTTCATCATCGAGGACAATTCTTCGAAGTTGATTTATGTTTCGTACTCTGGATACTGCGAGATAGACTAAATTTGACCATTCGATGCGATTATCTACCATCCAAACAATTGTATCCGATATAGTCAATCCCTGTGAAGAGTGTATTGTTGCTGCGTATCCTAGCGTCCACGGGGATTTATTAGCACGCAATGCATCTTCAACGACATTGATATCAACCAGCACAATATCATTTAATACCAGAATTTGTTTTTCATTCTGTCCTGGAATATCAACTTCAATATTCTGTTTTCGTGTATCCGATGGCCTATAACAAAGGGGTACTGGAAGCGTTGCAAATTTTTCTTTATGCAATTCAAATAACTTCATCTGAAGTGTATCCCTGACTATTTTTCTACTTGCAATGATTAAATCGTTTGGTCTCCACGCTTCCCAGAAATCATTCATTGGGGTTTCTGAAATCACTTCACGCGCTATTTCGCATTGGATTCTATCCGGTTGTAATCTAATTAGCGCTTTGAACTCGCGTAATCGTTCATCAAGTGATCTATAATCAGTGGTGATTTCTTCATAGTAGTCTACAAAACCCTTTAGCCATTCATGTGGAGATGCACCGACAAATGGTGGTGGTTGGCCGTGATCCCCGCACATGACGACTTTTGTGTTTTTGTTTAACAACCACTCAAGAAATGTTTTTAATACATCTAATGTCACTGTGCATATTTCATCCCAAATTATGATTTCAGGAATGAATTTATCACCCATTCGATCAGGAGTCCATTTGTCACCCTTCCATCGAAAAAAACTGTGATAAGTGCAAGCATTTACCCCTCGTTGTATCATCTCTCTGGCGAGTCTGTGAGTCGGTGTTAGCACAATCATGTTAGTAGAAATACAAGTATTTCCACCACCACGAAATAATTCAATTGCACGAGTTGTCTTTCCTGACCCACCACAACCGTTTAAATAAACTGTCTTATATCTACATACTGGATCAGATACCGGTGGTGCATTAGAAAATTCTGATTGAATTTCAATACGGTTACAACAAAGATATTTATCATCCATGGCAACGTCTGCGGATTCACAATACTCATGTAGCATCTCCTTTTTAAATCGCCAACGCCCCCAATTTTCTTCGGGATCTGTGAATGCCGCTACAGCTGATTTGTACTTATTGTGTATATACATCGAATCAGTGGCTACTCTAACCGCGGTATTAGGAAATCTATTTATCATCGAAAATAGATTAATGCAAGCATATGCTAACATTGAACTTCTCAAATGTGTGTACTGGGAATTATATCCATCACAGTAGGTAACAACCGTACCTAATTTCTCACCATTGGATAGAAAAGCATCCTTACGGGATACAAGTTTTCCCTGTTTCATTAAATCCGCTACAATAAAATCGTATTCAGCGACATCTATGATCAACCGCGAAGAGTATTTTGCGTTATCGTATCGTCCACCCTGGGTAAATTTACCGATTATTCTTCTTCCGAGATCTTTTGCTTGTTCTTTTTTAATTTCAAATAACTTCTTAGACCAATTTATTATTTCTTCTTCACTGAAATCTGGAAACTGTTTTCGTAGTTCGTTGATTATTCTATCTAGATTGGGTTGTGGTAGCCAAACTTCTTTCTGAGCTCGATAGCATATAATAGCATCGGAAACAATCAACGATATTAGCATACCACAATCAATCATATATCTCAATAGCACTATTGGCATCCAGTGTTTTTCAGATAGGTGTCTACCGAGCCAAACATAACTACACGGATGTAACCCTTTAGCTAATTCAAATGATATCACACGAGCGAATCCGGTTAAATCAAAATCAGGTAATGGTCCATTAATCGCAACACGAGTCATTTCATGCGTGGGGTGTCCAAATCGTTTGAAGTACTCAGCGCATTCCCCATACCCGAGAAAACTTCCGGGATAACACGCGGATATATCAATTGAAATCATACCATCACGTGAGTATTTCGTATTCCACAGTCCTCCATGACCGAATTCGACGCAACTCAATTTAACAACCTCGAGAAAATCATTTCGTGTTGGACGCCATGAGTTTTTTTCTCTTGCGAAGTGAGCTACCACTGATGGAATAGTAAAACTATCCGTGAGTAGTTTTTCATGGGAATTCTCCGGTGAAAAATCACTAGCGATTTTTCTCATTCTGTTATCTAATTCTTCAATGCGATATAATTCACCATTTGGTTTTACAAATTGATCGAATTCTTCATCACTTCTAAGTAACCACACTGACACAGGATCATCCTTACACAACGCATGAATAGCATCGAATAATTTCTCTTCATAGAAACCATCCCCGACGAACTCCTTAGGGATATATTTCACGGTTCGTTCTCGTGGAAATATTGTTACCGCAGGTGTCCAAGCGTGTTTGTTATGATCAATAATCTGTATTGGCGCTCCATTTTTGTTATATTTCGGTTCGTATAAAACCTCTCCGGTTATCGTCATAACGGTTATTGGGAATCGTAATGATGTTTCTAATTTCGCTATATCAGAAATCTTTGCACCATGCTGTTTCACTGTCAGTTCCCACTCGGTTATTTTCCTACGTCGCAGATCAGTTAGTTTATTTCCTCGGGATGCATTTGTGAAGTGCTCCATTACCCGTGTTGCTACACAATTAAGCCCTGACGAATATTTCATAGGAGCTAGTTTTGCGTTATCAGGTTTATCATTTAACGGATATATCCCATAAACCATTGCTGTTACGGGATAAGATCTTTCGTAGTATGGTTTATCAATGCCGGTTAGAATCCCTGGTTTGGAATCTCTACTCACAATGACAGCTTTTTTATTCTTGAGGATTGGTTCAAATTTATCCTTAATAATCCATTTGCCATCGACTTCGATAATGAATTTGATTCGGAAAAAATGCCGTTTTTCCCCAACACGTGAAATTATCACTGCTGCTTTTTCATCATTCATGGTAGCATCAACAACACCATCAATTCGAAATGTTGACCAACAATAAGATGCTCCATCACGCTTGAATTCATTAAAACAGTCTCTGATTTTACTAATCATGGCTTTATCAAGAATTGTATTCTTTGGTGTATTAGAAGCTATATCGAGATTGAATTGAGCATCTTTCCAGGGGTAATCTCTCTCGGACGTTTTTTTTGGTTTATCGAGATTAAATTTGTTACGTTTTTTGGGTCTATCGAGATTAAATCTAGGACTGATTTTCAATAATCTCTTAAACTCTTTCATGTTTCCGTCTCTTGGACGTTTGTTACGTTTTTTGGGTCTATCGAGATTAAATCTAGGATTGATTTTCAATAATCTCTTAAACTCTTTCATGTTTCCGTCTCTTGGACGTTTGTTACGTTTTTTGGGTCTATCGAGATTAAATCTAGGATTGATTTTCAATAATCTCTTAAACTCTTTCATGTTTCCGTCTCTTGGACGTTTGTTACGTTTTTTGGGTCTATCGAGATTAAATCTAGGACTGATTTTCAATAATCTCTTAAACTCTCTATCAGCATTAAATTTAGCATTTCTCGAAGTCAATCTCTTGAACTCCATCATGCTATAATTAAAACAAGCATTTAAATGAAAGATTTTTATATAATGAATCACTGCAAGTGGCTTATGATTGGATCAGTAACCCCGTGTAACAAATCATGCAGAAATGAGTTTTGTGGGTATCATATGCAAAGCTTTCGACGTGGAAGCCTTGGTCCGTTACCCTGTATTCTATGTGGGGTTGGGGTTAGGGGGAAATCACGGTTGTGTTTGAATTGCGGTGGTAAGCGATACAGGGAGTTGAAGCGTTATTATGATAAAAGAATAAAAAATGGACAATCAATCAGAAATTATGACCCTGACGCTGACAAAGTCAGTATTCTTGACGCTGACAAAGTCAGTATCCTTGACGCTGACACTGATAAAGTCAGTATCCTTGACAAAGTCAGGGATAAAATCATAAGAACTCCTCAAGATTACATCGAAAGATTTATCATTAAACCAAACAATGAATTAGACAAACAATAGTATTATGTATACGAATGAACCAAGAATTCAGACAACACCCTGTGATCACAAATTATGAAGCATCCATTGATGGTGTTGTAAGAAACCGTAGACTGAAGAAACCAGTTGGTTCTGATAATGGTATGGGGTATTTGAAGTTTCGCGCTGGAAAGAAATTTTATCGCAATCATCGTTTCGTGTACGAGTGTTTTTATGGATTGATCGAGGATGATTTTGTTATTGATCATATCGATTCTAATCCAATGAACAATTCTTTATCAAATCTGCAGGCTGTTACTCAAAGTGAGAATACCAAACGAGGGAAGACTGGAAAATGCAAAACGGTTGGGAAGAGACCTGTGAAATCTTTGAATACGATAACTAACGAAGAAAAAATATTTCAATCAATGAATAAAGCCAGTAGGCACTTCGATATTTGTATATCCTCAGTACGATTCGTTGCAGAGGGAATAACCAAAACGGCTATTTCAAAAAAGAGCGGACAGAAAATTCAATTTAGTTATGTCTAATACGTCATATTTTTCATTTAGAAATATATCATTATTATAGAATAATGAACTCTGAAAACATGAATAGCATCATATCCGAGATTTCAAAATTGAAAGGTTGGGATATTGAACTATCAGATGGGTTAAATCCTGATCAAATCATGTCTGATTTTCAGGACATAGAATACGGAGTTAGCACTAACAAGTATATGCTACCAAAGAAGTATGCGCTCATCAAAAGAATTCAGAATTCTATTAAGGACTCTCTCGCATTTTCCAGTGACGTAAGTGTGTTCGCTCCGTTGTATACCATCGTAGAACGAATACGAAAAGAATTGGGGTACGAATACGAATTGAAAAAGGAGGTTAATTCTAAAGTTAGAAACCTACGAGCGTTAATTCAAGAAAATGAACAATTTTGATTGACCAACCATTTATCATTATTTGATTGACCAACCATTTATCATTATTTGATTGTGACCGTCCCTCATAGAGATTTTAATTTTTTTTTAGCATTTTTTGATCAAAACTGTTGAAATCAGTGAATAAAAAATTGATGGCTGGTTCGGATTGATCACTTCCACGATGGTGTTAGGTTGGATTGAAAAATTGTTTTACAATTGAAAAATTGTTTCTGATTTCAAATAATGGTCAATGAAGCATTAACAACCCGATTGGCTCGTGAACGACTGGATGCAATCAGGAGATTTGTACCAATTCGTGACTCTGTACGGAATAAACTACAACAACGACAGAGTCTTCAGACTGATTTTGCTGCGGGATCCGAAGAATTGTTTAAACCAGTAACCACAGCAACGAAAGGGATAGAGCGTGCTATACTGGGAGATGTTCCCGAGACGGGAAAATCTGTTATTGGTGAACTTGAAAAAATAGCAGCGAAAACTGAACAAACTGAACAAACAAAACAAATGGAATCAAAAGAAATAGTAGATGATTTACGCGTGATATTTAACGAGGCGGGTTTAGCAGCAATCATTGAGACTAAACTAGCAAAAATTCCTGCGCTTGTTGTTACGACTTATGAAAACAGGAAAAATTTGTTGAAACCAGAACATCATAACTTTGTTAGAGATATAACTCACTGGGCTGATATATTCTACAAAATCAAAACTGAAAAAACAGGTAGAATTAAGAAGAAGGGTAACGCATCATACATTGGATATATCAATGAGGTGGGCGAAGTGTATAATCAATACGAAGAGTTTAAACAACAACAAAAACCGCAAAAATTGCGAGGAAAGCGACAGCAACCTGCAAAGAAAGTAGTCTACTCTCCTAAAAAACAACAACTACCACCTGATGATAATCTTCTTGATTATTTATTACAAGAAGCCGATTTAGAAAAACAGGATGAAGCAACTGGTTATAGCGGAAGTGGATTGCAAGATTCCAGTGGAAACTCTTCGAGGGAAAATCCAAGGATTGGAAACTCAAAGAGTGGAAATCTAAAGATTTCATGTCCTGGTAGTGTTATCAATGATATATCACGATTAGAAGTTCTTGTAGGAGGTTTCCGAGCTGGAAATAACTCACCGGAAATAATTAATGAAGCAGCTGATATCTGTAGACGTTTATTTCAAGGCGGTATCATGGATATCAAAACATATCGAGATTTCATTGACGAGTTAGCGGAAAGTGGGTATCACAGTGATTAAATAAAAACGCTAGCGTTTCCAATTGAAAAATGGTTTCTGATTTCAAATAATGATCATACACTACAATCATGATAAACCAACCCCCGTCTACGTAGTTAATTCACGGTTTCCGGTTTATAGAGCATACTACGGAGATGGTTTAGGCAATACCATTGCAGGGTTATTTGCGAGAATGGCTCCAAAAGTGATGCCGTTGGCTAAACAACTAGGAATGAAAGCAATTGAAGTTATTCGTGATAAGGGTATTAGTGCTGTTGGAGATTTTGCTGGAAAAGCGTTTTCAACTGCGAAGAATAAAATAACATCATTAGTGAAATCACGGATGAAATCCAAAGGATTTTCAAAGAAACCGTTACCGTCTACAGCGGAAATGCCTGCAAGTGTTAGTAGAATTATAAATAACGCAGTAGACGAAAAATTAGCGTCGATGGTAAATCAAGGGGACCAAAGCAATATTGCAAATATGATAGCAGGAAGCGGCTTTAAAAAACTACGTCGATGAAAATCGTTTACGATGAAAATCCATTAGGATTTTACGATTTAGACTCTGATAAATAGAATAAAATGTTCAAAAAATCACATGATCCGGCGTTTGATATAGACGCCCCAGTTGGCAAGGATGATTCTGTACGCGATTATCAATATTACGCTTATCATGCAATAGACGCGAATAGTCGATCGCGAATTGAACTTCAAGTCCATGATACCAGTAAATACTTTTTGCCCTGTGAAGCGTTTATTGAAGTAGAAGGAGTACTTGTAACAGCTGCTGGAGCATCATATCCAATTGGTACTCAAGTCGGTTTTGTCAATAATGGTATTATGGCATTATTTGAGAGTGCAAGATACCTCATTGATGGAAAGGAAATCGAGTCGATAGATCGCGATGTTGATGTGGCTACAACAATAATCGGGTTAGCGAGATATTCTGATGATTATACAAGATCAGCAGGACCTTCTATGATGTTTGCAAAGGATGGTAGGAATAGCGCTAATGGAAATCCATTTGTTGTAAGACGACCAAAAAAACGTGATAATAGTGATGCTGATGTCGAGGATATGATTATAAACAACGACCCCAATTTCAATCTAGGAGCTGCAACACGAAACTCAATGTTGGGAGCAGGGCGTAAATCATTTTCATGCGCGATTCCACTACATCATATATTTGGATTCTGTAGAAACGTCCGAAAAGTTATTTATGGGGCGAAGCATACAGTATCGCTTGTACGAAAGGGTGATGATAATGACGCAATTTGGAGGATTCCAGCAAACACAGCTGCAGATCATGTAAATGATGATGCCGGTAAAGTCAATTTAACAAAAATATCATTGTGGATGCCAGTGTTGACTCCAGCAATCACCGCAGAAGAACGATTACTATCATTTATGGACCAAGGAGGAAAGTCGTTGTTGAGTTGGTTATCAGTGAGTACAGATGTTAAACAATCAAGTCTGAAGGGGTTATTCACGTGGAATCTAGCATCAAAACAAGGTGTTACTGCGCCACGTCATATATTCGTAGCGTTACAAGATAATAAAAGAGTTGGAGATCAACTCTCCAGTCATATGATATTTGATCAATTAGGTGTGAAAGACGTCTCACTGAGAATAAATGGCCAACAGGAACCATCCGAGGATATACAACTTAATTACACAGAAAATCATATTGCACGCGTGTATCATCGTCTGTTGTCATTTATGGCACGCGATCAAAATGTGGATACTGGTTTGCAAATATCACAATATGATTTTAAAAATCTATATCCGATCTATTACTTCTCACTGGAACATCTCGATTTAACAAGACAATCCGTCGTTGATATACACTTTAGAGCTAATGTAGATAAGCCTGATGCTATTGATAATTATAGAGCGGTTGCTGTCATTCTCAGCGACAAATCAATGCTACTCGAAGGTGTTGGAGGAAGAATGAGAGTGGTAGATGCACCAGTAGAAAATCTTTGATTGATTTTTCATTGAATTAGAATCAATCTATTATGTATAATGTCATATAGTGTTATTAGTGTTACGTTAACTCCCGGTCAATTAAAAAAATTGCAATCAGAATCGGCTAAGCGATGTGGAACCACAATCACGTTGAAACCCAATCAAATGACTGGTGGTGCAAATAAACTATCGCTGACAACTCGTCAGGTGAAACATTTCAATGATGCACTTGCAGCCAAAAAAGGTGTTCAGATTACTCTTTCTGCGGCTGCTATCAAAAATATGATTAAAACAGGCGGTATATTTCCGTTGTTAGCTGCGATTCCAGCATTGATTGCAGCAGCAGCCCCAGCGGTGGCTAAAGCAGCAGCGTTAGGAGCTGTTGGTACTGCAGCAGGAATGGCACTAAAAAAGGCAACTGGGAAAGGATATAAAAAAAAGGGACGATCCGTTCACGGATTGGGTCTAAGACTACCAGGAACCCCGTATTCGTGGTACAGCGGGAGATCCGTTCACGGATCAGGACTGAGACTACCAGGAACGATTTATTAATTCAGGAATCGAAGATTCCCATGTCCAATTTTGATTTAATGGATGCGGCTAAAAAACTAGTGATTAAAAACTTCAGAGGTGTCTTTATGAAAGATCAATTACCACATCAACCAAACAAAACTGAAACCGGAATCATTAATCTCGATAACAGCACCGGACCTGGAACTCACTGGGTTGCATACGCTATTGATCCACGTGGGATTGTTTATTTCGATTCATATGGATTAGCCCCACCAAAAGAGTTTATGCGGTATATAAAAACCCTTCCAATGAAGACTTGGTATTCTACGCTACCAACACAACAAATCAATGACCCACCAATATGCGGCAGTGAAGTATTAAATGTCCTTGACGCTATTTCAGCATCTAGAAAACCACCTCATATTGTCGTAAATGACTACACCAGCAATCGCTGGCAACGACGAAGTCGTCAAAAACGATTTTAGAGAGAGAAAGAGTTTTACAATAATATGATTGATATTTGGGGGAGATCTTTGAAACCCAAACCCGATGGCACTGCACCCCCTGATTCTATCAAGGATGTAAAAAAAATAATTGAAGATGAAATAGCTGAGACGTTAAATTTAACAAGTGTTGATCCTAATGAAATAGTTGTATTTCAAGACAAACAGGGTAAATTAAAATCTAGTAATATTTCTCTGGATGATATTTTGATACGGCAGCGCGACGCCGCTGAAAACTCTATTGCGCTGTATTCCAACGACGGACGACTTAAACCAGGCGCACTTGTGTCTACGATCACAGACGCGATTGCCACCCAAGACAACAAGATTACCACCCACAGCCGTGAGCTGGATGATCATATACGAGGTTATAATGCTTTTCGTAGAAATATCATTGATAAATTTATTGGAACCACGTTGGATAAAATTGAAATAAAACTCCCTGATATTAAAAAATCCATCGATGAGACGAAAAACTTCATCGAAGCCGTCAAAGGTGATTTTTCGAGGATGATAACAATCATTGAAAAAACAAAAATTCCTCATGAAAAAACCAACAACGTAGTATATACAATCCAACACGGATCATTTGAGTGGACACCTGCAAACAACAAATTAGATATCACTGCAACCGTTAAGGGTATTTATCGATTAACACTAGTAACACCATTAACTCAATTTAATATATCATCGTCGAGTTCATCCGGGGTCAACAATACGATTTCAACGATCATCGACAAGGATACAACTGAAAAGTTCACTATAACAGCTACTGATAAAAATTTGGTTGGGGTTTCAGTAACCTGGTATGTTGAATTCGTAGCGGAGTTAAGTAAATAAATTGAAAGGATTTCACAATTGAAAACGCTAGTGTTTTTAAAATAAACAACAATGACTTTGTCATCGACGCAATGTCGCTATGATCAGGTCAGAGAATTTCAGAATAGACTCAAAATCCTCACTGAGGAGTATCAAATAAAAATAAAAAAATACCGACGAAGAATCACCGCAATTGATGTTATTGTGTACTCGGTGTCAAGCGTTCTCACTGGTGCCGGAATAATACTTGCATCGGTTACAATGATTGCCCCGGTCGTAGTTCCAATTTGCATTTCTGCGGTGGCTACAATCGGGGGTATATTAACCGGGATAGCAAAAAAGATATCATCATGCAGCCAGAGTAAACTGCAGAATTACTTACTTCAATTTCATATTGCATCAACCGCATACTCGCAATTATCATTGATGATATCGTCGTCACTCGATAATACAATTATATCAGATAGTGAATTCTCAGCGATGGTCAGTATTTTTGATTCCGCGATATCGAAATTAGAGCGACAACATGAGTATAATAACAATGACAACACCGATGGAATCAGAAAACACGAACCCAAAAAACAAAATGATCTCAATAATATCAACATTACCAGATTGTGAATTCTCAGTGATGGTCAGTATTTATGATTCCTCGATACCAAAATTAGAAATAAATCATGAGTATAATGACGACACAGCAGGAATTACTTCAACGAGTAGTGGAGAACACGAACCCAGTACAAACGAGTATGATATCAATAACATCTACGAAACCCGAGTTTAGTGTGAATTTCCCCTCTCCGGTTCCTGTGAGCGAAATCGCGCTAGCAAAACTACGAATGTATCACAGTTGGCCTAATATCAGATCGGTAGCATTTGGTAGTCAACAACCCAATAATTCTTTAGTGTTTGCGAATAAGAATAAACCCGACGGAACCCCAGACTGGAACGTCGTTTCGATACCAACAGGGTCCTACCAAATCGAACAAATCAATGCTGAATTGCAACGTAGAATAAAATCGATTACTGGAAAAGAATCAAAAATCGCTATAACAGTTCATGAGCCGACGCTATCATCTGCCATTGAAATAAGCACAGAAGGATACGTCGTAGATATCTATCAAAGCTCAATAAGAACCGTACTAGGATGGCCTGAATTACCACCCCAGAGTAAAACCGTTGATATACCCGAACCACAAAAAACTGATTATATCACCGACAGAATAAAACCTGATAATCCAATAAAGAGTTATAAAGAATACAGGATACCTGCAGATTTTTTTTATTTAATATACCACGCAATTAGAGAGAGAGAGAAGGAAATAGATGGATATCATGTTGTTAGCGAACCTGAAATCATTAAAAATTTCACAGCAATGAATAATGATTTATCGCTGTTGTTAATATCTCTTAAATCCGGCTCTCTCACCCGAGATGAATTTATCAGCGTCGTAGAAACATGCAACAAAATTATCGACGATATGGAAGTATTTAATTCACAAATTATTCAAGTGATATTAGATGACAGTAATCCTAAAACGAGAACAACATTTGCATCAAACTATAAAATCCGCGTTGAAGATATCCCCACATTCAAACTACCGGGATATAACGTACCAGAACTAAAAAAACTTCTCAACGATGCTATCGATGTTGGTTTTAAAATAATTAATGATACATGGAAAAAAACATCATTACCGGAAATAAAAATCCTCAAACATAATAATGACCCAGACGGTGGCGGCAGACATATCGCTCCGTTCAACGTGAATATATCCTCGGTGATTGCGCTCAATTTAGTGTGTGATGTTATCGAAGGAAGCTATCAGATTAATCTAGAGCAATCAAATCAAGCTCAGCAGGGATATATTCTTTATTCATTTGCACCAACAGCTCCTCCAGGATTCCTAATTATTGAAAACCCAATTAATCCTGTCTATATGCGATGCCATAATAATTCATTAACCAGAATTAATTTCAAACTCACCGACCAGTCAAATAATCTGATTGATTTACAAGAAGAGGTGTTAGCGATTAGTCTGTTTGTGAAATCATAAATGATTTTAACCGAATATTTGATCAAGTCTTTAGGACGAAAATCATTTATGATTTTTATTAACCCAGAACTGAAAACTTTAGCAGCAGAGAGGGTGGATGACAACAAGTTGCGACCAAAATTGATTGAAAAATCGTTTTCATTTTTTTAGTTAAAATGATTTCGTATGTAGATTTCAATCAATTTTTTTGTCTGAAAACGTTGTAGGGTTCGCCTTTTTTTGGTTAAAATAAGATCGTAGGAAGGCTCGTTTTAATGATTCAATCAAAATTTTGTCTGAAAACGTTGTAGGATTCACCCTCTCTGCTGCTCTTTATTATGATATTTGAAATGTAAAATATGCAAGTATAACACACATGCTTGACTGGAAACTTCAACCATACCTTAATGCTTACTTGACGTGAATTTATATATATTGAAGTAAATTGGCTGTCAAGTCAGTGAGAAATTCCCTCCCAATGCCGTAGACAACTTGTAAATTATAAAATAGAAACATAAATAAATTGTATCTTTATAGATTGCTAGATTAATCAAGTCGAAATGATTTTCGAATGTCAAGTCGGTGAGGAATTCATGCACAATGACCTAGACATTCTATTTCACTAAGAATATTTTTGGACCTATAATTTAAGAAAGGAATTATATATTTGTAGTGTAAACACTTAGTTTATGCTATTTAGCTTCATAAAACTAATTAAATAAGAATATTAATAATAAAAAAATAAATAAAAAATAAATATAATTATTGGTCTGTGAACAGTTCTAACAAAACTCACAACCAGCATTACCACAAAATGCACAAACAAAATAGCTTACACAACCCACAAATCCAACAAAAACAACAAAACCTATGGTTCCAACAAAATTCACAACCAGCAATCCCACAAAACCCACAAACAACATAGCCCATAAACCCACAAATCCAACAAAACCCACAATGCCAAAAATCGACCACAGTTCTAACAAAACTCAAAACCAGCAGACCCACAAAACCCACAACCAAACTAGCCCACAAAACCGACAACCAATATAGACCAGAAAACCCACAAATGACCACACAACCGAACCCCCCAGTTCTAACAAAACACACAACCAGCAGATGCACAAAACCCCCAGTTTTAACAAAACCGACAACCGGCAGACCCACAAAGCCCACAACCAACACAGACCAAAAAACCCACAAATGCAACAAAACCCACAATGCCCACACAACCCAACCACTAAGTTCTAACAAACACATAACCAGCAGATACACAAAACTGACAACCAACAAAATCCCACAAAACACCACAACTTGTGTTTGAATATTTAAACAAGCATTCACTAGTAATGCCTGTGAGTAATTAGTCTGCTTCCCTAACCTCTCTTTCCACTCCGTTTCTCTTCGCTATAAGCCTTTGGTATGACTCGGCCAGCAACCTCCTTATCCAAGGTGTATACGCTAACCTCTAGGCCACAATGACGGGCCAAGTGACTGTGACCTTGACAAAGGATGGTAGCTGACTGTATGTGTAGGCTATTGAAGCGACGCTAATGAATGATGTTATTTACCAAACAGTGTAACTATCCCTAAATGCTTTATAAACTCGTGATCATGCAGAAAAACTGAAAATAACATCTTCATCAAAATGCTGACAATGATGCAATCGCTGACAGACACAACAATTAACAAACATCTCCCTGCTAATATATGTTGGCAATATTTATCAAAGTAGAGACAAAATTATGTTCTTTAATGTAAAAACGTTGCTTGAAAGCTTAGTTGTTGGAAAAAATAGTTATTTATGATGGCTGATAGCGGACATTTGAGTACATTGGAAAGGGCTTGTCATAATGCTTTTCAGTACAATAAGTATACAAAATATATTTGTGTTTTTAATTTTGTTAACAGTAACCATGAATGTTGACCCATTGTGTTCATTAATATATATATATAGGACAAGTATATTAAAAGAAGCGAACTATATTACTTATACAAGAAACGTATAAGTGGTAGATGGCTTAGGTCGAGGAGGGACTGAGGGTGAAATCAAGGAAATGCAGTTTGCAGGAAATATGCTGTAAATATTAACGAAGAGGTCAAACATATATTTTAAAACGTATTCTACGTATATAACTTTAAAGTTGTCCCTCATTCTATATAACAACATAACATATTAATCATGCATTTGCCAAACACTGTCCTCGACGTGTTATTGTTGTTTATCAAAATCTTGTAAGAATTTAAGAATCACCGATGTCTTATAGTCTGTAACTATTTCAAACTATCAAATTTGCTGGTTTCAAAACAATGCCAGTAGAAAAGACTAAGCCACGCCTAGTTACGTACAGGATTAAGTAAATATGTATTTGCACCCATCCCACGATACACGTGCTTCGTAAATAAAAACGCTTCAAAAAGTTATGTGACAACTTAACACAGATGTAAAAGTATACTTTCAAGTAGAATTCGACGTAGTGTGTCTCTTCCCCAAATAAGACACAATTTTTAACACTTCTATGCTGTGAGACAGGTGGAGCCTACTAGCAGACCCTCGTAACGAAGATATAAAAAAAAACTTGCAATAGTTGCTTGTATTTGTTGATATTGCTTAATACGAAAGGATTTCAGTAATTGATGATACTTAGTGGGTAATGCTTGTATTAATTATTGTTTTATAGGAAAGGCTAGCTATAGTTGGTGATTGATAGGAAAGGCTTGCATCAGTTTATAATGCTTTGTAGGAAAGGCATGTTTTTGGCGATTGAGCTTAATATGAAATGCTTGAAATAATTGATAGTGCTTAACCTGTCTTAATTGCATTAGCTGATGGTTGTTAGGAAATGCCTGCACTAGTTGATGGTGCTTAATAGCAAGACTTGCTTAAGTTGATAGTGCTTTGCAGGAAATGCTCGCATTAATTGATGGTATTTACGGTTGTGTATTGAACTGTATCTTCATATCTGTTGTGATACTCTGATTTTATGTTAAATATATTGACATTCTTGGAAAAGGGTGTATACGGTTGAGAATTGAATGATATCATCATCCATGTTGAGGTGTTCTGATTTGTTTTGCAGATTGTTACATATTGTACAATTTATTTCTATTACATTACATTTGTAACGATATTCTGATTTATGTTGCAGATTTTTAAATTTGTGGAAGATTTCAGTACTTTATGAAGGTGAGACACAAAGCCCTATACAAATCTATGACCTCTTTCACCATTTTGATTTGATTTGCACAATTTTCTTATACTACCTTGTAATTTTAACTACGTTCTGATTTTCGTCACCAATATGAGCCACATAGAAGAAATTTACTGCAGGTATTTCAGAATGTTTTATTGAAAGCAACGCTTTATTTGCTTGGAACATGGAAGTGGAATTGCTCGTGTGCAAGTAATACATGCGTTTTTGACATTAGTAAATGTACTTTTTATACTCACGTATTATTCAGATGCGGGCAACATAGACCTTGGTCTGCTGTTGTATAACGTGTGAGCAGATCAGTATTGTGTTATTTGATTTACTTATTAATCCATATAAACTGCATATACCAAAAGCAGTTAAGAGTCAGTGTGGTTTGGAGTTGGAAATATACGAGTATGCAAAGTAGCTTTCATAGAATTCATATCAGAATATATTGGATATGTTAAATGTTGCCATTTGAACTTTGTTACATGTTTCACCAAGATAACGAAATCATCAAAGGTATCTAGCTGAACTAGGAAGTTTTAAAAAGAAGTATGGATCAAAGAGTTTGGTTGTTTGTTGTTGTATTCAAATCAAAATTAAGATAATAAACCCAATAGGGGCTAAATCCTACACAGAAATAATCGTTTTACACACAGGAAAACATGATGTTTCAGTAGCATCTATAAGAAACAATTTAAATGGGTTTTTTTCAAATTTTGCCTTATCATCCAATTCGTCAATTATCAAAACCCTTCGCTTCTTCAACAAATATTCACTTACCCAACAGCGATTTGTTGTTATCAATGCTAGCTTGGCTAGATTTTTGTCAACGCTTTAACAGGCTGGTAGTGATAGAGTATTATACTCTCTTGTCACATGCTAGTAAAGTTAGATAAATATCATTCCCTCTATGAAGCTAGTACTTCTAGATAAATATCATGCCCTGTATGAGACTAGTTGGGCTAGAACATTGCCATATCTAGAGTATTGAAATCCTCTGTCGCAAGCTAGTTGGACTAGAGAATTGTCATTCCTTGTGACAGTCTAGCTGGGCGAGAAAATTGTCATTCCCTGTGACAGGCGTAGCTCTAATACAATCTTATAAATAGAGTAACATGCAATGCGAGTTATCTAAATGAAAAATATCCAAGTCATTTTGGGTCCCAGTGTCCGCCAAAGTTCAGACTTTTAAACGTTTTAAATTGTCCAGTTTATTGAAGAGCAGTTATCCAGATGACCATACTTACAAAATCATTGTCTGTCAGAAGGTGTTAATCATTGTATTACCCTTATAGATTTTGCTAGCAAAATGTAGTGTGGCGATGTCTACATGGAGTCTTGCAAGTCCGTCGTTGATGCCTGAAGTCTTTCAAACATCGTTGATAGCATGAAGATCATCTGAGAGTCCAGTCAGTATGATCCGGACATTCCATATACCTAGCTTGAAGATTGGAGGATTCCTTGTTGACTTATTTCTTAGTGCAGTAGTTGCACTCCGTTTTATCCGAAAGTCGCGTACGTTAAGCCCTACCCAACCAGCAAGGCAGACGAACTAGGCGGGATGGCACTTTATTATCTGGGTTTAGAATGAAAACCTTCAGTTGACAAACTCAGAAGCAAGGATTAGAATGTAAACCTCACACTGACTAAACGAATCTCAAGGTTTAGATTGTAAACGTCATGTTGACAACCCTAAAGTCACGGCTTAGATTGAAAACTTCACATTAAGTAATTCAAAGTCTGGGATTGAAATGAAAACTTCATATTGATGAACATATAGCCGGGATTTATAATGATAACTTTACATTGACATACCCAAGTCACTGGCTGGAATGTAACACTCATATTGGCAAATCCAAAGCAAAGGCTGTAATGAAAAACTCATACTATCAAATGCAAAGTAAAGGGTGCAATGAAGCCCTATTACTGTCAATCTCAAAGCAGAGGTTGTAATTAACAGCTCATACTGTCCAGGCAGACAACGCCGCACCAGCGGAGACATGGTTACTAGATTCCAGGTTCTTTAGAGAAACGAACTACACGTTCGTCTGGCCAGGAAAGAGAGCTGATGAATCCTGATAGTTTGGTGTTGTATTCGCCGTCATGAAATCTCTGCTGTAGATGATAAAACTCTGACAACAAGGAAACTGTTGCATCCAGTCATCAGAAGATACTAGAAACATGAGAAGCATGTACGATGGCATAACGATAGTAATCGCTCTCACGAAGAAAGTGATAGCACCACTGAAGTCTGTCACATGTGATACCATTCACGAGAAGGGCAAGCAGTTGGATGGGGATGGGGTACTAATATGAACTGTACTCCAGAGAAAACCACGGGACCAATGATGCCATCAACGCCATTGCAAACGTCCTGTGCATGGCCCAACTGGACTACAATCTACGGTGGAAGAACTCAAGAAGGTCATGGGAAAACCGTTCTTCGGTAAAGCTCTGTACGGATGGATGGGATATCAGCAGAATGCACCAAGTGCGTCTTCTGAGTGCTGATCACTTACCTGAATCAGATGGCTGGGCCATGTACGTCGGATGGATGACGGATGGATCCCCAAAGATCTTCTTTATTTTGGGTCTTCAATCTGGCAAAAGTTTGATCGGACGGTCTATCTTCCTATTGATTGTTGTGTTGTTTGCACACTGAACTTCAAAAATGTACAGGATATATGAAACTAAGAAGCATACTGCATCAACTACTGTAATCAAGTCACGGCCATTTATGTATAGTGTGTAATCAATTTTCAAGCTTTCAAAGAGAGTATCTAGTTTGTTTGAACCAGTGTAGAATGGCCAACCCCATTTATGTGTAATCGATTGTCAGGCTTCATTAATTTAATCTGACGTTAAGACCTTTAACGAATGTATTGGAAATATTTAATATAGAGATATTAGTGAATCATTAAAAAGGAAATAATGGGCTATACATTTTTGTACCATTTATTACATGGATAGTTCCAATCCGATGTTAACTAATTATTTCAGGTGTTCTACATTACCTGAAAGTGATCAAATGAACTTTGAGTTCTTGTTACAATTGTTTGGTAAAATTATGTTGAATTATTTCACTTTCACTATGTCAGGCTTAAATACTGCAGTTCATTTTATAAAGCCATTTTAATTTCGTGAAATATCAAATTAACACGTACCTGACACGTTTTTCCCCTAGAAAGACCATAAAAGCAGCGCGTGGATCGTACCTTACATACAACGGAAAAGTATGTAAACTGTGAGGTTTGATTTGACAAGCCACATCATCTTTCCTACACAAATATAGCATGAATGCAATGTTTATTAGCTGTTACTGTTGCATGTATTATAATAGTTACTAACCATTATATTTCTTCATATTTGATAAACGTTAAATTTGAAAAGATTAGTCAGACTGTTCGGTCATTACCAATTACGATACCAAGGCTGATTCATTTAATAAATTTTATTTCTATGCCTTCAGTCTATAGAAACATTTATTCCCATTTTAACGTTTTACTTTCTCTTTCACTTTTACATTTTATTATACTTTTTCTATATTTTCATTTCAATATTTTATATGAATGTTTAATATTCATGTTGATGCAACTGGGTAAATCATGCTTAATGGCTAAAATAGGTTTTCAATTCATGTGAACTTTTTATTTTTGCTGCATTCTTATTAGTAAATAAGGATTATTTCATTCTGATTGTAAAAATTAAAAGCATTCCAAGCCTATCTGATTTGTACTTTCAGAGCACAAATATTTTAGTTATGCTGGTCATACGCCAGAAGTAACTTTATGATGACTTCTGTCCAGCATCTGGTGTCGGCTGGAAAGAGTTATGGCTACCACCTGCTAAACAGTTGCTTTTATATAAAAAGATTCTGCTACATCTTGAACATAAAAAGAGATGAGTGTATAGCCAATATAACTGTGAAGCTACTTCGGGTAACATAATGGTCCTAAATTAAAATGGTGCTGTGCTACAGTGGTAATCTAAACCATCTTGGTGTCGCTACTACTTTTACAGGGATTGTTGTATCATCGACTTAGTGTGTCAGTAAGACGTATTCTACTATGTTCCGTTGTACTCTTGTATGGAAATGTGGCCTCCTAAAAGTGCGAAACAATATTTAACATGTTCAGCGATTTGTAAGATTCATGCATGTTGAGGTGACTGACCAAAAGCGCTTTTTAGACAAGTTCAGTAATTGACAAGTTTCACGCATTTTGAGGATAATACCTTGAAGCAATAAATATTTGATCTCATTTTCATTCAATTTGGACAATTTTCTTATATCTCAACCAAGTTCGATATACTTTCGCTCAAGCAATGTCCAACCGCACACACCCTGATCTGCCATTTCATAATGAACAAGAAGAGCATTGACTGTGTAGTTTGTTAGGAGAACAAGCAGCATATACCCTGATCCACTGAAGCATTATGAGATGCAAATCAGTCTCTACATTATACAAGATGAAGTTTAATTCATGTTTAGTCCTTCCTCAATTCATGCTTTATGCATTATTTTCTGTGATAAGAAAAAGACATTTCTGTGCAAATCCATGTTACTTGCTTACCTTTGAAACATTTTGGGACTTTTACGTGTTTTCTACAGATATTTGACTTATTTAAATTTACTAATCAATTGATGCAACGGTGTGCATCCACTACACTTAAAGCAGTATATACAATATAACATCTTCTTCTGTGAATTTATTTAACATCTCCTGCCTTATTTAACAGACAGGATAATGTAATATTGATTTTCTGGCAGGTTTGTTAAGATTTCGTTTTAAATAATAAATAGCCTAGGTATGTGGAAAGTTTGGTTTGCTAGTGAATGGTCATTGTAGCTATCACGATAATGCAAACGTGGATTTCATTATGTACATCAGTTCATGTTCACCCTTGATTAACGTTAATTTTGTTTTACTTTCCATTTCAATATGAAATGTGGCCTCCTAAAAGTGCGAAACAATATTTAACATGTTCAGCGATCCTCAATCTGAACTACATAGTGAGACACCATGTTATTCTTAGCATACCTGCAGCTCTATCATTGGTTCAACACATATTTGTAATGAAAGGATTCTTTATGTGTTAATTTTTTGTTGTCACATGAAATACTTTTGTCAAAGGGTAAGAAATAATATGTTTTAATATATCTGTTGCTAAATGTGTTCAGTTTTCGTTCTTATTTTATTGTTTATTGTTTTCTTTTCAAATAGAGTTTACTTATTTATAGATTTTTTTCCCATTTATGTTGATGCTTACGCTATAACGAAAGTTGAAAAGAATTACAGTGTATTTATTTCTTTTTTGCACTAGTATATTCAAAAGTATTGTTTTTGTCTCAGTTATTTTCGAGTTAAATACTATAATACATATTTTCCTTTGGTAATTCTGTAATTTTGATTAAGGCCTTGCAAGCCACCTCTGGAATTTAGATTATGGGGATAAGCCGCCCAATAAGTGTCATTAATTCCCTAGTAAGTGGCCAAACCGTTGACATTCATGCCTTAATAGGCCACCCATTGGACTGAATTGGCCACCTGCTAAACTGACATTAGGTCTTTAACAGGCCACACCAACGATTGACATTAGGTCCATAATAGTCTTCCTAATGGATTGACATTAGAGCTTAATACGACACTTCTTGGAACTGACATTAATGCCTTAGTTAACCGCTTCTTGGATTCGCCCTAGGTCCTTACTTAGCCAACTCTTGAAATTGACATTTAGGTCCTTAATATACCATGTCTTGGAGCTGATATTAGGTCCTCAGTGGACCACCTGTTGGATTGACATTAGGGTCCTAATTAATCTACTCTAGGACCAGGTATTAGCATCATTTTGGGCCGCCTCTTCAATTGTCAATTAGGTATTCCTAGGTCACTTCTCTACTTGACTTTAATCTTGTCAAATATCACTCTTCTAAATATGTGCACACATACAAGAACCAGCTCCAGATTTAAAGTGTTAAGGTTAATAATCATACTTTGAATCACCTAAATTGTAATGGCATCAAGACCTTCAGCTGACATATTTAATGGGCTAAAGCAATGCAAGTTTTGCTAGCATTCCTGATAACTATGTTCCACATTATGGCAAATATATTCAGCGCGTCCCAATTTGAATTGATGGATTTGCAAAGTAAATACAATTTTATTTCTCATTAACATATCAAAGTCATTTCGAAGACAGATACATTCAGAGAAGCTAAAGTATTTTCCAGTAAAGACCAGTTCCATATTCTCTACCCCAAACAAGACCAGCCCATATTGTAACTCCCACACTCAAAAGACAAAACCCATATTCTCAAATCTACGGCAGCAAAACTGACAAATAGTCTCACCTAGATACCCAAATGATTAACCATATTCTCACGCCACCCGCCACCCCCAACCCCCGTAAGACCAAACATGAATTATCAAACAAGATTAAGCACAACACTCCAGTTCGACGTGCCAAACTCATGAATATCACTTCAACTTAGTTTACCTACATCACTACAATGAAAGAGGTAAGCAAAGCAAATAGAGGTAAACAGGTATGACAGTTCCGATTGTAACCTGATTTTGTATTATAACAGTTACATAATTTCCAGAATTTTAACATTAGTGCTTACATTTTTATAGTGGCAATTTTGGTTCTTGTATGTTATCATATCGACATGCAAGTGTAGTTCTTACAGAAACTAGTTTTTATCTTACAGAAACTTATTTTTTTCTTTCAGAAGTTTGTTTTTGTATTACAAAAGCTTGCTTTTGTCTTTTAGAAGCCTTTGTTATCGTCTTACACAAGGTTGTTTTTGTCTTACAGCCAAATAGTTTCACCTACATTTTCCTACAAGATTAACCATATTCTTAAGCCAACCCCCTTAAGACAAGACCTGCGTTTTCAGAAAAACATCAGGCACAAAACACCGTTCTAAACGCTTGTTTTTGTCTTACACTAGCGCGTTTGTGTCCCCCAGAAGCCTCTTTTCTTCTTTCAGACGCTTTTCTTTGTCTAACAGAGGCCTGTTTTGTATTTCGAAGCTTGTTCTACGGAAGTTTCTTTTTGTCGTTCTGTAACATGGTTTTGGTTTACAGAAGCTTGATTGTGTCTTTCTGAAGAATGGTTTTGTTTGTATCTTTCTGAAGACTGATTTTGTTTTACAGAAGCTTGATTGTGTCTTTCTGAAGAATGGTTTTGTTTGTGTCTTTCTGAAGAATGGTTTTGTTTCACAGAAGCTTGATTGTGTTTTTCTGAAGAATGGTTTTGTTTGTGTCTTTCTGAAGAATGGTTTTGTTTTACAGAAGCTTGATTGTGTCTTTCTGAAGAATGGTTTTGTTTGTGTCTTTCTGAAGACTGATTTTGTTTTACAGAAGCTTGATTGTGTCTTTCTGAAGAATGGTTTTGTTTGTGTCTTTCTGAAGAATGGTTTTGTTTTAGACTAGCTTGACTTTGATTTCCAGAGGCTTGTTTTGAGTTAAAAAAGCTTATTTGTGTACTCCTTAAATTAAAATACAAAGAAGCTTGTTAGCATTGTTTTCTTTCTTATTAATATAATTTGTAAAACGTTTTGAATGTAGTTGATGATGTTTAAAGTATCATACAAGGCTGTTATATTTTATTGGACTTTATTTGTTTTAGAATTAAGTTCAGTTCTGTTTGATCTGGTGTTTAGAAAATATTCATTGGTAAAACTGCATCGAGTTTCTAACCTTATTTAGAACCAGTGACATTGGTATTGTACGGCAATTTTTTAACCTCATTCTCAGAGTAAGAACAAGTTAAGTCAAGGCCATCACTAGCTGACGTTATATAGATATCATGTAACGTTATATAGATATCATGTAACGTTATATAGATATCATGTAACGTTATATAGATATCATGTAAAGTTATATAGATATCATGTAACAAACATCCATTCCTTCTGGTAAGATCAACTCTCGACTTCCATCCGGGGATGTGTTTTGCGTTGTAGTTAGACTGTTATCTATATAGAGATTAGTCCGTCGAGCTAGAGATATAGGTTGTGACCAATCTGAGTTGTAATTGTATTTTATTGAATTGACTCAATTTACTGAAGTGAGTTTTCCCCTTAAAGTATATAGTTGGTCCTACAGAATTCTCGGATAAAGACATTTATAAGAATTTATACTAATATTGGAATAAAATGTGATTAAACAAGAAACTGTTGACTAGTCCACAATCTGAAGGTTACAACAGACGGTATTTCTTTCCATTTTGGATTTCATCGGAATTAGAATTACTAGGACTTATCTGTATTATTCTTGGATTATTATATAAATAGATGAATTGCTTCAACGTGTCAGAAAATATGATCTTTCTAAGGCCAACACCTCATTAACGAAGCAAGAAATAAAAATAGCTTGGTTCCGTATTTGATAGAAACAATATGTTTAGGATAAAAGTGGTTTGGTTTTGAGCAGTAGGTCTATACCAGACTGACATAAAAGTAAAGGAATTAAAATTAAAATACAATATGGAGTTAGAGTTAAGAAAGCTGGAACTTTGGACATATAAAGAAGAAAACAAATACAATTGCAGAAAGACCAAATGCAATTGCAGAAAGTGAAACAAATAGTTTCAATTGTAGAACGAGGAGAAAGAGACACAAATGCAATTGCAGAGATAGAAGAAGGAGAGGGACTATAAATTTTGAATTAAAAATATAGACACCGGAAATGCAAGCTCCCACTTCACATAAACATTCAGGTTTTGATGTTACTAAGAATATTAGGTTGGTGTCCCCTTTAGAGAAAAAGTAGTAGACAAATGTGTTTTACTCAGCTTGAAAAGTTGAATTTGAAATGGCCAAGGGAGCATAGTTTTTACAATGTGCATTGTTAAAGCTAGTGATGTTCCAGCTTCATTTTCGCCATACCAAAGAGCTGAATATGATCTGGTTAAGGAATACCTCTCTAAGGGCTATGAGTTAGTCCCTGAGACTTATTAGCAAAAATTGAGGAATTATAAAAAGGAAGCTGGACAACCTCATCTCGAATTTGCATGAGAAAGGTGTCGTTATTTAATTGAAGGTGCTTTGCCAGGAAATTTGATCACGATTGAGAATATTTCAGAAAACGTTTATTACTTTAAGAGTTCAAAAGCTGTCAATAGTGACCTTAAGGCTTCGCTTGAATACCGTAAGGTCCAAACCGTGGAAAACGCTGCTAATACCGCTAACGAGTATCGTAGCTCATACAATTACTTTTGTAGGCAAATCTTAAACTCAGCAGTTCACTGCTAGAAACGTATTTCAGCCTATTTAAGTCCTTCTAAACATCTATCTGGCACAACGTTTAGAAATCAAGCTTCTGTAACTTTCTTTTATGATAAACGTTTTTGGCATCCACTTTATTTTAATTAGACACGCGAATGGGAATTTGGGAAAGATAGTATCATCTATTTCAATATTGACAATTGTTTACCCACTAACGGGTTCGTTACGTAATGTATTACATATCATAATATTAAAAATGACAAAACTACTAAGACATGAAAAATAACAACAAGTAAAACTATCGGTATTGCTCTGATGATTACCTTGGTGGGGTTTGAGGTGGGGATGGAGAGGCAGTATATCTGTAGCAGGGAATACACCAAGTACACAACCTTCTTTTAAATGTGAATTTACTAAAGTAAACAATTCACAAAAGAATATACGCATAAACCGGTCTCCCCAACTGACAGAGCTTAATCCAAGCACAGCATATGTACGGGATAAAAATGTGATGCAAATCCGACTAAAAAAGAGATTTCTTTACGTCTTTTGTTCAATTTTATGCTACAAATCAAATACTGCAAATATATGGTCACACATACATTACAATAAACATGTGTATGTATGCATCCAGTAACCTTATTTCGACAAAAATAACGCAATATAATAATATATTAAGTTGTGATGTGGAATTTCAACGGAAACATTTCACCGTGTTGTGTCCGCCAACTCAAACCGGTACTGTGCACCGTACTAAACAATGTGACGTCACATGCATGTGTCCTTTTTTGTTGTAAATTGTTTTTTCTTTTGCAAAACGTTCTGGGTTTTTTGAGGGGATGGACCCTTATTCTTTGATATATATTTAACGTAAAATGCATAATATACCTTTACTGGTTCAGCTTTGTTGGACTTTTTTGCCCAGAGCAAATGAAGGTACAAAATATGTCAGAATGAATGAAATAAGTATTTCTTTTTACTCTCTAAATAATGTATAATGAAAGCAAATAAGATAAAAAGAAGGCTCGCTAATGCTGGATATTATTCAACTAGTTTTGTAAATTCAATATTAAATCATTACACATCTGAGAACCTCTGTATAATTGAATGTAAAAACTGTATAAATAATATGCATATATTATAACAGTACTATATGCGGTTTAACTACAAAGCAGATAGAACAGTTGTCCTAAACAATTATAATTAACATTATATTGAAATTATAAAATCATTATTATCTAACTTCAGAATATATGGCTCTTTTTGCAAATTAAACTCTTCGAGATAAATACATTGTATGCGAATACGCAAGACCCATCCCTTACCAACAATAGCCAGCGGATTTAAAAGATTTTATACCTCTAGCAACATAGCGGATTTTATTACGATTAAAGATATTGTTCTATTTACCCTATCAGAACACGATGCTGCAAGTTCCTGGAAATGTATTATCTCACATTTAAACCTTGCTCTCTCTCTCTCTCTCTCTCTCTCTCTCTCTCTCTCTCTCTCTCTCTCTCTCTCTCTCTCTCTCTCTCTCTCTCTCTCTCTCTCAACCGCTCCGGCGGCCAAGTGGTCTTTTGTCCAATTAAAAAATAAAAAGGCTTCTAAGGAAAGCATTAACGAGATTCAATACAGTAATGTGATATTCTACTAATGTCCCGATATTTTATACTCTTTCGAAAAGTTCTATTCGAACTGGTTTATGGCCAATAAATATTGCCGAGAAATTACTTGTTAATGTTTTAACAGTGGTTTAGCTCATTTAAAGGCAGAGGATAACCATATTCGTATGGGACCTACTGCCAAGAAGATATTCGAAAATCAATCACATATGATGGATTCAAATAAATCCACGGGATGGATTCACTGAAGAGTTGTATGTCACTGTTTGTTTTTGTTTGGTTTTTTGTTGTTTTTCGTGGGCGCTGGAGGTTATTTGTGGTTTGTTTGTTTGTTTGACACTTTAGGTGACACGATACTTTAATAATCGAATCTGATTTTGCAATCAAGCACTTTGTAAATTGCACAAAAAATATCGTATATAACGCTGTTGTGTGACACCTCTCCCATTACAAAAATACGAATTTTTTGAAAAAAGCTCCCTTTTAAATTTGGAATATAAGATCGTATCGAAAATCATCACTTATCGCTTAGGCAATGCTCTCTCTCTCTCTCTCTCTCTCTCTCTCTCTCTCTCTATATATATATATATATATATATATATATATATATATATATATATATATATAAAGAATACAAATCATATGGCATATAACAGTCCTTTCAAATGCACTGGATCCAGCAAGGGATCACGTGTGTCAGGGATTGATAAAGATAAATGCAAAAAACTGACAAACAACAGTGCAGAACTAGTGTCACTCTAGCCTGAGCGCTTTCGACTCTTAATGAGTCTTTATCAAAGGCAAATACAGAACATAGACAAGACAGACAAGTAAAATACAAAAATCGTGTTTCTAGTTTCTTCAACTTGTTGCGGATGCTGTAAAATGTCAAAATCGAATATATATATATGTGTGTGTGTGTGTGTGTGTGTGTGTCATTTTGACTTGTGTTAATCCTACTGAATATTCAGAAGTGAAAGGTTGTTTCAGACCTGCTTTTTCCCATTTATTTGAAGTTGTTTCCATTTCCTGTAGGAAGGAAAGTTCAAAACTTGTTAAAGGTTTGTTATCATGGCTAGACGCTATTGGTTGATCATTACGATGGTTGGATTTTCTTTACGATTAGTTTTGTTAAACTAATGAATCTAGGTATATATGTCTTTTATCTAAAATGGCTGTTCCTTTATCATTGTTCTTCTAAATTGAGATTAAGACCTCTCTCTCTCTCTCTCTCTCTCTCTCTCTCTCTCTCTCTCTCTCTCTCTCTCTCTCTCTCTCTCTCTCTCAACATGTCAAAGTTAAACCAGGAAACAAATTACATGTCACATATATTTAAATAAATTTCTTACTCGTGTGGGTTGAAGGAAGTTCAGATATAATTTGTTACCTCATTGCGTTATTCAATGTTCGTAATCCTTCTGTCACTTCCGTTACCTGACGAAAATAAAAGCTGATAACGAAAACAAGAGATTTCATTCCTTGAATGAGTTAAGGTATTCACTATCATATGTAAATGGCAAGCAAATCACCACGGGTTGTGATTATTAATTCTTAATTTACTTTCATGATATGGTAAATCAGAAATCAATTGATATTTTAGTTGCTAGCATTGCAATTTTAGTTTTCTATACATTGCTATGTCAGAAATGTTTCCGTGTTTTCGGGAATCTTAAAAACCACACTAAGAAACCTCTTCTCTTGTCGTTCTTGAAAGTTAGACCTTATTAAAATTGTATGCACAGTCTGAATGGTCATACATTTGGAAAAGTTACGTACTGTTTGTTTTTCGCTTTCTTAATATTTTATTAAGATTATGTCTTTTAATTAACGTCACTCATTTTGCTGTATTCATATACATGTACACTTTTCTTTTCTGGCTCACAAAAGAATCAAGATGAAGTCATCATTGGTTATCGTTGCCGTTCTACTGGCTAATTGTCTAGCTATTGTCAGTGGTGTTGACTACGGCGGATATGGTGGCTATGGCGGCTATGGTGGTTATGGTGGCTATAGCGGGGTTGTTGGCTACAGTGGCTATGGAAAAGCTGGTGGATTTGGCTACCCTGCTCATCATGGAGCCGGTATCAAAGGTGGTTCGTCGAGTTTATGTAAGTCAATGTATGTATGTATGTATGTATGTATGTATGTATGTATGTATGTATGTATGTATGTATGTATGTATGTATTTATATATGTAGGTACGTACGTACGTATTGGTACACGCGGCAGGTCTACTAAGATACAAGACATTCCAAAACAACCTATACCACGAATTATTCCTATATCAGTGTATTAAACACTAGAGGTGGGTATTGCCAGGAAATATGTAATTAATAAATATCCTACTTGGACTTGACAAATGAATAATTAAGTAACTTAATGATATCAGTGATTGCAAACCTTTCTTGGATTGAACCGGATAGACTAATTACTTCACAAGCTGCATAAATATAATCACAGAAGAACCAACATTTGACTGACAAGAAGCAATGTTTTGTATTATATCAATTAAACTAATAACATAATTTGATCTCTAATGTAAACCTGGAAACACTAACAAATTATTAATTTCGCCAATCAGCGAAAGGACGAAATATACGCAATGTGACAGTATTTTACAACTGTGAAAAATTGGAAGATATTAGCATATCTGTTTGAAACAAAGGATTAGCAAATGAACATTCTTCTTCCTAAACTTGTTTATGTGTCCTAGCTCTCTGAAATAAGTCAATGAATGTTCATTTTGTTCACAAAGGAGATATTAAGGTATAGTCATGTTTTCCAGAAATATTAGCATATCAGCATTCTCTGCACTGATTGCTGCCCTTTGACTTGAAACAATATATCCTGCAGTAATAAAGACTCTTTCAGAAGGGACAGATGTTGCTGGTACGTAGAGCAAGTCTCTTGCATAACTGGATAACACCGGAAATTGATGTTGATGATCTCGCCACCATTGTAATGGTTTCTGGGCGAGAAAAATAGACTCCCGATCCTTGTAGCTCTCAATTGTTTCGGTTAATTTTTCAAAAACAGTTTTAGTATGTTTCTCCACTTTGACAACATATACATCTCCAAAAATGGAAACAAGATCAGTATTAGTTATCTTTGGAAGAAAAGAAACACGCATCTGTTAGAGCAATGCAAGCTTCAGCAGAGTCAACTTAAGCTAATACTAATGAGTCAGAAGCATCTTCATTTGTCTTTATTCTGTTCATTTGGTGAGATGGTGTTACACTGATATACTTAGCAAACAAGGCTGGTAATACAGGAAGAGTAGGACTATCAGTAGCTAAATCATGTAGGCATACCTGTTTAACTTTATTTGGCTGACTCTAACTGTAAAATGTGGATACAGCCAGAGCCAAGCGGGTGAAGACTTAAAATCGATTGTTGTCAGTCAGAAAAAGGAGGTTTTTTTTAACCTGGAGTTAAGAGCAGTTCCTTTAGAGGAAACCTTTGTTTACTATATATCTGGTCAAAAGATAATTCACAATAGCTGCTTTCATGCATTTCACCAATGTTTAATCATGGTTGGAAGATACCATAAGTGTAGTCAACAGTTTATCCTTCAGTAGAAGAACGATGGATATGGTGGGTGTTTCTTAAGTGCACAATGTTTTTCAAATACGTGAATAATTCTTATGCATTTCTGATATCAGTTTCCGACAAGGTACTTAACATCTTTATTCATACTGAGCACCTCTTTGCTGGTTAGAGCAGCATACATAGCTGGTTGCGCTTTTGGAAACGTTTCAATCATGTCAGTGACAGAGTTTCATCGGGTACAAATATATCGAATTAGTTTTGGAAAGTTTACGAGCTCAGTTTTGTATCTGAATATTTATGCATCAATGCGGTGGGGAAAAAAGCTGAAATTTCTTCTGATCCTACTAACATCAGCAATTTTCAGGCCTTTCTGGGAAGCTAAGTTTAAAATGTGTACATAGCAACCAACATTAGGTTTACATCCTACTTCTGATGCTACGACAACCATGTTGTAACCATTGTCAGTTACCAGTGAAGGATTGAATGTAATTCCTTATTCAATAACATCTGACAACGGAACTGCAGCAATATTTGCACATGTGTGACCCTCAGGCAGAGACCGTATTTGTAGCATATAACTCTACAGTTTACAATCAAAAGAAATAAAACACAGAGTTACTGTAACATATGATTCCGTTGCTCTGGAAGTCCAACTGTCGGTTGTTAATGGACTTTAAATGCTAAGTGCTAGCATACTTTAAAATCGTAATTGACTTGTAAATATGTATCTGGTACAATAATCTCAGTGAAGACATGTCAAGATTGCACAACATACCAAGGATCAAGAACCGATGCCGTGTTAAAAATCGTATTTTTTATACAACAATGTACGGCAGTAAATCGTGAGCGATAAAACTAACCATGGCACGAGTGATAGCTGTGGACATTGGTGCAGAAGATATTTATGCAGTTTGTGCACCGAGAATATACGCAATCTTTGTCGATGTGACGAAATACGTACTTTAATGGAACATTCGACCTTAGCGTTAGGGGTTGTATCACTCTGTTGCATAGTATTTATTGAAAGTACTGATCCACGGTAACGTCGTAAATGATTTGAGAGATTTGTCGTACACACTGGGTGCTTGATTTCAGTTTTGCACATATTACACACAGCGACCGTTTTGTCAATTGTATTAGTGATTAACTCCCGTTTTAGTGAAAAATTATTCCAAATAGAACTCTTTGCCCATGGATTATTCACTAGCTCATAAACAGAAGCCGCCATATTGGTAACAGCAGCAGAGGGGATGAACCTCACAACTTTTTCCGACAAAATCGATTGAAGTCTCAAAACGGACAATAGAGACTTCCTGCGAATCTCATATTTTAAACAAAAAAAAAAAAAAGTCTCCAAGGTTAACAAAAATCATAAATGATTTTTCACAAGGGATTTTTGCGATTTCAACCGAATATTTGATCAAGTCCGATACGATATCGTGTCCGAGGATCATGTAAATTTATTGTTATAAATCCGTGTGGGGTCGACTGGGCATGACTAAAGAAATTTCGAAATTGATTGAAGTCCATATCGGAACACCATGTCTGCCAAATATTTCGTAGCGAATGTGTATCAACGCCGTTGAATACAGCAAGAATATTACAGCTATCTCTGATCACTTTTGGAATCTGAGTGTAGCGTTGAGTGACATATATCACGTCGGTGTTTTTATGCCTGCCTCCGGAAAATATTCTAGCTGGTTTTTTTTGATTGTCTAACATCACATCGTCGTATACGACTAAATTGTTAATGCTCCCATCAAGGTCATTCACGGATGGTGCCTCGTCAATATCAGTTATAAAATCAACGACGTTGTCACCTTTAAATTCTGATCCATTCTCGTTAAAATCCTTTAACACTTCATAGCATCGTTGATCATCTACGCTAGGGGCAATTAAATACAACTTATCCCACTTCATCCATCTCATTATTAAATTGAGCAACAATTGCGTCTTGCCGAATCCAGATGGCCCGATTACAATTGCGCGGATAGAGTTTGGTAGCGCTGCATGATGCTTAACTGGTTCTCTTGTTTTAGTCGCTGAAAAATCAATTATATTCATATCTCTATACATAATTATGGATCTATATTGTGTGAAGCGTAAAACGCGTACTAGCACAAATGATGTGACGACGATTACAACTAGCAAGAACAGATCAGCACTTACTGGTAGATGTGCAACATGTGGTATAAAAATTTTAGATTTGTTTCTATGAAATCCGGAGATGTTTTTAAAAAAAACGAGGAGGTGATATCGCAGCAAAGTTAGTAAAACTCCCTGGAACGCCGTGGGCAAAGTATCCAGGAGAAAAGCATCTTCCAGGATATAGCTCTTGTGGCCCAGGAACACGATTAGATATCAGACTTGATGATCAAAATCAACCTCGACGTGGTGAAGAACCGATAAACGCCATTGATAAGGCGTGTCATGCTCATGATGTTGCATATAAAAGCAGCGATTTGCAACACAGGCATCTCGCGAATGTGAAATCAATTCATGCGTTAAATGCTATTCCTGATAACTCTTTCAAAGAAAAATTGGCTTCGTGGTTGGTAAAATCAGTTATGAAAGGCGAATTGATGATGGGCGCTGGTAATTAATAATATGGAATCTATTTATTATTCTCCGAGGGGATACTGGAGCCGCAAAAGTGAAATAGGCCAGTGCGGCTAATTGGTTATCCAAACAAGCTATATGGCAAATTTATCTACCGCGTCCTAAACAACTCAATTAAATACAACTTTAAATACAACTTGCTGCGATATCACCTCCTCGTTTTTTTTAAAAACATCTCCGGATTTCATAGAAACAAATCTAAAATTTTTATACCACATGTTGCACATCTACCAGTAAGTGCTGATCTGTTCTTGCTAGTTGTAATCGTCGTCACATCATTTGTGCTAGTACGCGTTTTACGCTTCACACAATATAGATCTCGCATTTTGATGTTAGCGGACCAAATGAAGTTCATCAAGCTGATTTATTGTTTTTACCACATGACCAAGGTTACAAATACGCGCTAACCGTAGTTGACGTTGCGAGTCGATACAAACAAGCGGAACCGCTAAAAATAAAAACATCACCTGAAGTTGCTTCTGCATTTGAAAGGATTTATCGACGAGGCCCACTACGCTGGCCAATTCTGTTACAAGTTGATCCTGGCAAGGAATTTCAGGGTGTGGTTGCATCTACAATGAAACATCACAATGTCACAATACGACGGAGACATACTGCACTACATCGCGATCAGGCAATTGTAGACTGATTTAATCGGACTCTTGCTGAGCGGTTATTTGGATATCAATACGCAAAAGAATTCATTGAAGAAAGCGATCCTGTAAATGGGTTAAAAGGTTACCAGGGGTAGTTACAGCGCTAAATAACGAGATTACCAGAGCAATCAATATGAAACCTAACAAAGCAATAAAAAAAAAGGTATATACCACAACCACAGCGGGATAGCGTTTCTCAGCCAATTCTCAGCAATGTCACCGTGAGATATTTATATGAACCAGGAGAACTCAAAGGTGGTAAAAAAGGGCTACTGATCCTATTTGGAGTGTCACTACGCATATAATATCTACTATAACACGATCAACTGGTAGACCTCCAATTTATAAATTGGATTCAACTGCCCCTCAGCGGGGTTTTACACGCAAACAATTACAAGTGATTCCTGACGATACTCAATTGCCACTGCGCGGTCTTAACTAGCGCCGTTGCGTCTATTGCACTCAAGACAAGTCAACATCACATTGCTTCTGACATGACCTAGACTGTTATTTTTTCCGTCTACGGTAAATTGGCGAGGATCTGTATCCGAATAACGCCAACGCATTATACAATTGCAACTCTCGCAGTGATTATTCTGTTGTTGCTTCAAAGTGATTATTAATTCAGCATCAATGTCAAATTATCGTTGTTTTTTTGTCTTGTTGTTTGTAACAGGAGAGGTTTTTTTATTAATGATGCTAACATCAATATCATCCATTGTGGTGTCATCATCGCCTGACTCTGTCAGGATAATTCTTCGAAGCTGATTTATTCGACGTACTCTAGACACTGCAAGATAGACTAAATTTAACCACTCAATGCGATTATCAACTATCCAAACAATTGTATCCGTGATGATTAATCCGTGCGAGGAATGTATCGTCGTTACATAACCCAGTGTCCATGGCGATTTATCAGCACGCAATGCGTCTTCGACAACACTGATATCAACCAGCACAATATCATTTAACACTAGTGTTTGTCTTTTGGGTCCTGACTAAGTCACACGTCCTGGAATTTCAACTTCAATATTCTGTCGCCGTGTATCATAGGGTCTATAACACAGCGGCACTGGGCGCGTTGGGAATTTTTCTTTGTGAAGCTTAAACAACTTTCTCTGAAGTGTGTCTCTAACTATCTTTCTACTTGCCACTACAAAATCGTTTGGTCTCCATGCTTCCCAAAATTCCTCCATTGGAGTTTCAGGAATTATTTCTGTGATTATTTCACATTGGATTATATCCGGTTGTAATCTAATTAATTTTTTCACCTCACGTAATTGTTCATCAAGTGCCCTATAGTCAGTATCGATTTCTTCATAATAGTCAACCCTTTTAACCAATCATGTGGACCCGCGTCGACAAATGGTGGTGGTTGGCCATGATCTCCACACATTATTACCGCTGTATTCTTTTGCAGCAACCAATCAAGAAACAATTTTTAATACATCTAACGAAATCGTACATATCTCATCCCAAATAATAACCGCGGGGATGATTTTTTCACCCATTCGTTCAGGAGTCCATTTGTCGCCGTTGTATCGAAAAAAACTGTGATAAGTGCAAGCTTCAACGTTTCGTTGTTTTATCTTTCGCGCTAATCTATGGGTTGGTGTCAGCACAATCATATTTTTCCCACGATATAATTCAATCGCCCGAGTCGTCTTTCCCTACCCGTCACAATCGTTTAAATAAACTGTTTTATATCTACAAATCGGATCTGATATCGGTGATGCATTAGAACGCTCTGATAAGTTATCACCGCGTAAGTAATTACTTTTAATTTCAGCGTCTGCTGATTCAGAATAATCACGCATCATTTCTTTTTTAATTCTCCATGATCCCCAACTTTCATCCGAATTAGTGAATTCAGCAACTGAGAAACTGTACTTGCTGTTAATGTAAAATGAATCAACGGCAACTCTAAACGCAATGTCAGGAAATCTATTTATCATTGAAAATAAACTAATACAAGCATAACCCAGCATTTACGACCTCAAATGTGTATACGGCGAACTGTGTTCTTCGCTGTAAGTAACAATTGTGCCCAATTTTGTTCCATCAGACAAAAAAAGCGTCCTTACGATCCACATATATATTTTTGGATACTGCATCCGCGATTACAAAGTCATATTCGGTGCTATCTATAATCAACCGTGAAGAATATCTTTTGTAGTCATATTTTTTCCCTCCCTGAGTGAATTTTTCGATTATTCTTCTGCCGAGATCTTTTGCTTCGATGTTTCGTTGGACCACTCAATGATATATTCTTCGTCTGCATCAATATGTTTTCGGGATTCCACAATTATACTATCAAGACGTTCCGGTGTTTGTAACCAGAAATTGGTTTGTTTCCTATATGATATAATTGCTTCACTGACCGTCAGCGAAATTAACATTTTTGTATCAATAATGAATCGTAATAGCGCTATTGGCAGCCACTTCTTTTCAGACATGTGTCTACCAATCCAAATATAACAAGCGCGATGAAGTCCTGCTGCGAATTCAAATGATACTACACGAGCGAATCCAGTTAAATCAAAATCAGGCAGCGGCCCATTAATTGCAACACGAGTCATTTCATGTACGGGGTGTCCAAATCGTTTGAAATACTCAGTACACTCTCCATAACCAAAAAAATTCGCTGGATAACAAGCAGCGATATCAACCGAAATGATGTTATCACTGTCGTATTTGTTATTCCGTAAACCGCCATGATTAAATTCTAAACAACTAGCCTCAATGTCTGGCAAGAATTCTACGCGTGTTGGTTTCCATGCGTTTTTGATTCTAGCAAAATGAACTGCAACCGACGGGAACGTAAAACAGTTTGTCAATAATTTTTCATGGTTGATAATTTCATCGCTTCGCCACACGCCGTTAAAAACCTACTAGCTGTTTTTTTTTTCATTTTATTGTGAAATGCTTCAGTGCGGTATAATTCACCGTTTGGTCTTACAAACTGATCAAACGTACCCGTGTCGTTTTCAGTGCTGCGAAGTAACCACACCGACACTGGGTCGTCTTTACTCAAATGCGCAATATCATCGAACAGTTTCTCTTCAACGAGAAAACCATCCCTGGAGAAATCTTCTCCCAAGAATTCCGTGGGTATATACTTTATTGTTCTGTTTCGTGGAAATATTGTGACCGCGGACGACCATGCGTGTTCGTTATGATCAATAATTTTGATTGGAGCTCCGTGTTTATTGTATTTCGATTTATATAATACCTCACCGGTTATCGTTGTAACGGTTATCGGAAATTTCAGCGACTTTTCTAATTTAGCTATATCGCTAATAGTCGCCCCGCGCACTTTCACCGTTAAATCCCATTCATTAATTCTTTTACGTCTTAGATTAGTTAATTTGTTTCCGCGGAGTGCATTTGTAAAATGTTCTGTTATTCGTGCTGCTACACAATTGAGTGGCAAAGCCACTGACGAAGTCGCCGGCGACGACTGTTTCATCGGCGCTAGTTTTCCTATATCGGGTTTTTCATTTAACGGATATATTCCATAAACAACTGCTGTTTCAGGATATGCTTGTTCATAGTATGGTTTGTCAATTCCAGTCAACAGACCCGGCTTAGAATCACGGCTACCAACGACTGTTTTTCTGTCTTTGAGAATCGGTTCAAATTTGTCTCGTATAATCCAACCTTCTGATTATACACGGATAATGAATTTTACTCTAAAAAAATGCTTTTTGTCGCCAAGTTGTGATATTATCGTAGCTGCGTTTTCGTCGTTCATGGTGGCATCAACAACGCCATCAATTTGAAATGTTGACCAGCTATGAGATGCACCGTCGTGCTTGAATTCAACAGCACAGTCACGATTTTTTTTTATGAAGCTGTTGTCATTTATTGCCCGTTTTGGCACATCTTTGAGGGTTCTATCCAGATTGAATTTAATATTTTGTAGGGCTTAATTGCTGATAATCTCTCGAATTCCTCAGTCAGATAATTAAAACAAGTATTTAAATAAGAAATTTATATATAATGAATCACTGCAAATGGATTATGATTGGATCAACAACCCCGTGTAACAAATCATGCAGAAGCGAATTCTGTGGGTATCATTTACAGAGCGTTCGCAACGGTTCCCTTGGCCCCCTCCCGTGCCTCCGATGTGGGGTGGGGGTAAGGAGAAAATCACAATTATGTCTCAGTTGTGGCGGCAAACGATACAGGGAACTAAAACGCTATTATGACAAACGAATAAAAAATACCGTCATTGACCCTAGCGATGACAAAATCGTAAAGACCCCTCAAGATTATATTTAGAGGTTTATAATTAAAAAAAATAATAAATTAGACAAATAGTATTATTATACAAATGAGCCAAAACTTCAGACGTCACCCCGTGCTTGTTAATTATGAAGCATCCAGTGACGGTGTTGTTAGAAATCGCAGACAAAAGAAACCGGTTGGATGTGTAAACAATATGGGGTATTTGATGTTTGGTGCTGGGAAGAAGAAATATTATTGTCAATGAATTATTTTTGAATGTCATAACGGATTGATCAAAGATGGCTTTGTGATTGATCACATTGATGGAATCCCTCAAAATAACAAATTGGATAACTTACGAGTTGTTACACAGAGTAAAAATACTAAAGTAGGAAAAACAGGTATGTATCCAAAACAAGCAAAGAGTGTGAAATCATTTGATTTAGAAAATAACGAAGAAAACGTATTTCCATCAATGAATGCGGCTGGAAAAAATTTTGATATTTGTGAGCCCTTGGTACGAAAAGTAGCAGAAAAAATAACTAGATCAGCTCTCTCAAAGAAAAATAAACACAGGATACAATTTGTATACATCAATGAAGATAAATCCTCCAGTGATAAATCCATATGACAGAGTTATGTCCCGTGATTGAAATGTAGTCTAAGTACTGTCTATTACGATTAATTAATTATTTATTAGTTACGATGAAAACTGTTAGCTAACATGTACTGTCCTTAATTAAGTTAATTAAGTAACCTGTAAATATAAAAAACGGAGTCAAAAATGACCCAAATTTTTTTTAATAATTAGAGGCAAATATTTTATTATATTTTTATAAAAATATGGATATCAAAGATGTAAATGCTATAATCGCTGAAATCTCAAATTTGAAAAATCGTGGGATAGTATTATCTGAAGGTCTCGACTGCGACAAGATTGCCTCAGAATATGAAGACGTTGAGTGTCAGTCTAGTAAGGGTCGCTATGTTTTACCTAAGATGTACAGGCTCGTGAAAGGAATTCAAAAGTCCATCAATGCTTGTTTATACGGTAACGACATTAATGCATTTATAACGCTATTTAGCACCGTGGAAGCAATACGTCAAAAGCTCGGCCAAGAATATCAAAATCGAGCTGAAATTAGTTCTAAAGTTCGTGATCTTAGAAAAATATTAAACGAGGAAAAACCCGTATCTTAATCACGTGGGCGTTACTATAAAAATAGGCTTTCAGTAAATTTTTTAATAAAATTTATTTTTTTTAGCGTTTTTTGTAACACTTGTTACACTTGTCACATAGGATTTTCTCCTGAAAGAATTCTCATCAGTTTGGGTTTGTATACAGATATAGAATGAAAACATCAATGCATTATTCACATTAGAAAACTCAGTTCACAAACAATATATGGTGGGTGAATCGCTTACAACTAGATTAGCCCGAGAGCGGCTATCAGCAATTAAAAAGTTTATACCGGTACGAGACAGACTTCGCGAGAAACTTCAACAACAACGACAAGCGAAGACTGACTTTTCTGTGTCAAGTGAACAACTGTTTACTCCGATAACAAGTGCGACCAAAGATGTGAAAAAGTTAACTGAAGCAGCAATATACGGAGATATTCCTGAAAAAGAACGATCAAAGAAGGCGCCGCTGCTTGATACGCTTGAAAAGATAGCAGCAGAGACTGAACAAACACGCGCAGGGATACAACAGCTATCCAGTGATATAAAAACCCAACGAGAATATCGACCGGGCGAAATTGAAGAACGCGAAGAAGAACAACGTGGTGCAGCTGCAGGAAGAGAATATTCACCTGAAAGTATATTTACAATCGAAACATTAAATAGAATTGGAGAACTCGGTACCGATTCCGAATTAGCTGATTTTGCAAGAGAAAATTTCCAAAGGGTAAGAGAGAGAATTTTTTAAACGACGGGTTTAAAAATTTTATAAGAAGCAAAGACGCTTGGGCATCAAAAATATATTTAGCGAGACACGGTGGGGATAAAATCTTAGCGTCACGGCACCTTGCTTATAATAACTTTCTAGCTGCGGTTAAAGGCGGTCCACAACCACTACGTTATACGGAGGATCCAATCCCGGAGGAAATAGACATATTAGCAGAAGCCGGTTCTAAGAAAACAAGCGGAAAAGGATATTCGATTGGAAATCCTATGGATTTCAACGCAACCGTGACATGCCCTGGTAATATTCTTTCGGATATATCACGGCTGGAAGTACTTATCGGGGGAAAACGAGCCGGAAACAACTCCATTGAAATAATTAATGAAGCAGCTGATATCTGTAGACGATTATTTGCAGGCGGTATAATGGACATTGATATATATCGAGAACTCATTGCTGAATTAGTTGAAAATCACAGAGATACCCATGGTTATGATGAAAATCCTATGGATTTTAGCGATTGATCGAAAGCGATTACTCAAAGAGTTTTCAATGGCGGCTACGCAATTCACTAACTGAAAAACTAATAGTTTTATAACAAGATGATTATACACTACAAACATGATAAACCCGTAAGCGTCTACGTGGTGAACTCACGATTGCCTGTTTACCGCGCGTGGTACGGAGATGGTCTCGGCAGTACCATCGCGGGGTTATTTACAAGAATGGCCCCAAAAGTGGCGCCGTTAGATAAACAATTATCAATGAAAGCCATTGATATTATTCGTGATAAGGGAATCAGCGCTGTAGAAAATCTTGCCGGAAAGGCATTTTTTGCCGCGAAAGAAAAAATAATATCATTGGTGAGAAAAACATCAACAGCGACGAAGTCGGTGGTGAAGCCAACAGTGCTGCCGTCTACGACTGCAAAAATCAGCAAAGCAATAAATAACGCAGTGGAAGAAAAGCTAACGTCGTTTGCTGCTTCGGCGACTCCGTCGCCATTGACGGCCTCGCCGGTAACATATAGCGCTATCATGAACGCGATAGCAGGAAGTGGTTTGAAACGAAAACGAAAACGATGATGATTACAAAGAGTTTAACAATTGAAAAAACTAGTGTGAATAATGTTTAAACGAACAGCTGACCCCGCGTTCGATATCGATGCCCCAGTAGGCACAGATGATTCTGTCCGCGATTATCAATAATATTCTTATCATGCAATACAACCCGACCTACGATCGCGAATTGAACTTCAAGTTCAAGATACCAGTAAATACTTTTTGCCATATGAAGCATTTATTGAAATCGAAGGAAAACTCGTAACAACTGTTGTAGCTGATACTCCATATCCAGATGGTGTCAAAGTCGGCTTAGTGAATAATGGTATCATGGCGCTATTTGAATCCGCGAGATATCTCATTGACGGAAGAGAAATTGAATCAATAGACCGTGAAGTTGATGTTGCAACAACAATAATCGGACTAGCAAGATATTCTGATGATTATACAAGATCGGCTGGTCCATCTATGATGTTTGCAAAAGATATTACCGATAACGCTGACCACTTTCAATACATTAAAGTGTTAACAGCAAGAGATACTGCAGAAGCAAATCAACAAGAAGCAGCTAATCCTGAACGTCGAGCTAGACCCGGACCTGCGTTTGATATTCTTAAAGACGTTAATGATAATTACAATTTAGGATTTGCAACACGAAAACTAGCATTGCAAGGACAACAACAATATTTTTCATGTGCGATTCCACTCCATCACATATTTGGATTCTGCAGACATGTCAGAAAAGTTATTTATGGAGCTAAACACACAATTGCGTTAGTGCGAAAGGCAATGACAACGATGCAATTTGGCGTACTGGTTCCGCTGATGGTAAAGTTGTTTTAACTAAATTAGCATTGTGGATGCCAGTAATGACTCCATCAATTACCACAGAATAGCGACTACCCTCATTTATGGACACAGGCGGCAAATCATTGATAAGTTGGCTAACAACAACAACTGATGCCAAAGAGGATGATGTTAATGGTACATTTACATGGCACCTGGCATCAAAACAAGGCGTTTCAGCTCCACGTCATATATTTATAGTGCTGCAGAATCGGAATCGATTAGGCTCCCAAGAACGCAGTCATATGATATTTGATCGATTAGGGGTGAGTGAGGTTTCACTGAGAATAAATGGACAACAAGAACCATCTGAGGATATACAGCTTGATTACGACACTAACCACATAGCACGTGTGTATCATCGGATGCTGTCATATATGGGTCGTGATCAAAATGTTGATACTGGTTTACAAATATCGCAACTTGATTTTAAGAAATTGTATCCGATTTTTTACTTTTCGCTGGAACATCTTGATTTAACAAGGCAATCCGTCGTCGACATACATTTTAGGGCTCGTATAGCCCCTGGTGGTGTTAATTATAGAGCGGTTGCTGTCATTATCAGTGATAAATCAATGTTGTTAGAAGGCATTGGCGGACGAATGAGAATTGTTGATGCACCAGTGGAAAATATGTAAACGATTCACAATTAGATCAATTGAAAGCATAAATAGTTTTACAATAAAATGCCATATAGTGTTGTTAGTGTCAAGCTGACTGATGGTCAGGTCAAGAAATTGCGATCAAAATCCGCTAAAGAATGTGGAACAACAATAACGTTAAAACCAGCGCAGATGTCCGGCGGTACACATAAAATATCATTAACGGATCGTCAAATAAAACATTTCATTGATGCGCTAAAGAAACGGCGAGGGGTTCAAATTGTATTTTCGAAGGCTGCAGTCGCCAACATGATAAAATCAGGTGGTATATTTCCATTGTTAGCCGCAATACCAGCATTGATTGCAGCGGCTGCCCCAGCGGTGGCGAAAGCGGCGGAGTTGGGAGCCGTTGGTACCGCGTCAGGGATGGCGTTGAAAAAGGCAACTGGGAAAGGATATAAAAAAGGGAAAGGGTCTAAGACTACCAGGAACCCCGTATTCATGGTACAGCGGAAAGGGTCTGAGAATACCACGAACGGTTTATTAGTTGAAAGCCCAATTCTTCCCATGTCCAATTTTGATTTAATTATTGCTGCTAAAAAACTAGCGATAAAAAACTTCAGAGGTTTTTTTTATGAAAGATCAGTTGCCGAAACGACCTAAACGCGTTGAAACCGGTATCATCAGCAATCTTGATAACAGTAACGGATCGGGAACTCACTGGGTTGCATACACGATTGATCCACGTAGGATTGTTTATGTCGATTCATATGAACTATCCCCACCAAGCGAGTTTATGAGGTATATAAATTCAAAGAATCAATCAATTCCGATTTTGTATTCCACGCTGCCAACACAACAATTAAATGATCCACCGATATGCGACCGTGAAGTATTAAATGTCCTTGCGGGGATATCTACATTTCCGTGGAAACCGCCTCATCAGGTTGTCAAAGAATATACCAGTGGGAGGTTTTTAGAAAACCAATAAATTGAAAACCCAAGTTGCGCTAACAATAATGATTGATATTTGGGGGCGACCTCTATCAGCGTTAGAAAAACCCACCACGGAAACACAGGATGTAAAAAAAATAATTGAAGATGAAATCGCCAAGATGTTGAATTTAGCAAGTGTTGACCCAAACAAAATAGTTGTATTTCAAGATCGCCAGGGTAAATTGAAAACCAGTAATGTGTCGTTGGATGACATTTTAACACGAAGACATGACGCCGCCCATGTTTCAGGATGGTAAACTCAAACCAGGCGTACTTGTTTCGACGGTCACAGAGAAACTGACAATAGATAACACAGCAAACTCATTAAAATCACTCAACGGTGAATTTGTTAAATTCAATCAACCTCTACAAGAGTTTCTTGGTGTTCCACCAGTGACCACACCGAATATTGAAACGATAAAAACCGCAATCGACAATTTAGCAAAGCTAAGATCTGATTATAATGCTCATATAGATGCTTTTAACGCACTACGAAGAGGCTTCAGCAGAACCAATGAAGCCATTGTTAAATTCAATAAACCGCTACAAGAATTTCTTGGTGTTCCACCAGCGACCACACCAAATATTGAAACGATAAAAACCGCAATCGACAATTTAGCAAAGCTACAATCTGATTATAATAATCATATAGATTCTTTTGTCACACTACGAGAAAACTTCAGCAGAATCGATGACGCCATTGTTAGATTCAATCAATCGCTACAAGAATTTCTTGGCGTTCCACCAGTGACCACACCGAATATTAAAACGATAAAAACCGCAATCGACAATTTAGAACAGCTACTATCTAAGTATAATAATCATATAGATGCTTTTAACGAACTACGAGAAAACTTCAACAGAACCGATTACTCCATTGTTAAATTCAATAAACCGCTACAAGAATTTCTTGGTGTTCCACCAGTGACCACACCGAATATTAAAACGATAAAAACCGCAATCGACGATTTAGAACAGCTGCGATCTAAGTATAATAATCATATAGTTGCTTTTGACACACTAGTAGGAGGCTTCGGCCAAACCAATAACATCGTTGATAAATTCGATCTACTGCTACGAGAATTTCTTGGCGTTCCACCAGTGACCACACCGAATATATTAAAACGATAAAAACCGCAATCGACAATTTAGCAAAGCTACGATCTGATTATAATGCTCATATAGATGCTTTTGTCGCACTATGAGAAAACTTCAGCAGAACCGATGACTTCATTGATAAATTCTTTGGTAAACAAGATATTAAACCTGAAGATGTTAAAACAACTATAAAAAAACATCACTGCAAAATTCGATGAAATAACTCGGTTTGGTCGGCAATTGGGAGCAATCAACACAGATGTTACTACGATCAAAGGCAATCTCCAGAGACTTGAAAAAATAAAAATTCCTCATGATAGCTTCAGCAATAACGTATACACACTTCTATCTGGAACATTTGAGTGGATACCAACAGCTAAAGCTTTACACATCACAGCTACTGTCAAGGGTATTTATCGATTAACGCTGGTAATAATATAATATAATATTAATTAATATATCATCGTCGTGTTCATCCGGGGCCAATAATGTGATATCAACGATCATCGACAAGAATACAACTGAACAGTTAACGATAAAAACCGATGATACAAGTTTGGCTAGGACATCAGTAACATGGTATGTGGAATTCATAGCGGATCTAAGCAAATAACTGAATTGAAATAAATTTACAATTAGATTCGTAATTGAAAACGCTAGTGTTTTTAAAATAAAAATGACATCAACGCCGTCACAATATCGCTATGATACAATCAAAGAATTATCAATGATTACTCAAAACACTCGCTGAGGAGTATGCAATAAAAATAAAAAAAATACCTCAGGAGAATTACAGTCATTGACGTTACAGTGTATTCGGTATCTGGTGTAATGGCAGGAGCTGGTATTATACTGTCTTCAGTGACAATTATAGCCCCGGTTGCTGTTTCAATTTGTATATCCGCGGCGACAACAATTGCTGGGGATGCTAATGCAATTACTAAAATACTATCATTGTGTTCTCAGGGAAAACTCAACGAGTATACAGTAAAACATCAAATAGCATCCAACGCGTACTCGAAATTATCCTCGTTGATATCATCATCGATTGATGATACAGTAACTACCGATGAAGATTTCTCAGCGATGATACGTATTTATAATTCCGCGGTATCGAAATTAGAAATTGTAGACAATGATAATAATAATGTCACTAAAACTCGAAGAGTTTCAACTGCTTCAGCGAATAGCAGAAAATACCAACCCGGTGAAAACAAGCATGATCTCAATATCATTAACGAAATTCGAGTTTAGTGTAAACTTCCCTTCTCCGGTTCCCGTGAAGGAGATAGCGCTAGCAAAATTACGTGCATACCATAGTTGGCCTAATATCAGATCGGTAGCATTTGGTGGACAGAGACCCAATAACTCATTGGTGTTCGCGAATAAGAATAAAGAAGACGGGACTCCAGACTAGAACTTTGTTTCAATACCAACAGGGTCCTACCAAATCGAACAAATCATTAATGATTTCGCACGTAGAATAAAGTCGATTACTGGAGAATAATCAAAAATCGCTATAACGGTTCACGAGCCAACGCTATCGTCCGCCATTGAAATAAAATCACCTAATTACGTCGTAGATATCTATAACAGCTCAATCAGAACCGTGTTAGGATGGCCTGAAAACCCACCTCGACAAGAAACCGCTGTTGTAGCACCAGAACCTGTAAAATCTGATTATGTCACAGACAAAATAAAACCTGATAATCCAATAAAAAGTTATAAAGAGTAGAGTGTACCTATAGAGTTTATTGGGCTCGGATACGAACATAGGGTGGGGGGTGGACCATCGCAGAGGTATTATTTTGTTAACGAACCTAACATTATTAAAAATTTCACAGCGATGAATAATGATTTTTTACTGTTATTAATATCTCTTGAATCTGGTACTCTCACTCGAGATGAATTTATCAGCGTTGTAGAAACATGTAACAAAATCATCAACGATATGGAAAAATTTAATTTACAAATTATTCGAGTTATACTCGATGATAAATCTTCCACATCGAGAATAACATGTGCAAAAAAATATAATATCCGCATTGAAGATATATCAACATTTAAACTACCCGGTTATAAAGTACCGGATTTAAAGAAACAACTTAACGACGCCATCGTTATTGGTTTTAAAATAATCTATGACGCATGGAAAAGAAATCTAGTGGAAGATTTATTAATCTTGACTCATAATAATGACTTAGATGGCGGTGGTAGGCATATCGCGCCACACAATGTAAATATTTCATCGGTGATTGCACTCAATTTAGTATGTGATGCTATCGAAGGAAGCTATCAAATAAATCTCGAGCAATCAAATCAAGCCCAGCAGGGATATATTCTGTATTCATTTGAAGCAACAGCACCTCCAGGATTTTTAATTGTTGAGAATCCAATTAATCCAGTCTATATGCGATGCCATAATAATTCGCTAACGAGAATTAATTTCAGACTCACTGACCAGTCATATAATTTGATTGATCTGCAGGATGAGGTGTTAGCGATTAGTCTATTTGTAAAGTCCTAGGACTTGATCAAATATTTGGTTGAAATCGTAAAAACCCTTGTGAAAAATCATTTATGATTTTTGTTAACCTGTAGCAGCAGAGGGGGCGATGACAACATCGTTGCGACCCGGACGATTGAAAAATCGCAAAGTCTCCGTTTGCCAAATGGAGACTTATTTTTGGGGGGGTTAAAATATGAGATTCGCAAGTAGGTTCTATTTTCTGTTTTGAGGCTTCAATCAATTTTGTCGGAAAAAGTTGTGAGGTTCGCATCCTCTGCTGCTGTAACTAAGTTAAGCCTAAATGAGACATCGGTGTGCTCAGAGCTCGTTACGCACGGGCTAAAATGTTGGCGAAGAACAAAAACCCGATATAACGGTATAACTATATCGTATCGAGATATACAGTTTCGGAAATTTTGTATCACAACTTACAGGTAAATCGTTACACCCTGACTAAACGCATATACCTAAACATATCCAGAGAATGCCATATGTTAAGAAATTCGGTATGGTTCATTTTACAAAAACAAATGCCGTTATAAAGTCCTCGCAAATGCCGTATAGTATGAAGTAATGTCGTATAAATCGACTAATTACTTGGGATAAATAAATCGATGACACCGACTTCCCATAATCCAATAAATAGTATTTAAGATCTAGCAAAGCCATGGACGGTAAAGTAAATACAAATATCATATAGCCTTGGTTTATAAATAAATTCTCACGAAATACATGCATGAATACACGTGTAAATTTAAGAATGACTGGAAAGGAAAATGGTAGAAATGAAGATATCTTACGTCTGTGAATAATGAACACAAGTTCGCCATCATCAGGTCAATGTTGAAATTGATAAAGTTAGTTGAACATAAAAACGCCAACAAAAACCAGCAAACAAAACCACCACCCCAAAACAAAATCTGACCATGGATTAGACTTTTTGTCCGTGGTCCTTCGCTCTTGCATATCATAGTACGGATGTTTTCAACATATTTAACGGCAACTACAGTCACATAGTCTTAACCAAACTTTAATGGAGTAAATAACGCATAGAAACAGGATAGTAATATTTAACGTGTCTCGGACATAAAAGGGGATTTGCGAACAACAAGAAGTTATCGATATAATTTGTTTGAGATGTTGCAGATGTTATTATTGAGACTATTATTATTATTATTATTATTATTATTATTATTATTATTATTTCAGTTTTTCTGCTGATTCTTATTCTTCTCTTGTTCCCAATGATGACCATGAAAGATAAGAGGGATTGACCAACTACTATGATCGTATAAATTTACTTGGTAAGACATCCTAATCCACTTTTCACAGCTTTTAGACTCGCATGTAAATTGCGAATCTATCGGCATAAAGTAATCAGAATTTGCCTTTCTTTAGTCAAATGTGTTAACGAATAGAATCACATTGTGGCATCTGCATTCATGATTTCTCTAATGCGTATAATGAAGACTAATACCTACCAACTGCTTGGTATTTGCATCCCTATTATAAAGACTCACTTTCACCAAATGCTTGGTTATTGCTATGCCTGTCCGGTAATCCTCCTTGCATTAAATTAGCTATAGAAGAAATCCCACAAACATTCCTGTTCCATTTGGATTTAAACACAAAGTAATGCATCGTTCTGCCCATATAATTCTTACAACACACAATTAAGCAGTCATTCGGCATATAAAATGCCGATAAAGACAGTAACCGGTCTTCCGGTATATAAAGTGCGCAGAAGTAGAGTAATTTACCTGTATGGCTTTGGTATGCCAATGTAATTGAATATTAAGGCCTTAGTATACCAATATAATTGAATAGTAGGGACCTAGTATACCGATTTAATTGAATATTAAGACCTTAGAATACCAATATAATTGAATATTAAGGCCTTAGTATATCAATATAAGAAACGCGCAAGTCTCTAGTATAGAACATAATTTACTTGTAAGGCGTTAGTGTTCCAATGTAATTAAATTGAAAGGCCGTATACTTTACTAGAAAGACTTTAGAACACCGATATAATTTACTAGGAAGACTTTATGACGCCGATAAAATTTACTAGAAAGACTTTAGGACACCGATAAAATTTACTTGTAATGTTTTATGACACCGATATAATTTACTAGTAAGGCTTTATGACACCAATATAATTTACTTGTAAGGCTTTAGGATACCGATATAATTTACAAGTAAGGCTTTATGACACCTATATAATTTACTTGTAAGGCTTTAGGACACCGATCTAATTTACTTGTAAGGCTTTAGGACACGGATCTAATTTACGTGTAAGGCATTAGGACCCCGATATAATTTACTTGTAAGGTTTTAGGACGCCAATAAAATGTACTTGTACTGCTTTAGGAAAAATATAATTTACGTGTAAGGCTTTAGAACAGGACACGGATCGAACTTACGTGTAAGGTATTAGGACGCCAATATAATTTACTTGTTAGATTTAAGGACATCAATATAATTTACTTGTAAGGCTTTATGAAACCAATATAATTTACTTGCACTGCTTTAGGAAAACATATAATTTACTTGTAAGTCTTTAGGACAAAAATATAATTTACTTGTAAGGCTATCAATAGCAAGGCTTTATTATACCCGATAAATTAGTAGTAATAGTTTATAATACCAATAAAATTTACTAGTGAATCGTTATCATACTATTAAGTTTTACTAGCAAGGCTTTAGTAGACCAATATAATTTAATAGCCAGGCTTTAGAATGCAAATATAATTTACTGGTAAGGTTTTAGTACCAATATAATTTACATAATAGTCGTTAGATATCAATATAAGTTATTAGTAAGGTTTTACAATACTAATATAGTAAATCTTGATATAGCGATATAAATTAATTGTAATCATGTATCATACCACTAAGTTACTTGTAAGGCTTACGTTTACCAATATAAATTGCTAGTAAGTGGTTATCATACCACTATAATTTAGAAACAAGTCTTTATTATACCAATATAAGCTACTAGTAAGTATGTATATACCAATATAATTTACTTGCAAGGCTTTTGAATAATATAATTTACCAGTACGTCTTAAGCTTGCCAATATAATTCAATTGTATGGCTTTATTATACCAATATAATTTACTTGTAAGTCTTTAGCATACCTATAAAATTTACTAGTAACACGTTAGTATACCAATATAATTTACTAGTAAGACTTTAGTATGCCACTATGTTTTTCTAGTAAGGCTTTAGAAAACCGATATAATTTACTAGTAATGCTATAGTATACCAATATAGTATACCAGTAAGGCTTTAGTATACCATTATAATTTACTAGCAAAGCTTTAGTATTCCATTATAATTTGCTAGTAAGGCTTTAAATACCAACATAATTTACTAGTAAGATTTTAGTATGCCATTATATTTACTAGTGAGGCTTTAGAATAGCCCTATAATTTACTAGTAATGCCATAGTATACCTATATAATTTACTAGTAAGGCCTTAAATGCCATATTATACCTATATAATTTACTTTTAAGGCTTTAGTATGCCTTGATAATTTATTAGCAAGGTTTTTGTATGCTAGTAGTATTGACTAGTAAGGCTTTAGTAAACAAAGTAAATAGTGTATCAATATAATTTAGTATTGACTCTTTAAATACTGACAAGTAGGTCTCTAGTCCACTGACATAAATTAATCTATGTAAATAGTATACCAGAATGTTTTTCTAGTAACTGTTTCGTATATCAATAACATTTACATGTAACGTTTTAGTATATCATTATAATGTACTAGTAAGGTTCTAGAATACCAACTACAATTACTAGTCAGACTCTATAATACAGATATAATTTACTGCAAATCTTTAGAATACGAATACAATTTACTAATAAGTCTTTAGTAATTGAATATAATTCACTTATAAGGCTTTAGTAAACCATTATAATTTACATAAAAGCTTCAAAAATACCAATACAATTTACTACAAGGCTTCAGTATACCAAAATGCATTACTAGTACGGTTCTAGTATACCAATTACTTTACTAGAAATGCTATAGTATTCAAATCTAATTGACTAGTAAGGATTTAGAATACAAATATAAATTTCTAATAAAGCTTCAGATTATAAATTGAATTTGATTCTATTGTTCTAGTATAACAGTGTAATTTACTAGTAAGGCCATTCCATTATAACTCACTAGTTAGTTTCTGTTGTAACGATATAATTTGATAGTAGTATACCAATTTGATAGTAGTATACCAATATATGTTACTATTAAGTTTTTATTAAAACCAAACAATTTACAAATAAGGATACTTACTATTAAAGATAATTTACTAATGAGGTTATAGTATACTAATATACGTTATTAGAAAATCTAGTGGACCAATATAACTAAGAAGCATATTAGATATCAACATAATTTACTATTAAGACCTAAAAAAAACTATATATATATATATATATATATATATATATATATATATATATATATATATGTGTGTGTGTGTGTGTGTGTGTGTGTGTGTGTGTGTGTGTGTGTGTGTGTGTGTAAGATTCTCATTCACCAACATATCTTACTACTCTGGATTTAGTATTCCGGAATAACTCCTAGTAACTCTTTAGTATACCAGTATCATTTGCCAGCATGGCAACTAGTATATTAAAATCATTTACTATTATCCATTTAGTGTGTTAATATAATTTAATGTTAATGATTTAGTATGCTAATATAAGTTACTAGTAAAGCATGCATTGTTACTGCATATTTTTCTTTCCCGCAGAAGGTGCGTGGCAGCTAAGTAATGAAAGGAAATTATTGATTCATGTTGATGATATCAAAGTTGCAGACGGTGTATAAAATCGCATACAATTTACACGGAGGACTGTATTAATGATATTTACACGGATGACTGTTTTAAGGTTATTTACATGGACGATTATATTAACGTTATTTACACGGACGAATGTAGTAAACCTATTGATTCATTCATTTTAACAATGACACCGGATATTTTACGTCAAAATATTTCCCGATGAGTACTCTGCATCAGATCATACTATTATAACGAAAACTAATTGTTCACTCAGTCATAATTTTACTCTTTTAATATAATCGAACATTTCATTATTTCTTCTTTTACAGAAATGCCGTGTATTAGTCTTCATACCTGTTAAACATTTTGCCATATTTCTTGTCTATTAAATATTTGAACCAAAATAAGTGTAGACTGATTTCGTTCCGTCAGTTTTCTGTACATACATACATATATACATACATACATACATACATACATACATACATACATACTCTATCTATCTATCTATCTATCTATCTATCTATCTATCTACCTATCTATCTATCTATCTATCTATCTATCTATCTATCTATCTATCTATCTATCTCATTCCTTTTGTACATGTATATGACGATGCAATCAGGACCCTGATTATTAGTTGTAAAACTTTGTAATGGACATGTTTTTTTAACGTTGGAGTCCGGATTGCAGTAGTAAAACGTTACAATCGTCACGTATTGACACGTGTGGAATCAGGCTTGCTTCAAATGTCAAATGAATTTCAGTGACAGAAATTTTTTGTCTTCACGTGTTGACATATGTTGAATCAGGCAAGCTTCAAAACTAAACGAATATACTAACATTACAGAAACTTTGAATAAGGACATACAGTTTTGAAACTTGTAGGTCGGTTAAATTGTATTGTACTTATTTTGCGTCCCGAAATAAACAGGTGTCCTTGTAGATCCAAATTGAAATGCAAAATCATGCTAGGAACCTGAGTTTAAATTGGATGACAAAATGAGTTGAATAGCTGACATTAGAAATTAAGTATAGCCTTGTTACATCCGTAATTTCAGAAATTAGGGCTTTAAATCCAAATGTAGATAGGGGAAATACCATGATTGTTAGTATAGCACACAGGTAACAGCACACATCACCCAAATGAATACCAAATATCCCAATCATTTCCTGTATCAAAGCAATATCACCTATTCATATTCTTCAAATTCTGACAACTCGATTCTAATACCCCCTGACTCTTAGAGTGATAGGCAGAATATTTAAACTGGTGGATGCCTAATTCATGCATAACTTGTTGGGGGAATAAAAACAACATAAAATTGGACTCTTGATCACATTTGACAGATGTGGGACGACCAAACAGTGTAAGAAACATTATTAATCTCTTCTGACGGGAACACTCTGCTCAATGGTAAAGAAAGTATCACCGAAAGGTGAAAGAAAAAATTCTCCGAACTACTGAACATCCCCACCATCATAGACTCTGCAGCGTTCGACGCAATTGTCCCAAGGCCAACAACCTCGGACCTGAATGTGCCCCATACGACGGTAGAAGACAAACGAGCCATCAAAATGACATAGTTAAGCAAGGCACCAGGCGATGGAATTCATGTTGCACGCTTCTAATCAAATGGCCTTAAGGTACTTGAAGCACTGCACGGCATCCTGAGCAGCATTTGGGAGGAAGAGTCCATGCCACAAGAGTTCAAAGACGGAATGATTGTCACTTTATACACAAACAAAGCTGACTGCAGCACCTATCGAAGCATATCACTCCTGTCAGTTGCAGGCACGATTATCGTGCGCGTCCTTCTCAACAGTAATGTCTCAGAAGCCATACTGCCGGAGGCCCAATGTTGCTTCAGACCAGATCGTAGCAGAATCGACATGATCTGTTCAGTGAGACAAATGTAGGAAAGGTGCACTGAACAAAAATTGAACTTCTACGGTGTCTTCATAGACATCACAAAAGCATTCTATACGGTCAGCATAGATGCACAATGGGTCATCTTAGCACGATTCTGTTTGCCCTAGGAAGTACATTAAGATGATCCAACCTTTCCAAGAGAGAGGTACTTCACCAACCTATCCCAGGCACCACAGCTCGCCCTGCGATTGTCGATGACACCCAACTGAAATCTGTCGATCATTTCAAGTTCCTTGTAAGCATCGTATCTTTTCATGTATCGCTAGAGAAAGAGATAACGGCACTCATCAGTAGCGCAAGTGAATGACCAGGACGTATCCGTTCTCGTGTGTTGAGTCTCATGAATATCATGCTGTCCTCCAAGATAAAGGTATATAAAGCAGTTGTGTGAACAAGCCACTTATATGGATGTTTGACCTGGAGAGCATACAAGAAGCACATCAAGCAAGTTGAACGCCTTCACATGTGAGCACTGTGCTGTATTTTGGGCATCCGATGGCAAAACAAAGTGACAAACCGAGAATTGCTTGATAGAGCAGGCTAATCTAGAATCAAAGCGATGGGCATGAGAGACTAACTTCAGTGGACGGGTCATATCATCTGTATGGAGTAATCACGAATGCCACGTCAGATTTTGTATGGAGCTCGATGCTGTTGACACAGACAAATCGGTAGCCCGAAGAAAAGATTCAACGACAGCATCAAGGACAGCCTGAGAAGCTGCTCTATATCTGTGCCAAATCTCGAGTCATGAGCTAAAGATAGACATGGCTGGCTTGCAGATGTCAGTAATGGGTAAAACAAAATATTCGACAGAACGAAAATCGCCAACACCAGGGAACGCAGGAAGACCTCGGCGTCAAGAACCAGCCAATGCGTTCAATGTACATATTGCTAAAGAACATGCGTATCTCGTATCTGACTCATCAGCCACATGAGGACTCATCATCGAAAATGAGCGCAAGACTGACTTCATCGAGTGCTGTTGGTTAACCAGCAATTTTCAAACAGTTCAACCGTGTCTTATATCGGGTATATTCATTAGAATGTCGGATAGATGTAGACTCCCATTTGCTTCTTGATTTTTTTAGGAGTGGTTTAGGTAGGTACCCTTATTAAGAACGTCCCTCTCGAAATAGGTAGCAACAGAGAGGGTGAACAGACCAACTTTGTAGGCGTCAACGAGGCTTCCTTCTCGTTAATATTTAATAGAAAGGTCTATTTGCCAAATTGAGGCTTCCTAGTAAATATATAATAGAAAGGTCTATTTGGTAAACTAACGCTTGCTTGTAAGGGTCAATTTGGCAAAATAAAAGACGCCATTGTCTTTGGAATCCACCCTCTCTGCTACTATGGGTTAACAATTCTTTTACGAGATTCAGTAAACGATTTTAACCGAATATTTTATCAAGTCCGACATGATATCGCGTCCGAGGATCTGATAAATTTATCGTCACAAATCCATGTGGGACTGACTGAGCGTGTCTAAAGAAATTTCTAAGGAGATTAAAATCCATATCCCTGCACCAAGTTTTCTCTAATCACTTTTGGTGTTTGCGTGTATCGTTGAGTTGCGTATATCACGTCGGTTTTTTATGTCTGCCTCTGGAAAATATCCTGGCAGGGTTTTTTGATTGTCTAACATCACATCATCGTATATGACTAAGTTGTTAATACTTCCATCGATATCATCAATACTCGGTGCGTCCTCGATATCGGTTATAAATCTAATAACACCGCCTTCGTTGACAATCTCTACAGCTCTTTTGTAGTCATCGTCGTATGCAACTAAATTGTTAACACTTCCATCGGTATTATTAGTGCTCTGTGCTTCCTCGATCTCGGCTATAAGCTCGCTGGCCTGCTCAATGGCTCTTTCGTTGTAGTCTTTTAACACCGGGTAACATCGTTGATCATCTACGGTTGGTGCCACTAAATACAACTTATCCCATTTCATCCGTCGTATTATCATATCAATTAACAACTGTGTTTCACCTCTCCCTGAAGGTCCAATGATAATCATTCAAATAGAGTTTGGTAACATGACGTGATGTTTTACGGGTTCTGGTTCTCATGTTGATGAATAATCAATTACAGTCATATCCATATTACATAACTAAATTATGGATCTATATTGTGTGAAATGTAAGAGGCGTACTGGCACAAACGACTTTACGACGATTACAACTAAAAATTACCGATCAGTACTTTCTGGTAAATGCGTACAATGCAGTACAAAGAAATTTAGATTTGTTTCTATGAGATCTGCGGATAATTTATAAAAAAAAAAAGAGGAGGTGATATTGCAGCCAAGTTAGTAAAACTCCCAGGAACACCATGGGAGAAGTATCCAGGAGAAAACCATCTTCCAGTGTATAGTTATTGTGGACCCGGGACTAGACTCGATATCAGACTCGATAATCAAAACCAACCCCGACCCGGTGAATATGAAATAAACGCTATTGATAAAGTGTGTCATGCTCATGATGTTGCTTATAAAAGCAGTAATCTGCAACACAGACATCTCGCAGATGTAAAATTAATACATGCGTTGGATTCTATCACTGATAAATCCTTCAAAGAAAAGTTGGCTTCATGGTTAGTAAAATCGGCAATGAAAGGTAAATTGATGTTAGGTGCCGGTAATTAATAACAACATGGAATCAATTATTCTCCAAAAGGATACTGGAGGGGTAAAGCAGCAATTGGTAAACTTGCTAGCGCCGCGAAGGTGAAATATACCACTGCAGCGGATTGGTTATCTAAACAGGCTATATGGCAAATTTATCTACCACTGCCGAAACAAATTAACTACTCGCATTTTGATGTGACCGTTCCTAATGAAGTTCATCAGGCTGATATATTATTTCTGCCACATGATGGTGGTTACAAATACGCGTTAACCGTAGTCGATGTTGCGAGTCGATACAAACAAGCAGAACCGCTAAAGACAAAATCATCAACTGAAGTGGCTTCTGCAGTTGAAATGATTTATCAAAGGGGTTCTCTGCGCTGGCCAAATCTATTACAAGTTGATCTTGGCAAGGAATTTCAGGGTGCAGTGTTATCAACAATGAAGCATCATAATGTCACTATCAGACGAGGGTATACTGCACTACATCGCGATCAGGCAATTGTTGAACGATTTAATAGTACACTTGCTGAGCGGTTATTCGGATATTAATATGCTAAGGAATTTATTCAAAATAAACGATCTCGTGAATAGGTTAAGAGATTACCAGCTGTGATTACCGCGCTAAATAATGAGGTTACTCGAACAATCAACATGAAACCTAATAACGCGATTAAAAAGAAGTATATACCAGTAAAACCGCAAAAAGATTTTTCAAAACAACCAATACTCGGTAATGTCACTGTTAGGTATTTATACGAACCAGGAGAGCTTGAAGGTGGTAAAAAAGGGCTACTGATCCTATTTGGACGTTACCGCGCATAAAATATCTAGTATAACACGATCTACGGGTAGACCAGCAATCTATAGATTGGATTTGACCGCTCTTCAGCGAGGATTTACCCGTGAACAACTACAAGTGATACCCAAGGATACTCAATTACCGCCGCGTGGTTTTAACTAGCATCCCTTCGTCGTTTTCTCTCAAGACAAGTCAGCATCACATTATCTCTAGTATGACCAATACTGCTATTCTTTCTGTCTACGGTAAATTGGCGAGGATTTTTATCCGACCAACACCAACTCATTATACAATTGCAACTCGCGCAGTGATTATTCTGTTGTTGTTTCAGTGTAATTATTAATTCAGCATCAATATCAAATTCTCTGTTATTTTTTTTATCCTGTTGTTTATAACCAAAAAGTTTTTTCTCATTATGTCAACGCTGACAATATAATTGATTGTAGTGTCGTAATCATCTAAAACAACTCTTCGAAGTTGATTTATTCTTCGTACTCTGGACACTGCGAGATAAACTAAATTTGTCACTCGATGTGATTATCCACCATCCAAACAATTGTATTGGATATAGTTAATCCCTGTGAAGAATGTATCGTCGCTGCGTATCCTAGCGTCCATGGCGATTTATGAGCACACAATGCATCTTTGACGACGCTGATATCAACCAGCACAATATCATTTAATATTAAATTCTGCTTTTCACGCTGTCCTGGAATATCAACTTCAAGATTCTGTTTTCGTGTATCCGAAGGCCTATAACACAACAGTACTGGAAATGTAAATGTTTCTTTATGCAATTCAGATAACTTCGTCTGAAGTGTGTTTCTAACTATCTTTATACTCGCCACTATCAAATTGTTTGGTCTCCACGCTTCCCAAAAATCTTTTAATGGGGTTTCTGAAATTATTTTACGCGCTATTTCACATTGGATTCTATTTGGTTGTAATCTAATTAGTTTCTTGAACTCGCATAATTGTTCATCAAGTGCTCTATGATCAGTATTAATTTCTTCATAATAGCCTACAAAATTCTTTAGCCAATCATGTGGCGATAAACAGGCAAATGGTGCTGTTTGACCATGATCGCCGCACATTATTATTTTTGTATTCGCTAACAATAACCAATCGAGAAATCTTTGTAATACATCTAACGATACCGTGCATATCTCATCCCAAATAATGACTTCAGGAATAAATTTCTCACCCATTCGTTCAGGAGTCCATTCATCACCTTTACATCGAAAGAAACTGTGATAAGTACAAGCATTTACCCCTCGTTGTTTCATCTCTCTGGCAAGTCTGTGTGTTGGTGTTAGTACAATCATATTTGATTTCCCACAAAATAACTCAATCGCACGAGTCGTCTTTCCTGACCCGATACAGCCGTTTAGGTAGCTGGTTTTATATCTACATATTGGATCAGATATCTGCGGTGCATTAGATAGTTCTGATATCTGATTATTTTTCAAATATTTATCTTCAATCGTAACATCTGCTGATTTAGAATAGTCACGCAGTATTTCCCGCTTAATTCTCCATGATCCCCAGCTCTAGTCAGAATTAGTGAATTTGGCCACTTCTTCGCTGTGTTTCGCGTCTATATAAAATGAATCAGTGGCTACTTTAACTGCGGTGTCAGGAAATCAATTTATCATCGAAAAAAATTGATAGAAGCATAAGCTAGCATAGACGCCCTCAAATGTGTATACTGAAGATTTTCTCCGTCTGCGTAAGTAACAATTGTACCAAATTTTGTTCCATCGAACAAGAAAGCGTCTTTACGATCGACATATATACCCTTAGATGTAATATCCGCGATTATAAAATCGTACTCAACGCTATCTATAATCAACCGTGAAGAATATCGTTTATTGTCGTATTTTCCACCCTGAGCACATTTACCAATTGTTCTTCTACCGAGATCCTTTGCGTCTTTATTTCTAACTTCAAATAACTGTTTGGAACATTTCACGATATTTTCTTCGTCAAGATCGGGAAACTGTTTTCGTTGTTTGCTGATTATACTATCTAGATTGGGTTGTGGTAACCAGACTTCAGTCTGAGCTCGATAGAATATAATCGCTTCACTGACAATTAGCAATATCAACATTCTACAATCAGTCATATACCATAACAGCGCTATTGGCATCCAGTGTTTTTCAGATATATGTCTACCAATCCAAACAAAACAGCACGGATGAAGTCCTATAGCCAATTGAAATAATACCACACGAGCGAATCCAGTTAAATCAAAATCAGGCAGTGGTCCATTAATATCAACACGGGCCATCTCGTGTGTGGGATGTCCAAATTGCTTTAAGTATTCAGCGCCATGTCCGTACCCGAGAAAATTCGCCGGATAACACGCGACCATATCAACTTAAATAGTAGTTTCAGCTGTGTATTTTGTATTCCATAATCCGCCGTGGTCGTCACGGAGGTCCAGACGACCTCTGTGATGCATCAATTGTGACCCTCTATAAAAATAAAGGCACACGTATGGACTGCAGTAACTACAGAGGCATCTCCCTGCTTTCCGTTGCTGGCAAAATACTTGCTCGCATCTAGCTCAACAGGTCTTATTGCAGCAGTGTCAGAAAATAACCTGCCCGAGTCTCAGAGTGGTTTTCGCCCAGACCGCAGCACCGTTGACATGATCTTCGCAGTGAGACAAGTCCAAGAGAAGTGCCTTGAGCAGAACATGAATCTATATGCTGTCTTCGTGGATTTGACAAAGGCTTTCGATACAGTGAACAGAGACGCAATGTGGGTAGTACTCAAGAAACCTGGTTGTCCTCAGAAGTTTACCAGCCTCATCCGGCTCCTCCACATTGACATGAATGGAGAGATTCTCTCAGACGGTGAACCCTCAAGAAATTCCCCATATTTAATGGTGTCAAACAGGGTTGTGTACTCGCTCTTCTTCACACATGTACTGCTCCATGCCATACGGGACATTGACACTGGCTTCTACATTAGATATCGCCTGGATGGATCAGTGTTTGATCTCCGTCGCCTAGCAGCAAAAACCAAGACACTAGAAAGATTCATCATTGATGCACTCTTTGCAGATGACTGCGCCCTCATGGCCCATGAATAGACTCACCTACAAGCAATCGTGGACAGATTCTCTGAAGCCTCCAACCTATTTGGACTCACAATTAGTCTAGGAAAGACAGAAGTCATCTTTCAGCCCGCCCCAAACACTGTCCATTCGCAACCCTGTATCACCATTGGCGACACGCAGCTGAAGAATGTGGACAGTTTCAAATACCTGGGCAGCACAATATCTAGTGATGGCTCTCTGGACAAAGAGATCACTGCGAGGACCCAAAAAGCCAGTCAAGCATTAGGATGACTCCGAACCAAGGTCTTGCAGCACAAGGACACACGCCTGTCAACAAAGTTGAAGGTGTACAACGCAGTTGTTCTCACGTCTCTATTATATGGCTGTGAAACGTGGACACTCTACGGAAGGCACATAAGTCAGTTAGAACAATTGCACCAGCGCTCCCTGAGATCCATCATGCGGATCAAGTGGCAGGACCAAATCACCAACCTGGAAGTACTTGATAGAGCCAACACAACAAGCATTGAAGCCAACATAATCCAGGCCCAGCTTCGATGGACTGGCCATGTCATCCGCATGGATCAAAGCATAATCCCAAAGCAGTTGTTCTATGGCGAGCTATCCCTGGGGAACCGAAACCAAGGCCGTCCTCACAAGAGGTACAAAGACAACCTCAAGACAAACATCAAACGGGCAGACCTTCAACCACGCCAGCTCGAGCTCGCTGCCTCAAACAGAAAGCATTGGCGAGCCCTGACCAGAAAAGCCTGCACCACCTTTAAGGCTGACCGCCTGCAGCGTCTTGCCGCAACCCGTGAGAGACGCCACAGAAATGTATCCCAGATGCCAACAACCACCGGTGTCCCATGTCCCACCTGCAACCGCATGTGTGTATCAGAATTCGGACTCCGGAGTCACATGCGCGTCCACCGTTGAATGAAGATGCACAACTTCTCTTCCTCGACTCGAGAGACTACCAAGAAGAAGAAGAATCCGCCGTAGTTGTATTCCACACAGATTTGATGTCTGTGAGAAATTCAGCTCTTGCTGGTTTTCATGTGTTTCTCTTTCTCGCAAAATGAGCTGCAACCGACGGAATTGTAAAACAGTTTGTTAGTAATTGTTCGTCGTCGAAACTCTTCGAGAAACTAATAGCTAGTTTTCTCATCTTGTCATGGAGGGCTTCAGTGTGGTATAATTCTCCATTGGGTCTTACAAATTGATCGAATCTGCCCTCGGAGTTTTCAAAACTGTGAAGTAACCACACTGACACAGGATCGTTTTTACTGAACTGGTGAATAAAATCAAATAGTTTCTCTTCTCCGGAGAACTCCCCGGAAAATTCCGGGGATATATATTTTATGGTTCTATCCCGCGGAAATATTGTTACTGCAGATGTCCATGCGTGTTCATTATGATCAATAATTTTGATTGGAGCTCCTCTCGATTTATATTTCGGTTCATATAATACTTCTCCGGTTATCGTCATTACTGATATTGGGAATTTTAGTATTCGTTATAACGCTGCCACATTTTGAATTGTTGCCCTCCACTCCTTTACTGTTAGTCCCCACTCGGTTATTTTTTTGCGTGTTAGATCAGTCAATTTGTTTCCACGCAGCGCATTTGTGAAGTGTTCTAATACTCGTTCTGCTACACAATTCAGCGATGATATTTTTATCGGTGCTAGTTTTTCAATACTCGGTTTATCATTTAAAGGATATATCCCATAAAGAACTGCGGTTATAGGATAAGATCTCTCGTAATACGGTTTTTCAATTCCAGTAAAAATTCCTGTTTTGGAATCTTGACTCACAGTGACAGTTCTTTTATCCTTCAAGATGGGTTCAAATTTATCTCTAATAATCCAATCTCCAGTGTCTGAACGGATAATGAATTTTATTCTAAAAAAATACCTTTTTTGCCCAAGATGTGAGATTATCACTGCTGCTTTTTTATCATTCATGGTAGCATCAACGCTACCATCAATTCGAAATGTTCACCAACAGTGAGATGCTCCATCATGTTCGAATTCATTAAAACAATCACGAACTTTACTTACCATGGTTCTATCACGAATTTTACCCTTTGGTGTATCAGAGACTCTATCGAGATTGAATTTAGCATTTTTCCAAGGCGTAATTTTCGATAATCTCTTGAACTCCTTCATATTATAATTAAAACAAGTATTTAAATAAAGAATTTATATATAATGAATCATTGCAAATGGTTGATGACAGGATCAGTAACGCTGTGTAACAAATCATGCAGAAAGGAATTCTGTGGGTATCATATGCAAAGTGATCGTAACGGGAGTTATGGGCCTTTACCCTGCATACGATGTGGGGTTGGTGCGAGAGGAAGTTGTGTCTCGGTTGTGGTGGTAAGAAATACAGAGAACTCAAGCATTATTATGATAAACGAACTAAGAATTCCATCAATAACTCTGACACTGACAGCGTCAACGACAAAATCATAAGAACACCCCAAGACTACATTGATAGATTTCCAAGTAATGTAATAATTCAACCAAACAATGAATTAGACAAACAATAGTATAGTATATAAATGAACCAGAAATTCCTACCACATCCCGTGATCAGCGATTATGAAGCGTCTCATGGTGGTATTATCAGACACTGCAAGCTGAAGAAGCCAGTTGGTTCTGACAATAGTATTGGGTATTTGAAGTTTACCACTGGAGGGAAAATTTATCTTAATCATAGAATCGTATACGAGTGTTTCCATAGATTGATCAAGGATGGTTTTGTTATCGATCACATTGATTCCAATCCTAGGAACAATTCTTTGAATAATCTGCAAGCTATTTCTCAGAGTGAGAATTCCAAACAAGGAAAGACTGGGAAACATAAAAAAATGCGAGACCTGTAAAATCTTTTAATACAGCAACTAACGAAGAAATTATATTTCAATCTATGAAAGAAGCAGTATATATTTTTATATTTGTATATCCTCAGTACGATATGTTGCAGAGAATATAACCAAGACCGCTGTCTCCAGAAAAAATTGACAAAAAATTCAGTTTTCGTATGTCTATTCGTGTTTTATACTATTCGTTATAACACCAGCGGAGATCACTCGTGTGGGTATCTTACGGCTTATGAAAGAGTTACGGATCTCAATCGCTGTGTCACCTTATTTCAGATTGGTTGATTTTTAACTACCACGATAATCTATTTTGTGAGGAAATGAGTTAAATACGCAGTGTTTATAAACAATTGTATTTTTTTTCTTTCAAGTATTCGGTTCTGCTTCAATATTATCAGTAAGTTTATAGATTCATGTCCTATATATTCCACGTCATTTATTATATTGTACAGTCAGCCTGAGCTAGTTTTGATCGGATGTCTACAGTTACTGGCACGCGTAACATCTGTTCGTTATTGATTTACACATTATTCCTGTAAAAACAGTTAGTGCAATTATCTGAAAACGAATCAAATATACAGTGTTTACAAACGTTCGGCTCTTCTTCAATATTGTCAGTAAGTAAAGTATATAGATTAAAAATAACACGATTGTGGCATCTATAATTCACATGCGTTTGACGTACATCACATCTGTTCGTGAATGACTTCCGGCCATCTCTATTATCTTACCTATATATTATAAGAACCGTTACCTCAGTGGAAATATAATATATTTTGCAAGAAAACGAATCAAATATATAGTCTTTTACAAATAATTGCATTTTTAGTTTTTTTTTCTATCAAGTATTCGGTTTTGTTTCATACACGAAAGGTATATGGATTCGTTCATTCAGTCAGTTTTGGTTTGTGATCGATCCATTGACGTCATCACACCTGTTCGCTATTGATTATATTAGCTTACCGAACCGTTAGCTCAGTGGAAATATAATTATTTTGTAAGAAAACGAATCAAATATATAGTGTTTTACATATAATTGTATTTTTCTATTTTTTCTTTCAAGTATTCGGTTTTGTTTCATACACAAAAGATATATAGATTCGTTCGTGGCTTTGAGATCGATCCATTGACGTCATTACACCTGTTCGCTATTGATTGTATAAGCTTACCTACATATTATATTCAAAAACAAATACCGTATATAGGAACCATTAGCTCAATCGGTAACGTATCGAGGTGCCATACTGACGGCTATGGTTCGAAACCCGTAACAGGCATTATTGCTAACGGTGCCGACAGATGGTTTAAATTGGGGGTGGGGCACCTCCGAAATTCAAATTGTAACCACTATACCAACCACACCACGCCGTGGTGTGAATGATTTTTTATTCAACCCAGGGTGAATTTGTGGGGGTATATATGGTTGCAATTTTAAGGTAGGAGTGTCATCATTCATTATCATTGAAGATATTCAGCCATTCATTCATTGTATATATCCATCCATTCATTAGCATTGTATATATCCATCCATTCATTCATTGTATATCCATCCAATTCATCCATTGTATATCCATCCAATTCATTGTATATATCCATCCAATTCATTGTACCATCCTATATAATCTATTGTTTGTGCTGTCCATTCACTAAACATATCCTCTTGTGATTCTAACCCGTTATTTGACGAGTTAGATTCACTCTTAGGGGAATATGCTTCGTGATATATAATCTATTGTTTGTGCTGTCTATTCACTAAACATATCCTCTTGTGATTCTAACCCGTTATTTGGGTCTGGTTAGATGTGAAAACACCTGACTAGACCCAATGAGATGTATTTTCGTATATGTAACCTCTGCACGCCTTCGATCTGAATAGCACCTGAAGCGAACAAATGTGGTTCATCATATATCATCACATAATATCCCTTGGCGTGAGTAAGATGTTAAAACAACTTGCCACGAACGGGGTTCATATATCATCGCATAATATCACTTGGCGTGAATAAGAGGATACAACAACTTACCACGAACGGGGTTCATTTCTGAAAAAATACATATTTTTGTATTTGAATAATGTATTATCATATATCAATTCTGAAAATATGAATAAGATTATATCCGATATTTTAAAATTGAAAAACCAAGAAATTAAATTATCTGATAATTTAAACCCTGACCAAATTATGTCTGACTTTCAAGATATAGAATACGGTATTATAACTAACAAATATATGTTGCCAAAGAAGTGTGCACTGATTAAAAAAAATCCAGAATTCTATTCGGGACTCTCTTGCATTCTGTAGTGACGTAAGTGTGTTTGAGCAGCAGAGAGGGTGAACAGACTAACTTAACAAGCCTCAATTTAGCAAACTGAGACTTTCTCAAAATTCCTTAATAGGCCTCAATTTAGCAAACTGAGGCTTCCTTGCAAATATTAAATTAAAATTGTTTAATAATTTGAGGAAAAAAAAAAAAAATTACGCCGACAACATCAAAGATGTCGTTGTCGTTGGCGTTCACACTCGTTGCTGCTATTCGTAACAATTTTTTTTACGATGAAAATCACTTATCATTGAAAGTCTTAGGATGAAAATCCTTTCAGGATTTCACAAACAGACTAATTTGCAAAACGTCACCTCGCAGATCAATCAAATTAATAGATTGGTCAGTGAGTTTGAAATTAATTCTCGTTAAAGAATTATTATGACATCGCATAAAAACTGGATTAGTTGGGTCTTTAATTATTAAAAATCCTGGAGGAGCTGTTGGTGCAAATGAATATAAAATATATCCCTACTGAGCTTGATTTGATTGCTCAAGATTTATTTGATAGCATCCTTCGATAACGTCACATACTAAATTTAGCGCCATCACCGAGGATATATTCACGTTGTCTACCACCACCATCTGGGTTGTTGTTATATTTAAGGATTGTTATTTGTTGTCGTGATATTTTTTTCCAATCATCGTGGGTTTTTTTGAACCCAATATCGATGGCATCACTGACAGATTTTTTTAATTCGTCGGGTTTATACCCAGGAACTTTAATTTTTGGGATATCTTCTACGCTGTCTCCAGGTTTTCCACATATTGACAAAAATTTTAAACCGCCTTCTTTAATAATTTGCGCATGAAATGTTTCCATATCGTTGATGATTTTGTTACCTGTTTGTACTACACTAATAAATTCATTTTGGGTGAGAGAGCCGGATTTAAGGGATATTAACAATAATGAAAAATCATTATTCATTGCGCTGAAATTTTCTTCGATTAAACCAATATGAATAAAGAAATTATTGTTGTGATATCCCATGAACTTGTTAGAATAATTTTGATAACTTTTCACTTCATTGATGGGTTTTATCCTGTCGGTGATATAATCACCTTTAACGGGTTCATCTGGTATAACAATTTCTTGTCTAGGTGGTAGTTCAGGCCATCCTAACACTGATCTTATAGAACTTTGATAAATATCAACGACATACCCAGGGGAATTAATCCCAATGGCAGATGATAACGTCGGCTCGTGAATCGTTATAGCGATTTTTGATTCTTTTCCAGTGATAGATTTTATTCTTCGTTGTAATTCATTATTGATTTGTTCGATTTGATATGACCCAGTTGGTAACGAGACAACGTTCCAGTCTGGGGTTCCGTCTTCACGATTTTTCCACGCGAACACCAAGGAATTATTTGGTTGTTGACCACCAAATGCTACCGATCTGATATTGGGCCAGCTATGATACACTCGTAGTTTTGCCAGCGCGATCTCGCTCACTGGAACGGGGGTCGGGAAATTCACACTGAATTCAGGACGCGTTGAGGTTATTGATATCATGCTTGTTTTCACCGGTGTTGTATTTTCTACTATTTGTTGAAGCAGTTCTTGTGATGTCATTGTTATTATTATTATTATTATTATCCTCTAATTTTAGCATTGTTGATTTATACAATTGAGCCATCGTTGAGAATTCACTATCTGATATTGTTGTGTCATCGAGTGACGATGATATCAACGAGGGAAATTGCGAGTAACCGGTAGATGCAATATGAAATTTAATTTCATAGTCGTGTAGTTTACTCTGGCTACACGATGATAGTTTTTTTGTGATCCCGGTTATTATACCCGCGATTGTAGCCACCGCGGAAATAGCGATTGGAACTACGACCGGAGCAATCATTGTAACCGAAGATAGTATTATTTCAGCAGCAGTAATTACACCCGACACCGAATACACGGTGATATCAACCGCGGTTATTCTTCGTTGGTATTTTTTTTTTTATTTGATACTCCTCACAGCGTGAGCTGAGTTTAGTTTGAAATTCTCTGACTTGATCATAGCGATAAAAAATACACTGAAGGGATTGTCATCTTATTTTAGCAGCATTAGTGTTTTCAATTTAATTGTTTACTTAAATCCACTACGAATTCTACGTACCACGTTTCTGAAACCCTGACTAGATTTCTATCTGCGGTTGTTATCGTGAACTGTTCAGATACATCCTTGTCGATGATCGTTGATACCGTATTATTGACTCCAGATGAACTACTTGATGATATATTGAATTGAGTCGGTGATACTATTGTTAATCGATAAATACCCTTGACGGCTGCGGTTACGTGTAAAATGTTGGTTGTGGGAGTCCACGCAAATGAACCGTGTTGAATCGTGTATACGATATTGTTGGTGCTCTTATGAGGAATTTTTATTTGTTCAATAACACCTATCATCCTCGTTGTATCATCCTTCATTGCGTTGTTGAATGGTTTTAGATCATCGATGGCTTTTTTAATATCAGGAAGGGTTATTTCATATTTATCAAATGGGGTTCCAATAAATTTATCAATGATGTTTTTACGAAACATTGAAAACTGTTTCACGTGTTTTTCATATTCGGATTGAAAAGTTGCTAGTTCCAACATAGAATCATTTATCGTTGTGAGATTTGGTGCAGTCACTGGTGGATTTCCAAAAAATTCTAGCATGGGTTTATCAATTTTGTCAATTATATTTCTTTGTATTGCAGTAAACTGGTCAAATACAACTATATGATCATAATACTTATTATTGAGCGATTTCAATGAATTCGCCGTGTTATCGAGTGTTGCTAATTTATCCGTGATCGTTGAAGCAAGTACACCTGGTTTGAGTTTACCCTGATCGGAAAATAACGCGATAGTATCCTCTGCTGCGTCTCGTCGTTTAACTAAAATATCATCGAGGGAGATATTACTAGTTTTCAATTTACCCTGATGATCGCCAAATACAAATATTTCACCAGGATCAACACTTGCTAGGTTCAACGTTTCGGCTATTTCATCTTCGATTAGTTTTTTAACCTCTTTGATTTCAACTCCATCAGTATCCGGTTTCTTCAGCGCTGATAAAGGTCGCCCCCAAATATCAATCATTGTTGTCATAGAAATCTCTTCTCTGTTTAAAATCAAAGATTTCCAATCAAAGATTTTCAATCCAACGACTGCTAGTATACTCATTCACTACTACATGGGGTGGTTTTTGTCCTCGTGAAATAGCATCAAGTACGTTTAATACTTCATTGCCACATATGGGTGGGTCAATCATCTTTTGTGTTGGTAACGTGGAATACCAACGGGGTATTTTTAAGCGCGTTGATAAATCAAGGATATAGCGGTTAAATTCCTTCGGAGGCGCTAGTCCATATGAGTCAAAAAAAATAATCCCACGTGGATCAATCGCGTATGCAACCCAGTGGGTTCCAGGTCCATCGCTGTTATCTAGATTAATAATACCGGTTTCAACGTGATTAGGTTGTGCCGGTAACTGATCTTTCATAAAAAACCCTCTGAAGTTTTTAATCGCGAGTTTTTTTAGCGGCATCAATTAAATCAAAATTGGACATTGGAAGATTTTTCACTAGTAAACCTTTCCTGGGATTCTTAGACCCGATCCTTTGTACCACGTGTGTGGAGTTCCTGGTAGTCTTAGACCTTTCCCCTTTTTTATATCCCTTTCCCGTTGCTTTCTTTAGTGCCATTCCTGCCGCGGTACCAATAGCCCCTAACGCTGCCGCTTTAGCTACCGCTGGGGCCGCTGCGGCAATCAACCCTGGAATCAACCCTAACAGCGGGAATATACCACCAGTCTTTTCCATGTTTTTAATCGCGCTCGCAGAAAGAGTAACATGAACTCCTTTTTTTCTTTAAGCGCCTTATTAAAATGATTAACTTGAGTTTTCGTCAGTGATAGTTTATTTCCCACGCCATTCATTTTATTAGGTTTCAGCGTTATTGTGGTTCCACATTGCTTAGCTGATTTGGATTGTAATTTTTTTAACTGACCAGGTGTCAACGTGACATTGATATTATTATACGACATTATACAAAACAGATTGATTCTAAATCGCAGAGAGAGAGAGATGGAAATATGTAATCAATCACAGATTTTCCCCTGGTGCATCTACCACTCTCATTCGTCCACCAACACCTTCGAGTATCATTGATTTATCACTGAGAATGACAGCAATTGCTCTATAATTAGCAATACCACCAGGAAGGGTTACGCGAGCTCGGAAGTGTATATCAACGACGGACTGTCTCATCAAGTCAAGATGTTCCAACGAAAAGTAATAAATCGGATATAGACTCCTAAAATCCAACTGTGATATTTGTAGACCAGTATCAACATTTTGATCGCGTCCCATATACGACAACAGGTTATGATAAACTCGTGCAATATGATTTTCTGTGTAATTTAGTTGTATATCCTCTCATGGTTCTTGCTGACCGTTTATTTTCAGCGAGACTTCATTACACCCAATTTGATCAAATATCATATGGGAACGTTCTTGATTATTTAACCGCTCAGTATTCTGTAGCGCAATAAATATGTGACGTGGAGCTGAAATACCCTGTTTCGATGCTAGATGCCATGTAATTGTACCACCCATATTATAAACCATGGTATCTGTGGACGTTGACAACCAACTCAACAATGTCTTCCCCCTCCCCCCCCCCCCCCGATCCATAAATGATTACAATCGCGGTTCTGTTGACAACGACGGAGTCAACACTGGCATCCACAGTGTTAGTTTTGATAAAACGACTTTACCGGGAGCGCCGCCAGTGCGCCAGATTGCATTATCATCAGTACCTCTTCGTACTAGTGCTACCGTATGCTTTGCTCCATAGATAACTTTTCTGACGTTTCTACAAAATCCAAATATGTGATGCAACGGAATCGCACATGAAAACCGTCGACGCTGTCCCTGTAACGTTGCTACTCGTGTTGCGAATCCTAAATTGAAATTACCATTAACGCCTCCGAGAATGTCAAAATCAGCGCCAGGTCTGGCTCGACGTTCTGGATTAGCCGCTTGTTGTTGATTAGCAATTGCAGTATCTTGTGCTGTTAACACTTTTATGTATTGAAGGTGCTCTGCGTTATCAGTAATATCCTTCGTGAACATCATAGACGGACCTGCTGATCTAGTATAGTCATTAGGATATCTCGCTAACCCGATCATCCCCGTTGCAATATCAACTTCACGTTCAATAGATTCGATTTCTCTTCCATCAATGAGATATCTAGCACTTTCAAATAACGCCATGATGCCATTGTTAACAAAACCAACTCGGATAGTTTGGTTATCAGCATATGGTGTATCATCCGCTTGTAAAAGTTCACCTTCGACTTCAATAAAGGCCTCACAAGGCAAAAAGTATTTAGTGGTATCATGAACTTGAAGTTCAATTCGTGCTCTAAGATCAGGTTGTACTGCGTGATAAGCAAAAAATTGATAATCGCGTACAGAATCATCCTTGAGTACTGGGGCGTCCATGTCAAATGCACTATCAGGGTTCTGTTTGAACATTTTTTATTATATACCCGCTGGTCTAAATTGAAGGTGAAAATGTAAATTACTTGGAAAATCCTCGATTTTTAATTTCAACAATGATTTTCAATTATTTTAAAATAATTCCTAACAGCTTTTCCCTATGGAAAATCCCATGCAAATTCGACCACTTGACCCTACGGAATAATTCCTGTCTTTTCTGGATTTTTCATCGTGAAATCACAAAAAATGTGATTTTATTGCTAATTTTTTGATCATTTTTGGTCATTTTTGCTTCGAAAACAACAAAAAAAATTCCTAACAGCTTTTTCCTATGGAAAATCCCATGCAAATTCGACCACTTTACCCGAAAAATCTCAAAGAGATTTTCACGAATATAATTCTCACCCAAATCAGTCAAAAAATCATCAAAAAACACCCAAAATTCAGTGAAAACCAGTGAAAAATACAGAATTGAAAATCGCAGATTTTTCATTTATTATAATAATTATTTTTTTTATAAACTGCAAGTAATTTTCATCGACGTCTTTGACTTTTGTAGAAATTCCTTGAATTTCCAAGACCACTTCCCGCTATCATATTTGCTGTGTTATTATCTTGGGCGGTCATCGATGACATCATTGATTGTAGTTTTTCATCTACTGCGTTATTTATCATTTTACTAACACTTGCAGGCATAACCGCAGTAGATGGCAGTGAAGTCATTCGTGGTTTCTTTGAATTTGAAAATCCTTTGGATTTTCCGCGTCGAACTAGCGCTGTTAGTTTATCCTTCGCGGCTGAAAACGCCTTCGTGGCAAGATCACCAACAGCGTTAATACCATTATCCTTGATAACATCAATGGCTTTCATTGATAGTTGTTTTGCTAGCGGCGCTACTTTTGGAGCCATTCTTGAAAATAATCCCATTATAGTATTACCGAGACCATCTCCATAGTATGCTCGGTATTTTGGCAATCGTGAGTTTACCACGCAGACGTTAGTTGGTTTATCATGGTTGTAGTGTATGATCATTCTCTATTCAATTGATATTTATCTAATCGCTATGATAACCGTCCACTAACTCTTCAATAAAATCTCGATATGTTGCAATATCCATGATACCACCTTGAAATAATCGTCTACAGATATCAGCTGCTTCATTGATTATTTCTGGTGAGTTATTTCCAGCCCGTTTCCCCCCTACAAGTATTTCTAATCGTGCTATATCACCAAGAATATTACCAGGACATGAAATCACAGGCAATTTCGCTGATATCCCACTCCCAAACGTCTCAACGGGAGATTCCTCATCGTCACCAATTGCACCTTGTGTATCTATGCTCGGATTGGGTTTTGATTTTTTAGGTGAGTAGGACATTTTCTTCGAAGATTGTTTCCGCCACTGCAATTTTTGTGGTTTTTGTTGTTGTTTTAGTTCTTCATATTTATTGTATACTTCACTCACTTCTCTCATGTAATCAATGTATGATGTATCTTTTCCTTGTCTAATTTGACTTTTTTCAGTTCTGATTTTGTAAATCACATCAGCGTAATGTTGTATACTTTTAATATATCTATGTTGCCCTGGTTTCAACATTTTTTTTCTGTTTTCATAAGTCGTAACAACAAACGAAGGAATTTCTGATAGTTTAGTAATATCAATTGCTGCTATCCCCTCCTCGTTAAATCTCCCGCGTAAACCCTCTACTATTCTTCTTGATTCAAGCGGTGAAAATTCTTCAGGGAAATCTTCACTATCATCAATACCACTTTGTCGTTGTATTTCCATATCACCTGAAAGTTTTTGTATAGCCTGTTTTGTTTGTCCAGTTTCGATTGCTATTTTTTCAAGTTCACCAAGAAGAGGTCTCTCTACTCGTTTCCCCTCCTCAGGGACATCTCCGTATATAGCTTCTTCAGTAGCTTTTTTCACATCTGTAGTTGCAGCAACAATCGGCTTAAAGAGTTCCTGTGTATCAGTAGAAAAATCAGTCTGAATTAACTGCCACTGCTGAAGTTTTTCACGTATATGATCACGAATCGGTAATAGTTTATTAATATCGCTCAAACGCTGCTTTGTGTTACGTGTGGTCAGCGATTGTCCTACCATTATTGAAAGAGTATCACTATTGTTAAATTGTAGACAATTTTCATTGCAATTGGAATGGCTTTGCGATTCAGAGTAAAATAAACAAGAAATCACTAGATGTTACACCAACCCGTTATACTTCCCTGTTGTTGTACGGGACACATAATTTTACTTCCTCGTTACATGATACATGTCATACAATTACCCGTACCGGTTATACAACAAAGGAGGCTCTCTACGCGTGGGGCTCAGCTTGCTCCATTAACGTTTTTAATTGTCTCACCTTACAATTAATAAGTTTTCTGCTTTCATACTCAGACCTAAATTGATTACGTATATGTTCAATGATGCTACATAATGGTACAAACATATTAACGTCTTCATGATAAACTAAACTCTCACGGATAAGTTTTTGTAAGCGCTTGATTAAAAAATATTTCTTAGCGAGTACATATTTTCCATTCTGCTCTGCAAATTGTGTATCGTCGAAATCGGTTATGATTTGATCACAATCTAACCCTGAACATAGTTTAATATTTTTATCTTTAAGCTTGTTGATTTCAACAATAACACATTTGAGATTTTCAGAATTCATATATATGAAAAAGTATATTTGTTGAATTGTTTGAACGAAAACTCTTTGAGTAAAATTGCAATGAAAATCTTCGATTTTTAATTCAACAAAATAAATTCTGGACATACTAAGGTGTTGGTCATCTTAGCATATCCAGAAGCTTAATGCGATTATAACGATTATGATTATATACAATAGATGACGACGGTACTTACAACCCCTGATCTAGTGTATAGGCGGTTGTATTATACACATACGACGGTACTTACAACCCCTGACCTAGTGTATAGGCGGTTGTATTATACACATACGACGGCACAACAATAGATTATAGGGTGACACAATGAATGAATTGATTCAATGACAATGGATGACGACGGTACAACAATAGATTATAATGACAATGGTAAATACAATGAATTGATTCAATGACAATGGATGACGACGGCACAACAATAGATTATAGGGTGACACAATGAATGAATTGATTCAATGACAATGAATGATAATGGTATGTACAATGAATTGATTCAATGACAATGGATGACGCGGGATACATTCAAGTGCAAAAACCAAATCACAAAATCCAACTTGGTTTGAATGTCAATAATAACAATCACACCACGCATAACGGTGTGATTTGAGTTTGCACTTGAACTTCGGCTAAAGCCCAAATATATAACAGACCAGGTTGTATATAACCACTCATTACAACGAAGTTAGATAGAACGATGTCTGCTTGTAATTGTTTGTTGTGTTTAAAAGCGATCACTGACAACGTTGAAATAACACATAATACTTGAAAAACATACTAAAAAAAAGAATTAAATGCAACGTGTATATAAACAGTTCTGTTAATACTTGAAAAAAGACAAAATTGATTATGTGTTATTGAGATTCATAACAATTATAACAGCCAATCAAAAACTACTTCCGCGTTCACCAACGGTAACTCTGTCATTGGTGATTTGTCGCACGCGCGTTACCTAACGGAGTTATTCCCCTGAAATAGCAAAGCAATTTCCAATGCAAGTTTACGTATTATACATAAATAAACTGAATACTATTATTGAAGCGTTTTGAAAAGGCGGTCTTGGTTATTCTCTCTGCAACAAATCGTACTGATGATATACAAATATCGAAATACTTACCAGCTGAATACAAAGATTGAAATACTATCTCCGTGTTATTTTCAGTATTAAACGATCTTACGGGTCTAGCATTTTTCGAGTGTTTTCCAGCCACACCTCGTTTTGTGTTTTCGCGTTGCGAAATAGCTTGTAGATTCGATACAGAATTATTAGTCTTAATACGATCAATATGATCAATAACAAACCCATCCTTGATCAATCCGTTAAATACTTCATATATGAAACGATGATTGAGATATATTTTTTCTCCAAATTTAAACATCAAATACCCTTGATTATTTAAACCACCAATTGGCTTCTTGAGTCTATAGTGTCTAACAACACCATCACGAGACGCTTCGTAATTTTCAATAACAGGATATCTTTGAAATTCTTTGCTCATTTGTATACAATATACTTCTATTTGTCTAATTCATTATTTGGTTGAGATATAACATTGGGAAATCTTTCTATGTAGTCCTGGGCAGTTTTTATGATTTTGCCATTGACGTTGTCGTTGACAGAGTCAGGATTTTTTATTCTTCGCTTGTCATAATAACGCTTCAACTCTCTATAACGCCTAACCCCGCAATTGATACATAATTGTGAATTGCCTCTAACACCTACCCCACAATACAGGCACGGAAGAGGACCTTTTGAACCGTTTCTCACGCTTTGCATATGATACCCACAGAATTCATTTCTGCATGATTTGTTACACGGGGTTGTTGATCCAATCATGAGCCATTTGCAATGATTCATTATATAAAAAACGTTTTATTTAAATACTTGTTTTAATTATAATATGAAGAAATTCGAGAGATTATCGAAAATTACGCCTTTGAAAAATGATAGCATGAAGGAGTTCAAGAGATTATCGAAAATTAATCCTCGATTTAATCTCGATAGAGTCTCTGTTAAACCAAAACGTCTAAACGACGATAGCATGAAGGAGTTCAAGAGATTATCGAAAATTAATCCTCGATTTAATCTCGATAGAGTCTCTGTTAAACCAAAACGTCTAAACGACGATAGCATGAAGGAGTCCAAGAGATTATCGAAAATTTCGCCTTGGGAAAATGTTAGTTTTGATCTCGATATGAAGGAGTTTCAGAGATTATCGAAAATTAAGCCTTGAAAAAATGCTAGATTTAATCTCGATAGAGTCTCTGATATACCAAAACATCTAATCGATTATAGAACTATACTGGGTAAAATCAGAGAGTGTTTTAATGAATTCTACTAAGACGGTGCAGCACACTGTTGGTCGACATTTCGAATTATACATGAAGATGTCAATGTACCCGTAATAGATGCTACCATGAACGATACAAGGGCAGCTGAGATAATTTCACACCTTGGCGAGAAATTCTTTGGATTTCAACAGAAGTATTTTTTTAGAATAAAATTCATTATCGAAGACGAAGGTGAATGGATTATCAGAGATAAATTTGAACCAATCCTCAAAGATAAAAAATTTGTCATTGTTAGTAGAGATTCCAAACCAGGAATTTTAACTGGAATTGACAAACTTTACTACGAGGGATCTTACCCTGTAACAGCAGTTGTTTACGGAATATACCCGATAAATGATAAGCCAAGTATTGCAAAACTAGCTCCTATGAAAACGTCGTTAACGACAGAGTCGTCATCACAAGGTGATTCAACGTTGAATTGTGTAGCAACACGGATAATGGAACACTTCACAAATGCATCCCGGGGGAACAAATTAACTGATCTGCGACGTAGGAAAATAACCGAATGGGAACTGACAGTGAAACAGCACGGTGCAAAGATTTCCGATATAGCTAAATTAGAAGCATCATTAAAATTCCCAATATCAGTAACGACAATAACCGGAGAAGTATTATACGAACCGAAATATCAGTCGCGAGGAGCTCCAATTAAAATTATTGATCATAACAAACACCTGAAGTAAATGTATTTCCACGAGAACGAATCGTGAAATATATCCCGGGGGAATTTTCCGGGGATGTTTTCTATGAAGAGAAATTATTCGATGTTATTGTTGCGTTGTGTAAAGATGATCCTGTGTCAGTGTGGTTACTTAGTAGTAATGAAGATCCCGAAATAGGATTTGATCAATTTGTAAGACCAAATGGTGAATTATATCGCGTTGAAGATTTAGATAACAGAATGAGAAATGATTTTTCACCGGAGAGTTTCCATGAAAAACTATTAACGGATAGTTTTACTATTCCATCAGTGGTAGCTCACTTTGCAAGAGAGAAAAACTCATGGCGTCCAACACGAAGTGATTTTCTCGAACACGTTAAATTGAGTTGCGTCAAATTTGGTCATGGAGGACTGTGGAATACAAAATACTCACGTGATGGTATGATTTCAATTGATATATCCGCGTGTTATCCTGGAAGTTTTCTCGGGTATGGAGAATGCTCTGAGTATTTTAAACGATTTGGACACCCCACGCATGAAATGACTCGTGTTGCGATTAATGGTCCATTACCCGATTTTGATTTAACCGGGTTCGCTCGTGTGATATCAGTCAAATTCGCTGCAGGGTTACATCCGTGTAGTTATCTTTGGCTTGGTAGACATATATCTGAAAAGGCGTGGATGCCAATTGTGTTATTGCGGTATATGATTGATTGTGAGATGTTACAATCATTGATTGTCGGTGAAGCTATTATATGCTATCGCGCGCAGAAGGATGTTTGGTTACCACAACCCTATTTAGATCGTATAATACGCGAACAGCGAGAGCATTTTCCTAATTTCAATGAAGAAGAAATCATGAATTGGTCTATGCGGTTATTTGAAATTAAAAACAAACAAGCCAAAGATTTCGGACGAAAAATAATTGGTAAATTCACTCAAGGTGGAAGATATGACAATGCAAAATACTCTTCGAGGTTGATCATAGACAACGCAGAATACGATTTTATTGTGGCGGATTTAACGAAACAGGGAAAACTTGTATCCCGTAAGGATGATTTTCTATCCAATGGTGAGAAATCAGGTACGGTTGTTACCTACTGTGATGGATATAGCCCCCAGTATACACATTTTAGAAGTTCTATGCTCGGTTATTCTACTATTAATCTATTTTCGATGATAAATAGATTTCCAGATACCGCGGTTAGAGTAGCTACTGATTCGATGTATATACACGAGAAATACAAATCGGATATAGTGGCATTCACAGATCCCGAGGAAGCGTGGGGACGATGGCGATTTAAAAAGGAAAAACTACACGAGTATTGTGAATCCGCAGATGTTACCAACGACGATAAATATCTTTGTTGTAACCGTATTAAAATTCAATCAGAATTTTCTAATGCACCACCCGTATCTGATCCCGTATGTAGATACAAGACAGTTTATTTAAACGGTTGTGGTGGGTCAGGAAAGACAACTCGTGCAATCGAATTATTTCGTCGGTCAACCATGATTGTGTTAACACCAACTCACAGACTCGCCAGAGAGATGATAGCGCGGGGAGTAAAAGCCTGTACTTATCACAGCTTCTTTCGATGGAAAGGCGATACATGGACTCCTGATCGAATGGGCGATAAATTCATTCCTGAAATCATAATATGGGATGAAATATGCACTGTATCGTTGAGTGTATTACAGACAATTCTCGAATGGTTGTTATTGAAAACTACAAAAATCGTCATGTGCGGGGATCACGGTCAACCACCTCCTTTTGTTGGTGGATCTCCACACGAATGGCTAAAGGGGTTTGTAGATTATTATGAAGAATTTTCCACTGATTATAGATCACTTGATGAACAATTACGAGAGTTCAAAGCGCTAATTAGATTACAACCGGATAAAATCCAATGTGAAATAGCGCGTGAAATAATTTCAGAAACTCCCATTAATGATTTTTGGGAAACATGGAAACCAGATGATTTGATAATCGCGAGTAGAAAAATAGTCAGAGACGTACTTCAGATAAAGTTATTTGAATTACATAAGTGTAAATTTGCAACACTTCCAGTACCGTTGTGTTATAGACCCTCGGATACACGGCGACAAAATATAGAAGTTGATATTCCTGGACAACAACAAAAGCAGAATTTAGTGTTAAATGATATTGTGCTGGTTGATATCAGCGTCGTCGAAGATGCATTGGGGAACTCAAAGAGTTCTGCTGATAAATCCCCGTGGACGTTAGGTTATGCAGCAACAATACACTCTTCACAGGGATTAACTATCACAGATACAATTGTTTGGATGGTAGATAATCACATTGAGTAGTCGAATTTAGTTTATCTCGCAGTATCCAGAGTACGAAGAATAAATCAGCTTCGAAGAATTGTCCTGACAGAGTCAGGTGATGATAATGACACTACAATCAGTGCTGATGATATAATCAGAAAAAAACTCTCTGGTTATAAACAACAGGATAAAAAAAATAATAGAAAATTTGACATTGATGCTGAATTGATAATTTCACTAAAGCAACAAAAGAATAATCACTGCGCGAGTTGTAATTGTATAATGCCTTGGAGTTGGTCGGATAAAGACCCCCGCCAATTTACCGTAGACAGAAAGAATAGCAGCATTGGTCATACCAACGATAACGTTATGCTGACTTGTCTTGAGTGCAACAGACGCAGAGGTGCCAGCACCTTAGGTGCTAGTTAAGACCACGCGGTGGTAATTGAGTATCCTCGGGAATTACCTGTAGTTGTTGTCGAGTAAATCCTCGCTGAGGAGCAGTTGAATCTAGTTTATAGATTGCTGGTCTAGAAACGCTAGCGTTTCCACCAGTTGATCGTGTTATACCGGATATTTTATGAGTAGTGACACTCCAAATAGGATCGGTAGCTCTTTTTTTACCACCCTCAAGCTCTCCTGGTTCGTATAAAAACCTTACAGTGACATTAGTACTAAGAATTGGTTCCTTGAAATCTTTTTGTGGTTGTACGGGTATATACTTTTTTTTAATAGCGTTGACAGGTTTCATGTTGATTGTTCTAGTAATCTCATTATTGATTGCGGTAACTACACCTGGTAATCTCTTAACCCATTCCCGGGATCATTTATCCTGGATGAATTCCTTCGCGTATTGATATCCAAAGAACCGCTCAGCAAGTGTCCGATTAAATCGTTCAACAATTGCCTGATCGCGATGTAGCGCAGTATGTCCTCGTCTGATGGTGACATTGTGATGTTTCATCGTTGTTAAAACAGCGCCTTGAAATTCCTTGCCAGGATCAACTTGTAACAGATTTGGCCAGCGTAGTGGACCTCGTCGATAAATCCTTTCAAATGCAGAAGCTACTTCAGTAGATGATTTTGTCTTCAGTGGTTCTGCTTGTTTGTATCGACTAGCAATATCAACTACGGTTAACGCGTATTTGTAACCGTTGTCATGCGGTAAAAATAGTATATCAGCTTGATGAACTTCATTAGGTGTTGTAACATCAAAATGCGAGTAGTTAATTCGTTTAGGCGCTGGTAGATAAATTTGCCATATAGCCTGTTTGGATAACCAATCCGCCGCAGTGGTTTTTTTCACCGCTGCTGCACTAGCGAGTTTACTGATTGCTGCCTTGTCTCTCCAGTATCCTTTTGGAGAATAATAAATAGATTCCATATTATTAATTACCAGCACCTAACATCAATTTACCCTTCATAGCGGATTTTATCAACTACGAAGCCAATTTTTCTTTGAATGATTTATCAGGAATAGCATTCAACGCATGAATTAATTTCACATCCGCGAGATGTCTATGTTGAAGATTGCTGCTTTTATAAGCAATATCATGAACATAACACGCCTTATCAATAGCGTTTATTGGATATTCACCGGGTTTGGGTTGGTTTTGATCATCAAGTCTGATATCTAATCGTGTTCCCGGTCCACAGTAGCTATATCCTGGAAGGTGCTTTTCTCCTGGATACTTTGCCCACGGTGTTCCAGGGAGTTTTGCTAACTTGGCTGCAATATCACCTCCTCATTTTTTTTTAAAGGTTTCGTGGAAGTAAATCTAAATTTTTTCGTACTACATTGTACGCATTTACCAGAAAGCGCTGATTGATTATTTTTCGTTGTAATCGTCGTCAAGTCATTTGGGCCAGTACGCGTCCTACATTTCACACAATTTAGATCCATAATTTATATATAACGGCATGAATGTAATTGATGATTCAGCTACGAGACGACGGGAACCTATTAAACACCATACAATGTTACCAAATTCTATTCGCGCGATTATCATCGGACCATCTGGAAGCGGCAAGACACAATTGCTACTTAGTTTGATAACGAGATGGATGAAGTGGGACAAATTGTATTTGATTGCTCCGAGCGTAGATGATCAACGATGCTATGAAGTGTTAAAGGATTTTAACGAGAAAGCGAAATCAAAATTCGAAGAATTTCAAATCGATGATGTTATTATTGAGTTTATAACAGATATCGAAGAAGCACCGAGCATTGATGATATTGATGGTGATATGAACAATTTAGTCGTGTACGACGATGTAATGTTAGATAATCAAAAGAATCTTGCTAGGATATTTTCTAGAGGCAGACATAAAAACACAGACGTGATATATGTCACTCAACGTTACACACAAATTCCTAAAGTGATCAGAGATAACTGCAATTTGTTATGCGTGTTTAACGGTGTTAATACTCATACGTTGAGAAATATTTGGCAAACTTGGTGTGGAGGTGATATGGATCATAATCAATTAAAAAATTTCTTTAGCCGCGCTCAGACAATCCCACACGGATTTGTGACGATAAATTTATCAGACCCTCGGACGAGATATCGCGTCAGACTTGATCAGATATTTAGTTAGTAAAAATCGAAGATTTTCATAGCAGCAACGAGTGTGAACGCCAACGCCAACGACATCTTTGATGATGTCGGCGTAATTTTTTTTTTTTTTTTTTTTTTTTTTTTTTGCTCAAATTATTAAACAAATTTAATTTAATATTTTCAAGGAAGCCTCAGTTTGCTAAATTGAGGCCTATTAAGCAATTTTGAGAAAGTCTCAGTTTGCTAAATTGAGGCTTGTAAAGTTAGTCTGTTCACCCTCTCTGCTGCTGTTTGTCCCGTTATTTACAATCGTGGAAGGAATAAGAAAAGAATTGGGCCGAGATTATGAATTGAAACAGGAGGTTAATTCGAATATTAGAAATATTCGGGGGTTAATTAAAAAAAATGAAAAAAAAACGCTGGATACAACTAACGATTTGACAGTATAGCGCATTAGTAAAATTCTCGCACTGTTGCAAATACAATGGAAAGGTATATAATCAATACCGGCTTTGATCAATGAACAAGGAAGTAAATTAACTAAAAAATATTTTAGTGAGTGGTTTTTTTTGTTGCTTGTCTATCTGAGTCGGGTTAAAACGTAGAAATTATTTGATGATGACAAAATCACTACATTGTACATTAATTGGAAATTGCTTTACTGTTTTAATAATGGTCAATGAAGCATTAACTACAAGACTAGCGAGAGAGAGATTGGCTGCAATTAGGAAATTCTTACCAATTCGCGACTCTGTCAGAAGTAAATTACAAGCCAGACAGAGTCTTCAGACCGATTTTTCTGAGGGATCTGAAGATTTGTTTAGACCAATTACCAAAGCAACGAAAGGGGTAATATCAGCCACTGAGCGAGCTATATACGGAGATATCCCAGAAGAAGAGAAGGAGAAAAAGACGCCTCTTCTTACTACACTTTAAAAAAATAGCAACGGGAACTGAAAAAACATCAGCGTTGTTAACAAAATAAAAACTGATTACTCCTTTAGTGGGTAAATTTACCGAGGAGGCTATAACACAAATACAACAACAAAAGTCATACGCGTTAAGCGATTTTGCTATTAACAGCTATAATTCAAGAAATGAGTATTTAACAGACGAGTATAAAAACGAGCCAAGATCACTTAATAATTTGGCTGATGATTTGTATAAAATAAAAATGGGGGAGTTAGATAGGAGGAGAAAGGATAAATTGAAAATCATAAAAGAGAAGAAAGAAAACTCAAAATAACACCAACACGAAGACGAAAAAGACAAAAAGACCCTCATAGGGATTATGATGATAATTTAGAAGAAATGGATACATCACTGTATGAATTATCTAGTGAGCAAGGTGCAGCTGGTAAAAAGGGAAAGGGATATCAAAAGGCTTTTTCAGATAGTGGTCTAGTTAGTTGTCCTGGTAATGTTCTTGGAGATATAGCACGATTAGAAGTTCTCATCGGAGGAAAACGAGCTGAAAATAACTCACCGGAAATAATTAATGAAGCAGCTGATATCTGTGGGCGGTTATTTCAAGGCGGTGTTATGGATATTGGTTTATATCGAGATTTCATTGATGAGTTAGTGGAAAATCCTACGGATAGTTACAACAGCGACTAAGTCATCGCATTAGATAAATATCATTTAAATAAGATGATCATATACTACAACCATGATAAACCAACCAGCGTCTATGTAGTAAACTCACGGTTTCCAGTATATAACGCGTACTATGGTGATGGTCTCGGTGATTCAATTGCAGTCTTATTTTGCAAGAATGGCTCCAAAAGTGGCGCCGCTAGCAAAACCAATTATCAATGAAAGTCATTGATGTTATTCGTGATACGGTTATTAGCTCTGTTGGAGATGCTGCCCGGAAAGCGTTTTCAGCCGCGAAGGATAAACTAATAGCGCTAGTTCGACGGCGAAGAAAACCACAATTGGGACCACTGCCATCTACAGCGGATATGACTGCGAGTGTTAGTAAAATAATAAATAACGTAGTGGATCAGAAACTAGCGTCGCTGGTGACTAACGCCCAAGATAACATAACCGCAGATATGATAGCGGGAAGTGGCTTAAAAAAACCACGGCGGGGTCGTCGACGTCGATGATTTAGACTTTGATAAATATAATAAAATGTTCAAACGGTCACCTGATCCAGTGTTTGATATGGACGCCCCAGTGCGCAAGGATTATTCTGTATGTGATTATCAATTTTATTCTTATCACGCAGTACAACCGGATCTTCGATCAAGAATCGAACTTCAGGTCCATGATACCAGTAAATACTTTCTACCGTGTGAAGCGTTTATCGAAGTAGAAGGAGAACTTCTACAAGAAAATGATACAGCATACGCAGATGACCAAAATATCCGAGTTGGTTTTGTCAATAATGGTATCATGGCGCTATTTGAAAGTGCAAGATATATGATTGATGGAAGAGAAATTGAATCTATTGAGCGCGAGGTTGATATTGCCACAACAATAATAGGGTTAGCAAGATATTCTGATGATTATACAAGATCGGCAGATCCATCTATGATGTTTTATAAGGATATTACTGATCACCATGAACACGTTCAGTATACTAAATTACGGTCACCAGTAGCTGTCTCATTCGATCCACAACCAGATGATACTTTTGAACACAAACCAAGACCAGTTGCTGCATTTGAAATTATAAAAAGCGATAATATTAATTACAACCTAGGATTTGCAACACGCGTATCAACATTGAAAAGACCACGTCGACAATTTTCATGTGCAATTCCACTGCATAATATTTTCGGATTCTGTAGAAATATCCGAAAAGTTATCTATGGAGCAAAGCATACGGTAGTACTCGTGTGAAAGGGTACTGATTATAATGCAATCTGGCGCAGTGCTCTTGTTGCTGCCGGTAAATGTGGATGCCAGTACTGACACCATCAATCACAACAGAAGGACGATTACTATCGTTTATGGATCAAGGAGGAAAATCGTTGCTGAGTTGGCTAACAACGAGTACAGATACTATAGATTCTAATATTGATGGTACACTTACATGGCATCTAGCATCAAAACAAGGTGTTTCAGCTCCACGTCATATATTTATTGCGCTACAAGATAGAACGCGATAGACAATCAACAACGCAGCCATATGATATTTGATCAGTTAGACGTTAATGAAGTCTCACTGAGAATAAACGGACAGCAGGAACCATCCGAGGATATACTACTTGATTACAACACTAACCATATCGCCCGCGTGTATCATCGTCTGTTGACATATATGGCGCGCGATCAAAACGTTGATACTGGTCTTCAAATATCACAACTAGATTTTAAAAACCTATATCCGATTTATTACTTTTCGTTGGAACATCTTGATTTAAAAAGACAATCTGTCGTTGATATACACTTTAGAGCTCGTGTAACGCGTCCGACTAATGCGGCGGGTGATGTTCTTATCCCAAATTATAGAGCGGTTGCAGTCATTCACAGCGATAAATCAATGCTACTAGAAGGTGTTGGTGGACGAATAAGAGTGATAGATGCACAAGTGGAAAATATATAACAATTTGATCAATCTGTTATTGTATAATGCCATACAAGGTTGTTAGTGTTACATTGACTCCTGGTCAACTCAAGAAATTGCAATCGGAATCAGCTAAAAAAATGCGGAACCACGATAACGCTGAAACATATTCAGATGTCTGGCGGAGCGAATAAATTATCGTTAACGGCTTGTCAAGAAAAACACTTCAATGATGCTCGCAACGATACAAAAAAGGTGTTCAGGTTACTCTCTCTGCAGCTGCGATCAAAAATATGATAAAAGCAGGTGGTATATTCCCGCTGTTAGCTGCGATTCCGGCTTCGATTGCGGCAGCGGCCCCAGCGGTGGCTAAAGCGGCAGCGTTTGGAGCCGATGATAATGCGGTAGGGATGGCACTAAAGAAAACAACTGGAAAAGGATACAAAAAAGGGAAAGGGTTTAAGGCTACCAGAAACCCCGTATTCATGGTACAGCGGAAAAGGCCTGAGAATCCCAGGAACGGTTTACTAGTTGGAGAGTCAAAAACTCAAGAACCTTTGGTTCCATTGTCCAATTTTGATTTACTCGATGCTGCTAAAAAACTAGCGATAAAAAACTTCAGAGGTGTCTTTATGAAAGATCAGTTACCGGCGCAACCAAACAGCGTTGAAACCGGTATCATTAATCTCAATAACAGCACTGGACCCAGAACTCACTGGGTTGCATACGCTTTTGATCCACGTGCAATTGTTTATTTCGATTCATATGGATTAGCACCGCTGAAGGAATTTATGCGTCATATAAACCGCTTAAAAACTCTTCGTGGGTATTCTACGCTACCAACACAACAAATGAATGATCCACCAATATGTGGCAACGAAGTATTAAATGTCCTTGATGCTATTTCAACATCTGGAAAACAACCACATCAGGTCGTAAATGAATATACTCAGTCGCTGGTAACGACGAAGTCGTCAACGAAGAGATTTTAGAGAGAGATTATATAGAATAACATGACTGATATTTGGAGGAAATCTTTATCAGCGCTGAAGAAACCCGAACCGGATGGCGTTGCAACCGGTGATATAAAAAAAAATAATCAAAGATGAAATAGCTAAGACGTTAAACTTAGCAAGTGTTGATCCCAATGAAGTAGTTGTATTCCAAGATCGTCAGGGTAAATTGAAAACTAGTAATATTTCCCTGAATGATATTTTAGTTAAACAAAGCGGCGTAACCGAGAACACCGTTGCGTTATTTTCCGATCAGGGTAAACTCAAACCAGGCATACTCGTTTCGACGATTACAGATAAATTAAAAACTCTCAACGATGAGTTAAAATTCATACTAAGTTTTTTTGATGATCCAGCGACAACATCACCGAATTTATCATTAATAAAAACCTCTATGGACAATATAAAGACTGTCAAGGACGAATTAAAATCATTTATGGCTTTCTTCGGCGAACCAGCGGTAATATCACCGAAGCTCACAGAGATAAAAAAAAAATTCTATGTTGAAACTAGCAACACTTCAATCTAGAATTGAAGAATACATAAAACAGTTTTCAGTTTTTCGTAAAAATAACATAGATAAATTTATTGGAACCACGTTGGATAAAATTGACATAAAACTCCCGGATATTAAAAAATTCATCGATGAGACGAAAAACTTCATCGAGGCAATCAAAATTGATTTTCCGAGGATGACAACAATCATTGAAAAAAAGAAAAATTCCTCATGAGAAAATCAACAACGTAGTATACACGATCCAACACGGATCATTTACGTGGACTCCTACAGACAATATACTAAGTATCACTGCAACCGTTAAAGGCATTTATCAATTAACACTAGTAACACCGACTAAATTTAATATATCATCGTTGAGTTCATCTGGGGTCAATAATACGATATCAACGATCATCGACAAGGATACAACTGAACGATTGACAATTACATCCACTGATAAAAATTTGATTAGGGTTTCAGTATCATGATATATTGAATTCGTAGCGGATTTGAGTAAATAACTAAATTTAAATCGTAAACTGATTTGGAAATAAAATGTCGTCATCAACGGTACCTTCGGTATCTCAATATCGCTATGATCAAGTCAGAGAGTTTCAAACTAAACTCAAAACACTCACTGAGAAGTATCAAACAAAAATAAAAAAATACCGACGAAGAATCACCGCAGTTGATGTTACCGTGTACTCTGTGAGTGGTGTAATCACCGGAGCTGGTATAATACTATCCTCGGTGACAATGATTGCTCCGATAGCTGTTCCAATTTGTATATCCGCGGCGACAACAATCGCGGGAATAATTTCGATAATACCAAAAAAAGTATCATCATGCAGCCAACGCAAACTGCAAGACTACATAATTAAATTTCATGTATCAACCGCGTACTCGCAATTGTCCTCGCTGATATCTTCGTCGCTCGATGATACATTTATATCAGATAGTGAGTTCTCAGCGATGGTAAGTATTTATGATTCCGCGATGTCAAAATTAGAAATACAACATGAATATAATAACAATGACAACACCGCAAGAACTACTTCAACGAATAGTGGAGAACACAAACACAGTACAAACCAGCATGATCTCAATAACATCAACGAATCCTGAATTCAGTGTGAATTTCCCTATTCCGATTTCCGTGAAGGAGATAGCGCTAGCAAAACTACGAGTGTATCACAGTTGGCCTAACATTAGGTCGGTAGCATTTGGCGGTCAACAACCGAATAATTCCTTGGTATTTGCGAATAAGAATCTCAAAGACGGAACTCCAGACTGGAACGTTGTTTCGCTGCCATCTGGGTCATACCAAATCGAACAAATCAATGCTGAATTTCAGCGTAGAATAAAATCCATTACTGGAGCAGAATCGAAAATCGCTATAACAGTTCATGAACCAACGCTATCATCTGCGATCGAGATAAACTCACCTAATTATGTTGTAGATATCTATCAGAGTTCGATAAGGACATTATTGGGTTGGCCTGAAAATCCACCTCAACAAGTTAACATACCGCCTGAACCAAAAACATCTGATTATGTCACAGACAATAAATCATATCACGATTTTGACCCTAGAATAATAGACGGGTTTTATACAAGACTTTTAACAACGCCCGTTTATTATAATGAGGAAAAATGGTTTTTTGGACAGATGGAAAGTGGTTTGATCGGACTTTATTCACATTACATCTCGGACGTTTTTAATGCTTTTAAACAAGAACATAAGAATCATTTAGATAAATTACGACAGAGTTTTCAAGAACAATCGTCGAAAACTTCAATTATCAAATACACGGAAATATTAAATCAAATCGTACACGATATGGAATTGTTTCACATACGACTTATTCAAGCAGTATTAGATGTCGAGGACGATTATGATGATAAAATCAAAACACTCAATATACGCGTAGAAGATATCCCGACATTTAAGTTTCCTGAGTATAATGTTCCAGAGCTAAAAAAAATCAACCAATGATCTCCTCGATGAGTACTTCCCCCAAATACTCGCCGCGTGGAAGAAATTGCAGCCACCAACAATTCTTAAATACAATAATGATCCAGATGGTGGTGGTAGGCATATCGCTCCTCAGAATGTAAATTGCATTGAATTTAGTATGTGATGTTATCGAAGGAAGCTATCAAATAAATCTCGAGTGATCAAATCAAGCTCAGCAGGGATATATTTTATATTCATTTGCACCAACAGCTCCTCCAGGATTTCTATTTATTGAGGATCCAACTAATCCAGTCTATATGCGATGTCATAATAATTCGCTAACGAGAATTAATTTCAGACTCACTGACCAGTCTAATAATCTAATTGATTTACGAGGTGAGGTTCTACAAATTAGTCTGTTTGTGAAATCGTAGCGATTTTCATCGTAAAAGAATTGTTAACCCATAGCAGCAGAGAGGGTGAATTCCAACGACAATGGAAATGACCGTCTTTTTTTTTGCAAATTGACCCTTACAAGGAAGCGTTAGTTTACCAAATATACCTTTCTATTATATATTTACTAGGAAGCCTCAATTTGGCAAATAGACCTTTCTATTAAATATTAACGAGAAGGAAGCCTCGTTGACGCCTACAAAGTTGGTCTGTTTACCCTCTCTGCTGCTTAGGTACTTCGCCATATGGTAAAACCGTCAGGTTCCCTCTCACATTTCATGTATCCATTGAATCCCTTTATTGTGTTTTGTGTACATTTGTTGTAGGAATCTGGGTCTCTAGCTTTAAAAGCTCTCATTACAGTTGATGTTACAAGTATGCTTCCGCGTTGTCTGTTTGTCCTGTCGAATTTTTGGATATCCTCCTTGTAAGAACATTCAATGAACGATCCTTCTCCTATCTCAATCCTCTTTATCTTTAAATACGTCTCCAAATGTGTTATTGAATTGTGGGTAGCCGCCACGTGTTCTTGTTTTCTTGCTCGTTAAAAGAATTCAATTTCTGAAATTTCTTCTGGTTTATGTTTGTGTACGTTTGTTTTGTCTTTCTTTTGTCATATTATGGTTCGCATTATTGTTCTACATTTCTCCTGGTTCTGGTCTTCCGAATTCCTGTGTACTTGCACTCAGTTTGTTTAGTTCCTTCATTTACAGACAATACTTCTCAAAAATGACTGTCAGAATCGATGAGCCAATTTTCTAACAAAGAACAATATTATAATTGTTTGCGCATTGCGATTTTATTGTGGCCACGATAGAACGGCTTGCAAATACATGCTGTAAATCAGAGACGAAATGTCAACGTATTTTATACATTACAAGTATGGAACTGTTGAAAATGTTTACTCAGTCAGCTAACGATAACAACAAATATAACCGGAGACAGAGCTCAGCCATATATTCCCTAAATTCGTTAGTAAGTGTGCTTTAGAACATAGTTCACTAACGTTTTATTGGCACATGTCATAAATCCACTGACAATAGACAAAGTCAATGATGCCTCTTAACGTGCTAATCAGTGAATCAGATTAAGTTATTGACTTTTATATCAGTACATATGTCTGTATGTGTCTGTGTGGGTTGAAAGCGCTCAAATCTGATCGTGATGTGTACTAACGTGTTGACTATTTTCAGATAAAAATGAGAAGGTACTTTGTATCGTACCGGTTAATTTCGACATCGACATTAATAGACAGTAACGTGCTGTGAGATAAGTATCTTATAATGCTTATAATGATGATTTCATGAGTCTTAATTATATATATATATATATATATATATATATATATATATATATATATATATATATATATATATATATATATATATATATATATATATATATATATATATATATAGTTATTATTTATTAACAGAAAAGACAGAAACCAACATGTTTATATGTCCTGTAAATTTCAATAAAAAATTTATTTCCTTAAGATACAAAGTAAAAATGTAAAAACAAATAACACGGTATTGCGAATTCAATCCCGAACAACCTTTAAATTTCTAACACAAGCCGTAATGATTAATGATTAATGGTATGAATAAACTGCATTTGCATTCTAACATATATACAGCGTTGAAACGAGTTGATGTGCCTGTGGTTGTCTGAATAGTGATGATGTACCAACCAGATTAAACAATTACAATTGTACAATAATAATAATAATAATAATGATAATAATAATAATAATAATAATAATAATAATAATAATAATAATAATAATAATAATAATAATAATAATAATAATGAAGACTTTGTATAGCGCCTAAACCTTATAAGCTCTAAGCGCTTTACAGCATCTATAATGATATGAGTTTTTTTTTAAAACACAAAAAAAAATTAAATTGGAGAAAAAAACATGCTGAAAATATTTAAGGTAGGAAACATTTTTAGGTCTTTCAGTTTGTTCATGCAGTCGAAAGAGGTGAATTTGAAGAGCACTCTTGAAAGGGATCACTGTGTCGTTGTGTCTAAATTCATTGCTGGGCCCTGGTATGCAAAAGAAAATTGTCTATATGATTTCGTTTTCATAGTGCGAATAATGTGCATACGATTGTCAGAAGAGGAGCGTAAGTATCTTGCCGGTTGATACGCATGGGTGAGACCGGATAGGTATGCTAGGACTGGAGTCCGTCAGTGAAACTTAGCACAGAGAACAAATTTTGTGTTTGATTCTGGAACGAAAAGATAGCCAGTGTAGGGTACTGAGCAGCGGGGAGGTGTGCTCTGATCGTGGTACTCTAACGATGATTCAAGCAGGTAAGTTTCGAACTTTTTGAAGTAAAATCCCAGCAACATATCATGAAACTAATACATAAAAAATAACTAGCAAACAATGCAGATAAAATAGACGTGTATATATATATCGAGAGAGAGAGAGAGAGAGAGAGAGAGAGAGAGAGAGAGAGAGAGAGAGAGAGATAGATAGATAGATAGATAGATAGATTTTTTTTTTTTTTTTAATGGTTTAACGCCATTTTTCAGCACAATATAGGCTATACATGGCGGCCAGTATTAATGGTGGAGGAAGAAACCGGACAAAGCCCGGAAAGAACCACCGACCCACGAGAAGCTACTGGCAAGCTTTCTCACATAACTACATTTGCCGAATCTTAGACTCGAACACACGCAGACAGAGGTGAGATGGCAGTGGTCCGTAACGGACAGCGCTTTAGACCACTCGGCCACTCGGGGCCCCGATAGATAGATAGATAGATAGATAGATAGATAGATAGATAGATAGATAGATAGATAGATAGATAGATAGATAGATAGATAGATAGATAGATAGATAGATAGATAGATAGATAGATAGATAGATAGATAGATAGATAGATAGATAGATAGATAGATAGATAGATAGATAGATAGATAGATAGATAGATAGATAGATAGATAGATAGATAGATAGATAGATAGATAGATAGATAGATAGATAGATAGATAGATAGATAGATAGATAGATAGATAGATAGATAGATAGATAGATAGATAGATAGATAGATAGATAGATAGATAGATAGATAGATAGATAGATAGATAGATAGATAGATAGATAGATAGATAGATAGATAGATAGATAGATAGATAGATAGATAGATAGATAGATAGATAGATAGATAGATAGATAGATAGATAGATAGATAGATAGATAGATAGATAGATAGATAGATAGATAGATAGATAGATAGATAGATAGATAGATAGATAGATAGATAGATAGATAGATAGATAGATAGATAGATAGATAGATAGATAGATAGATAGATAGATAGATAGATAGATAGATAGATAGATAGATAGATAGATAGATAGATAGATAGATAGATAGATAGATAGATAGATAGATAGATAGATAGATAGATAGATATACATGTCGTAGATTTGTTTCTCTGAGGGTACAGTTAATTTACCCATTTTCGTTTTGAAATATTATATCGAATAACCCTTGCATGATTTCTCAAAACGAAATAACTTGATATCAATTATAATTTGTAACGCTTTTGTTACGTGCTTAGGCTCCAATAAACAGTAACATAGAACGAGTGAAAATAACAATCTTGTAAAAACTTAATAAACAATTTATTGAGCACAAATATTTCCAGGAAAGAAAAAATAAACTTACAGTTTTAAGAATCCATTCCAAAATTAATCCAAAAATGATTCAAAATATAATCCACTAGTGAAATTGCAAACGTCCTGGTAATAAAATGTCCAAAAAATTCCCAATTCGAATCTTAGTGAAGCATCCAAGATGGAAGACGATGTCACGTAATGAAGTCAGTTCTGATCTTATGAAATTCAATGAGCACAATTATTTTCCAGATAAATAACAAAATAAATCCTCTTGATCCAAACGAATTGAAATAATTTCCAGTACAAGGTAATTTAAAATAGCTCAAAACAATACAACTTAATATTCAAACAGCCCAACTTCTACTAAATAGTTCGCTCCAAAACGTAATTTATATACCTGTTTTTACGCAAGGAATGGGTCACATGATCTTCTAGAATCTTTAGAACAAATTTACGTTCAAAAAATCTCGTGCACACCGTATGACCCAACTAAAAATAGAAAGATGTTTACAACATAGCTCCATAATTTCTTTGGAATCAACCAATCATTTTAAAAGCTTGTTTACAACTCTGAAGCTAGGTCAGAAATGAGGTCAACATCTGGTATTTATTTGTAAAGTACAAGTCATCCCACTTTTTAAAAAAAATATCTCCCAATGAATGAATCTTAAACTTAAAATGTCAAATTTGAATCTGACAAACAAACAATTAAAATAAAAATAAATGACTTACATCAAATATACGTAACACTTTGCTCTACACTTAAAGATTACAGGTAAAATAAATCGATGACCAAATTCATATGCACAATATTGTATTGTGTATATATCTTTTATTATATGATATATCATCTGTTGCTTTGGTACTGATAAAGTAGTTATATAGAACAAAAGCTTTTTTACAAATTATGTGTATGTAAGTATGTATTTATATATGTATCCAGAGTAAAATATATCAACTGCAGAGGCGTAGCGATGATATTTTGCGCCCGGGGGACGAACTATAAAATTGGCGCCCCAGCGATCTTGTGACCGCTTTATTACCCTTGTTTACTTATTATAATGTAACGTTGCAAGCCTCATTTTGGCGCCCCTGTACTTTGGCGCCTGGGGACATATGTACCCCCCTGCCCCCCCCCCCCCCCCTTAGCTACGCCTCTGATCAACTGTGTTAACATATGTCTTGCCACATTCAGTAAAGGAAAGTAAGAATCAATCGCAGAAAAATGAAGCCTGTCACAATTTCAAAAAGTGGACATATATTTGTCGAACCACAATCATTTCCCATAGAACTTACTATATGTATTGTAAACTGCCAGTAATTTCTGTATTGGATTAACATGCTAATTACAGATACTCCATTCATTTACCAAAACATTTTTAGCAGTAAACACCAAGGTGTTCTGCAATATTTGTTTTAGCCTGATGTTAAACACTACCCCGCCTTGTCCGATGAAACAGCTACACATCAGTAGTTCAGATCATACTTTGGCAGACGGGAAACAAAATACAGCGTATAAAAATAAAAGCAAATAGCTTGACACGAACTATACTATACTCATTAATGTTTGTGACATCAAGCAATATAAAAATAATTATCGCATTTTGAATTGGACGGTCGTATTAGATACATTTGTGACATGCAACACAACAAGTATGAATTCTACACAATTAATCTACACAATTCTTAATTATTTATTTAAATAAAGCACACATAATGTAACCATAATTGTTTACTCGTTAAAGTCAATCAAATTACTATTAGAACTTGCCTACCTTTAAAATCCTCGATATCAAGAATTAACCACATCTTGTACTTTAAACTCCTAATAATTAATATTTGTTTCTTGCTTTTACAATATATATATATATATATATATATATATATATATATATATATATATAGTAAAAGCAAGAACCAAATATATATATATATATATATATATATATATATATATATATATATATATATATATATATATATATAGTAAAAGCAAGAACCAATATATATATATATATATATATATATATATATATATATATATATATATATACATATAAAATCATATCAACACGGGCATCGATCACAGCTGCTGATAATCAAGACCTAACTAAGGTAGCTCTTAATCATTACAACTTTTGTTTTAACTATATATATATATATATATATATATATATATATATATATATATATATATATATATATATATATATATATATATATACATGGTTCATGTTTAAACGAGCATTGCTGACTGATAGCTGTTTATTGGTAATTGAGCACTGGGAAGGACTAAAGTTAACTTGTTCAACTTCCATATATGGAAATGGTTAGTTTACATTAGAACACTTCACCTTAGGCTGTGTATGTAATAAAGATGGTTCGAACGGTTTAAATCAAGGCGAAGAAGCAATTAGCACTGATTTTGGGGCAGACCAGAGATATGCCATATTCGTTGGTGGTATGTAAATAGAAGTTCTTTTCTCGACAACAATGTTTATTTCTAGGTTGGATCAGGTGTTTATTTTTCCGTGGATATTTAGTTGCATTGCTAATGGACACCTCAACAGCGGAGCTCAAAAATTTGACATATATGTGGTTGCCGAGGAAAATGCAAAAGAAGATGTGTACCAGGAGCTGAGACAAAAATACGATGAGGTGGAGGAAAAATCGGTAGGTTTTTCTTTTCATATTTGAAAGTAGAAACCAAACATGATTATATTTCCGCATCGACTTCATTAATTCAGAGATATATGTTCCATATTATATACTCTGTATGTACAGAGAGGCTCTGTGTGTGTGTGTGTGCGTGCGTGCGAGCGTGCGTGCATGCGTGTGTGTGTGAGTGAGAGACAGACAGACAAAACTGTGGTGGCTAGCGACACGTACTAGGCTTCAGCATCTCCGCAGACTGACGGACAGAAATACCACATACACATTGATGGATAGGAGATTAAATAGAGGTAAATGAGGTAAATATAAATCCATGAGAATATGTGTGCATAAGAAGATATAAATAATTTCATATGCATCAATTCACACATACATACATACATACATACATACATACATACATACATACATACATACATACATACATACATACATACATTTAGATGGTGTTTTGGACATTTCTTCACCCGAGTAATGTCAAATACAAGTGTTGGTTTTAAAAAGCAAAAACCAGTTTTCTTTTAAACTTAAAGAAATCAATCTGATTTTTAAAATAATGTTTTTTTGCACTGCTTTGGCACCGCACCTAACGCAAGGCCTAAGGCCTGGATCTTCACGCCTAGCTAGTTAATTCAAAGGAAAATGATTACAGTAATTATTTAGGCAAAGGATACGAATAAATCACGAGTCAGCAGTAAGCAGATACCCATATATTTTGTAACTGCTTTAACTGCAGTCATTTAATTACTAAAAATGTTTGGTTTCCATATATTTAGGTTATAGTGACTTTGCAGTAGCTAGTTATGTCCCCGTACGGTGATGGTGGGTGTGCTAAATACTATTTAAGCATCTCGTGTTCTTGAAACATTTCTGGATCATTGACACGCAGATTAGTCTAAGACCGAATTTGATCGTGAAAACATAATCTGGCTCAGCGTTTATTCGGGGCGTGTTTTACTTAAGGTATCTCCGGCAGCTTATTTATGGACAACACATTTAAATTCTGAGGTGATTTGCTTCTCTGTGTTTGGGTGGAGAGTGTGGTTTTGTATAAACCTCGACATTTTTGGCAGCAACTTTGTGTTAGTTGTAAGAACGGGGAGGTTTTGATTTACGGGGAGAAAATGATGGTATTAAAGAAGAAAGAATTCGCCAGCGAATTAAGTGCATCCTTGGTGTGTTTGTTGTAATGTGGCTTCAGATCTGAGAGGTTTCAAAGAAAACCTTTACGAAACAGAAGAAACATTAAGTTATGCTTAAAATTACTATATTTTGATAGACGGCCAAATTTACCTGTATGGTGGATAAGCTCCCTTTTAGAAAACGGTGCTAACACATTACTTGCTTTTCTTATTTTATGCCTTACCATATATTTGAGACACGGAACTCTGATACAACATATATTACCATTAGTAAAGTTAGGAAGTGACCTCACAAGTATGATGTCTATTATATTAGCAAAAATAAGTATTGAAAAAGACACACATCATGCTGAGAGATTTACATTCGAAGTTACATGACATCTAACAAGATTTGAGCGGACTCTCAAAACAAGTCCCAAAAATATTGTAAAAGAACGTGTTGCCTGAAAATGGAACTAGGCAAATACAATTATCTACAGAAGCAAAGGTTCTGATGAAGGTATAATAAGTCACAAGCAACGAGATTTATTCCTTAAACATTCCCAGAAGGAACATGAAGAAAGCAAAAATAACGAATACAAATGTGTTTTGTTTGTATGAAATGTTTAAGATATGTTTCATTTCCTATTCAACTGACTATACCAAAAGTATGGCAAAATGTTTCTGTCTGTCTGTCTGTCTGTCTCTCTCTCTCTCTCTCTCTCTCTCTCTCTCTCTCTCTCTGATACACGTAAAGTCAAACCGAGCAAAAGATGACTTGGAGGGAGAATGAGAGCTCTAACGTCAGACCGTCGACAGACACACATAAATACAGACAGACAGAAAGTTAGAGACAGACAGAGTCAGACAAACAGACAGAGACAGAGAGATTGTCTATGGTCGCTTGCACTGTTACTATAGCAAAATGACTTATATCAAATGTAAATATATTAATATATTTTAGTTACATCATTTTGGATCGTCATTTAACGTAGTTCTTATTCCACTTCCACATTAATTTCCGTACACCAATACTTGCATGGCTAAGCGGTCATGTGATTGGCATAACTGACCAAGCGTTTGTAGTGTTCTAGTTTCATCATAAAAACAATCTTTCATGTTTAAATCATACGTGTGTGGTATAGCGGTTTATCATGTGAAGAAAAGTAGAAATTGAAAGGAGACAACAATCGACTTATCAATATGCAAATTTGATTATGAATAGCCACAAAAGGCATAAAACTACATTCTGTAGAGGACACACTCGGGGATGTGTGCAGTTCATTCATTCGGTCAATACGCAGTTTAGTGTAGTAAACCTGTACTGCCTTCAAAGGGCAAATAGATGTGCTTGTATGTGATATAAATAAAATATGTGTACAGTATGTACGCTGTATCAATGATAAACCACTCTTTGCATACATTTTTCTCTGTTTCGGTAAGCTTCGTTTCGTTTTAATGAAAAATTTATACATCTCGTGGTTCATTATTGATTGATTAATTGATTGATTAATTGAATTTTAACGGCGCACCAGCACTTTTAGGCTATTTAGCGCCATACAATAGGTTGTATTTATACGTGTTTAAAAATACGAAAGGTTTAATATCGACCAGAGATATAAAAAAACAAAATAATTAAATGTAAGGGGGTAAAATGCTGGTAACAGTAAAATATGAAGCTTCCCAATCAACGGGAGATGTAAATGGTGTATGTTGATGATAAGATGTTGAAAATAAGGGGCAGCATTTGCATTATATAACAATGCTCTAGGGGAAGGCATACAAGTTATAGTTTAAAATAAAGATTTACTTCCTTCAGGAAGTCAAAAATACAAGTGATATGTATAGTATCAAAAAGTTCCATCATGTCATGTACATTATAGTACTGATCACGTGCAGGTTGCAGGTCGGAACACTCGGTCATAAAGTGCTTAACAGTGTATGGTTCATTGCAAGAGATGCACTCTGGCGGATCTTCACCTTTTAATATATGGGAGTGGGTTATGTATGAATGACAAATTCTGATTCTTGCAATGACAACCTCCTCCCTACGGATAGTTCTGTAGGAAGGAGTCCATTAACCCAGTATTGGTTTGATGGCATGAAGTTTGTTATTGACTGCATCATCCCATGACGTCTGCCACTTCTGACTTAGGTACATTTTGATATAAGGTTTAAAATCAGTAAACGGTAATTTAAAATCTGATGGTTCTTGATATAGAGCAATCTTAGCAGCCCGGTCAGCTTCTTCATTACCTCTAATACCAATATGGCTAGGTAACCAACAGTATACTATATTGTAGGAGGTACTAAGCTCCGTATTTTTGATGAGGAGATTGACTAAAAATGGATTATCCAGCTTACTACTGTGTAGCGACTGAAGCAGTGATAGTAAGTCACAGAAGATAATGCTATTTAAAATACGATTTTGTTCGATAAATTTCAGAGCAAGGTCTATTGCTCTGATTTCCGCTGAAAAAATGGACTCGTCGTTTGGCAAACGATCTTTTTTTTTACGTGTTTGCCACTAACGAAGGCCACAACAGCCTTTTCATCAACCTTTGATCCATCAGTATAAATTTTATTGTAATTTGTAAAATCGTTGAGGAGTTCATGATAAGAGTTCTGGAAGATGGCAGGGTTTGTCTCAGATTTTTTCCCATCGTAAAACATAAAAATCACTTTGGGTTGCTTAAGGAGTCAAGGTGGTGTTTTCGAGACAAACGTTTTCTGAACTGTAGAGAGATTAGTTTTGATATTGTCAAGGCTGCAAGATGTTCTGATGCCAAATGAAGGTATTGCATTTAGTTTATTTTAAAATAAAGGTTTGTATGTTGGTTGAAAAACAGCCGAAAAGGCAGAGTTCAGAGGGTTTGATCTTAATTTGAGAGCGTACTGTGCAGAAAGCATTTCTCTGCGATGCGATATAGGTGGTTAATTCGCTTCAGCGAGAAGGCTTTCACATTAAGATGTCTTAAATGCTCCCATAGCGAGTCTTATTCCCTGATGATGAATTGGATCAAGCATTTTCAAATACGACTTCCTAGCTGAACCATGAACAACGCATAAATAGTCTATTATGGAGCTGATAAATGTTCTATACAAATTGAGGAGGAATTTTTTTTTATCAGCACCCCAGTCAGTGTGAGCAATTACTTTAAGTAGATTTAAAACTTTTAAGTATTTAGCTTTTAAATTCTTGATGTGTGGAATAACAAGTTTTCTGTCGAAGATAATACCCAAAAACTTTGTTTCCTCAACAACTGGAATGGGTGTTCCGTCCAGCGTGAGTTTAGGGTCATCGTGATGTCTTCGCAACTGACAGAAATGCATGCATACTGTTTTCGAGTTTGAAACGTTGAAACCGTTATTACTGGCCTAATGTTGTATCTTGTTGATATTTGGTTGCATTTGCCTTTCAATTGTATGCATGTGCTTTGATCGATAACAAATTAAAAAATCGTCAACATATAATGAGAAATCCACACCGGGAGCTAAACACTTGGTGATGCTATTGATTTTAATATTAAATAGCGTCACAGATACAATACTGCCCTGGGGCACACCCATCTCTTTCTGGTGCATATCGGAGAGAGTAGAGCCCACTCGTACTTTGAATTCTCTGTCGGAGAGAAATTTGATATGAAAGAAGGCAAACGGCCTTTTAGACCCAGATCGTGCAGGTCATTTAGTATCCCGTACTTCCATGTTGTTTCATAGGCATTTTATAAATCAAAGAAGATTGCTACTAAATGTTCCTTCTTGATAAATGCATCGCGAACAAATGTTTTCAGTCTAACCAGATGATCGTTGGTACTACGACCAGAACGGAAGCCACTTTGGAAAGGAGATATTAAATTGTTACTTTCCAAGTACTATACAAGCCGAGAATTAATCATTCGTTCAATTGTTTTGCACACACAGCTTGTCAGTGCAATGGGTCGATAGCTGTTAGGATCTTCAATATCTTTACCTGGTTTAGGAATTGGTATTACTGTTGCTTTTTTCCAGTTCTTAGGTACATTACCAGCAATCCATAAATCATTAAAGTTTTTCAGAAGTCATGTCAGAGACGATTCTGGGAAGTGTTTTAAGAACTGGAAATGTACTTCGTCAGGCGCAGCGGATGTTTCATGGGCCTTGTCTAAAGCTCCAATAAAGAAAACAGCTGGTTATAATTTTCAGTGTTGTTCGATGTAAATTTTAAACGTGACTTTTCTTTTCGAGATTTTAATCTTCGAAAGGCTTCTGAATAATTAGATGATGATGAGTATTTTGAGAAACTATTTGCAAAAATATTTGCTATGTCACGTTTCGAACTAAAATTGCTATTGCTTGTTTTCAGGTGTCGAATAGAATTTTGTTTCCTCTTTCCATTTATTTTTCGATTAGTATCCCAAACTTGTTTCACTGAGGAACGAGAGTTTAAAGAAGAAATATATTTCTTCCAGGATGCACGTTTACATTCTTTGATTGTGCGTCGAGTTTTAGCTCGAGTAATACGATATTTGTGAAAATTTTCGGGCTTTGGACGATTGTTGAATTGTTTTAATGCTTCTCGACGTAGTCTAATGGCTTCTTTGCACTCCATGGTTATCCAACGTTTTTGCGGTTTCTTACTGTTCGGTGAGGACTTAGGAATAGATTCAACTGCAATTGAAATTAGAATTGAAGTAAAATGCTGTATAGGATTAACAGCGTTGAATACTGTATCATTATTTAGTCTAGTTTTACATAGTGTTTCAAACGAAGCCCAGTCGGCCTTCTTTATATTCCATTGTGGAATTACGTCATCAATTTTAGAGTTATTTTCTAGAGTGATTGGAAAGTGATCACTGCTGTGAAGGTCATCAGCGACCTTCCATTCATAGTCCAAAAGCAGCGAAGGAGAGCAATTTGTCAAATCTATGTATGTGTATGTACCCGTTCCTGGGTGTAAATATGTGGGTGAGTTAGAGTTATATAGACACAGATAGTGTCTAGAAATGAAATCTTCTAATTTATGGCCTTCGTCGTTTATTTGATTTGATCCATGCAAAATGTTATGAGCATTAAAATCCCCGAATAAAATTAACGGATCGGGAAGTTGTTGAACAAGATTGTCTAATTCGTTTTGTACTAGGTTGATGTTTGGTGGTAAGTAAATGGAGCAAAAAGTAATCACTTGATGTAGAGTGACGCTTACAGCAATGGCTTGTAAATTTGTTTTTAAAGAATGACTCTGTGAGGGGCTCTTTTGTTCACAACAACAGAGACTCCTCCTGAGGCCCTGTCAGCATTTTGAAAGTACGTGTTAAACAGGGAAAAGTTTTTTAATGTAATTTTATCTGTCTCTTTCAGGAATGTTTCCTGTAGACATAGTACTGCAGGATCGTGTTCATTTAAAAGCAAAAGAATATCATTGTAGTTAACTTTAAGTCCTCGACGATTCCATTGTATGATGGTGTTCTTAATTACAAAGTTATGCTGGAGATTCTGGAGCTAGGTTAGACTATTCGCGGAGGAAATGTGTGTTGTTATTTGTCTGGAGGAAGTACGGGAGTATATTTGATTTTCCTAGGTTTGGATCTGTCTTGAGTAAATGAAGCAGTTTCTTCTGCATCCGTGCTCTCAAAGTCTCCAAACTTGTAAAGTTTATTGGGGTCATCTGACCTCTTTTGATGCTTATTTGTTTGTGCTTTGTGTTTATTTCTTGGTGATTTTTGGAGGTGGGTTGTTATTAAATGTTGTTTGAGTTGATATTGTGCTTTTCTGTGGTTGGTAATGAGGGATATTGGCACTAATTGTCGTTGAATCGGACTGATCCGTTTGTGTTTTTGCCTGGACACGTTTTTTGCCCTCTGGGTAAGGAATGTTGGAGGTAAACTTTACTCTCTGAATTTCCTTCTCCTGTTTCCACGTATCACAATCCTTGGAACTGGCGTGATGTTCCTTGCCACAGTTGACGCAATGCGGAGTTGCTCTACAATCAGCTTCCTGATGAGAGTGGTCTCCGCATCGGCCACAGACCTTGACTCTGGAACATCGGTCTTCGTGATGGCTGTATTTTTGACAATTATAGCATCGAAGGGGGTTTTGAATGTAGATCTCGACCTTAACTTGCAAAACCCCAACTTTGACCACTTTAGGAACTATTTGTTTGTTGAAGGTGAGTACAAATGTGTTGGTGTCCTGCAGATTGTTATTACGTTTAACACGTATTCTACGCACTGCAGTGACACCTTCATGTTTCATCCGTTCGATGATATCTACGTCGGTGACGAAGTCACGACAGCGCATTACACCTTTAGACGAATTCGGTGTAGTGTGGGCGAATGAGGTCACTGGAATATCGAGAAAGATTTTCATTTTCATAATATCATCTGTTTGACCCATTAGCTCACACTCAACCAGAAGGCAACCCGATTTGAGTGTTTTGACACTTTTTGGTGTGCCATTGGATCCAGAAATAGTTTTCTCAATAACAAACGGAGAAAGAAGCAGAAAGCGGTTTAGAATCATCCTTTGATTGAATAACAATGAAGCGTATAAATGATTTCACGCCACATGTTTTTTCATCAGAGTCAGACTATGGTTTGGTACGTTTATTGTTGATTTCTTTTTGTTTAAATTGCCATGATTAATAGTTAAAATTTCAGCACCCGTGCTCCCCACACACCAAGAAGCCCAACGAGGGGACACTTTTCAAGTGTCAGGGATACACAAATGCTATACTCGTTAGATAAAAATTACCTGGGATTGACCCATGAAGTTTCTTTCTAGGGTCGGTAAAATTACCTCCCGATTGACCAGTTGAGCCACCGCCTTCTAGGAAGTATTCTAAAACTTGGGGAAAGTGAAAGCTAAAGGAAAGGAATGTAGGGGCAACAGTGGTATCAAGAAAGATACAAGAAAGATAGAGAAGCTGAGTAAGTTAAAAATGACCTCCTAGGGCTCGGCGTGACCAGCCGATTTGTCGAGACCGGGCCTATCTCGACCAACCGTCTAAGAAAAGTAGAAGTCAAAGCTGTGTATTGCATCGGAAAAGCCTCCGCTCAACTACTAACTCATTTCCTCCTCTGACAAGGGTCGCAACCACGGCAAACAGGTTGCCTCTACTTAGTCGCCTTTTACGACACAAGGTAAGGCACGTCGGGCCAATTCTACAACCCCGAACCCCGCAGGGGGTTGGTTCATTATTGATACAGCGTATATATATATATATATATATATATATATATATATATATATATATATATATATATATATATATATATATAATACGTATGCACCCCATTCCAATTGTCCCTACCCAACCACTTATTTTTAAATGCCGGACGACAATTATTCTAAATTATATTCGGGGGATTAAAATTATTGGGTATATCACCTTCCTTCCAATGCAGTCTCGTTCCGCTTTACCTCTTCTGCTTCCGACGGTTGGTATCAATTAATTAGCATAACATTGTGCAATAATGCGTGGGGACGTGGCACTATTCCGTCCCCCGAAACAATTAATTAGCCCTTTTGGGGCATTAAACAGACGTAAATGCCCAAATGGGCGAAAACGTCTTAAATCCAATTAATCAATCAATTAATACGTATAATACGTTGTTGATACCGTGCTTCTAGTACGATGGTGTTTACCATGCAAGAACGTATGGGTATTTCTATGTGCACGAATGCGTGACCGAAAAATGTAATAGCCTTTATCTGATGATTGATAATTGGTTAGTGTGAGACGAGATGGCTAAGAAAATATGCTAACGTCCTTGTGTTTTTACGGGAAGCTTTCAGGGACATACGACTGGTATAGTTAGTCCAGAGTCTATAAGAGAGACAAAAGTGACACTGGCAGAACAGTCGGAGTCGACAAGGTTGTCAGGAGAGAGTCCAGCAGGTGGATAAGGCATCGAGAAGGAGAAATTGAAGAAGAAGGAGTATGGAGAAGTCGATAGGAGAAAGTATTTGGAGCAGGTCGGGTGAAAGAGTAGAAGCAATTGGAAGAGAAGGATCGAATACACAGACCAGTAAAATACTATGACAGCTGGAAAGTTTTCTCACACTAAATACAAAGCGATGCAATAGGCTGTTATATTCCGCCTGAAGTTCTCAAGAGTGGGAAACCAGTGCTGCTCCAGCCGCTACACATACACCTTTGCCTCTGCTGGGACCAGGGATACATCCCACAGGACATGCGTGACGCCAGCATCGTCACTTTGTACAAGAACAAGGGAGACCGCAGCGACTGCAACTTCTACTAGGGCATCTCCCTCCTCAGCGATGTAGGAAAGGCTTTCGCCCGTGTTGCCTTGCTGCGCTTGCAGTCGAGAGGAGAAAGAATGACTGGATAATTATTTTCACTTAACTATTAAACTGTACAAAATTTTTGTTAATTTGAATTTCACCTTTCATGTACTCGATAATTTAACTGTCGGCATTGCTGATTGGGCGCGTGGTGTATCACATCTCTGTATCACTAATTTCACTTGCTCCAAAAGCGAGCCTGGGTTGGACTTCTATTATAATTTTAAAAATGTTGGAAGCACCCCTCCCCAACCATAATACATAATAACACACACCTACCACAGTGGCTGATATATATATATATATATATATATATATATATATATATATAATATATATATATATATATATATATATATATATATATATATATATATATATATATATATATATATATTTCGTTACATATTATTGTAAAGTATTATTGCTGACTGCAAATGACTTTTTCCAGAAATGAGTTCAGTACTATTTGACTTGATTTATCTTTTAAAAATATTTGTTAACGTACCTAATAATGGAAACAACTTATCTAGTTGCTAACCTTAAAATTTGCGACAGCTTTGTTAAGCAACTTATTTTTTGTTTATTTTATTCTTCTCAGAGTAAAAATAATTTAGTTGATTCAAGATCAAGACGGATTTACGTGATTTGAAGCACGTGTCAATTCGTAAACAAGCTTCTATTTTCTACAGAATAATAACCTTTTGATCCTCATCCGGGAATCTGTTTTGCTTCGCAAATAGTCGTTTACCTGATGTTACGATAAACATTCTATCAGCCTTGCTTCAACATCTGACACGTAAAGTTGTATTATGTTGTGACTAGTTTGGGCTGAACTTTATTTTCTTCAAATTATCTTGATTCAAGTGATTCATTTTCCAAGAATTACAAAAGTGATATAGATTATTTCTTAGACAATGACATTCACGTGTATTTATTCGGACTTCAAACTGGAATATAATTTTCTGAAATTCAACAAGAGAATGTTGACACATCAGTACAACGCTGACTATTACAGACATCATCCTCTTCGAGTATAGTTTAACTGGATTCATAAAACCATAAGTTCATTTTTCTCAGTTTTTACTTTGTATTCAATGAAATAAACTGCATCTTAAATTGTACAACCTTGATGTCTTCACTCTTTTCTGTTAATCTTTTTAAGAGCATATATTTATAACACCTGTATCATTTTATGAACTATAAATGTTTAAATAAAAGAAATCTGTACCGAAGGATGACATACAACATATTTGTTTGCTGTAATACAAAGAAAGAACGAGGCTCTAGCTTATAGAAAACACTTTCAAGTTCATTTTAACAACAGTATCTACCTTTGTTGTGGAAATTGCCCTCCTACTTTGCTTTCAGTATTTATAATGAAAATAACTTTTTTTCAGTTCTTCCTACCCAATAAGGCTCTTCTTGTAGCATGGTCAAAGAAAGAAATTGTCGGATTCCATATAAAGAGTATGTCAGCCGAGGAAGAAATTATGGAGGACGTTCAAACATTCAGACAAAGATCAAATGTGTGTCTATTTATGCTATTATTATTATTATTATTATTATTATTATTATTACTATTGACTTTTGTGTCCATTGTGCAGGTGATATATCAAAATCAGATAAGTAATGTAACTTAACTTTGCATTGTTCTACCCCTATTTATACTCTACGGGAAGTGCATTTCTTAAAATAATTTACACGTATCATACAAATTTGAGGACAACACAAACACCTCTTTCTCTGTCTCTCTCTCTCTCTCTCTCTCTCTCTCTCTCTCTCTCTCTCTCTCTCTCTCTCTGCGCGTGCGTACGTGTCTGTGTCTGTGTCTTTGTGTACGACAAATACCATCATTACATCAATTAATGCATACAGAATTCAATAAAAAAAAAAATAGCAAGCTTCACATAGGGCGGTTAATTACAGACCAAGTGTTAACATCGGAGGAAGTCAGCTGAACTTTATAGAAATTAGTTTTCCATCCATGCTAATTTATTTTATTAATTGGTTAGATATCTGCTAGATTATCACAAGCTATCGATTTAAACGGTCCTTGATTCAACACAAAATCGGAAAGTTAATTTTACTCCCATCACAAATGCTCATTTGTGACTTTTATTTACAATGGGGAATTACTTGTCTGAATAAGCGTTACCAGATTTTTTTGTGCCGATGCATGAGAAAGCAGCTTTAAAACTGCCATATGCTATCAAATGTACTAAGCGGTAAATTACCTTGTCGGAACAGCATTACCACTGCATAATTTCATATCATATATTATTCCAGAAAGAGACTCACGAATAAGCTATATTGTAATTTGAACGATTCGTTCAAGGAAGAATTCAGGTGTGTCGTTATTCTAATAAAAATTATTCATTCCAGAAAGAGCCTCACAAATCAGTTGTTTTATTTTGTTATTAAAATTAATCATTCCAGAAAGAGGATTACATATGAATTTTTTGATCATTAAAATGATTGTCCTTCTACAAATAATTGCTAAACTGAATCTCGTTTGCACAAACCGGCATAATTGAATATTGTATGATTAATATGTATTGTCCTTTTCGTCAGACATTTCGTGAACCGTTAGAAACAGTAATATTTTGTTGGACCTTCGTTACGAATAAAGCAAAGATGTTTCAAATGTACGTAATATACTTGTATTCTGTTTGTTGTCAGGTCTTTCTCTCAAATAAAGTCGAGCTGTTAGAGAGACACGTCAGATATTTTGGCACCAATGATACACATTGGTCAGCCATGTGGCAGATTGTAAGTTGATATTAGTTCACTATTTTCAATCGTATATCAGGTTTATATACATTGTACATATGGACCGTTCATACAGTCTTCTTTAGTATTATTATTATTATTATTATTATTATTATTATTATTATTATTATTATTATTATTAATGTTAGTATTATCATCATTATTATTAATACTATCAGTATTATTATATTTAGTTTTGATACTATTGTTATTATTATTATTATTATTATTATTATTATTGTTAATAATATCATTATCGTAAATATTGATGTGGTGCAGAGCCAAACGATTTAGCCAGTGTTACTAACGGAATAAAAATCCACAAATATAGATAGAAACTAAAAGATGTTTGACCTATTTACTCTCCAAAAACTCATTATATATATATTTTTATATAACTATTTTAACTATTTGATGCATTTTGGATGGTAATGGTTTCACGAACGTTAATTAGACTCAGAAGTGATTCAATTCACAGCATAACCTATTGTTTTTTGTCTACCACTACAACTTCTAGTACTACTACAGCTTCGATTACAACTACAACTTTTATTACTACTACTACTAACAATAATAATAATAATAATAATAATAATAATAATAATAATAATAATAATAATAATAATTCAGAATGGGGACGTATCACCGTCCATGAAGGTCGTGGAAGCTTGGCAATCAGGCTATAACGGAAGTGGAGTTATTGTGTCAGTCGTGGACGACGGAATACAAACGAACCACAGCGATCTGGATTCAAATGTTCGAGTAAGTCTTCGTCGTGAAATGGCCACGAAAATTTAGCTATGTTTCTGATTTGGCATTTCAGATCGAAATGAGAAATCAGAGAATGGTTAAGAAGAATAAGTGTTATTCTTTCCTGGACTGCTAAATTTCATGATGATTGATTATTTATATTCGAAGCAAGTTAATCAGGATCGTGTGTTCCGATGATGATTTTATGTTTTATAGTACAGTGTGTGTAATATATATTATCATTTCGTATATCTTATAGTACAGTGGATGTAATACAGATTATCATTTCGTATGTCTTATAGTACAGTGGATGTAATACAAACTATCATTTCGTATGTCTTATAGTACAGAGGGTGTAATACAAACTGTCATTTCGTATGTCTTATAGTACAGAGGGTGTAATACAAACTATCATTTCGTATGTCTTATAGTACAGAGGGTGTAGTACAAACTATCATTTCGTATGTCTTATAGTAAAGTGGGTGTAATAGAGATTTTCATTTCGCATGTCTTATAATACAGTGGGTGTAATATAGATTTTCATTTCGCATGTCTTATAGTACAGAGGGTGTAATATAGATTTTCATTTCGCATCTCTTATAGTACAGAGGGTGTAATACAAACTATCATTTCGTATGTCTTATAGTGCAGAGGGTGTAATACAAACTATCATTTCGTATGTCTTATAGTACAGTGGGTGTAATATAGATTTTCAATTCGCATGTCTTATAGTACAGTGGGTGTAATATAGATTTTCATTTCGCATCTCTTATAGTACAGTGGGTGTAATATAGATTTTCATTTCGCATGTCTTATAGTACAGAGGGTGTAATACAAACTATCATTTCGTATGTCTTATAGTACAGTGGGTGTAATATAGATTTTCATTTCGCATGTCTTATAGTACAGTGGGTGTAATATAGATTTTCATTTCGCATGTCTTATAGTACAGTGGGTGTAATATAGATTTTCATTTCGCATGTCTTATAGTACAGTGGGTGTAATATAGATTTTCATTTCGCATGTCTTATAGTACAGTGGGTGTAATATAGATTTTCATTTCGCATGTCTTATAGTACAGAGGGTGTAATATAGATTTTCATTTCGCATGTCTCATAGTACAGAGGGTGTAATATAGATTTTCATTTCGCATGTCTTATAGTACAGAGGGTATAATACAGATTTTCATTTCGTATGTCTTAAAGTACAGTGGGTGTAATACAGATTTTCATTTCGTATGTCTTATAGTACAGTGGGTGTAATACAGATTTTCATTTCGCATGTCTTATAGTACAGAGGGTGTAATACAAATTTTCATTTCGTATGTCTTATAGTACAGAGGGTGTAATACAGATTTTCATTTCGTATGTCTTATAGTACAGTGGGTGTAATACAGATTTTCATTTCGTATGTCTTATAGTACAGAGGGTGTAATACAGATTATCATTTCTGTGTCTTATATCATAGTGGGTGCAATTCATATTATTATTTCGTATCTTATCGTACAGTGTATGTATAAGTATAATATAGGATGTCTTTATCTGTGTTTTGTAGTATAGTATGCGAAATGAAATAGATCATATTCGATATTGTGTAGTATATTGTATGCAATAGAATATCATGTCGGTGGTTCTGAGATTTGAAAAAGCTATTTAACAGAAAAATGGCTAATGTGTACCGTGAATGGAAGTGTATTTTTGAACTGAATAATGAAAACTGAACTATTTTCGAAATCTCAAAATTTTTCAATGCATGATACGTTCAAGGTATGTCGATTATTTTTTATTAATGATATTCTATGACATGGAATTACAATACAATACAATAAAATATAAAATTAAATGTAATGATATTGCACTCTGTTCTGTTCTCTTCGTTCCATCCTGTAAGATAGCAATACAAATTGCTTCAATACTACATGAACCTTGTATCAGCAGGACAATTGAATCATGCAAATTCTAGTTATGATTCATCGTTCGTTACAGTTGGACGGCCATTACGACTTTGTAGATAATGATTTTGATCCTTATCCACCTGATAACTTCAGGTGAGTAATACTGATGAACATGTGGTGACACTAATAACTAATAATACTTGCAATAATACATATATATATTTATATATATATATATATATATATATATATGTACGTAAGTCTGATTTAAATAACGTATATAGTTATCTATGTCTGATTTAATTTATATTTCATTTAATTTACCTGTTGGTTTTTTTTAATTAACATTTTATTCCATTACATGATATGTTAATGTAATTGTATTTACTGGAGAGGGTATTTTCCAGAAATTTCGTTTAGTGTTTCGTAAACCTACAATTAGGTACATTGCATCTAAGTTGATCTAGTTCTTTACTTTCATACTTTGTTTGAAGTAACCAACATTTTTTTTTAGCTTTCTTAATTCTTATTGTGGGATTTCATATAGAGTGAAACTGAGGTATACTAGAGGCTTATACTGAAACCAACTCGAAGGATAAAAACCTTTGTTGGACCTATGTTAGACCATTTATATGTTTTGGAAAACATGAATTTAAAAGATATACAGTTTCTTTGTAATATCTGGCTCACTAGTGCAGCTAGTGTATTATTACCGATATATTCAGATGGACTTAAAAGGCTTAGTTTCGTAGAAGTTAATTTTCGCAATAATTCCAAAAAGATATGTTATTGGGGTCTCGAGCAAGAATTTATGTTCGATAGCAAAGGGTCGGCTTGGTTCGAATAGAAAAGAGTTCTCTTTATATTTATGATAGTATCCTCTTTTACGTTTCACCTCATCTATTTTATTTGTATACCATTGTGTTTGTTTTGAGTGTTTAATTCTTGTAACATTTAGGGGTACATTTGCATATACGAGTGTTAAACAATATTTGTTCGAAATAGACAAGTCATAATCCTGGTCAGTTTCATTAAAAACATATGTATTAATATTTTCATACGATTCAGATAGAAATACATTGTGGGTATTTTTTTTTTATTATTTTGGCAAGCTTAGGTAATCCACATATAAATTGGAATTGTTTAATTTCACTCTGCTTCTGACACGTTTAAAAGCCAAATAGCGATCATCAATAAAGGTGAAAATAGTTTGACCTAGATGAGATTGTCCATGATGAGAGAGAGAGAGAGAGAGAGAGAGAGAGAGAGAGAGAGAGAGAGAGAGAGGGGGGGAGATAGGGAGGGAGACAGACAGACAGACAGATACACAGTCAGGTACTTAAGAAACCAAATATTTCACAGAACCTAAATAATTCATAGATCGATTTATTTGTATCGTAAGTCTTGTTTCGTCTGTTTCTGATAGGACTCGACAGAGCGTGACTATTGCTTTACTTTTCGCTGTGTCGTTCAAAGGGTGTGTATCATTCCCATTTTCCACTCTCTGTAAACGCGATGTCAGAATAATTGCATTTGTTGGTACTATACGTATAATTTAATACAATGAACAGTAAGACATTAAGAACAAATATCACTAAACACGCAACACTGTTTATATCTAAAGTACATATATTTTCATTCTATCCGGACTGATAATTCAGTGTATTGGTCTTTGCGAACATGTGGGCGCAGATTAGTGCTTGAGACTGTCAGTGGTAGCATTGTATAAATATTTTGTCTGTACACGCTCGAACGTCTTCCGGTATTGAGTCTCAACAGGAGATCATATCCTTTATTCGGGGTATTTGTTGAATGGAGAGTAGCAATGCAGTGAGAACATGTGTTCGTTTTAATCTTCGGTGCGGGTTCATCGGGTTTCTTGAAAAACTGTTTGGGTTTCATAGTCTGTTTCACTTGTGCAATACTGCCATCCACATTGATTTCTTTCTTATGCTTGTCGTTCAGCTCATCACAATATACATCAGTGCTGTTTTCAATAACTCATCTTCACTCATCTTTGGTATAGCGGCATCAGTTTCCTAATCACGAGTTAGAGGGTTTCATGCGCCTGGTTTTGATTCCATTTACGTCCTCATTTCGTGACTTCTTGCTTCAGTGTTCGAGCTTTCGGTGGTACTTCAATCATAGCTATGTTCTTTATATAGTAAGTGTCGCTTGAAAGAAAGGTGTCTTTATTATGATTGCAATTCAGTAAAGGTGACTGTATACACAAATCGTTTACTTTTACTGATTTTTTATCACATGAGTTTATTGTATTAAAAATAGAGCCCTACTCAGGGATACAGATCTTTCTCGTTTATCCATCTAAGCTTTGGCACGTTTTTTTTAAACCCTTGTTTTGTTGTTTTACTATAAAGGTTACTAATTATATATTTTAAGGTTTGTATTTAAACTATACACGAAATATTCCTAAAGTATACGTGATTAGAATGGAAAACATTGTTCTATGTTAAGAATATATACGGTAATTTGAGATGTCAAGCTAAGATCCAGTACATACATGGTAGTAAAAATAATCATCATCTTAGGTAATATATTATGTCATTAGATCTTCGTGCGGGTATTCAACTGCGACTGTCCACTTGACATAAAATTGGGTCTAACTTGTCTCTGACACATATATGATATATTTATTAAGTATATATCATTCTCCTGTCAAACGCAGTCGGATGATACGAAAAACCACTTTAGCGTGGCAAGACATGATTTATAATCTTTAGCGCATTACAGTCGTAACACAAATACACCTTATGCAAGTGTACACAACGTAAGTCATAATGTTAACGCTGACGTTGTAAGAGTTTAAAAGCAGCTTCAGAAGTGTACGTGATAACAAAGTCTTACATGAAAATTATCTGTGGTACGTAATGTATTTTATATTTCTCATCATTCGACAGTTTTTCAGGCTGCAAAATCAAATTATGATCAGATACGATAATCGTCGTTACAACAAACCGTGTAGTTGAATACAGTGAAATTACTGAGCTTTGTCATCGTAAGTAAATTCCAGCATACCAGATAGAAGCTCGCACCAGTCTTAAAAAGTCAGTACCATAAGTGACTAGAGCAGCATGTTTCATGGTTAATTTCAGAGACACTGAACACAAAATTAACACAAAAATCTTTAAGAAATGTGATTGTTGATATTGATTCCAAAACCCCAAATACAAAGTGAGAAGAAAGAATGAATCTTACGAAGCACTGTCACGGATGCTTTAGTGATAATCTAGAAATCGAATGCTTTGTTGACTTGTAACTTTTTGTGCTGTTTATCTCAATTTTTCATGGCCATTTTCCCCGCAAAATAACAAAGTACAAACATATTTATGAAAGTCTATGATATTCACCTGGAGCCTATACGGTATACCTGTCATGAAAATAACCAATCAAAAGTACTCTGAACATTTACTGCTATCACAATGGGATGGAATGAAACGTTCTTAAATAAAGGAAAGTACGACAGAATCCACCATATTGTTAAGATTGAATTTTTAGTAAAATTAATAAGATTGATATTTTCTTTGAATTGTATTAAAGTAATGTTTTATTTATTTATATTTAAGTAGTTTCTAAAATATATTAAAGGTAATTTCACTTGTTTTTGAAGTAGAACTATATAGAATAGAAGGTTTGCTGTGCAGGCGAAAAAATTAGGTAATGTATATCGATGTGTTGTGTAGAAGCAGCAAGATACTAAGCTTGCCAATGTATAAGCTGTGTGGAAACATATAACAAAAATACATAATACATGAATTTTGCCTAGCTACAGTTCTAAGTACCAACAGTAAAAATATGTCTCTGACCTAGTTATTGGCAAAGGTTCAATTCGGTTAATGAAGGTGAAGTAAGATTTCTCTAGACGATACAGAAACAAGATGGCTTCCAACTAACGGCTAACCATATTTGGTGTGACGACGCGAAACGAATATAAATAAACTATAGAGTAGGTCTTATGACGTAAGATAAATTGGTTTCTGCCGGTCGAAACTGGTTTATACCTAAATGTAAGTCAACATCTTTTCTGACTGATGCATGGAGGGTATGACCTCTGACCCTGACACTATAAATACAGATGCGCGATCAGGTCAGATTAGTTCCCCATGTCAGCGGAAAATGAATGTTTGACTCTTCGTTTCAGGTAAGGACACTGTATATGTCATAACCTATTTTAAGAAATAAGTATTTTTAATGCTTGAGATTTTAATGGTAAAATTCTTTTGTGTGTAACATTGTAATAGAATGTTTTATGTTCATATTTAATTATATTTATGTAAGTTTATGGTAAAGGTTGAATTAGCTACCAACTTCATACTTTGATTTAATGTTGAAATAAAGTATTTCTTAAGTAAGAAAGAGTAATATCTAGCAATATATTCTAAATCAATATTCTACTTTAAGATATGTAAAATGTATTCTTTAAATTAATTGTTGCATTAATTACAGTTATTATATTTCATACTTCGACTATCTTGAAATTGATTGAGAATTAAATATTGTATAATATTCTAAGGTGCAGAAGTTATACGAATAAATGAAGTTGGAAAGCTTAATAGGAAAATGTAATATGTATTTCATGAACTTTTATTATAAAGCTTTTAGATGTGTTTCTAGAATGTAGTAATATATATGTGTGTTGATTATTTAAATAAAGTTCCCCATGTCAGCGGAAAATGAATGTTTGACTCTTCGTTTCAGATGCAGCTGTCTATCTTCGCGGCGACACTCTTTTAAGAGAGTTCTTCTCTTTCTTCTTCTCTCTCTCCCTTGTGATTACCAACGACCTTTCTTTACATAACAATATTATACCATTATTTTTGCATATATTTATGTTATAAAATTTTTAATCTTTAACATCAACATCTTCATTATCATATCTATACAGGGGTCGTCGATCACATTGTTCTACATGAGTGGTGTGAAACAATGATTCGACTAATCCTGGCTAACGAAGATGTATTATCATCACCATCGCTATCTTATGAATGGAATTATTATTGTTATTATTATTATTATTATTATTATTATTATTATTATTATTATTATTATTATTAAGGCACGGGACGCAAGTAGCAGGGTTAATAGCAGCAGAAAGAGACAACGACAACTGTATTGTAGGCGTGGCTTATGGCTCAACACTTATAGGTATTTTCTGACATTCAGATGCTCTGTGACTGGATACGTTAAAGAATTTATTGAATATGGGTGGCAGGCGAGTGGATACGTTAACGTATTTATTGAATATGGGTGGCAGGCGAGTGGATACGTTAAAAGTATTTATTGAATATGGGTGGTAAACGAGTGGATACGTTAAAAGTATTTATTGAATATGGGTGGCAGACGAGTGGATACGTTAGCCTATTTATTGAATATGGGTGGCAGGTGAGTGGATACGTTAAAGTATTTATTGAATATGTGTGGCAGGTGATATAACATTAGTACATTGTGTTCTTACGTCTGTATCAAACATTCATCATACAAAATTCTAGAAACATATTATATTGTGACGAGAACATGGTGCCTCTACAGAACAAAACTAAGCAAACCAAACAAAACAAACATAACATAATTCATAATATATCAATGGTTCATTTATATTCAATATATGAGGATTTAAATAATTGTTTAGTAACAGCTATTATGCAAGTATTGTCATTAATATTGATAACTGTAGCCAACCATTGTCGCAAGCCATATTTGTTCAGTGGTTTAGTTTGAAATATTTAACTCGTATTTTAATATATATGACTCTCTGTGCTCTGGCTAATCTGAATTACAGGAACTGCGACACAATTACGCGCATATATACGTCTGATAAATTCTGTTGAGAAATATTGTTTCTACTCTCAACAAGCAATCAGTTCGAAAATCACATAAGGAAGAATTAAAAAGACGAGATGGAGGAGAGACGTTTCTGGTTTCTTAGAATTTGTTCAAGGGTTTTGTGATTTATTTAAAACTATCATACGTCTTCCCAAGAATATATTTTGGTATGCAACGTTGCATAAGAGTTTAAACAAGGGAAATCGAATTAAGACATTTTGATATTTACCATCGTTTCAGAGTAAAATCTGTAACAATATCTTTGTCATCTTTAATCTTCAGACTTGTTGGTAGATTTTCGGTTGTTACCATAGCCTTCTCTAATTATTGCAATAACGCGCTTCAGGCCTGACAATCAATACAAGCAGCAAGTAAACAAAACAAGTAAACAGAGGAACATCCAATATATTTTGCATCAAATGTAATCATACGTTATACGTGATGATTTGAAACAGTTCTGCGCATACTTAGAAGAAGTTACATTCGGTAAAAGGACATTTTCTGTGTTTCATATGAAATTTTAATACATATTTGCAAGCTTCGTACCTACAAAATATTTAATCATTTACTTAGTGTTCCACTGGTGAATCCATGAGAACATTTCAGTATTGCAAATGTTTGGATTTAGGTTTAAATCTTTCAGGAATTCGGTTTTTGGGCTCCAGCCACACGACCGACATCATAGAAGCAGAGGCGATAGCTCACGGATATGAGATTATTGACATATCATGCAGCAGCTGGGGCCCACCAGATGGGCGTGGGTACTTTGCACCAGGGGCCTTAACTGCAGCAGCCTTTGAATTTGGAGTAACTCAGGCAAGTATACTCAAAATGTTACTGTGAAGGCAATATGTACCCATTCTAATTGGAATAAACAAAACTATGTAGTCTCCAAACACTTATAGATATGATTCATGTAATATGCCAGAAAGAAAGTTAATCAAAAATTTTATGACAATGAACTTGTATCGATCAAGGTCTGGAAGGAATAGGAAATGAATAAAGCTGACTATGTATTTATGTTTATATTTGTATTCGCGTATCCATAGCATCACATGAGAAGCCATGATAATAATCAAAGACAGTTTACTTATTGTAAACAGTCAATAGATCACTCAGAAATGGTCCAAAAATGTATCGCCATAAAGATTCGATTGTAAAGCCTAACTTGTACCCGCTAACGTAGAAGAGAAGCTCTGTGCGATTTCAATCACATCAACATCAACTTCAGTGGCTGTAAAAGTAAACGAACATTTACAGAAATAAACGCGTTAGGGCTTTCTTCTACGTTTTCATAACTAACTGCATTAGTTGGAAACTACCGCATTCATCGGTAATAGTATTTTCCCAGCCGCAAATGTCCATAATTTTTAATTTTCATTATTCCGTTCGATCAATAGGGTCGAAGAGGAAAGGGTATAATTTACGTATGGGCAGCGGGCAATGGAGGAACCACGGACAACTGCAATGCAGATGGTTATGCCAACAGTATATATACAGTGACCATATCAAGTGTTAATGCTAAAGGTCAACCAGCTTTTTACTCCGAAGTTTGTCCACCTGCCTTGGCCGTTACTTACAGTGGAGATCGATATCACAGATATATGGTATTCGTTATGTAAATACATAAACTGGAAGGTTGGACACAATTTGCAGTTAGAAGCACTAACTGTTTTGAGAATATATATATTGTTAATAAAAGTATATAGAAAGTAACAGCAAAGTGTACCTCTAAGATATTTCATTATTGTATTTGTTACTATTCTCTTAAACTCTTTGATACAATGATGATTATTCTTTGTTACCATGATGATTATTCTTTGATACAATGATGATTATTCTTTGATACAATGATGATTATTTTTTGATACAATGATGATTATTCTTTGTTACATTGATGATTATTCTTACATACAATGATGATTATTCTTTCATACAATGATGATTATTCTTTGTTACAATGATGATTATTCTTTGATATGACCTCATTTTTGGGTAATCGAGTGCCATAGAAATAATTGTTTATTTCGAATTTTAACATTTCACGATGTATTTAGGTTACAGTAATACCTCGAACATTCGCGAGTTTAGGTTCCAAAACCCGTCGCGAATCAGGAGGAATCGCCAATGTTTGGTACGAGTCACTAAAATGCTAATAAATGCTTATTTCTAGAGTTTAAACCCTAAATATGACCTAAATCATGCTCTCAAAGCACTTTAATTTAATTTGAAAGTTAGCTTAATACATTACCCTTAGAAAAAGAAATAAATGGTTGGCATAAAAATAGAGTACATTATCGCCTAATGTGTAATTAGTCCGAGTTTCCTCTGACCTTTGCCACCCCATTTTTTGATATTTGGACATTTGGGGTAGCCGTTTACTTGCCGGCCCAGCAAACTTGAACGATCTTTCATCGATATATACCTGCATGAAATCGATATGAATATGATTTATTTCTTCATTTATCTAAAATAAAATTACCTGACTTTCATTTTTATGTTGGATTTATTTTCCTACCTAACACTAGAAATGGCGTATTGTTGATAGCACGTGACTGTCTGACCTCTGATGTCATTAACATGTAGGTTGCGAGATTGTGTAGTCACGTGACTAAGAATGCAAATGACTAGATCAGGTCAAATTTCAGCAACAATGTACTTGTCTATCAGCGGATTAAAGACGTAACGAATGCTATTCTCACGATTATTGAGAAAATAAATCATATTCCTATCGGTTTCGTGCAGGTATATATCGATGAAAGATCTCCAAGTTTAGTGGGCCGGCAAGAAAGCGGCTACCCCATTCCGACAATGGTGTCGGCGAATTCCAACTTTTCTATATGGAATGCATTCTGACCCTACACCCCAACATAAATGTCCAAATATAAAAAATGGGGTGGCAAGAGTCAGAGGAAACTTTACAGTTACATTTACAGTACGGTATACATGAACTAATATTACCCAAATACTAATGCACTGGCTGCCGTTTTCGTTTGCACTCAAAGTAATGTAAAACCAAGTAACGAATGGGAAATATTTCGCAGATCTGTGAAAAAAATCGCGGATGTAAATTAGTTAGGTTCCAATGAAAATTTCGCGAATCCAGAAACGCGAATGTTCGAGGTATTACTGTATATCATTGCAAATGACCGCAACAAAAACTATACATTGTAGGCAGTAGAGGAAATTTGAGCAATTAATAATATATGCAACTATATAGTAAACTCCCATCAGACTAGAACATATTTTCTTTGTAGATAAGAATGCACGAAAATAAATAAGTCCAAAACATGATGAAGACCTTTTGAATCAATTCCTTATAAATCAAAAAAGGAAGCAAAAAGTAACAGTCTTCCCATCAGAATAGTTATGTATTCAAACCATGATAATAACTGACGTTGTGCGTAACAGCTTTGGGAAAAGGGATTCCAGATCAATATTGAGTGATTTTTGCATCTTTCTCGTCTCTGTCTACAACGAGTACCAATCGTGTATCATGGGCTTATTTTATCGATGATGTGATATATACTACAATAAATCACTATTTCCTTTACTAAGATGTGACATGCTAGGTATTTTAACATGTACGTGGACAAAGATATAATCGGCGTCGTGTTGAATTGTTCGAAAGGGTAAGAAAGTGCAGACGCCGAAAGTCATGGTCTTAAGCTGCAATGTTAATAATTCCTTACTTGTGTGCAGTGTTTATGTTTCATTTCTTTCCGTAATTTGAGTACTTGCTCCTTTGATAATGCTTTGCGATATCATCCGTCAATTTATCTGCTTTGTCTATAAATGAAAGGATGTGATTCGTTCTGAAGGAGCTCTTCAGGCTTTACAGTCCAAAGATTGAAACTAGTACATGTCCTATTTCATCGTCAGTTTATTTATGCAAATCGTTTCAGAAAATGCAATGCACTTATTGTGATGCGGGTTGCAAAGTTAGAATCTCGATCTTGTCTTGAACATCTGTCATACACTTATCATGGGTTATGACGTCATATGTCACTTTACATGTAATATATATTATGAACAAAAAACTAATTAGCCTACTTTCTACCAGAATTCATCATTAGACTGATTAGCATCGAATGGAGATTAGTATTTAGCAACTATAGATTCGTTAACATGGTGTTGCACATTTGTATATGTATGATGTTACCGTAATATCCTATTCGTTATCAATATGATACCAGGACATATTTATTTAGGTCTAGGATTTTTTTCCGAATAAATATAATATAGAGCTTTTACTTTAATCGTGTTATAACATATAATCCAACTAATCAAGAGATGGATGATTACACTAGATCATTGATTATAGTTATATTGTCATATCTAAAATTAGAATTAGCTCTGCAAGCTTGATAATACAAACGTAACATCTCTTTTAATATGTTGAATGCTTTTAAAATCCGAAAGTATTGTTTATTGATCCTACATAAGATATGTTGGTGCCTTCCATTATGTCATATGAATTTGTTTCAACTGATTTAATTTCCAATCTCCACCTGTACAGGTCACGACATCCAATTTAGGTTTGTGTAGTGGTGGTATAGAGGGGAGTTCCTTGTCGGCTCCTCAAGCTGCTGGAATGGTGGCTCTAGCCTTACAGGCCAAGTAAGTTGCTTGTTTTAGCTGATTTTTCAAAACAAAATCTTATATATAAGATGACCTAATATTTAATATTTGTCTTTACGTTTTCAACACTATGTACTTTTTAAATGTTAAGCAATATATTTGCCCAATGCAAGAAACGTTAGATGCTGATAATGTATGTTATATAGATAGGAGGAAATCTCTTGCTGGATGTTTGCAAACTTTATTTCATCTTTCGTATGTTGCAATTTTGTCATGTAATATACTCTATTTTTTTTCCCAGTGAAAACGTCATATAACTTTATACTTTATGTGGTACTTGCATTGATGAAAATACCGAAGGACATATATACACCACCACACTCTACACCTCAATGAACTCAAACCAAACAAAACAAATGAAACACACTGAAACACACGCACGCAAACACGAACACTTACAAAGACTTGTATGATTAGTTCAACAAGTATTAACACCATGATTGGTTAATATACATGGATTTAGGAATGCCTCATATCAATAGCAAGCAAATTAGTAATGTGTAGGGTTTTGAATACTATGCAAGCAAATTAGTAATGTGTAGGGTTTTGAATACTATGCAAGCAAATTAGTAATTTGTAGGATTTGCATACTATGCAAGCGAATTAGTAATGTGTAGGGTTTTGAATACTATGCAAGCACATTAGTAATTTGTAGGTTTTGAATAATATGCAGTGAAGCATATTAATGATGCTTGTATCCATTCAATTTATTCATAATAATTGATGTGCATATAATATACGCATATTTCTTGCAACATCATAATTGAAGTGCATATGATCTATGCATATTTCTTGCAACATTATAATTGATGTGCATATAACCTAGCAATATTTCTTGCAACATTATAATTGATGTGCATATAATCTAGGCATATTTCTTGCAACATTATAATTGATGTGCATATAATCTAGGCATATTTCTTGCAACATCATAATTGATGTTCATATAATCTAGGCATATCACTTCCAACATTGCATTATATGAATCTGGTTCATTACTGTTATGGAATTGTTTTATAATAAAACCAAAATCACAATTAATATCATTTGGAAAAAAAAAAACCTTGGAAACAAAATATAACGTCTTTTCAACAAATGGCTTCAGTCCAAACCTGACGTGGAGAGATGTTCAACACTTGATTGTAAAGACGGCAAAGTATCAAAATCTGACGGAGGCTACGGAGTACGGTTTTACACTGAACGGAGCGGGTAACTACGGTACGGAACATTCTAATTTTGAAATGAATATACGACGAATGTCGTTATAAAGCGGGAATAACATCCCCATAAGCAGCAGCAAATATGCAATAACACAGCGTGTGTTCATTTATTCTGTAGAAAATAGTGACTATTAGTATACACGACTTTTGATGTATAGACTCATTTCTAATAGCTGATGATGCTTACTTAATATAAAAAATGTCACGGAATTTGTAATCAATCAAACTATTAATTAAAGATCATATGTAATTCTGCATTTCCAATATTGAAAATATGTCTTGTCTAAGCTAGATGGCTAATTTTGTTAACCCGCAGCAGCAACGGGGGTGCGTGACGACGAGATGGCGTCGTTGTTTTTGCTTCGATGCGTGATGCAGCAACACATGGTGACAATAACCTGGCGTCATTCTGTTTGCCGAATGGAGGCTTTTATTAAGCATTTACGAGGAAGCCTTGGATGTCGAATTGACGCCTTGTAAAAGTTATCGGATTCACCCTCTCTGCTGCTATATCTGAACAAGTATTTAAAAGTTTAGAGAAAAGGATACACAATCTTTTGAAGTGTATAGGCTACGTATATTAAATAAACGAGGACAATGATGTCTTGATTATAAATTTAGTAATTACAACATGCTATATTGTGACGTACATTTAGTCAGTATGACATGAATATATTGTGACGTACATTCAGTCAGTATGACATGATATATTGTGACGTACATTTAGTCAGTATGACATGAATATAAACTTACATCCATTCTTCTGAAGGAAGCATGTGCTGCCGATAATAAGCGTTCGTGTAGTGTTGTATTTTTTTCTCTTGACTTACTGTATTTTGTGGGAATGTTAGCACGATTATTTTTCCTTACTTGTTAAGACAAAGAAGTCACATAACATCCGCCTGAATTCAAATTTATGCTTGGGACAAATCTGAGAGAGAGAGAGAGAGAGAGAGAGAGAGAGAGAGAGAGAGAGAGCATTCTGTTTTCATTTTCGATGAGACTACGGAAGGAAGTCAAACTCTGAAGCAGCAACTGCTGCTTTTTAAACATGAAGCATCACTCAATTTATAAAAGTATGTGTACACCGAATTATATATTTTATAAAAAGAGTTAGTATTATATTTCTTTAAAGCTTACAAAATCATACAATTCTGAACGTTTTGTCTTTTTGAGTACATTATAAATTAATAAATGTGTGACTTGTTAGCAAAATCGTTCTTGCAACAAGTCTATACTATAATTACAAGTTTATACAAATTCTTAATAAAGTTGAATAGTAAAAAGATTACTAGACGAGTTGCATTGAAAGTGAACGTAACATGTTCTAAAGACCTCTTTTATTAATAATCAACCGTTCTAATGCTCCAGGAAAGATCCTTAAAATATAACTATATATGTTTCTCTTACCAGAAACAAGGAAGTCAGACCCTGAAGCTTGTGGTGCTGCACTTTTGACTAAATTATCGGATTATATATATATATATATATATATATATATATATATATATATATATATATATATATATATATATATATATATGAGGGGTGACTGTGTGTTTCTACAGGAATGCATAAATGGCTATGGAACATAACGCCTAACGTCATTCCTTTTAGTCTGGAAACATCTAAGAAGCGTGCTTGTATCTTATTTCGTTTGTAAACAGGGTTTGCTCACCAAATGATTCTCCTGACATTTTAATATTGATGTTAATGTTATTAACGCCACTACAGAATAAGTTTCTAACATGTACATATGTCTTGTATTGTTCTTTATTTGTTATCTTTCTCACTGAAATATACGAGAAACAATAATATATTTGGTACATAAACAACAATTATATTATTTTTTAAAATAGTATAAATTGAAATTATGTGCCTAAACAAATGTGTTTTATACAAAATTCCTCGAAATTTAACCGTAATATCTATAAAACATCTAATTATAACCAAAGGTTTTCGACAGTCAGTAATATTACATATCATTACTTGCAATTACTCAAATTTGTTTTCATGCCTGGTATCAGTAAGACTTCTAGAGATTTCGCCAAGCTGTATTCTCAGTCGTCATTGCTGAATGCCCGTCCTAAAGACTTGTCTTTATGATATTAATTACACAAAGGATTGCTTTATTTTGAACGGTATTTGTTTATCTCGGAGATATGAATGAGTTTGATCTCCATTTTTCAATAATATAATTTACTGAATTATGTTTCCTGTTTTCCAGTCTTCCTGAATTTGGTTTCCGAAGTATAATTTTATCAACAATGGTTGGATTTCGAACGCATAGGCTGACTTTATCTAGCAAGGCTTAATGAATTTTATTTACAGCATTCGAGTGCACCTTTAATCAAGCACTAAATTTAATATACTACCAGATGTTGATCAGATTTCGAATTGGTCTGTTACGTGATGTTAATCAGAAACGTGAATATTAACATTTGCAGAAGTCCATAACACCATCTCTAAAATAGTATGCTGTAGATTTCGCATCCTTCAGAACTTGACTGCTGCGCATTATCTTGTAATGGTACGTTAGATTTCAGTTCAGTTTGTCACAGCGTCTATATGTATGAATCCTTAAAGTGTGTTCATTTACAGGGTTTTAGACTAGTGTACTGACCACTATTTTAAATCCTCCTTTTCGTTTGTTTGCACCATAGATGTGAATGGAAATGTGGATTGCAATGACTGAATCATACACTTGGTATTGATAATCACTTGAATTTCGGTAGCTCCTTTCTGTGGCCTCTATATATCATTGTTTTTATTATATAACGTATTTTAAAAGTTATTTTATAGTAATCTAAAGCACTGCACACACGCTTGTATTCACATGTTTGGTTGAATATTGGGGATAAATCGAACTCGTATAGAGTGTATTGTCTATTTGTTTACGCGATAACCATCCACACCACATCCCAACCCCAAAGACAAAAAGAAACGAAAATCATGGAAACAACGCTGTGAGCAGTTACTCACATGTTTACTGCTTCACCAAAAAATACAAAATTCGGAATTACATGATTTTTTTTATGTAATTTATACCATTCACGTCTACAAGTTCGAACAAATTTTCAACTGGAACCAAACTTGTTGTATGATTTGTATTCCTACAGGCTCGCAAAAAACTTTAAACATATAACATAACATTATACATACGCTAGGAAACAATTGTATCATTTTGCTGAACGGCTTTTGTATTAAAACTGACAGTTGGTCAAATGTTTGGTTTCGGTCTGATGGATGCAGAAGCAATGGTCAGGTACGCCAAGACCTGGGAAACCGTGCCACAGCAAGAAATCTACACAAGTAACATCAGCACGCCATACTGGTAGGTGAAAAAATACATTATATCTATTTCTATTTTTAGCACTTAATGCATATTTCTTTGTATTCATTTTTGTATGCAGTACAATGTAGTTATTAAACATTGTATATCATCGTTATATACTACACTGTATACCCCACCACCTCCATCTGTCTTTCTCACACACCGTTTTGGTTGGTTAGAATGTATGTCAGTTTTAAATCATTTGATTTAACTTACTCTCTGATTCTGCACCCCAAACAGGATATGTGTTGATACAAAATTAAAACTAAATTTCCAATAGATAAACAGATTGATCGACAATTAAAAAAAATAATCGTATGGTAAGTCACCACACGCACACAATACATGACTACACACGTAACATGCGTAACTGAGGCACACAACGAACAGTGCAAGCATATCATACAAGCTGGTTTCTTTGTTTTACCTCTTATTTTAGGGTGCTAAATTCATCTATATATGTAAAGTCCGAAACCCTCGAAGTTGAGAGAACATGTCCGATCAATTACTTGGAACACGTGAAGGTGCTAACAACTTTTCAAAACAGTCAGCGTGCTAACGTAGAGCTAGAATTGCTCTCCCCAGCAGGGACACGGAGTAAGCTGATGACCCGAAGAATTTTCGACCATGGAGTCCGTAGTGAACAGGTGTGGGTGTTCATGTCGGTTCAGTTTTGGGGCGAAGACCCTGCGGGAAACTGGACATTCTCCATTAGAATTCCTAGTACTGATACAGGTGAGGGGTAATTTTATATAATGTATTCAATTTGAAAGTAATTCTACTTTGTAATACCATAGATGCAGCTATAATAGTGCTTAACGTATATTACTTGTCATGCAGAAAATCATTTGTTCATAGAATACACCCGAAAAAACAGGTATGAATATCATGTGTAATACACCAGTAAAAATCCACTATTAATACCTTGTGAAATACACAAGTAAATTCCGGTATGAACACCGTTTATAATATACCACTAAATGTTAATATGTATATACCATGTAAAATACCAGTATAAAATAGTATGAATATCATATGCAAAACACCAGCGAAAACAAGTATGAAAATCATGTGTAATACATCAGTAAAATCTGTATGAATATCATCTGTAAAACACGATAGAACACCTGTATGAAATGTATGTGTAATACACCAGTAAAAACAGTATGAATATCATCTGTAAAACACGATATAACACCTGTATTAAAATCATGCGTAATACACCAGTAAACACAGCATGAATACCATTTGTGTAATACATCACTAAACTCCAGTATGAATATGATATGAAATACAGCTTATATAACCTGTATGAATATCATGTGCAATATACCAATAAAAGCCTGTATAAAAATCATTTGTAATATGCCAATAAAATCCAGTATGAATATCATGTGTTATACACCAATAAAATCCTGTATGAAGACCATGTGTAAAACACCAATAAAACCCTGTATGAAGACCATGTGTAATACACCAATAAAACCCTGTATGAAGACCATGTGTAATACACCAGTAAAATCTAGTATGAAGAACATGTGTAATACACCAATAAAACCCTGTATGAAGACCATGTGTAATACACCAATAAAACCCTGTATGAATACCATGTGTAATACACCAATAAAACCCTGTATGAATACCATGTGTAATACACCAGTAAACTACAGTGTGAATATAATGTGTAATACACCAGTAAAAACCAGAATCGATATCATGTGTAATTTACAAAACCTAGTATCAATACCATGTGTAACAGACAAAACCCAGTATGAATGCCACGTGTAATACAGAAATATCAACCAGTATGAATATCATGTGTAATACACCAGTAAATACCAGTATAAATACCATCTGTAATAGACAAAAACCAGTATCAATACCATGTGTAAAACACCAGTAAATACCAGTATCAATACCATGTGTAAGATACCAGTAAAGACCAGTATCTATACCATCTGTAATACACCAATAAAGACCAGTATCAATACCATGTGTAATAGACAAAAACCAGTATGAATGCCACGTGTACTGCAGAAATATCAACCAGTATGAATACCATGTGTAATACACCAGTAAAGACCAGTATCAATACCATCTGTAGTAGACAAAAACCAGTATCCATATCATGTGTAAAACACCAGTAAATACCAGTATCAATACCATGTGTAAGACACCAGTAAAGACCAGTATCTATATCATCTGTAATACACCAATAAAGACCAGTATCAATACCATGTGTAATAGACAAATACCAGTATGAATGCCACGTGTACTGCAGAAATATCAACCAGTATGAATACCATGTGTAATACACCAGTAAAGACCAGTATTAATACCATGTGTAAAAGACAAAAACCAGTATCCATACCAGGTGTAATACACCAGTAAAGACCAGTATCTATACCATCTGTAATACACAAATAAAGACCAGTATTAATACCATGTGTAATACACCAGTAAAGACCTGTATCAATACAATGTGTAATAGACTCAAACCAGTATGACTGCCACGTGTATTGCAGAAATATCAACCAGTATGAATACTATGTGTAATACACCAGTAAAGACCAGTATCAATACCATCTGTAGTAGACAAAAACCAGTATAAATGCCACCTGTAATAGACAAAAGCCAGTATCAATGCCATGTGTAATACAGAAATATAAACCAGTATGAATGCCATGTGTACTACAAAAATAAGAACCAGTATGAATACTAGGTGTAGCAGAAGAGACTATGCTTTCCTTGCTGAATCGAAGGTTATTAATAATAATAAATAAAATGATAATAACTATTATTATTATTATTATTATTATTATTATTATTATTATTATTATTATTATTATTCTTATTATTATTATTATTATTATAATAAGAAGAAGAAGACGAAGGAAAAGAAGAATAGTGTGGACTTAGTACAGCGATAATCTTTAGAAGCTCTATGCGCTTTACATGTTAAATAACACATACAATAGATACAACAGGATTACAAATACAGACATCAAGAAATTAAAAGTAAAAAAGGTTATAATTGCACTAATAAAGAAATAATAATTTTACCAACTTGATAGGCGCTACTGGCACACTAGTTTTTTATCGCCACCAAGCAAAATCGCGCCTGTTTCATTAGCAAATTAGATATAGGTCAAGGGCTACCCTCTTTGTTTTACAAATGTATATCTCATATACGTTTTTTTGTTATTCCAAATATACATCAGCCAGGCCACAAATTGATATCTCCAGCTATTAATACTAAGCAAAATGGTCGCATGTTGTATTAGTAAAGAAATATTTATAGCAAGCCAGTGATTTTACTGCACAAATGATGAATTAATTATTAGATCAAAAAGTATGATCCACGCCTGAAATTTTGCTCACGTTCTAGGCAGACACTCTCTGACGTATTTTCAACATTTTTCTGTTAAAGAAATACACTTAGGCAATGTATGTATATCAAGAAACGTGAGGGTGATGATTCTACCTACCAAGTAAAAGGAGATTATGTTACTGATGCGCTTGATTTGTTTTGTTTTAACTGTACGTCTCCCTATAGTCTCCAGATCTTGTACGTGCTGTACCAGGGCATTTTAATGATAAGTCACATTGTCCCTATATTGTCCCCTATTACTACTGCTCTAAGAGCCTAAATTGGTTTACTTCAACATTTACCGACATTTCCTTTGCTAGATGTGACAGACACCTTCTTAGAATATTATCATATTTTGGATTAACACACAATGAATGGCTGATGTCATACGTATACATCAGACCTTTGCAGAAAGTCTTGCCTAGTGTGTCCTAGATTTGCTGAATTTGCTCATCTCATATATATATATATATATATATATATATATATATATATATATATATATATATATATATATATATATATATATATATATATATATATATATATATATATATATAGATAGATAGATATAGATATATATCTATATTAAGAAAACCAATGTGTCCGTGTCAAGAGGATTTATAACCGATATGCACTATTGCAGGAAATAAGTGGTGGTCATTATGGATACATTCTATATTCCTTTGTTAAAAATATTTGGTCGAAGTCTTTTTCGATAGGGCTAGGTCACATTTTATGGAATCTGTTGATATCCGTATTTGCCACAAGTTGAAAAGTGATCATTTTATAGTCAGAAAAATAGTTTATTTTTTTAAACAATGGTGACCATTTCCCTATATGTAAATAAGATTAGCGAAAAAAATACGTTATATATATATATATATATATATATATATATATATATATATATATATATATATGTCATCACCATACTTTTCACAGGAAACTTAACTTCATGGCAATTGATACTTTATGGCACTACAGCGGATCCACTTTCAGGTAAATGCGAGGTCTGCATGCAGTTCTTTTAATTATATGAAACTTTCTTCGTCTTGAAATTGTATTCTTGTTTATATACTCCATATTTGTACATTACATAATAAACAAATGATTTTAAGCGAAAGAAAATATTGAGTTGGATGAGAGCTTTTACGTATCAGATTTTGTTCAGATTAAAATTGGACTTAACGGTACGTGCTTTGTTTGATTTAGGGTACAGTTGTACATTTATGATTTAGGGTACAGTTGTACATTTATGATTTAGGGTACAGTTGTACATTTATGATTTAGCTTACAGTTGTACAGTTATGATTTAGGGTACAGTTGTACATTTATGATCATTAGTATTCAGAGCATAATAATATTTAAGAGTTCGTAATATTAGGCAATATCACACTGCCTTCATCAGCGATCGAGACTGGTGGGTAGTAATTCAAACTCCTCGTCCTTGATTAGTGTTGGCCTCCGCTGTCATATTTCGATTGCCTCTCTAACCTTTCTTTTCCATGCATTGTCTTATGATGCGATCCGCTTTGGTTGGTAGATGAGGATGGAAAGTGTAACATTGCTACAATGTTCATAAATGACATTTGACCCCCCACGGACGTGATCTGGAATCCTGCCCCCCCCCCCCCCCCCCGAAGTAATTCTTCTTGCAATTATTACATTTGAAGAAATAAACCACACCACATGTTGTTTCTTCAAATTTGCAGTTTTGTCCTTCAAATGTGTAAGTTGTCTTACACAGCTGTATCGTTTGTGATATGTGTTAATCCCATGTTGTCTGAATATTCTGGATAGAATTTCTCCACAGACATATGACATGTCAATGTGGTTTTGTGTAAAGTCGCCTCGTATTACGAGACCTTTACATGTCACATGATCAACAATAATCCCTGAAGAAGATTGTGTGTGATATTACCGAGATGTTAAAGATAGTTTTGCTCTAAGTATGGAAATTATTAATCGTCATTAATTATCTATAGCTTATCTATAGCAAGGATGCAACTATTTAAGTAGTAGTGCATGTACCTTTAAACAGTGACCTTGAAAGTAAATATTCAATGCATTTCCTACCATAAATTATTTTGTTTCAAAGAATATAATGTTACATATTTAGGCTCGCACAAAACGTAACAAGAAAAAAATGAAAACAACAAGCTTTGTACAATTTAACAAATAATTTATTACCCTAGAAATCCATCTAACAACGAGAAAAAGTACTTACAGTTCTACGAATCAAATCCAAACAATATCCAAGGATAATCGTTGAATTACAATATAGAAGTCATAACAATAAGAATTCCTAATGAAACTATGTTTGAATCCAGTTAACGACCTATACTGTGGTCAGCGTTGTACTGATGTGTGAAGAGTTTTTTGTTGAGTCACAGAAAATAATATTCAAGCGTTTGAATTCGGTTTAAATTTAGATAACTGTCCTTGTCCAAGAAGTAATGTATATCACTAGTAGTTCCAGGAAAAACAAACTAATCCAAGTAAATAAAACAATTAAATAATTAGCCCCAAAACTGGTCACAACATAAAACAATTTAAATTCCCAAGTGTTAAAGCAAGTAATGGTTAGTCTTTCTCAAAATATAAATAATAAATCTAGCTACAACACAAAACAGATGCCTGGATGTGGGTCAGTCCTATAGAAAAACCAGAGTTTGTAACAATTAATGCATGTTTTTTGTCACGTTCTCCAAATATATCATCGAATCCACTTCTGAATCTTAACCTGAGAAAGTCAATAAGATATTTTTTAAAAACGTTGTTTACAACAACTCTCTGATTTCTGGATCAAGGTCATAAACCAGGTCAAAATTAGATACAATGTCTCAACCAAGTTATTTTTGTCTAAAATAAAGAAAATCATTCAGAACGACCTCTATTCCAGTAAATAAAGTTACATTACAATAGTCAGTAACGGAATATTAAAATATGTAACACTTACAAACAAGCAAACAATTAAGCTAAATCAAATTAAAATTAAATCAAGTATACATAACAATACAATTTATATTTAAGACCATTTAAATTGTGTTTTGACAAAGAGAAGATCAAGCAGCAAATGCTAGTAAGTTGGACAAATGTTACTTTCTTCAAATAATATGAAAATGGTTATAATATAAAAGGGATTCATTTTGATGTATTTTCTTTTCTTTTATAAAACTAATTAATTTGCTTGCTCTGTGTGAACGTTTGTTTTATCTACCGTTAATTTGATCAAAATAATCTGCTGTGATTTTAATACTCTTTTTACGTAAATTTTTATATTTATTTGCAAACCTTTTCTCAAAATCTGATCTAATATAACTCGGCTGGTGCATAGTGCATCGAGATTTCAGTTCAATTTGCATTTGATTGATAGCTTTGAACTCAGCATGTATTAAACCATTACTTTTGATATGACTCGAACGTGTGAACAGTTAAATATTCTTCGCGAATGGATAATCATGAATCTTAGTGTTCATCACGCAATTGTCGACAGTCATTGTCAGTCTGTCTGTATCTGTCTCTGCTGTTTCTTTCTGTCATTGTCTGTCTGTCTGTATCTGTCTCTGTCTCTTTCTCTGTCTCGTTGTCTGTCTCTGTATCTCTGTATCTATGTCTCTCTCTCTCTCTATCTCTCTCTCTCTCTCTTTATATATATATATGGTGCACATGGACATTCTCTCTCTCTCTCTCTCTTCTCTCTCTCTCTCTCTCTCTCTCTCTCTCTCTCTCTCTCTCTCTCTCTCTCTCTCGTAGCTATTCCCATTATATTTTGTACCTATCCCTTTATATGTGCATATTCAAGCAAGTATGCTTTTGCTCTTTCAACTATGTCTGCATTTGAGGTCTTTCGCATACGAGCTAACTATATATTTACGTGTATTACTTACAAATATTCTTTTAGATAGCAGTTACCTTATAGCCAGATGCCGATAGTTAATGCTAAAAGTATAGGCATATGGCTCTGATGTGCCAATAGAGACACAACGGAAACAAAAGTTTCAGTATATATAATGCGATTTCCTTAAAATATACCACATTTTGTCTTATTATGTTTCTCATTTTCGATATTATTTTTGATACAAGCTTTAATTTTTCCAATGGAAAGTTTAATTCTGAGTCAGCCTGCCTAGGATAAGACGACTTTTGTACATTCTTTTTAAATCGCTCTCTCTCTCTCTCTCTCTCTCTCTCTCTCTCTCTCTATATATATATATATATATATATATATATATATATATATATATATATATATATATATATATATTGACAAAGAGAAGAGCAAGCAGTAAATGCTTTTAAAAATTTTGACTTTAGGAATTATTGTCCTGGTGCTTCTCACAGATGATCCAGAGTGTTAGTTATTTTTTCCATTTAAATGAAATGCAAAAGTTTCTTTAGATGCATGCCAGCAGAAATATGATTGATCTTGAATCACGGGTCAGATGTGTTGATGACTTTAGGAAAGGTCATCGATGGGCGTAAGTATAAAACAATGAGGCGCGCTGATTGCCTGTTTTTAACAACAAGCCACAGCCATGCAACAATAAAGAAATCAGTCTCAATTAGGATATACACAACGTTAGTTGTTATTAATATGTGAAATATAGCATATATTGCCTTTGGTACTATGTGAAAAAAAACATATACTGCCTGTCATTTCTGTAAGGACACTATTTCTTTATAGACGCATATATGAAATCAAGGAAGCAAAAAACTGCCATAGTTCGTTTTATTGGTTTACTTCAGTTTTGTCCTGTATTGTCCAGTGATTAAAAATGTATCAGCCGGCATTTGTATTCATTTTTATTTTTATATCTAGGAATACCCCCATGTGATGAATATCCATGCGAAAATGGTGGCAACTGCACGTCTAATTCAAAGTATGACATCTATTCTTGCATGTGTGCACCTGGGTATACCGGGAAAACATGTGAGACAGGTACAGCAAACACAATGAAACGAAAGTTACTTTTGCCATGTAAATGTCCTGAATAACGATTAGATCAATCGTTAGATCTGCTTTTTTTAGACTAAGCATGTATATTTTGTAACAGCGATAATTAACATGCACGTTGTTAGACTGATTGAGACATAGTATTGACTCAAAAATGAATTAAGACATTACAATTAATATGCCCAATGATGATGTAATTTAAATTTGCTTGGATTTAAAGCGCATATAATATAAATCTGGAGCATATGCAATAGAACTACGTGTAGGAAAAGACTCCAGATTGTTCTGTGTACAGGAAACAATCTTCTAACTATTTAATGAGCTTGATACTAGTCATTAATATTGAGTACATTGGATACATTATTTACTTCTAGGAAATCGAACAGGTACATTTAATGTCATTATTCATTATTTAAATAGTCAAAATTTATATCAATTCACTTGTTTTATATTTGTCTATGTGGTTTTCTTTGTTTTTGTTGTTTGGTGTCCCGTTTACAGCTATTTATTTTAGTAAAATGCCTAGCCAGTACATATTGTTTGTGTATTCGAACGAAAATTTAATATGGCTTAGTGGATGTATTTAGTCAGATCAAAAGAACAATGTGGAATATATTTTAATTAGTTGCATCAGACCAAAAGGGTCATTATATGACTATAATTAAATTACTTTGGCTTTTCAATATATTCTCTTTTGGAGAAAATCGAATATGTACTCTTATATTTCACGATATATGGATTTCCTTATATCTATAAATCCAATTAGGCTTAAATAATGGCAATACATCAAGGCATCCCACCTTAAGGTCATTCCACATGACGCTAAGATCTCTGTATCAGTGATATACCACGAGATGAATACATCTTTCATTACAAGAAAACCAGGCATGTCGTCATTCATTTTTACGAGAGGTATATCACTGAGACAGTGTAGATAATATACATATATTTTATTTATATCAAATACAAATACATACATTTGCCTTTGAAAGGTTTAAGACTTTCCTGCCGCATGTGTCCACTGCAAAGTGTAACTCTGTTATATTGTGGCTATCCACAATCACGTTTGTATATTGATAAGTTGTTTGTTTTCTTGTTTGAGTTTCTATTTGTATTCCCATTTACAAAATCAATATTAGTCACAGTTATGATTCCTAAATAAAACATCGTTTTAAAGGTCTACTAGTGTACTACCATTACTTTCTTTTATGTGATATATTTAATCTTCTAGATGAGATTTTGAAATGTATTATATCAAATACATCATCATTACTGAAAATAATGACTATAAAACATCGGAACAAAGGACCCTTATAGCCGTCATCAATCTCACCACGCTGACAGGCGGTCAGGAATCATAGTCTCCTAAGATGAATAGAAAAAGGCAGAATCAATATCCAATCTGAATTAAGAGAGAGTGTTGTCACCATTTCAATCCGAATTTAATTTAGTATTTTAGATCTAGACATTTAGTAATTGCCCAAATATCGTGCTGGAAAGTTATAAAGCAACACTCAGGGGAAGCCACTCGTAATTTGGAGGGGAAAATGTAGGAAATCCCAAGAAAGACAAAGCTTCGCAAAGATCAGTAAGCTATTTGCTCGATTGTTGCTGAATATTGCAGCATTGCAATTGTAATTATGTGCACATTGTATACTTCATTACTAGAATCGCTAGTACGTATAATTACCTGTGTTTCACTTACATGCGCATTTTAGAAATGAGCTATGATTATGTCAATAATTTTGTGAATTGCTAGCACGTGGTCATAATCGTTATTGTAATTAAATCTTTCTTCATATACATCAAAATGAACATTCATAAACTATATCATCTTATAGAGTAAATATGTGTCTAAATAACTTAACCCAAATAACACATTCAACAACAGTCGGTACTTCAGAAGCAAATATTTCGATAATCAAAGAATGCAATATTGTCGACCATTCCCCTGAATTTTCGTATCATGGGAATCAAATTTTCATTAAATCGTTTAGTTTCCACTATGCCTCTGAAAAACAAATTGACATTGTAAACACAGTTTGGCATATCTGTTCCATAACCAACAAGCATTCGGAAATAAGACATGTTTTAATGATGTACATTATGAAAAGACTTAAAACTGACAAATATTTGCTTAATTACTTATTGTCAGCCAATTTTTTTTTTTTGGTTTTCTAATTTCACAGTGTTCGTTGATGAATCATATACATGTATTATAGTTTTATGTTAAAAGCAAACACTCCCTAAATAATCTTACGGGAGTTTCTGATGCATTGTTTTACACGTTGACCTTTACAAAACATATGATCGTTATGTTTATCTTAAAGCTCATAGAAAATATATTCAAGAAGAACAAAAATATAATCCAAGTTTTTAGCGTCAATCTGCAGAGTACATTCATGCGTTTATTTTGAAATGATTTTGATATGGTTACCAGAGCCAAGTTCGAATGAAATGTACATATTCCAGTATCATGCGTCTACGTATACGATTATGTTAAGATACGTCCAAAAATAAATTACATATTTCAATGAAATAACAGCTATGTGTCTATGTATATATATATATATATATATATATATATATATATATATATATATATATATATATATATATATATATATATATATATATATGTGTGTGTGTGTGTGTGTGTGTGTGTGTGTGTAAATATGTGTCTAAATAACTTAACCCAAATAACACATTCAACAACAGTCGGTACTTCAGAAGCAAATATTTCGATAATCAAAGAATGCAATATTGTCGATCATTCCCCTGAATTTTCATATCATGGGAATCAAATTTTCATTAAAAAATTGGCGTTTTATGGAAAGGTACTTAAATCCAATTTCCTCGTCATGGCGTAGCCATTAATGTTGAAAGTACCATTAAGTAATAGCCAATGAACCAGTATTTTTAGCCAGAGCTGTTGTACCCTTTTCAAGTTTTCTTTTGCAGATATTAATGAGTGCGATAACAGCCCCTGTGAAGGCAACTCCACGTGTCACAACCGCCCGGGCAGCTATGTTTGTCTCTGCTCCAGTGGTTTTATTTATAATGAGACTATTGGAGACTGCACAGGTTAGATGTACTCACACTATGATATTATTATTTATAACGAGACTAATGGAGACTGCAGGTTAGATGTACTCACACTATGATATTATTATTTATAACGAGACTATTGGAGACTGCACAGGTTAGATGTACTCACACTATGATATTATTATTTATAACGAGACTAATGGAGACTGCACAGGTTAGATGTACTCACACTGTGATATTATTATTTATAACGAGACTAATGGAGACTGCACAGGTTAGATGTACTCACACTATGATATTATTATTTATAACGAGACTAATGGAGACTGCACAGGTTAGATGTACTCACACTATGATATTATTATTTATAACGAGACTATTGGAGACTGCACAGGTTAGATGTACTCACACTATGATATTATTATTTATAACGAGACTAATGGAGACTGCACAGGTTAGATGTACTCACACTATGATATTATTATTTATAACGAGATTATTGGAGACTGCACAGGTTAGATGTACTCACACTATGATATTATTATTTATAGCGAGACTATTGGAGACTGCACAGGTTAGATGTACTCACACTATGATATTATTATTTGTTTACAACACAACGCATCTGTGGTTCGAACTTAAGGTAAAGCAAACATACAAATAAATTTATGTCATGTCATATTTACTAAATGAGTTTTCACGACAACGGTAAATTATTTTCTACAAGGATGCTAATGGGCAAGTTTCAATTACATGTATAATATGTCATCCGATTAGAGCTGAGCTTTTGATGAATTGCAATCCGAACTGCAGCAAACATTATACAGGAATGATACATACCCGTACCCTTTTCTTTAAAGGTTTAGAGGACTAATCCGCACAATAATGTATCTTCACACGCACACCACCACCATCACCACAAAAAAATGAAGTTTCAGCAGTGACCACGTAAATGACAACCATCTATAACCGATATCAAAGCATAATTTAACAACTGTCACCTAATGATGAGATATTTGTAATGTGATGATACATTACTAAACATTATCAATTAATAATTAAACGTAATTAATTTGGATTTAGTTTGCAAGAGTTGTACAAGAATCTGACTCTGAAGTTTTTTAGGCGTGATATGAAAGTTACAGCAAACTAAATTTGGCAAAATGGAGAACGCCTCAAGCACAGCCCTCATTCTATGCGTGTTACAAAATAGTAGATGCGTCGATTATTGCACAAACATAAGCCTCATGAGTTCGTGGATTTCATGCATATTTCCAGTCTGATACAGAAAAAGTAGTTTTTGAATAGCCCAATGTCCCAACCGGTCACATTAGGGATGCCTTTCATCCAAATGATAGTGGAACCAAAATATAATTTAGAGGCACTGCGAATGAGGTCGAATTTAGCCGACAAAATAAAGCCATGAAGGAATTCCATGGCTTGGGGTAAAGGTTCTGGTCTGCATATCACCCACAATTAAGTAAGACGCGAACAGATAGGCAATTAATAGGAGTGAATTGTTATGAGTTTAGGCTCTAAAAACGTTAACAAAGAAAGAATGAAAAGAAAAAGCGTTTCTTAATTTAAAGAATAAATTATTTTCCTTGAAAACAATTGTAAAAATGAAGAAATGTGACAGTTTTAAGAAGCAAATCTAAAATAATTCCAAGAATAATCCACGAATTTAATTACAAATGTCCTAGTAAAGAAATGTTTTACAAGATTCAAGTTCGAGTCCAAATGGAAAATTCAAGACGATGACGTATGCTGATGTCTGTTTTGTGTTTATATACAGGTCTTTGTACAAACACAATATTTAACACTCCGGTGATGGAAATATGAATAATATTTTGATAAACTGTCTTTGTCCAAGAACTACATATCAATATTACATATTACATATCAACTATTTCCAGATATACGAATTAATCCTTTAAAATCAAAATGAATCAAAGAACAGTTATCATGGATTCGAAAATTGGATACGACCAAAGAAAATGACTTAACGTAAACTGTAAAGGTCACAACTGTTTTTCATTAAAACAAAGATTATATCGTATTCTTATAAGCAGTTACGAAATTATCCCCGAATTTCAAAATCATGAAGAGGGGAATGAGGCACGTGATCATTTAATTCATGTACTCTATATATGACCCTGACGAGAACCAACCATTTTACTCTAAGAATAAAAAGTTGTTTATCTCTTCACTAGTCCCATCTTAGCCTTGACAACATCAAATCATTTTAAAATTAAAATAAAACTTGTTTACCTGGTTTCCACTAACCTTGAATCAAATTACTCCTATAATGTATTTAGATCCCATGAGCAATACTATTATAATTTAACTCATTCATTTTCTTTTCAACTTTGTAAAGGTCGTAAAATCTAACCTGAAGAGAACTTTTAAGAACGAACAAGAGAGACAGAACTCTATTATCAGACTCAAAGGTTCTATCCATTGTAGTTCTGTCAAACCATAATTTCACTTTTGACTTACACTGCTGAATGCCAAATTGAAGCACACTAGATTTTAAATCATTTTAAAATAAAATAAAAACTTGTTTACCTTGAATTAGGGTCAGGATCTTGGTCAACATTACTTGTTATCAAATAATATTTCTTTCAACCGACTGTATGAAAAAACATCATCTCTAGTGAATAAATTTACATTGCAATAGCATGTAATGAAAAATAAAAAGCATTTAAAATTGACAAACAATATTACATTTTTTAAAAATATATGTCAAATCAAATATACGTAACAGTAAGTTTATAAAACATGTAAGCTTAAGTGATGGGATGTCGAGAAAATAAATGGTATTTGTCAAATACGAAAACAGTATAAGAGAAACGCATATCAGAATCAATATTAATTTTACTTTCAGAAATAAATGAGTGTAATAATTCTCCCTGCTTCGATAATGCCACATGCGTGGATTTGGTGAATAAGTACAACTGCACGTGTCCCGCTGGCTATGTCTACAATTACACGAGTGATCCATATAAATGTCAAGGTACTCTGCCTGTCTGTCTGTCTGTATGTATGTTTGTATGAATGTGGGTATATCGTCTCTCTCTCTCTCTCTCTCTCTCTCTCTCTCTCTCTCTCTCTCTCTCTCTCTCTCTCTCTCTCTCTCTCTCTCTCTCTCTCTTGTATTACAGATATGTATTCATCAACTGCTCAACTGTGGAACGTCAGTCAGTTTTGATAATGGTATCAAAAGAAAACGACAGACGCATTTGGTGTATACATCCATCTCCCTGGCGTCAACGCATGAAGTATACAATATATGTTTTGTTTTACCATGTATGTATTCAGTTCCTAGATTACCATACCATGAGAAGAAGACATCTCTGAATGTGAAATCATACATAAGTATTTTGTGATATTGTTATACGTTTGACTTTCATTGACAATGCATTCGTGATATTTATCTTGAAGTACTTATGCCATAGTTTTCATAAGAACCAAAAACGTCCAAATCAATGTGTTAGCTGACGTCTGCTAATGATATTTATACGGTTAAATTTCTAAAAAATTTGACACGTCTAAACGAAACAGATTCAGGATCAAATCAAGAGCGCATATAATGAAAAGTCTATTTTTAAAATCTTCTTAACACACACACATATATATATATATATATATATATATATATATATATATATATATATATATATATATATATATATATATATATATATATATATATATATATATATACATATATGTATATATATATATATATATATATATATATATATATATATATATATATATATATATATATATATATATATATATATATATATATATATATAAGCAGAGAGGGTGAGCCGACCTTTTCTATGGGTCCAAAAGTCGAAATAAACCTTCATGAAAAGATGGTGAAATAGCGTAAATAGCGCTAAATCGAACCTTCTAACATCAGTGGAGGCTTCTCTGATTGGGTTCGTTTAATTTATTGTTTTGCTTTTTCATGCACTAAATATATATATATATATATATATATATATATATATATATATATATATATATATATATATATATATATATATATATATATAATGTGTATTTTGTTACGAAATTGGACAAACCCGGTGGTCGCATCCTCTCTGCTTCTATAGTTATCCCAAGATTTTGTCAATACCTGTTCGATGTCGTGATGTTTTATTGTAAAGCCGTGTGTGGTAAACTGTGCTTCCGAAAACAAGTTTTCAAACTGAATTATATCCATATTACCACTACGCCAAGTCTGATGAATATTTCGCAACCCCATTAAATGCGGCTAAATATTACAGTTATCTCTGATTACTTTCGGAATGTGTGTATATTTCGTGTAATATAAATTATATCTGTGTTTTTATGCCTTCCTCAAGAAAATATCCTAGTGTGATTTGTTTGTTTGTCCGGTATTATATCATCATAAACAACTAAATTATTAATAATTAATTATCAACACTCGCTGCTTCATATCAATTTCAGCAATAAAATCAATATTATTATTTTTATCCAACAATTTTGCGTTTTCATTAACATCTTTATGTATTTAGTAGCATTACTGATTATATAAGGATGGTGCTAGGAAATACAACTTTTCCCATTTAAGCCAGCGCATTATCAGATTAAGTAATAATTGTCTCTTACCAGACCCAGACAGACCTGTTATTATCATACTGATATCATTTAGTAATGCTGGATGATGCTTAACTTGTTCCCGTGTTCGTGTTGCTGAAACATCAATAACATTCATTTTTTTAGAAATATAATAAATAATAGAAATTTATATGGTGTTCAATGTAGATCATCTACCCCTACAAATATGTTCACAACAATTATGACGAAAAAAAAGACACTCATTTACAGGCAAGTGTGTGCTATTTGTTACCAAAAATATAAGTTTATTTTCATTGACTTGTCCAAGACAGGAGGTGATAAAGCAACTTCTTTAGGAAAATTACCAGGAACTCTATTAGCTAAATACCAAGGAGAAAACACCTTCCGGGATATAATTATTGAGGTTCTGGAACTCGATTTTATATTCGACTCGATAAACAAGATCAACCAAGAGTATCCGAAAAATGAAATTGATAAGGCATGGCATATTCATAATGTAGATTATGAAAATCAAGTTATTCAACAATGATATTTTGCATGTGTGGATTTAATTCATTCATTAAATTATCTGAAAGAAAAATCTATATGAGAATCACTCGCCAGTTAGTTAGTAAGATCCACGATGAAAAGTAAATTATTATTCGGAGCCGGTAATTAATCAGTCGATTATTACAATGGAATATATTTATTATAGCTCAAATGGATATAGGAAAAGTAAAGAAACGATTAGTAAACTCACTGATACAGCAAATGGTACACGTACCGCCGTCGCAGCGTGGTTAGCACGACAGGCAATTTGGCCAATTTATCTACCGCCACCTAAACGAATTTAAAATGTACATTTCACGTGTATGACCAAACTGATTATTAATTATATTTACGGTAAATTGTCTTGGATTATTAAGAATATTGTTTCACGACATTATTGTGTTACAGCATGCAAAATGAGTATTTTGTTGTTGTTTTAATGTCGTGATCCATTTCAAGATCAAAATCACTCATATGTTTGTCACATTGTTTATTGCTAACATATGTTTTATATTTATTTATTATATCATCTTTGATAACTTCGTTGTTGTTGGCGTGACTTATTTCTTTTCAGAAAAAAATCCTTCGCAACTGAGATATTTTTCTAAGTCAGGACACTGCTAGATAAACTTAATTTGACCAATCGATACGATCATCAACTGTCCAAACAACTGTATCTAAAGTAGTTAATCCTAGTGATGAATGGGCTGTCATTGCGTATTCTAGTGTCCATGGAGATTTGTTCATAACTAGCGCATTTGCAACAGCATGAAAATGAAACTGCGACTTTATTTAGCACATGATTTTGTCGTTCCGATGATCCTGGAATATCAACGTCAGTTGGCCATGATAGTTACGCATGACCACAGTTGTATTCTATAGCCATTTCCAACGATACTGTTCATATTTCATCCCTAACAATAATCTCGCCCATTCGATCAAGAGTCCAAGCATTTCCGCTGCATTGAAAGAGGCTATGATAAGTACGTGATTTTACTCCTCGTTCGTTTTTTTTTTTCTTTTCCATGTATACGTGTCGATGTTTAAACACTCATATCAACAGAGTTCTTCAAACTCTGTCGAAATAATTTAATCACACGAGTTGTTTACCAGAACTTCCTGGTTCATTAAGACATTTTTTTATGTCTTGTCTTGCTACAGGATCATATACCGATGGTGCTAACTGACATTTATGAAAATTGATTATTCTTGCAGTAAATATCCTTAATCGGAACATCAGTGGATTCAGAATCATTAATTATATTTTCTCGCTTCATTCTTCACATACCCCATGATGCATCAGCGCCAATATTTAATTTTTCAAATAATCCTGAATTTGTGGTGATATAAAATGAATCAGTACCGACTCGGACAGCAAACTTAGAAACTTCACTTATCATCGATAATAGATTTATCGAAACATAAATGAGCATTGGATTTTTTAATTGAATACATAGTGGTGACTCACCATCAATATAATTCACAATTGTACCTAATCGTGTTTTGTCTGATAAAATAATATCAAAGCATAGTTTTAGTTAGTATCAGTAATTATAAAATCTAACTCAACATCATCTATAATTAATATTGTAGAAAGTCGTTTATGATCGTATGATCCTCCCTGTGTATATTTACCAATTATATTTCTAACGTGATCTTTTGCGATTTTTTTCATCCTCGGATTTGAGGTCGTTGAATATATTATTAACGATTTTAGTAATTTTCTCCTCGTCAAGATGAAGAATTTTTTTTCTGACGTTGGATACATTAAACTGGTCTGGTTATGGTAACCAAACTTCGGTCTATTTTCGATATGATATAATTGCTTCACTGACAACCAACGATTACAATATTTTTTAATCTAGCATAAAACGTAATAATACTGTGGGTGTCATTGAAAAATGCTTGCCAAATCAAACATAGCAGATCTTAGTCTCAATAGGACCAAATCCAATCAAATCAAAATGAGGTAATGATCCGTTATTGATACTCTGGTCACCTCGTGTATTGGATGTCTAAATCGCTCAAAATACTTTGAACACTCTCCCATTCCAAGAATAGTTCCCAGATAACATACCACCATACCACCATATCTTAACTCACCACGGAAAATATAAAGACTATACGCAACACTAGTTCCATCTATTAGAAAAGTTCCTCAATAGTTTGGGATGTTTATGAAAAAGGTTCATCTGTATAAAATCATCTCGTCGCGGTTCTGGTGGTCCTTGATATTCCGATGGGATTTCAGACCATCCTAACACTTGTCTGATCAATGATTGATATTGTCTACGACGGAATCGGGCGAGTTTGTTTCAATTGCAGGTGATAAGGATGGGTAGTGAACAGTAATAGCTAGTTTTCACTATTTCTATAAACCAGTTTTAATTATATGCTGAAATTCATCATTGATTTGTTCAATTTGATAACAACCAGCAGTCACGACACTATCGTTGTAGGCTGGTTTACTTTTATTTGCGAAATATTTGCTGACAGTCCACCACATGATTTTAGTTTATTATTTTGCCGACTGTGGTATAATCGTAATTGTGCAAGCGCAATTTTTTTATAATAATTATTTATACTTCGTGTTTATCAAAAGTTTATACTTCGTGTTTATTAAAAGATTATATTTCGTATTTATCAAAAGCTTATACTTCGTGTTTATCAAATACTTATACTTCTTGTTTATCAAACGTATATATTTCGTATTTATCAAATGCTTATACTTCGAGTTTATCAAAAGCCTATACAAATAGAGTATCAAAAGCTTATACTTTGTGTTTATCAAGTGTCAAGTAGTAATTCAAGGGTTGGACGTTCTATAAGTGTCAAGGCCAACGTGGATGGAGCTCCCGCAAAAATATTTTCGAGGTGAGTGGAAGGTGGCAATCATCTGGTGGCAGCAATTATGTTTAACTGATGTGAGAAATATGGGATGGGAACTAAAAGTGATGACAAGATACTACATGTATTAAGAATTTATTCACAAACCATAACCTTATGAATGATACTAAGTAAACATGAAATAATATATTTTTAAACACGTGAAACAGCATATCATTTTATATTGTATTTTCCCTTGATTTACCTGATATCAAAATTATGATCCTGTGAAAACAAACCTCAATTTCATAATCTCTGATTTTTGTTTATCATCTTGCCTATGAAAGTAAAGGGTTGTGATCACTAAACAAAATTCCCGGAGAAGGAGCAGAACGAATGTAAACTTCAAAATGATATAATGTCAATATCAAAGCCAAACACTCCTTATACAATATGGAATAAGTTCTCCGGTGTTAATCTAATTTCTTAGAAAAATAGCACACTAGATGAACAACACCATTTTTATCTTTTTGAATCAACACTACTCCAAACCCACCATCACTTGCATTAACACGGTTTACATGTTTGTATGAAAATTGCAGCTGTAAGAACTGGTGCACTCGTAAGTATGGCCTTAAATGTATCAAAAACCTCCTGACACTTTACAGACCAATGCTTTGTTGTCTTGCGTAATATTGCCAGAGGTTCAGAAATTATGGAACAATTGGAACACAATACCCGATTGTATCCTGCCATACCCAAAATTCGCATCAGTTGACTTTTACGGAACACGTATATACGGTGAACTCCTGTCACTTTATTCGGATGAATGAAATCATTCTCCAGGAGAAACTGAATTTTTTTATTTCATACATTCCTGTTTAAGAGGATTTATCCTGTACGGGTGCTGTTCCACGGGTGCATAATTTACAATATCATCGTCGTGGTAGATTTTGTTCGCAACATGTGTAGTAACATCTGGAAATAAGTGTTCATATTTAAGTAAGAACTGTTTTAGTTATTTCCGTTTTTGTTGTTGCAAATGGGAACGTTTCCAGTCCAAATTATTCATAATTTCTTAATTCTGAAGATTTTATAATCCAAAATCATTCTAGTTCGATTGCATTCCCTTGTTTAAATCCTGACTAGCATGGCAATCTCTCTCAACATTCTCATTTGAAATGCTATCGGGAGCTTAATTAATTCAACTATCTTACAAGTCCTGCCTTTCCACTGCTTTGGCATTAGCCAAAATTAGCAAATACATTTTCTGTTGGTGAACCCATATACATGCACTTCCATCAAGATGGATCAAGTTAGTATCATTCATGAAGACGCCCGTTTGCATTGCCAAGAACAGTGTACTGTTCATGGGTAAACAGAACTTGATAATACTTCCTGTTTTACTCTGGACTCTTCATCTCAAGGTCATCTACATTACCTAGTGCGAGCTTTGAAGTGCTGTTTCAGGCAGATGAAACCATTACATTAAGGGTGATCATGACTATTTTGCATTCAAAGAGGAGATTTATGAGGCAACGTTTTTCTGTTTTTTACGTCCCATGAGTATTTGTGATAAACTTTTAAACGTTTACTTTCCTTTCAACTGTGTAAGGACCAAACTACTTATCCAGAAGAGGATTTTGTGGTATGGGCAAGAGAGCCAGAACTCTATCACCAATCTGAAAACTCCTTTTGTTTTTATTTTTATTATACCTTAATTTCATTTTTTACTAAGTAGAGTGCAACCTCACTAGCCTTTGACAACTTATACTTAAGATTGGAAACATGATAAAGAAAATTGATTTCGATATTCATTAGACAGAATTGTCCCTTTTAACAACTTCAATGGTCAACGTATAGTATGTCCAAACACTAGTTCATTGTGACAGAATCCTTAAGATTCTTGACCAGATTCACTTACAGCAAACAAAAGTAAATGAATGCCTTCATCCCAATTTGTATCCCTATCAAACCAAATATGACCAAATCATGTTTTTCAAAGTGAGCTGAAATCTTTGTAAAGCTTCTTGGGCATTCAGGATGATTGATAGGCCGAACATTTGAATTGTTGGACGCCTAAATTGTACATAACTTGCTTGAAAATTCAAGACATACAATTTAGCAGATTCGGCAGATTTGGAAAGGCCAAATCGCGTATTGAAACAAACGTTATCAAAGCTTTAACTATTATTGTAATATAATATTCCTCAAATGAATTGCTGTTTTTGATTACTCATTTTCGTTATTCTCATCAGTGTGCATCAACACGATTCCTGACATTTTAGATCTCTTCAAAGTTGGGTATCAAGTTTTGCCTGACACGGTGCGAATGCATGTAAGCTTCGTTTAGTTTGGCTAGTCTTGAACACATCTTGTGTTTGGTTTGGATTCGTTCAGTTTGGCTAGTCTTGAACACATCTTCATAGGAGTCAATAATGGATGATCAGAATGGAGAAGGCTTCGTTTTATATTTTTAAGTGCAGACGCGACAAAAACATCTCTATGAATTGTGTTCTGTCGGAACGTTATGATAGCTAATTTTTGGATAAGGTATAGTGAGAATTCAAAGAGCATGAATATTGATTAAAAATAAATGAAAACAAACGGCAGGCACATTTTAAAAAAAAATCAAAACACAATATTTGTATTCATGTAACTAGTAACCAACAAATAACAATAAAACAAAGAAACAAAATTCAAACTAACAATTTTTGAACAAGTTGAGAACTTTGTGAAGTGAAGCGAGATTTTTAATGAATGAAAATCATTGGGCCAGTGATGTACACTACGTTTCCTAGCTAAGGACAATATATAATTATAAAGGTCACAAAACCATCGATCTACTTTGGCATCGTTTCTAGGAGATTGACGATCAAAATAAGTCATAATGTTCTAAAGAATATACAAGACTTCGTTGATGCAGAACACAGACACACAATATTGTCCACACACCATGGAATATGTGCCTAAACATTTCACACTATTGAATCGTTTCGTCTGAGCATTTCTTCTCATAAAGTCAACGATGTCTTCCAAACGTGGCAATCCATACGATTCAAGATTCTCCACAGCCATCACTGGGCAAGTAGACGCCTACTCAGTAGGTTCTAGTGAGATCACTGTAGTTCGTATTATTGACATAATGATGATGGTCTTCAGTTTTGCGATGAGGACGTTCATCATTAGCACACACCATAGCGATCCAAGAAGCAGTGTATAAACTGTGGTTCAAAAGGTAAGAAAGTTCCCAGGTACCTACAGGTAATGTTAAGTCATCAATTCAATCCTTTGATTTCAAGCTCGATGAGAACTGAATCCGTCAAATAGGAGAGACGGTATGAAACTCTACCTATTTGAATGTTGCATTGTCATCAAGGTGGGTGTCATAGAAAATAAATTCAGTACCAACTTGAAACACGATCAAGACTCTGTGCATTATTTCCTTTCTTTCTCTCTGAGTCTTGGACCGTTATTCTTTGCTTAACATTTGTAGCTTTATACGTGTGAAGTTCTCTGGAGGGGTGTCTGCGTCGTCCTCTCTATCAGCGTTGTCCTTGCTTTAGCGTTAGGAAAGCAGATATGTGTGACTCAGCATTGTCCAGGGCATTTATAGTCATGTTGGGCCCAAAATGTCTTTGCCCGCTCACAAGAAAGCTTATTTAGAGATTTGTTTCTCGATGATAGAATTTCGGAGAAATAGTTTGCCTTGCGTCAACGCGGCATCTTTCAAGGCGTGCATTTGTATTCGTGTCATCATTGGTTTCAAAGCAGGAGTCACTGACCGAAAGGCCGATTTTAACCTATTTCCTAGACTATGTCCTCCTTGTAGAGAGACACATGGGTGCACTGGATACATTACTTACGAGTCGTTAGTGAATCGTTTTCAAACATTCAGTTTTACTATGACTTTCCCTTTGATAAATGAAATATTATAACCTCAATCTACGTTTATAGCAATGGTGGCAGTATATAAATACGATTTCCTGACAGATAAATAGTGAGAATGTAAAAGTTCGCGGTGAACGTGATAGGTGTTTCCATCTTCCTCGTCAGTGTTTGTGGCAGAATCCACTTTGAACGTAATGACACGCATTAACGATACGGAGGTGTGTCCCAGCATTTTGTAATCCACTACATCGGAGTACACAAACATCAACTTGATTCCTTCATTCATTTCTACAGGGGAACTAAAAAACGTGTAAAGTTCCATGCTGCTGTTGATCTTCGGCTTGAAATTTGGAGCCAAGACATGATGCAATGGTTCCTTCATGATTTCGACCTCAAAAGTGCTTTGCCTTTCAGTGATGCTTTGGATTTGTGTAGGGAGAATGATTTCCACCAAAGCTACTTACCATGGTCTGATGTAATTATGCCGTGAAATAGCACACAGTATTTTTGGGAAACATCCACATGAAAATGTCACTGGGTAACGTTAAGTAAACGTAGATATTGTTGTTCATGATTCTAGTGTTTTACTATTCTAGTGGTCCCTCGAGGTTAGAGGAGAGTCTAAAAGAGGAATTTTGTGGTTGGTATGGTGAATGAAGACTTGCAAAGCGTTGATACAAGAATCAAACTGGGAGGATATCCTTTCCAATGTGCATTGACTTCTTTCACACGGCGTTTTCCCACTTTTGGGGTTCTTTGTTCGGCGTCATACACTTCGTTTACATTTTTAGTGACGCGTTTTACATCGGACAATAAAAACGTTTCTATTAACACTTCCCCGTTCATGTCTTCTAATGCATAGACGGTAGGATGACGGCCACGCACTCATCCAGTGCCACGAAAAAATTTGGCAGTTGAGTAAGTAACCTTTGTTGAAAGTGGGTTTGAATTGCAAATGCGCACTCAATCTCCTGCTGGCAACGTTACATCTTTCTTAGGTACAGCCAATGTCGGCGGCGTACCAAACAGCCGCTCAAAATCAGTCACTTCGTTGTGGGGGGTTACACCTGGCGGGTCACGTCCGATGCTCCGATGGTAAACTGAATTGTATGCTTGAACCAGGTGTGGTAATACGTCGATGTACTTGATAGTGTGTTGGTATTTAACGTAAATTTACATGCGTAATTGAAAAAGGCCTCAAGGTCAACATCTTGAGTTCGGGATTTTTGGTGGTGTAAAAATGAATGTCCTGTTTCATAAATTCTTTAGGAATTCTTTTTTCAGCATGTCCTTGCCGTTGGCGGTTTGTCATGAAACGTCTGACAACCGCTTTGGTTCAACACCAGTTTGAAGACTCTCACTAACACACTGCTCGATTTGGAAGTCAATGACACGACCCAGACTATATAGAGAAGACATCTATGACACAAAACAAATATTTGTATCCACGATGTAGGGTGACCAAATGAGAGGCATCGGCTAAATTGGCTTGCCATTCATGATCGATATCTTGCACTCGGGTACGACTTATTGATACTTTTCGTCAAATGGTTTGTCTAACGTGTATGTGGGTTATTGTTGTCACCACCTTTGCTCATAAGGTAAGCGCTGACATTTCAGTCGGGTTTTGGCGGCACGATACAATTTCTGAACTCCTCCGTAACCTGTAAGATTGATCATAGTAATTACTGGCTAAAACTTCGTCATTTTTGTTAATACGTCACCCACTCTTCATTGATATTACTTTTCGTTTGCATGTGGTATTATTCTTCATTGTAATGCATTGCGTGTTCGGCGAGTGAAAGGAGGTGGAAATTATCTCTACATGGGTAATCAGTTCTTGTTTCATTATTGTCATCACCTTCATTTTCTCTTCCGTGGAATAAGGTGTCTCCATCATCTTTTTAACCCATACAGTTATGGAAGTAGGTGGTATTGTTAACTTGCGTTCCTTCTCTGGTGGTGTTGTGAACTTGTGTGCTTTTCTGGTGGAGTTTGAAACTCGTCTTTTTCTCCATTTTCTGTATTGGTCACTGGCGGTAGTGGTGGTGATACAAATTTCATCAGTCTCAAAATCTTTCAGAGTCGGTTGTGCTGTTCGTCTACAGCTTTCTGGTGATAGATTTGCAGTCGTTGCAAATGTTGACCGTACCTTTGTGAATGTTCTGTTTCAGACAACTCATTGTAATCCATCAACGATTGCATAACCAGTTGTAACTGGAACATCTCGGTCAAATGAGGATTGGGTGGCAAATGTTGCCTACAATTCCAGCCATCGTTGGAAGGCACTAAATCCAGTTTTCGTCATTCCATCAGTTTCCAAAGATCACGTACGCGATCTTTTAATTCCAGATGACCCTTTTATCTTCTTGTCCTTTTTCATATTAGAGCTATGGCGGGTAAAACACTTCCCAGGGGTACTAACGTAGGTCCAAATATCACTTTGTTACGACGTCCTAACAGACGTATAATTCATCAGCTTTGCACCGATCTTTTTCTTATGGCGAATGGGTATGTTCTTATTGACCATTGGTCGAAGAACCTGTCAATGCTTGGCTGAGCATGTTTCTGATGTTTAGACAAAGTTATCATGCATTTTCAGACATACAAACAACATTCTCACACAGTGATATGTTTACAAGCAGTTTGAATGATTTTGTTTCGCATGGGTGTAGAAGCCTTGGACAGGACAAACAATACGTCCTAATACTTTAGGGCAAAAAAAAAGATTTCTTCTGAGGGAAAATCTTTGTTTGTTGGCTCCCGGGCACGCAACACAACTACACTGACGTCGATGACTTGGCACACGTACTTGTATCTTTTTTGGGACTATCGCTTCATCAAATAGATGACAATGCATTTTCTAAACTCACGAAAGAAGCCACCTATTTGGTGGCTCCTTTTTTGCCTTGGTCGACTGCGTCTTTTTCTGCGGTTAACATTGATGCTTGGCTATGTGTAATGTTTTTTTTTTTCGGATTACGATACTTTTTCCTTTTCCTCTTAGGACAGGAGAAAGATGATGGTGTAGTGTGCACTTCATTGAGGTGACATTTGTGGTTGTTCAGGATCACACACAAAAAAATACTTAAGTCCATGGTTTGAGCGGGTCATTGTCTGAGAATGTTTGAAAAAATTAAATCATCTCTTTTGGTAGCTCCTTTTTTTAAACGTTTTTGTTCAAGGTTTTGTGCAAACTGATTGACCATTTAACCTATGCCAAGCAATCCTCACCGTTGCTGATTTCTCATTTTGTTTTGAACAAATGTGTCACTTCACGGGCTGATGTCGGTGTTTATAAAAGCGGTTTTTTAAATGACGAGACGTGTGCATCATTATAATCATCGTTCTCGTATCCATAATGGAAAAACTAAAGAAAAGAAATAGAAAAGGACAGTCTACCTATTAACTATTTAATGAGAAAAGACATTGATCTTCAGACTGCCCTAAGAATCAACAGGAGCAGAACAGAAGGGAGAGGGATAACAAACAGGAGGAAGTGGTACCCTCCCAAAATAAAAAAATACCGACACGTTCAGACAGAGAAAACACGAAGAAAATAAGACGAGAGGAAACTGAAGAAAAGAGGCCAAACCTATGCAAGTGTAGAAATTTTAAAAACAAAGAGAGTGAAAAAATCTATGAATATGTTAAAGTATTCTTTTGTGAATTAGAATTGTAACATTTGTACGAGAATAAATCAGACAGATAACGTAAGTGTCTCTTGGTTTTGACTTTCTATAATAAGAACCTACACTCACGCACGGACACACGGACATGAGAAGCAAACAAAGATTTTGAGTTTTAATTGATTTTGGCAAAATGAATGCTATCTCATTTAGAGAAAGGTGAGTGGTTGCGCAAAGGAGCGTTGGGTGTTGTTTTGTTTAATCAGCTTTAACTGCCTTAAGCCTTTCTCACGACCAAGGCTTACTTCTGGACTTGATCCTGTCAATGACTTGGTATAGAGTGATATCTCAAACTTAGTAACGGTGTTGGACTGTTCGGCATGGGTCTTTTCCTGTTACGTCGTAATAAAGAAGTCTGATACATTTCTTTAAGACTCTTTAACTCTGCCAAAACGACTAAGAGTACCGTCACCATGTCACTTTCACTATCATCCTTCCCTCATATACCTTGCTCTTCTCTGCTGATACTTCTTCATATCTTTACCTCTTTCTTGTTTCTTCTTCTTGATGTTATTGTTGAAGGAGAAAATATTGTTCTGCTTCTTTCTGCTGCTGTAAACATTTATCCAACTCTTTTTTATGTCTTTGTTTAAAATCTTTAACGTGTGGTAAGGAAGGAAAAAGTTGCGAAGGTACTGCTACCGGAACAAATTCTTGGAAATAAGAAAGAAAATCAACTAGATCCCAATTAAAATCGGTCTCTTCTAGAAGTACAATTGTGTTAACTTCGCCAGCCACTGCTGTGTCATCACTTTTCATCTCCACGACCTGTACACCCTAATTCATCGGCATTTTTTTCCTCGTCGTGTTTGAAAAAACGCATTTGCATTGATTCACTTCGAACAGACGCTAGCGCACCTATATAGGGAATGTGATGTCACAGGTAGCTCTCTTCAGATTGGAAGGCAAACACGGTGAATGCATTTTGTAATGCTTGTTAAGATTGGTGCAAAACTCAATCCGTTTCGATCCGTTCTTTCACTATAAATAACCCAGGTTTATGTCATTCCCTTCACCTGTTACCGTCACAAGATGTTGACTAACGTTGAATCCTCTACTCTCGTTTCGTCGTTGCTCGTCCGTACAAACTTACCCATGCATGTCAGATCACCATGGATAATTATCTAGATCACCGATACGAGCATTTGAAAAAGAAGGATTTATCTAGAGAGAATATCTGTCTCAAGAGAGTCCTCATATACTGACCAGAGGTCAGAAGAAGTTTGAGAAAGAAAATGACCTCTGTGATGCCCTCTATCTTAACGAAATGATTTAAACAAAAAACAAATGTCCCTTTTCAGGGCCTCTCATATGTCTCGAAAGGATTTCACTTCTTGCCTATTGCCCTGTTCAATAAGGGTTGTTACCTCCCCTGCGCGAGTTATCATCATTTGTTAAATCTACTTCCGGTGAGCAAAAAAATCAACAACACCTACCAACACTTGATCATATCCGGCCCTGTTGATACTGAGCTTCTATTCTGACTCTTAATAAAAATAAGTTTTATCTGCAGGAAAAGAATTTAAATTTCAGTACACTATTATATATATATATATATATATATATATATATATATATATATATATGTATGTATGTATGTATGTATGTATGTATGTATGTATGTATGTATGTATGTATGTATGTATGCATGCATGCATGCATGCATGCATGCATGCATGCATGCATGCAAGTATGTCTGCGTCTCTTTACATGCTTATGTGTCCTTAAAATCACACAATATACAAGTCAGTCCCTGATCTTCCGCTCGATTAAGGTCAATCCCTTGCATCATTGTTGCCAATCTCCAGTACAATGACGTCATCTCACCTCTCCAATTCCTATTCAATTGCACGTTCCCTTTGATGCTTAACGGGCCCAATATTCCATATGTTAAATTTCCATGGAACCAAGAGAGCCGGAGGGTGATTTTTAAAACTTTGACCTTCCCAGGGCGGTGTCTTAATGTATTTTTCCTTAGACCCTATACAGCCCTACTATACTACTCATGTTTTTTGGAATTCGTATCTTTTAGAACTATACACTTGTTCAAATGTCCACTCTTGTATTATTGTTGTACAATTTAATGATAAGGTTTATGATTCGAATATATTTATTCACCATATCTGAAAAAAGAGTATCACCTTTCTATCTTGATTTTCATTTTCCTATATTTTCTTGTTGTACTAGGCATAATGATCATTAGACACAATTAGGCATACTGCTAATTAGACACTATTAGAATACTGATAATGAGACATCATTAAGCATAATGTACATTAGACACAATTAAATATAGCGATCAGTATACACCCTTAAGCTTACTGCTCTTGATACACCATTATACATACTGCTCTTGAGACACCATCTAGGATACCGTTCATTAGACACCATCATAGATAATGTTCACGTGACACGAGTAAGCATTCTGCTCATTAGACGCCGTTAATGATTCTGCTGATTTGACATCGTAAAGCAAACTGCTCATGAGACACCATTAAGACTTATTGCTAACGACGCACAATTATGACAAACTGTGTCAAACATATTATGACATATAATGGCAAATACGTAGTGTTTCATTATGTGATTATTATGCTGATATGATGGTAAATGAATGTTCTTTTTATCTATTCATACTTTACAGTGTGTAGATTTTGTTGATATTATCACATATAAAGTATAGATTATTCCATAACATTTTCTTTTATAGACATGGACGAATGCAAGCTGTCTCAGTGTTCTGTTGGCCACGAATGTATCAATACGATTGGGAGTTATATATGCAACTGTACAAAAGAAGAAGGCTGTAATGATACAAGTTTGTATATTTTACATTTCTTGTCATAAAACAAAAACCAAATACAGTTTTACTAAACTGCTCTGCGGTTAACGTTAATACCAGTATCCGACTAGAACGACCACTTTTAGCCTCTCAAAAACGTTTTACCAGAATGCCAACTCTTAGGCTCTAAGTTATGTCTGACCAGAATTACCATTCTTAGCCAATCAGTTATGTCTGACCAGCACGACTACTCCTAGCCTTTTAGTTATGTCGATCCAGAACAACCACTCCTTGCCACTCATTTATGTATGACCAACCTCTGAATCAGATCTGAACAGAAAGATTTCTCTTTGCATCTGTGCAAAGTCCAACGTGAAAGACAACTCTTAGCGTCTATGTTATGCCCATATTCTTAATGGTTTCATTTATGTTTTAAATGTTCGGATAATATTTTGCAACACGGCGTCTAAATCGAGACCATCAGCTTCGAAATACCATTTATATTACAAACAAATTAAATTTTCAAAGTCTTGCTAAAATAAATTTAATGATAAAAAGAAATGGGATATAAAATATCGACGAGGCCAGCTGTATATTGGGGGTAGCTCAAATTATTTCCAAACATCTCTTAGCCATGTTACCTGGCTATATAATATAGAACTGATTCATCAACATTTGTAAAATTAAATTTGCCGGTTTATAATGTAATTTAAGACCATGTATGCACCGCAAGCTGAAGAATGGAAAGGCACCTGGCAATGATGGAGTGTGTTCCGAGATGCT